>JAKOGH010000005.1:0-600000 GCA_024811115.1 Terana coerulea
TGTAGAAGTGCAGCGCATACAGCGGCGTACACTCAGAGGCCTAGAGGAAGCTAGGATGGTTACTCACCTGTAGGTTGGTTGATACACACGTTAGTGGGTTGAGAGTTGTAAGAGTCTTATTAGAGTATGGCGCAGAGGGCTGCCTTATATACAATACTGGGTGGCTGTACTACAAACAGACACAAATATACCAGGACAATAGACAATAGGCATCGTCATGGTGGAACCTGGTAGAACAATAGAGAAGATGTGAGCAGAGCGCTTACGGTCTATCTGACTCAACACTCCTCCTAACCTAGCACGGCGTACTGCCTGCGCTGGTTTAGTCGCGCTAGTTAGCAGCGATGCGAAGTCCGAGCATTGGTCGGAACTTCTCAATCTTGACCCTGCCCAGATTCTTGGTAAAGATATCTGCGGGATTGTCAACGCCAGGTACGAAGAGTACTTCGACGTGGCCAGCTTCGACGACATCGCGAATGTAGTGGTAGCGAATGTCGATGTGCTTAGTGCGCTTTTCAGTAACGGGATTTTCCGAGACGAATAGAGCGCCCTGGTTGTCGCTGCAGATGGGTACTTTCGAAGTTGTAACCGAGTTCAGAGAGGATATTTCGAATCCACATGACTTCTCGGGAGCAGTCGCTGAGTGCCATGTATTCGGCATCTTTAGTCGACGTTGCTACAGACTTCGTGCGAAAGAGCTTCAGTTAAAGGCTCCTCCTGCAAGCATTAGCAGGAAGCCAGTCTGAGAGCGGCGGTTGGAAGCAGCCGCCCGATCTGCATCGGTGTACGCCACCAAGCCTAACCGGAAGAGCCGTCATCTCGAGGTGTAGTTACGAGTGCCTGACAGGTAGCGGCAGATGTCACGAAGCGCTCTGTTCAGGTGGTCTTCGACGGGTTCGCACTGAAACTGTCGCGAGCTTTGTGACAGCGTCGCAATGTCCGTCGTGTACCGAGCATGATATAAAGTGAGCCTATCGCAATTTGGAAACGGCTCTGGCGAGCTTTGTTTAGCTCTCCTTCATTTGGTTGAGGGATATAACCCTCGGGAAGCGGAGTCTTTGCCATTTTGGCATTGGTCTGGCGCAGCGTTCGAGTACCTTGTCGAGGTAGGTGCATTGATCAATCGCGATCTTGTCGCCAACTTCGTTGTATCGCGTATGCGCGAGAAACTCCTTTACGTCGCCCATATCGCGACACTCCATACGTTGCATGAAGGACTCCTTTTCTTGGAGTACTTTTGCCTTGCTATACGTCCGTGAATATAGCGTCGTCAACATAGACTACGGCGATGACCATGTCGTTGCCTGTGCCTTTGACGTATACGCCAGCATCGGACTTCAGTCTTTTGAAGCCGAGCTCAGCCATAGACTTGCTAAGGGCTTTCAGCAGGACAGTCCTGCCTGCTTAAGCCGTAAAGGGCGCGACGGAACGGCACCATGTGCTTTTTTTGAGCAGGAAAGCCATCGGGTTGTTCGTGTAGATCTCCTCATCCAACAGTCCATACGAATATGCGTTGCGCACATCGAGGCCAGTAAGAAAGAAGCCTTCGAGTGCAGCAAGGGCAAGTCACGAATCTAACGGTTTCAAACCGTGCGACTGGAGAAAGATTTTGTCATAGTCGATTCCTCAATTTGAGGAGAAGCCAGCGAGCTACAAGTCGCGCTTTCTTTCGACCATCTGATTTCTCATCAAAAACCCATCGGTTACTTAATGACAGCGTTTGCCTTTCGGCCGCGGGGCGAGTTCGAAACGCGCTCTTTTGCTTAATGCATCGAGCTCGTCTTTGCATGCAGCACGCCATTCTACCTGCTGTTTTGCAGGCAGGCGGTTTATGTCGCGTAAAGTCCAGTCTCGGACTGAAGACTTTGTTGCGTCGGAGATCGACTGCTTGGGCGAAGCAAATAATTGTAGAAATTTACTCCCACCTTAAGAGCACAGTCGTGCCAGTACGTCATCTGACACTGGGCTTTCGCTTCCAGTGTGCCAGAGTGGGCTTCAGTGATATCCGGAGCAGGGTTCGAGCTGTTCGGATGTAGAAGCTAGCAGGGCGTGTAGGGCGGGGACAACTGTCGGGGCTGCTTGCTAGACTGACCGCGGCCTTGACAGCTAACCTTGGTGGGCTTGGTCTGGCCAGTCTGCTTTTCCCAACTACGGATACCTCTATCAGCACGCAAAATCCGTGACGGTGCTTGTGACTGGTCGTACAGCGAGCCTGGATTTTTAACTAGGATCCTTCGTCGCGAGTACTACGCGGCCGGCGAGATAACTGGTAGTGCCAGTACCTGCGGATCTTCTGCGGGTGGTGTCGCGCCGCTGACGAGGCGGACTCGGGCTACGCCCAACAGGGGCTTAGGGGTCGAACCCGTCGTTGACCCGCTTCGGTCTCTTTTTGACGGGAAGGAGGGTTAGGACGAGTGCAGCTCGCCGTTTAGGCGGTGGCGCATCGTCGTCACTATTGTCTGATCCTGCACCTTGCGAAGACTCACTGTCGTTCGCGTTTTTGGTGTTTTGCGCCCAGGCAGGAGTCAGGCCGCGCGGGCATTTGCCGTCCAGGGCACTTGGGAAATAAGTTTCACCACTCGACTTGAGTTGAAGCGAAACACGACGTTGTTGGGTCCTCATGAAGGTCCGGCCGTGCTCGTTGTGTCCGATGTATGTCATCATTTCGGACTTAGGCTGTAGTTTGTTCTTTCGAACATCGGCAGGGATAAAGATCCATGCACAGCAGCCGCGGATGTTATCAACGCGTGGTTTTCACCCGTGAGTGCTTCATAAGGCGTAACCCATTTTAATCGTGAAGCGGGAGTGCGGTTGTAAAGCACTGTTGCGTGCATAACCGCAAATTCCCACCAGCGAAGGAGGGATGCAAGCTGTAAGCGCATAGCCTCAGCTTTGTCCATGAGGGTTCGATTGAACCGCTCGAGCGCGTCCATTCTGTTGTGGAGTATGAGGAGCGCTAGTTAGGATTTTAATCCCTTCGTCCTTTAGCATTTGAATGAATGCGTTTGATTTATATTCTCCCCTGCATCCGACATCCAGCTTTCGACATTTGCTTTATGCTGGTTTTGAACCATAGCAAGAAAGTTTTTGTCGCTTGGATGGCGACGGATTTAGCCTGAGGCAAATAATCCATGCATGCAGCGTATAATCATCGACAAAGGTGATGATATACTTATATCGGTGATATGAATCAGCGGGAATTCTTTCAAGTCACTGTGAATGAGCTCAAAGGTCGCGATGCTCGTCGAGGGCGTCGGCGGGAAAGAGCAATTGTGCATCTTCCTTGTCGCGCAGCCGGAGCAGGGTGAGTCCGACTTGTTATAGTCGAAATCTGGGCATTCCGTCGTTGCTGACGGAAGTTGGCGTAGGATCCAGCTCGAGAGGGATGTCCAAAACATCTGTGCATTATTTCGTGCGAGACTAGTGCAAGGCCGTCTCGGTCAGTGTCTAAATAGTACACTGTTGCATTTGGGTAAAGCGGCGCGAATTGCAATAATTCCTGGCGATTATTACCGTCCAGGGATTTTCAGAGTGATTGCGTCACCCTCAATTAACCAGTTCTGTCGTAGCAGCTGGCCGAAGAGATTAGATTCATGTCTTTTGTGAAGGCATGAGTCGAACATTTTTCAGTAAGACTTTAATCGTTCTACTTGTTGGCGCTAGGACGGTAGTTGATGGCGGAGCCACCTTCCTCAGAGATAGTTACATGCCCATTAGCCGTTTGAGCGACAATTGGGTCAATGTTGCGCAAGTTGCGCAATAAACTTCTTTGACCAGTGAAGTGGAAAGACGCTCCTGAGTCGAGCAGCCAGTCACTTGATTTTGCAAGGTTTTTCCTTTGCAGCTCTGACAGCGTTAAATAACTTATTGTGCACACATCGGTCTGGTAATTGAAGGAATCCAGCTCCATTCAATACAGTAGCATACATGTGGTATCTACTGCTTAGTTCAGCCCGCCCGAGACACTGCGCAATCAGCTGCAAGGTTTAGGTTAGTGTGGTGCACGAGTGCAGAGTTAGAGGACGTACTCGAAGTACGCGTCGATGATGTCCTGGTGGATCTCTCGATCGTCCATCAGGCATCCGGCCGAACTGGTCGTCGGCGTCGCTGTCGTTGTCCTCGTTCCGAGGGACACGGCGTCACCGATGTCAGGGTAGTCGCGGGCGTCGAAGCCGTCCTCCCTGTCGAGCGACATTTGCATGTCGACCTCGTCAGACCAGATGATCGGCGAGGATTCGCGCGAGCTGCGCTTGGCGGGGCGAGAGGAGCTGCCCTCGACGAACTCTGGCTCAGCAAACTTGCGTTTGAGAGCTGACGTTGTTCCGAGTCGATACGGGCGTCGAGCTCGGCGATGCGAGCATCGAGCATGCGCTCGGCGTAGTCGAGGTCGGCCTGCTTAGCGCTGACGAGCCTTCTCGCGGCCTCATCTTCGGCTGCGGTGGCAGCGAACTCGCTCTCCTGGGCGGTAGCCAGCTTGACAAGCTGGTGTCGCTCCCATCGGGGCGTGCCCGCGGCGCTTCGGTCGAGGGTCGAGCCCTTGTTCGAGCGCGTTCTTGTCCGCGATCCACTGCTTGCGAGCAAGCTTGCGGAGCTCTGCGGCCTCGCGAAGCTGGGCCTTATGCAGAGTTTGGTACTCGTCATCCTCGTCGAGGATTGCTAACAATTTAGTTAGCATGGGGAGATCGTTAAGAGTGAACTCCTGTTGGAATTCTAACTCACGGACAGAGTTCAGCAGATTGCGGTGCTCGATATCCCGCATGGCGTCGGCAGCGGTGAGCGTTGTGCTCGTTGGCGTCGATAACCTCCTCGAAGGTCCGGGATGCGCTCACGGGACCCGACGACTCCAAGCTTCTCAGCAAGGGATAGTGCCTTGCGGAAGCGGGGGAACTAGTTGCTGTTGCCGAGCCAAAGCTCGCACTCTCCTTCGATGCGAGACTGAATTTCTTCGGCCTCGGACTTTGGGGAAGCGGCATGTCGGGGTGAAGTCGTTCACCACCGGGATGACCGAGCGGCGATGTAGGAGTGACCGTGGTCGGCATCCTTGCCCTTGCCCTTGCCCGGCGCACTTGCCGCGCTGGGTCTTCTTCCCTTGCCGTTGCCGGCACCGTCCTGCTGCTGCTGCTGCTGCCCTTGCGGGCGCTGCTGCTGCTTGAACTGAGGATCCTTCCCTTGTTTTTGACAGCGGTGGCAGCTTGGCAGACTCGGTCTGCTTGCGCTGTCCACCGGAAAGCTTCCGCTGCTCCCATGCAGCGATGAGCTGCTGCCCGTACTGCTTGGGATCGGGGCTTCCAGCAGGACGGGGATGTGTCTACCATTTTCTGGTTCAGAGTGGTGACAGTGGCGACGTGCTTACCATACGCTGGTGTCTTGAAATGAGGAGCATCAGATGTAGGTACGTGTCTACTTCCACATGGGCCACATTCAGGCGGTCGATGTGGGATTGGATCTTGGCGATCATGGGTGCTGGGGACTGATCATCAGGGATGCGAGTCTGCGGGAGGCCCCTGAAGTCGGTGTAGGCCGTGCACTCCAGGGTGTTCTGGGTGTAGGTGGTCTGCAAAGACTCGTACAGGGCTTTGGCTGTCGTCTCGTTCTTCACTGACTGTCCGTCTGGTATGTCAAGCGAAGGCGGATGAAGCCCATGGCCTGGAGGTCGTCGTTGATCCAGTCGTCAAGCTTGTCGACGGCCCTGGAGTGCTCGTGCTCGTTGCGGGCACCTCGCCAGAGGCGGGGAGAGCGCAGGGATGGCCGCAGTGTTAGCTGTAGCTGCGACTGCGGCAGCGAAGCGAGAGCTGCCGGGATAGTGCGAACTAAAGTCGGTACGTTGGCTGGGTCGTCAAGAGCTGACGAGAGATGCCCTGAGTGCCCAGGAACGACTTCAAGGTGTCGTTCCAGTGCTCCCCAGTTAGTTCCGTCGAGGACGGAGACAAGCTTCTCGAGAGAGGAAGACATTGCTGAGTTCTGTAGGGACAGAACAGTCAGTACGACGTACGACATGGCTTTAACCAAGGAGGGGCCCTAAGAGGCGCCCTCGTGCCTACTCAGCTTGCCCGGCGCGAGGCGTGCGCTAGGTAGCGCAACCGTCGCGCACGATAGCAGCAAGTAGGTACAGGCGAGTTTACCAATGAGCTGGTTGTTGCTGCCAGTGACGGCGCAATCAACCGCGTCATCGGGAGCTCATAACCTGTAGAAGTGCAGCGCATACAGCGGCGTACACTCCTACCGAGGCCTAGAGGAAGCTAGGATGGTTACTCACCTGTAGGCTGGTTGGTTAACACGTAAGTGGGTTGAGAGTTGTAAGAGTCTTATTAGAGTATGGCGCAGAGGGCTGCCTTATATACAATACTGGGTGGCTGTACTACAAACAGACACAAATAGATACCAGGACAATAGACAATAGGTATCGTCATGGTGGAACCTGGTAGAACAATAGAGAAGATGTGAGCAGAGCGCTACGGCGTCTATCTGACTCAACAATCGGGGTCTGTTCCACGTCGGTCCTGGCGAAGTCGCACCCGACTAGCAAGAGAGGATTGGTGCCATACATGCGCATGAAGACATTCATCCCAGACTCGTTTGCAATTGCCAGAACGGAAGCCTTCAGGTCTGGTATATCCATCCTCGCCATTGGATCTGGTTCGGGAGCGAGGTTGAACATCGGCGGGTCGAGTAAATGGATTTTTCTCTGGATACGACAAGAGTAATTCGGCCGGCGCTATGTGATGTTGTCGCATTCGGCGATACAGCGAAGCAAGGAGGGAGGGGGAGGGGAGGATGAAGCGGTCGAGCTGAGGTCCTATATAAATGATGGTGGTTTCGAGCGACAATGCGGTTGGGAAGAGCCGTTGTTCTCAAGGTTGTTCTTTCCAATCATCCTCAGGCCACGAGGAAGAGCGTCTATCAGAAATGCCACAATGGCCACCACAGTGATGCCATCACAATACCCTGTGATCCGACTCGTCTGACTCTGAGTGAGTCAATGGCACTTGAGCTGCGACCGAACCATGGCTAGAACCGTACAAACCTCCTGGAAACTGATATTCGTGCTTACGGTAAGTTTCGAACCTAGCATCTGATCATCTGAAACCACCAACATTAACATGTAGTTTACTGTCACGACTCGGAACACAAGTGGGCAAATATTCCAAGCCCGTGGCAGCCAGCGTTTTATGATGCAAGGCGAAAGCTGACCCTCGCAGGCCTTTCTTTTTGTATCGACAGCAATTCGGTGAGCACGGTTTCCCTGTATCAAATTCTTGGTCACTGATATCGTGTGCGCTCAGTCCTGAGGTGGCCCGCTGCAGTCTGCGCTGCCCCCCAAAATGTGGCCTTCTGTGGATAAACAATGCAGCGACTTGCGTTTGTTCATTTGATATCGCTTCTTCCAGGGGCTCGTCGGCATTGTTCATGCTGGTGGCCCATCATGGACAGCCACTGCGGCCTTAGCGTCATGATAGTCACGGGGACAGATGCACGATATTATAAGTACGTGTGTGCTAGACACGAGGTCTCATCTCTTCCTTCAACCCCCTGTTACCGCGCGAATGGCTGCGCAACAGCCCTCTACGATTCTCGAATGGGCCATGTCATACCAGGCTCCTGACTTTTGGCCCATTCGTCCGCCACCAGACATCAAGTTATAGGCGACCAAGGTGAGTTAAAATTCCACGTCGCTGCTTATCTCCTGAACACTGATATGGCAGAGATCACTCAATTTGAAAAATACGGTGAACGAGAATAGCTATCCGATCAAGAACGTTCGTCTTATCTACCGTTGGAACATTACACCCGGCGGAGACGCAACCCTCACGACGCAGTTTTCAATACACCGTATGACTGCCAAGCCTTGGCAACGCTGCTTGCTGCACAGCGAGCCCAAGTTGTACATGTTCAAGGGGTGGTGCCTATGCCCGCGCCAGCTCCTCCCCAACCACCGCCGGCACAACCTCCCGTCGGACAGGCGCAAGTCCTCTCTGGTCCCGCTCTGCCTGCTGCTCCAGTACAGGGGCCTCAGCTCCCGACCCCGTCCGCATGGCAGAGAAGATAGTGGCACTTCTTGAACCGCTCAGACCTCAGGTCAACGACACCGCTTCCTGTCCGTTCTGCCGTGAGAACGGTTTTGGTCAGCAGGCTGGATGCCACCTTTTCAACGACTTGAAGCGTGCTCTGGATTACCTCGGGCTGTACGAAGAGGCGCACCCACAGTGGTACCCAGCCAGTCACACTTCCCTTCATCACGAAGTTGGCAGCAACAGCTTCCTCTATGGGCAATTCCCTTCCGAGACAGGTGTGTGATTCAAGAGGAGACACAGCTTGACCTCCCATCTTTCTGCCCCGTGGATATTAAGCCGAGTTATAAGTTTCAGGGGTCATGGCGGGCGCACACCCAAAATTATCTCAACTCTGGGTCTGGATTCGCCATTGAATACCGCAAGGTCATTGCACAAGTCTGGCATTGCATGCTTCGCAGCGGCCACGGAAAATTCTGCAGTGCAAGATATGGGTATATCATCACTGATGAGGAGGTTGTTTTACTCAGGATGTCTTCTAAGGCTCCTCATACTATGGAGGCCACAGATGGATTCGATGCGACTTGAGAACGGTGGAGCAAGGCTCGTGGACTGGAATGAGAGCGCTCCTCTTCATTCACCTCCTGGCATCTCATGACACTGAATCCGTCATAGATGTGCCATTCACTTGATACGCATGTGACCAATAGCTATACTTCATACATGTGATTATGTGACCTGTACAATATTGGTCTTCGAGTTGTAGAAAGAATTTGGATAAGTCGTTGGCAGCCAATGAAGCCATGATGCAAATGCCTGTGCTGAGACTTGATTGGTGAAGACTCAAAGTTCCTGACACAGGGTTTGGAGAGTGAGAGCATGATATTTTTGGGAGAGCTATGTCTACCTGCCCAAACACCACATGTGCAGTTCTAGCATGGTCGGGTTGCCATCATCATCTGCGATGCCCCACGATCTCCAAGTCACCTTCAAGCTTCAAGCTTCGTAGATGAAACATAAACGTAAATGATGAGTTACTAGTAGTGCTACTGACTTACATAGATCGCAAGTAGCATATAGGGTTACGTCGCAGGTTCACTCTGTTAGTAATACACAGTACAACAATAAAACCAAGGAGTGTAATTTTTCCTAATGACTTTGGCAATCGATGTGACGGCAATACCTGCGTCAAGGTCAGATTAACGACAGCATGGCCAGTAAACAACTCGTACGAACAGAGATAGCTATACCAAGGCACCAGTGGATTCAAACTGGTCAAAGAAATCCCATGCCCAGGTTCCATTCCAGAGAGAATAGACCAGCCTATTATCATACACGTCCCAAGCCGCCATGGGCGTTCTGGGCGCGATGCACCAGCATTTCCACTCCTCAAAATGTTTGGGAGATACGTCAAGACCTAGCCGTAAAAAGGTTGCCAGGGTCGCGGGGGAGGACTTCGAATAGAGTTCTTGGGCAACGATGAGTTCTCGTAGTGGGTATTTGAGACGTGCTCAATGTTCAACAAAAGTAACCAGTATGTCTTCTGCAATAGAAGGAATTACCAACGATCGCAGGGCAGGCCACGCGATTCGCCCTTGTGGCGACTCCTCGCCGAGGTCGGCTGCTTGCTGTAAAATCTCCGCAGCGTCCTGACGGAAAAGCACCAATGTTTCAAGAGCGGGAAATGCAAGGAACGAGGCTGATCCGAGTGTGGCATCGTCAATGTTGTATTGAACACCCCCCCCCCAGAAGATCATCTGCAACCTGCGGACAGTGGGCAGTATGAGACCCCCTTCTGCAAGCTTTGCGTAAATTGAACCGCCTTCTGATAAGTAGAGTGTCAGCAACGATGGTGCAGCTTGGCAGAGGAAAGATGAGATGCTGATCGGCTCCTCATGATCGTCGTAAACACCTGCAAGAGCCAGATGGCGAAGTGCGGGCGTTGAAAGCGAAGGTATTGGCGTCGCAGGATCGTCGTAGGAGAACTCAGACCTGGAGACAATCAAGGTCACAAGAGTCGTTTCAGTACCGTTGAGGAGCCGCGAGAGCTCGACGACGTCGAGGGAAGTCTGGTCGAGCTTCAGCTCTGTCAGACTTTTGAAAATGGTAGGGGATGATTGGTATACGTCGGGAATGTTACCTATGCGCAAATGTGTCGGCAGATTTGCTTCGAAAGCGATTTTCTGCCTCGGTATGATACCCTCTCCAAAGAAGGTGGCATTGAAAAACTCCAGGTTCGGCAGAGATGTGTCGCTTAAACTGCGCAGAAGGTTGTCCATGACTTCGTTGTTCCGCGCATATATCGTGCAGTGCCTCCATCGATGCGCTTCGACCAACAGGTTCTTCCAGCACGACTTGTAGTAAGGCCAGAAGGTAGTCGTCCATTCGCCGCTCTGCAAGTGACTATAACACAGGAAGGTAATGGAGAGGGGGCGATCGTCAGATCGTGTGAGGTAAGCCTTGACGGCTTTCGACTCCTGCCGCAGGTGTTCGGGCGAGATATAAATGCAGCTCCATATCGTGGGCAACGAGAGGGCAAGCCGTCGCCACCAGCGGGAGACCTGGCTGATGGCAACTGGAGAGTCGCCGTTGTAGAGTCAGCAGTGAGGGAAGTAATGAACGTATGCGATCTCGAGGATGTATCTCGCAACTTCCTCTGGAAGAGTGTACACAGGTGCAAGGGGGTTCACGTTATGTTTCATCGTTGCCACCTAAGATTCTACACCAGAGACTTGAATCTGCAGCTGCTTCGTGAGAGTGAGTGAACTGGGGCTACCTCAAGTGAACCAGCTACTCCGGCCTGGTGGACGAAAAGATCCACTTTCACTATGTTGAATCATCAGAGGCTGTGTAGAGGGTGACGGTAAACTTCGTTACAGTACCTAGTTCTGTTCTGCAATTTGCGAGAGTGTGAGTCTGCTGGCTGGTGGTGTGTGTGAGGTGGTGGGACGCGAGAAGCTGCTTGGTACTAGTCAAGCGCTCGATATTCTGGACAAGTCATCAACAAGTCATCCGGCGATTCCGTCAGCATCTTCAAGTCATCTTCACCCGCAACCTGGCACTGCGTACGTCGCACCGACCCCACTCTACATTTCCCACTTTTGTGCCATGGCGATAGACGGTCTTATTATATTGGACGCATCTGGGTGAGTAGCACCCGTCGAGGGTTACGTTGACTCGCTGAACATGACATCTAGACGAGCAATCATACAGTCTGGATTCCGCGCAAGTAGTCCAGCGTACCCGCTGCTTCATATTGAAGCTTTGAATACCGCACTAGCCAAGGCCTCAAGACCCAGCGACGTCGATCCTGTACTCTACGTACAGAGTTTGGAACTGGATACACCCAGTGCATGCTGCCATGTGAAGCACGGGGATTTGAGGGTTCTGTGTCCTGTTAGCGGAGACAGTACGTTTTCATTTACATTACTTGACGGCTCACTTCTCCTTACACACTACTTCTAGTGGACCCTCTCTATGTGTTTGCATTCCTGCAAGCGTTCGTGAATATCCTTCGTGAATACTTTGGCCAGATATCTGCCGAAACTCTGAAGGACAACTTTGACGTGGTGTATCAGGTACGTTGTATCGCAACTTCACGCCGCATAGGCCAAAATGGCTTTCTTAGCTTCTGGAGGAAACCTTGGACGCTAGCGGACATCCTTCGACGACGTACCCCAACGCACTGCGTGACATTGTCCTTCCACCCTCTTTACTTCAGAAGATGCTCTCAGTAGCAGGAGTTACCGGTCTCGCGAACCCCTCATCCAACTCCCATCCATTTGCGTCCCCAATACCCTGGAGAAAGACTGGCGTGCGCTACAATAACAATGAAATATTCTTTGATATCCTGGAAGACCTTCGAGCCATAGTGAACAAGTGAGTTCGCCTTCGGTCAGTCGTCGCTCGGGGATTGCACTTCTATGCATCGGGCTTACTAAGAATGTGGCCGCTAGGAACGGTGTTGCCTCTATGAGTCAAGTCTGGGGAACAGTGTCTTCAAATTGCAGGCTGTCAGGTTAGCCTTACCAAGTTCAACGTTCGTTTCCCACCGGCGTCGACGCTAAAAATGCAATCAGGAACTCCTGATGTTCTCCTTTCGTTCGCAAACTCCCAGAATCTCACGGATTGCTCGTTCCATCCATGTGTTCGGTAAGAACGACGAATGAAAGTCGGCCCCTTTACCCTAACTGACCTACGCCTGCTGCGCAGCCTACAGCGATGGACCCGCGATAAGCATTTGTCATTCGTGCCTCCGGACGGACAGTTCACTTTAATGAACTACCGATACCAACCAGCCGGGATGCATCCAGTCGCAGTCCCGTTCGCTATGAAAGCCTCCGTGACTATTGATGAAAGTCGAGGTTCGCACTCTGATTTTTGAATTGTGTGAAACGGCTCAGACGGTTGTGTAGGCACGTTCGAGGTGACTTTGTCTTCTCGTTTGACTACACGCACCATCGAGAAGATGACGGTAGAATGGTACCTCGGCGATGGTGCTTCTGGGGCGAGCTGCACGGCGTCGAACGCTTCGTCGTGGACCTTCGATCCCCGAGCACGGGTGTGTTCTTTCGGTGTATGTTGCGCGACTGTGACTCATGAGTTGGTCAGACATTGCATTGGGAAATGAAGAACGTTTCGCCGTCGGCCAACTTTACTCTACGCGGCAACTTCAACTCGACGTCAGTCCCGCTGCCCCTCCCACGGTGCATTGATGCTAACCCCGAGATTACCAGGGAGAAGACCCCCAGGCCGTCGCGTGTCTTCAAGACGAAGTTCGAAGTTCTGCAGCATAGCTTCTCTTCTCTAAAGGTCGACCAGCTAAAATTGTCGGGAGAACTCTACAAGCCGTACAAGGGTGTCCGGGGGCGTTCCATGGGTGATGTTGAATGGAGATGGTAATACAGACGGTGAGAGTACCTACAACAATGTACATTTTAAGAATGACATCCGCCTCCCCAAGGCGCGGGGATCTCCAGTGATAGCAGGGGCAGAGCCCGCACTCAATCAACATCAGGGGTGGCTGACCTTCCACGCCTTCTGTTCCTTAGATGTTTGCCCTGCCGATGCATTGGCCGACGAGAATCCCCGCTGAAGGCCGCCAAGGTTAGCGTACCGCCAAACATAGGTGAGGGCAAATGGTTCGCGAACCCTCTCAGCCCTGCAGTACTGTCCCCGCTCTCTGTGACCTGGGAGCGCAGCGGCGCGATTACGTGCAAAGCAGAAACTCGGCCGCCCAAGAGCTGAGTCTGGACTGTGAGGGCTCGATCAGGAGACGGAAGACAAATGACAGCGAGCTGCCGCAGCCTCTGGAGAGTAAGCCGCCCCGGCAATCGTGCCCTCAATTAAGGAACATGAGGTACGAGCTTCGCGGGAGAACTGGCCTCCGTTGTTGCTTCTGCCATTGCTTACCGGTACCTTTTCCAGAGTATGGTGGAATGTATCACACAGCGACGACGACGTTCGGGAGCTCTGAGCGCAGTCGAGCAATACCGCTGCTTGGTCTCGATGATCTCGCATACCGGTAGGGTTCGCGGGAGAGGTTTTACAGCGCCGTCCATTCGCTCATGTCAAGAATAACGTTATTGCGCAATCTTGGACGCTCGAGCCGGGCCCTCACCGTCCCGCATTCGATTTGTGACCTATGCATAACAGTCAGGAAAACACGTTCCACCCTTCTCCCTTGTATCTCGGGCGTGAGCGTTCTCTTAGCGGGTTTTATGAACTGAAATATGGCACACAGAGAACCGCTCTAGGAGCTCTAAAGCTCACAGATGTCATGGACTCCGCTCAGCCGACCGCGGCCTCGACGTTGGGATTCTCGATGGTGAAAGTCTTCCTCGAAAGAGCAGAGGCGAAGCACGGCATGCCGCTATGATCCAGTATCATTGTCTAAGTGCTGAGTTGCAATCGTGTGAGCTTGCTGTGGTATTAGGCTTCTCGACGCTAACTAGAAATCACAGGAGCGGAGTGGCTGTTTCGCATTGCCACTGTCCTGCAGGCGGGGCTGGACTATTGCGACAACGGGACGCTCTTTCCCGTTCGCGTAGGCAGCGATGCCCGAGCCCTGCATGCGAGTGCCCTCGATATCCTCAACAACTCCCAGGTTCAGCTATTCCTCAAGTTGATATTCACCGCTCTCGAATCGTCCAATACTGCCGTCCACCCTCATCACCTATCATCAACCATACCCACTGGCCATCGCCGCTCAGGACTCCGAGTCCGAGTCGCCGCGCCCGCTGGCGACGCTCATGCCAACCCCCTAACCCCTCCCCACGCGCACAACATTCTCCCAGCGCGCCGCAGTATACGCGTCTGCCCTTGACATATAAAGCCCCGCCTGCTTTCCCCGAACATTGACTTGTGCCCTCTTTCTGGCTTCCCACGGCGCCGTGCCGAACCTAGACTACCTTTCCGCGCCGATGACAATCACTTGCGGCGGCTGGGAGCACAAGCGCTGGATCAATCGAGGGGAGGCCGGCCCGGGGACCGGCGAGCGGGGGCGCAGGGCTCGACGCCGTCGTTCGTGCAGCGCCACCTGGCGTCGACCCCCATCCGCCCGCCGCTCACGGTGCGCAACTGGACGCAGGAAATAATCTGGTTCAACCTAATCGTGATTATTGCAACGCCCATACTCTCGATTTATGGCTTGTGCACGACGAGATTTACCGCACAGACGTTTGCATTCTGCGTGGCGTATTATTTGTTTAACATGCTTGGTGAGTGTGATCCCTGCATTTTCTTCAAAGTTGTTGCCAGGAGCTCTAACTATGGCTTGGCCGATAGGGATAACAGCGGGTAAGCACCAACAGTTGGATAGTTGTACCACCGTTAACGATACGTCCAGGATACCACCGCCTCTGGTCGCACAGGTCATACAACGCCGCACCACTGCTACAGCTCTTTCTCGCTGTCGCCGGTGCCGGCGCCGTGCAAGGCTCCATCATCTGGTGGTCTCGCAACCACCGCGCGCATCACCGGTACACGGACACGGACCTCGACCCGTACGGCGCGCACCGCGGGCTGTGGCACGCGCACCTCGGCTGGATGCTCACGCAGCCGCGCGTGCGCCCGGGCCCGGCGGACACGCGCGACCTGCGGCAGAACCGCGTCGCGGCGTGGCAGCATCGCTGGTTCTTCCCGCTCGCGCTCGCGTTCGGGCTCTTCCTACCGGCCGCGCTGCCCGGGCTGCTCTGGGCGGACTGGCGCGGCGGCCTGTTCTTCGCGGGCTTCGCGCGCCTGACGTGCGTGCACCACGTACGTTTTTCTTCTCGCCCCGCGCAGGCATGCTTCTTGATGCTGACGGAAGAATGCGTTCTGCACAGTCGGTGTTCTGCGTGAACTCGCTCGCGCACTGGCTTGGGGCGACGACGTTCGACGACAAGCTCTCGCCGCGCGACCACCTGCTCACTGCGCTGCTCACGCTCGGCGAGGGCTACCATAACTTCCACCACCAGTTCCCGACGGACTACCGCAACGCGGTCAGGTGGTACCAGTGGGACCCGACAAAGTGGTTCATCGCAGCGTGCGCGCGGCTTGGCGCGGCGACGCACCTGCGCGTCTTCCCGGACGTGGAGGTGCAGAAGAGCGCGCTGTCGATGAAGCTCAAGCAGCTGAAGCGCGAGCAGGACCGCTTTGAGAAGCCGAGCGGGGTGGATGAGTTGCCGGTTGTTGATTGGGAGGCATGTACGTTGCTCAAGCCGGGTTGTGTGGGATGGTTTTCTCATACTTCATCTGTAGACAGGCAACAGGCGAAAGAGAGACCACTAATCTTGATCGCTGGTCTTGTGCATGACGTCGAGGATTTCATGGACCAACACCCGGGAGGCAGTAACATTCTTGAGGCGCATGCGGGTACAGATGCTACCAGTGCGTTCTTCGGGGGTGTCTATGAGCACTCCAATGCGGCGCACAACGTGAGTGCCGCATCAACATCTTTGTTTGTGTGGAGGCTGATGTTTTCCTGGACGATAGATGCTTGCCACTATGCGAGTGGGTGCTCTTCATGGGGGCCTAGAGCAAGTGAGCCAAGAGTCCATACCGCCGTGGATGCGCCTGCGGATTGTTTCTGCAGAGCGACCGTAACCTGCGCGGTCGTGCTTGAGAGAAGTGAGTTATGCTTCAGATGCGAGCAAGGGTCAAGTCAGCAAGCGGGTGTATCACTGGACCGACGTATCCTATTTATTGTCTAGGCTTTGCTACATCATCCTAGTACTCAATGGAAACTTGATGACGAATTCTGGCAGGTGTATGCTGACCTCCTAGGACCTCTCAAATGCCGAGGCCAATCGGTCTTCAGTGTGTTGTCTCAGGTACCAACCTTGATGGTGCCGCGGGGATGGACGGCGATCGTAGATTGCCCTGTTCGCTGACATTCACTTGTAGCAGAGAGCCTCGGAGCAAGAGCAGCCGTACGCTTGTTCTCGACGGCCTGGCCATGAGCAGAGCCAGCTTGTACCTTTAGCATGTAGCACGGGTGAGAAACGAGGAGAGGGGTGTGCCTGCACGGCGCCCGCGGGATCATACACATGTCCGTTTGATTTTGCGATGTAGTGTGCGGCTTGGGACCTGAAAACGGCCGTGCGAGGCGCTCTCGGGAAGCCAAACTCTGGCATACTCGGTGAGGTGATTCCTCCACGTCTGCGCTGTGGCCCACAACGTCTTGGCCAGAGACCGCCATCTCCTCAAGTCACCGTCCACCGCCAGCCAAGCCGACCGGCCAGCGTCCAGCAACTAAGCGTGCGCAGCTCGGGCCTCCGTGGAACGCCTCGGCGTCCGACCCTCTCTTTCGGGTATAATCCATCTTCCAGTGCGCTCGCCGCCCCTCGCCCCGCGGTCGGTGTCGTCCCCTCCTCGGACTTGTTGCGACTCGGCCTCGAGACGACGGGAACATGTCTGCGTCCCAGGTCAACGGCGATCATCCCTCCGCCGCGGCCCCGACGCTGCAGCCACGTGTGAAGCAGAGCCGCACCCTCTCGCCAGGGCCCCCGGCTCGTCCGCAGACCCCCACGGCGCAGACTCCCGTCCACCGGCCCCGAAGCGTGCGCGCAAAGCTATTAACTGCGAGCCCTGCAGGAACAGCAAGCTCAAATGTGACAGGTGTGTCTGGTAAGCGTACTCCAGGAGTCCGACTCTTACGCTTTCTGGCAGGAACCGGCCTTGCTCGTCGTGCGTCTTGCGGGGTAAGTCGAGGTTCACAGTGCCAACAAGACTTGCTTTGTGACTGAGGGACGTCGAACAGGGACAACATCTTCCTGTTACCAGAACCAGGACGAGGGCGGCAGCGCCGAACAACAGTGAGTTCGTTGCTCTTTGTGGCACAGGATCTGCAAGCACGGCATCTTCTATGTGATTGACCCCGCCGTCATTCTACTTGGACACACTGCGTTCAACAATTGCGTTGTCCGCATTGATCTCCGCGGTGATTGCTGTTTCATTGCCCGCGCAGCAGAGACAGGCTTAACAGCTCTCCGACGCCTATCAATCAAGTAGGGCAGCTCAGAGAGGCTGTTTGGCCTGTTGCAGGAGGTATTTCAGGGTCTGGCGCAGGAGTCAGAAGCAGGTTGTCCTGCAACAGTTTTTGAGCGGACGCCGTCTGTTGGCTGGACCTCTGTCGCGGGAGCTACTAAGCGCGCATCTTGTGTTCCATCGCAAGGTGCTTGGTAGTGTTGCTAGGACAAACAGTTCTACTCTAAATTCTCCGGCAACTGCATCTTAAGCTTATGCAGGTGCTGACTATCTTATTTGCCTATCAGACATGCCCGAATCGACCCTTCTGTCGAGCTTGCGCGCATTAGGCACTCTCTCAACCTCCTTGAAGCCCACGTAACCCAGTTCCCTGGGCCACCGCGCACTGGCCCGCCGCCGAACAATATACCCCCGTATATCTCGCCCCCGTCCATGAGCGGACCACGTAGTGCGCCGCCGCCAACGCCATTGCCACCTCGAAACGGCGTCACTAAAGAAATGCATGATCCGGACCGTGTGAGCTCGCCAGACGTCGACCTTAAGCCTCGCAGCGTCCCCGGCATGCTGGGCAACTCCGACTCTGGGGGCTTCTACGCTGGCCCGACCAGCGCGCTGTCCCACATCCTCACAGTACGTATGCCCGTCTCCGTCAGGGGCCGGCCGATATTGACAGCGGTTGTCCAGGCTTCCCGCGACGACGAGCGGCACGAGCATGAAAGCTTCCAGGACAATCTGTCGTCTTCGCTGCGCGCCGCGTCGATGCAGGAGAACGCACTGCCGTACCAGAGCTACGACGACGACTTGATCTCGCTGCTCCCGCCGATCCACACCGTCGACGGCCTCATCGACTACTACTTCGAGTACTGCAACTGGGTGTACCGCCATGTAAACCAGCCCGCGCTGCTGCGCGCGTGGGAGCCGCTTCAAGGGCGGGAACGGCGGCAACCGTGTTGTCCTCGCCACCGTCTGCATCCTGATGCTGCTCGCCGTAAGGTACCTCCCGAAGGGCCACGCCCTGCTCACCAGCCTTCCAGGCTCTAGCGAAGAGCTCGAGGAGCGGTATTACGGTGTCATGCGCGATGCATTGCAAAGACACTTCAGGGATTTGCGGAGGGACGGCCTCGGCAAGGGATACACTCTTGACCTTGTCGAGCTTCTTCTCGTCCGTTCGCATTATCTCACATTTGCCAAAGAGGATCCTGAAGAGACCTGGGCCGTCAAAGGCGAGCTGATGAATATTGGGACCGCCATGGGTTTACACAAGGATCCTGGGCGAGAACCGGTTCAGCCGGGATGAGGCAGAGCGGAGGCGATGGGCGTGGTGGCATATCATTCTTCTTGAACGGTATGTTCGCCGCATTATCTACCTAGTGCGTTTGTTCATCAGAGTTGCAGTTGGCAAGCCTTCATGTTCGGACGACCCCTGGGAATCGCGACAAACCACTTTAATACCCGTCTACCCTCCTACTGCGACCCGGCGCTGGACAAGGCAGGCCGTCTATACCTTCCAAATATTGCATTATTCAAGCTCGCATACACCCTCGGATTTATCATGAACGACGCGGTCTCTTTCGAGCCCGTTCCTTACTCCTCTGTTCAAGACAACGACCGCAGGCTGGCGAAATGGTACGATGAGCTACCGGAAGAGCTCGACTTGGACGACTACAGGATCGCCCGCTCACTCGGCAGCCCTGTCACCTCCGTCCGGCGGCTGGGTGTGCAGAGCGTCATCATCCGCACCGCGTACCACCACATCCGCTTCACGCTGCACCGGCCGTACGCGTCGGTGCCGTCCTCGCTGAACATCGCGGTCAGCGCTGCGAGCCAGCTGATCACGCTCGTGGGGCAGACGCGGCCGGACTTCCTGTCGAACACGGCGCTCGCGGTGCCGGGGCACATGAACTGGGGCCCGTTCCACGTCTTCAGCGCGGCGATGTTCTTCTCCTTCCAGCTGCTCTCGCACCCGGACCAGCCCGCGGCGGCGCTCTTCCGCGAGAACATCCGCAAGGCGACGGCGTGCCTCGCGCAGAGCCGCTGGATGCCCGTCGCGGACAAGGCACTGACGATCCTGCAGGCGCTCGCGCCGCTGTACAGCGACGGCTTCGCGGCCGAGCCGCCGCTCGAGCAGAAGCGCAAGAAGGCGCAGGTGCTCACGCTCGTCAAGACGCTCGCGTTCCCGTACCAGGACGCGCCGCCCGCCCGCGGCGACTCGTCCGCCGGCTCGAGCCCCAGCGTCGGTGTCGTGGGCCCGCCGCCACCGCCGCCACCCCGCCCACACGAGCAGTCGCCTGGCGCATCGGCGTACTTTGCGGGCGCGCGCGAGCCGGCGCAGACGCAGCTGCCCGTGTCGTCTGTGCGCTGGTCGCCGACGCCCGTCCACGGTGTGCCGCACCAGGGGTACGAGGACCACCACCTGCCGCCGTCCCAGCCTGGTCCGTCTCAGCACCACCACGAGCACCATCAGGCGTCGCCCGTGAGCCATTATACGTCGGGTGTGAACTACAGCATGCCCCCGCCGGCAGTCCACGGCACGGGCGCGGTGTCCGAGTCGTTCTTCATGCAGCCGCCGGCCGAGGATGGGTCAATGTGGGGCGCGTCCGTTGGCTTCGGGCTGGGCGAGTGGGCGCAGTTCCTGGACGTCATGCAGCGGCCGATGTCTGACGGCAAGATGGTGCGGGACATGATCCCGAAGTGACCAATATAAAATTTGACCAAGAATCTTACCTATACCATCCGCTCTTGCTTTGTTTATCCACAGATCCCTCTGCTGTACAAATCATCAACTCTGCTTTGCTGTTCTCAGTTGCAATATATTCTGAGCTTTGTGTCAATGTGCTATTCTATGCAGTGTTCGAGCGCAACATCAGACAGCGCTGTTCACTGAAGCCACGTCGTGTGCATGATAAATAATACCTGCCTAACATCCAAGAATGCGCACACCGTCGGTCTCCTTCATCAGCCAGAATATCAGACATTCAGAGTAGAGGGCATACAACATAACTTGGGTGCAATACTAAGGTAAGGCATGGCCGTGAACAGCGCTCCCACGAGACATCGGTGACGATCTCGACATTCAGTGAGAGTGCGGGCTATGGTACAGCGTGCGTCCGCTCGACGCCCGTACATACATATGCCAAATGGGTAGAACAAGAGTGGACGTCAAGCCCGGGCATGAAGAACGTTCAATATAAACAAGGGAAGAGTCATGCAAAAATGGGTGTGGATGGGAGGATAGATAGGTGGAGGTGAAAGTGGTGGTTCATGAGGCGTAGATGCGAACATTGCGAGACGATATACACAGCGAAGATACAGAAGAGGCAAACATTGTCCGGGGGGAAGGGGCTAAATATCAAGTATACCATGCTGGTACTGCCGCGAAACAAACACACGCGGACGCTCTCGCGCCTGCTCGTGCTGCAGGCGCAACCGGAGCTTGGCTAACTGGCTCTCCTTCGATACATATCTTCTGCGAGGGGTTCCCGCCGACGGCTGGACGGAGCATGTGCCTACAGACGGGCCATCGAAGTCCGAGACGACGGATTCGCTGGGACTTGAGGGTACTATACACGATGCCGCTGCAACGGGCGCGAAACGGCCGAGTTTCGGAGACGACCAGGGAAGAGTGGGCATAGGGAAGAAGCTTGTCAAGGTCTGGAGCGCAGCGAGGGTCGGGGAAACCACAGGCGAGGCAGTATTATCGGAGGCTGATGATACAGTAGCGGGAGAACCGGAGCGTGGGGTGAAGGCATAGTTTAGTTGCGAGGGCGTCTCGGCGGAGTGGAGAGCTTGGGCAGGGCTGCAGGAAGAGGGTTAATCATGAAGACAAGCTGGAAAACAAAACGATAATCGTACATACTCGAGCGAGGCTTGCTCTGGCCCTTAGTGGGCGTGGTGTACACGGGTTTCGGCGAACCACTGTTCACAGTAGTGCGGCGGGGCTGAGGGATGAATGATGCCTTCTTGATGGGAGTAGAGGAGGCCAGAGGAGACGGTGACTTGTATGACATAGAGGGCGTGGAGAACGTGGCCGGCGAGCCACTTGGCTTGGGGAACTGCACGGTACTGCGCTTGGGCGGCGTCGAGGTCGGCGTGGGGATTGAGGAGACGAACGGCTTGTACGTGGAGCGGAGAATCGAGGGAGAGCTGCTGGATGTTGGCGAATTATCACGACGCTCAGTGGTCGGGACAGAAACCGGAACCTCTATCACCACGTTCGGGACGACGATGTCTGCAGGACCTTCAAAATTGGGAGGAGGCGTAAAAGTGAAGATGATTCCACCCTCAACTTCCTGTCCAACGATCTCGGTATCATCGTCTTCATCGCTCAATAAGTCTGAAACTTCATCCTCCTCCTCCTCCTCCTCTTCGTCCTCCTCCAAAACCGCTTCCAGGACAGTCTTCGACTCAGATGGAGAGATCACGACGCCGACAGCTGCGGGAATGAAGAAAGGAGGGAAATCGTCATCCGCATCGGCCAGTGCTTGCGAGAACAAGTTCTTGCTACTCTCAAGTGATCTGAGCTTCGAGTCAAGAGGGGGAGAGTTATCGACATCATCCAGGCAGCCAAAGAAGTGATCAACCTCTGGCTTCTCTTGGACGACACTTGGTGCAGAATCCATGTTTCGAGGGAATGACCATGGCCTGGAAAGCGACCTGTGACGAGTGTGAGCCTGCGGAGGTGAGACAAGAGGAGGCGAGGACGAAGTCGAGCGGCTGGATGTTAAGTCGGGAACCTCGACAGAAACATCGGTGAAATGAGACATATCCCGTGGGTAATCATCGGAATCAAATGAGGACGATGAGAACGAAGCCTGGAAGATGTAGTCATTCTCCTCTTCGTCCTCGTACCCGGCCAGTTCGTCGCCAAGTTCACCCGACTCGGACAGGCTTTGCTCGTGGCTATCGTCCTCGTCCTCCTCCACGACCGACTTCAATGAAAAAAGTGGCCGTTCGGATGGATCGTCGAGCGACTCAACATCTGTGAAGGAACCGGTGGAGTCGATGGATTGGAAGCCCAGGCCGCCTCGCTTGGCGAAGACCATCGTCCTGGAAACAGGTGGTGTGCGATACCTGCTGTCAAATGCCTGAGGAGTCGGAGTCGTTAACATGGTGTCCAGCTCCCTCTCGGCCTCCTCGCGTCTCTTCTGCTCCTCGGCCAGTGCAGCCTCAAGTCGCTGAACTTCTCCCTGGATCTCGGCCTGCCGGGCAGTCTGCTCGCGCAAACGCTGGCATTCGCCAAAAGCCTTGGCAAGTTCACGCTGGGCTGCTTCGTACTTCTTCCAGCCCTCCTCGCCCCAAATGACCTTCTCCGTGAGGATCTTCTCCAAGGACTTCTTCTCAATCTCGATTAAGCCGCATCGCTCACGAGCGACCCAGGTCTCGCGGCGCTCCGCTTCGACTCGCTTCGCCAGCAGGGTAGCCTGCTTTTCGCAGTCAGAGACTCTTGTACGCCAGCCCTCAGTGTCCTTCTTGAGCTCATCTCGCTCGGCCTTCAGGTCAGCGACGAGCTGGAGCATCTCGTCACTCGGAGGCTCACTGAGAGACGAAGCTTCTGAGGTGAAGGATTGCGGGCGGGAAGGCGGGCGAGCCGACAGTACGCGCTCGAGGTCGGAGATGCGCTGCACTAGGGCAGCGTGGGCCTGATATAAAAAATGATGCTCGCTAGTCGACAGGGTCCTGGAGCCTCTAGAGCTAAGACTGCTCTCGCTGTCGTTTGAGTACCGTCGATCACTGGTCGGCGTCATCTCCGGAGTGGGCAATCCCGTCACAAGAGACGGGGACGAATCATTCGAGCTGACGTAGGAGATGCTGCTGCGCCTCGAAGCCTGGGCTCGAAAATAATCTGAGCCGTTGGTGAGTGACTGGCGCCGAACGAGCGAAGACATGGCAGATGGCGGGGTTGAAACGATCATCGACTGCCGCTTCCGTGCATTGGGATTCTCGAACTCCATAGACTGAGCGTTGTCTGAGCTGAGAGATGGCGACAACGTCAGTGCCCTTAGACCAGGGCGGGCGCGGACTCCGGGCGAGGGCTCAGGTGTGGGTAGATCCATAGCCGGTAGGTTGTGGCTGGACGCCAGAGACAGCGGACGGAGGTTCAAGCTGGTCGGCCTGTGGCGTACGGGCGCGGGCGACGGTTCTGTTATGGTGACGTCGATAGGAGAGGTGGTCTTCTCCATGTCATAATCACCGTAAATGGGGCTGGCTGCGTTCTCGTCGAGGCTTTCCTCCTCAGCATCTTCGTCCTCTTCCACAAGGGTGCCCAGCAATTCTTTGGAAGAGGTCGAAGGCATGAACTTGAAGGAGTCACGCTTGCTACTGCCCAACGAACTGAGACCCGCTCCGAATCCGGCACCAATACCAGGAGGGAACGATGGCTTGGTGGCTGAAAAACGAAAGTTCAACGACTGTGATCAGCCAATTTGTGAACAAAAAACTTACGGAAGTCAAATCGACGCTCAAGTTCCGGTGTGCCTAGCTCGGGAATTTCCACCTTGGAGAAAGCGCCGACATCAGTCTTGCCTTCCAACGCCCAAAGAGCTCTCCGTCGGACGGAGTCCTTGTCTCCTAGGTTGACATTCTCATCCGCAGGAGCGTTGTTCAGTAATGTGACGCCCATAATCTCAGCCGACTCCCGTCTTGTGGAGACCGACGACCGACGGCGATGGTGCGAGTTGCGCTTCGGATTGCTGAGCGCAGGGGGTGCGGCCGGAAGGGACGTGCGTGGACTCTCAGGAGAGGGCAACGAAGGCGCTATTGACGCAAGGGAAATTCGAGGTGAAACGGAGGCGTTACGAGAATGAGAGCGTGAATGCGAAGAGAGCTTGCGAGCGTGATGGCTGGTCGAGGGAATACTTTCACCAAACTTGAAAGATTCGAGCTATTCATAGTGTGAGGGGTAAGAAATTTGACCCGCCAACTTCTTGTATGCAGAACATACCCTCTTCCTGTCTGAGACCTGGTCCTCAATGTTGTATGTGGCAGTTGCTGTGGTAAAGTCCATGGTGGGCGTAAGAGCAGAGGAGGGGGCGTAAAGAGCGACTAGAGTTCAAAGAACGTGTTGGATAAAAGAAAGACTGGACTAGACCGTGCTGTGCGATGCCACAGGCGACGATGTGGAGGACTCGATTGGCGTCGAGGACGAGGATGGGGGCAGCGAGCAAGGGAAAACGAACCACATCAGCAGGACAACTATCACTCCGGTGAATGCCGTGCCCCTGCCGCAGCACCCGTTTAGGCCTAGCGCCCACCATAATTAAATCGCAAGCTCCCTCCCCGCCGCCGGACTCCAGATTCTTGGCAACGGGGTTAATGCTTATGCTGCAACCAAGCTACTCGTTTGACAGCTGCAATGACTCTCGTACACACAAATCGCTGGTTTACACACTCCCGCACACGGAATCTGTTTACTTAATCATAATGATAGTCACAAAATCCGTCGCTTAACCCAAGCTTAACCACGACACCGGAAGTCGGAACGATGATCAAACACCGGGCTGGGTACGAGCACCGCAGCAATTACGAGCGGCCCAACTGTTTAAATTTCAAGTATTTACGCCAAGCCTCCAGCGTAAATGGCCTCGAGAAAGTCGCTGCGCCCTCTGAATACGCCCACAATACCGTCCGGTCGGATGTCCACGTAAGTCGTGTTTGTTACACCGCGATAGGAAGCTGGAAGCTCGTATATGAGCGTGAAAAAGTTGTACCAGCAGTGGGTTTTGGCCTGGGGCTGAATGTCCGCATCGAGTCGGGGCAAGATGACAGCCAGAGAGGCTACAGCGTCATCAGGGCCTCCCCTGGTAGTCTCAAGCTCCCGAGTTCTCCATGCACGCTAGACTCGCTAGCCAGTTCCGGTCTCGCAGAACTCCGTGTGCCACGTGCGTCAGTTGCCGTTCCGGTGACGCGAGCTTGCGAGCGTAGGTAGCGCGGGGGACGAGCCTACATGCACGCGGTGAACAACTGGAGGTGTGAATGCCAGAACCATATGTTGGCGCATGTCGCGCAGCATGTGGATTGTCGCGTCTTACGCGGCGCTCCTGGAATATGGAAGGGACAGAGGAGCACTTGAAGCACGGTCTCCAGCCCTCAGCCTGGCCGAACTCTGGCCGTACGGGTCCTTCTTCATGTCCATCGACATATCTTCCCTATCCTCGAGCACGACAATTACCCAGCGGTAATTGACACATAGTCGTCGTATGGTGTTGGGCCGCTGCATCTACTGGCACACCGCTCCTGCCAGTGACCTGCTCGGAGATGACGCTGATCAAGCCAGTAGGACTTGCACCAGCTTGCATCGTAGCAACAAAAAATAGTAAGAAAAGTATGGTGAGTGGCCGATATTTGTAACTTACCGTAAGTATAGGCAGCTCCTGAAATATGGTTCTCCTGCCAGTGGGTATATAGGATGCGGATGTATGTTCTATTCTGGCAGTGACATGCTTTGGCGTTGCATGCCCTGTCGGTTTTGGATGTATGCTATAAATTCCTGTGGGCTCTGTACGTGTGCGTAAGAAACCGCACTAAAATCCGACCTGAGAGATCGGCTGCAGCGGAAAAGCTGTGACGGTTGCGTAGAGGGGTTTGTATGTAGTAGCGACATCCAACCGCAGGCTACAATAGTGACGCGGTTGATGTTGGCTCCAAAGCGGATGAGCTATAATGCATAAGTACTAAGTACTGGACTCCGCGACATAACCGTCAACTACGGTCATAATTAGGAGCTGATTGTGCACTTGAGACGGGCGCAGGGGATCCCTCACGTACTGCAGATTACTGTAAGGAAGATAGACCCAATTTTTGGTGCGGTCGCGAGGCATGTTCATGAGTACTGGCGCAGCCGCAGGCCAAGGCCATTCATGTGCACGAACGTTGAACGTCAAACGTTGAAAATCCGTGGCAGGGGTCAGGCCTTCAGGGTTTGCGTTTAGTATAGAACTCATGCACACCGGCGTCCGCCGCAAGTACTCTGGACTGCGCGGGCGGCACCGCCGGCGCGGAATGATGTGATGACGCGCAGAACGTGACGAGTAGTTGATTGAATATTGAACCCGGATCTCCCTCAGCGAGTGTCTTGCGATCTCCGTCGTATGCGACCACCATCGTCGTATAACCTATGTCGCACAAGTCGAACGACTCCTCCCTTGTTACTGGACATACGCTCAGGCTGTACCAAATGCTTCGAAACCGATAGCGGAAGATTATCGCAGCGGCAGGCCGCCGGGCCCCCAAAGGGACCGGCGCTCTATAAAGGATCACGACCTCTCATGAAGGTGTCAACTCTGCCAAATCTTTCGCACTCGAGTCTTTCACCCGAACTACCACCACTTGACCACTGCCCTTACGCCAGCTCAACACAATGAGCGGAGTAGCCGCGTCGTCAGTGGGCAGGATCATTCCTGAGCGTACGGTTCTCTTGATATGTGACCTACAGACCCGCTTCAGTACGTGCTAGACCTGTGTTGGCTTAGTTTTGCATGCGCTAAAGTTAATTTTACGCTCTCTCAGGACCCGCGGTCCACTTATTCGACAAGGTTGTGACGACCACGAACAAAATGCTACAGATTGCCAAGGTAAATGCGCGTTGAGCCGTCTGAGGTTGGTGCACTTGGACTCACCGCTCTCGGTTCTCAGGTCGTCGGTGTGCCGGTCATTGTCACAGAGCAGAACTCTCGAGGTACGAGTAGTGCCCGGGTAAGAATGAGGCGAGAACTCATGAGATCACGCTAGCGTTGGGGAACACTGTGCCGGAGGTCGACCTTGCCAGCTTGGGCCCTCTTCACCTGGCCACCATCGAGAAGTCCCTGTTTTCTATGGTGACTCCAGAGCTGCATGCGTTCCTGCAGCAGCATGAATTTAAATCAGTGATTGTGATGGGAATTGAGGTGAGTCGCTGCTAACTGACTTTGAAAATTTTCTCTGACAGATCTACTTACCCCCGTCCGGTCGCACCATTAGGCCCACATTTGCGTTCTCATGTCATGTCTGGACCTTATCTCTCTCGGCTATGATGTACATCTCCTAGCGGATGGCGTTTCGAGCTCCAACAAAGAGGAGGTCCCATATGCGCTCGATAGGATGCGGCAAGCTGGTGTCATGGTGGCCACCAGTGAAAGCGTCGCTTTTCAACTGCAAGGTGATTACTTGTGTATTTCAGCTCTATATGAGGCTAATTCTTAGGCCTTGATGCACAGTCGATTCGGCCAAGCCAAACTTCAAGATCTTCGCTAAGACAATCAAGGAAGAGAAAGAGAGAACCAGAGACGTGCTGCAAGCATTGTTACCGCTTAAAAATGGCGCTTGAAGCTTCAAACTTAGGCGATAATATGGAGGACCGCGAATCAGTACTTGAAGAAACTCCGTTCAAGTGAACGCTGGCGCCAGTGGTTTCAGGTTGTAAACGAGACAATTGTCGATATCCATGCTCCCGCATGTTAGAGCTATTGATTTGTATTGCACAGACATCTCTAGTGTAAGGTGCTCTGTATCATTTCTTGACCTGTAATGTCATGAGCTTGAGGAGGATGAAACCGGGGCGATTGCGGCTCTCAGCGAACCATGACCCGATATAGTAAGCGTTTGTTTGGCAAAGGCTTCTGATCCTAACAAATCCACGTGGCTGCCGTCAGAATGCGCCAGTGCCAGGCGCGTTTTGGCCGTGTGCTGCTGCCCTTGATCACGAAGATTCACGACCACCACACACAGTTCCCTCAGGGCGCCCTCACTCCAGCTTCGGCAGCCACTCCCTGACCTAGAACCTACTCTATTGCCCTTAACTCTTCTGTTTGCTCTTTGTCATCATGCTGGGAAAGCTCGTACACCTGGGCTTCGATGCTCTGCTCATAACGGCGTTTCTGGCGGGCATCAAACGGTCAACTGGCTTGACGTGCGTTCATGACTGTCTTGCTATGGACGACCTGCTGACGTTACAATACAGCCCTAAACTATCTCAAGTGCCCAACAAGGACGTTCGTCGTACGTGTGACAACTAGTGTCTCAAGTGACTGACGCTGACTGGGGTTCTTGTTGCAGAGCTCCTCAGTTCTTACCTTGAATTTGGTACGCTAGTGCTTGGTAGATAATGGCTTGGGAATCGGCGAGTAACAGTAACTACCACTTCTATAGGGGAATACGTGTACGACTTCGCAGTGGTCGTGTGTGGGGTGAGTAACGGCAATCTTCTGACGACTGCATTGATTCACCGAACCATACCTGCGCACAGCGGTCGCAATCCTTCGAGAGGAAACATTAATGAAGCGCAAACAAACATGTCATCTCCCGCCACTCCTGCGCATCTCGTCTCATTCGAGTGTGCATACCATATTTATGCTCCCCAAGCAGGGTATACAGCTCGACCCTCTTGTAATTTGATCCTGCAGTATTTTGTCTTCTCGGCTTCACTCCCAAGTGTATGAACGTCCATCCATTTTACAGTCCATGTGAAATAGTCTCAAGGGTATAGTGCCCCATGCCTGGATCATCTGCAGCGTCAAGCTGGCCGGAAGCTTCAAGCAGACAAACAGCAGATGGTGTATGTTATACGCTGTGCATTCATCCCAAGAAGTTGTACACAAAGAAATGCAGCACGAGAGAGCCCAACGCGAAGTCAGCGAATGCCCTGAAAAACCAATGAGCGTGGGTATGTGCAGATGCGATAACGGTGCATACCGCTCAGGGGAGACCTCTTTGAATTCGTTCCGGTTTGCAGGATTGACTTGCGAACGGAGTGACGCAGTGAGGACGAATTGGCCGACGCAGCTCCCAAAGCTAGTGACCGCAGCAGGTAACCTCAGCAACTGTTCTAGTGACTACACTGGAGGAACATACCCAGCCAGGAATGCGTTGAATGGGAAGTTTGTTACGAGGATGCAGTAGAGGAATTGCAGTGCTCCAGAGATCATGAGGAAGAAGAGGAATGCATCTATGAGCTTGAGACGCGAGGATGTGGTATCGTTGTAAGCTTTCCACAGCGACTGGAAGGCGTTGGACGCAGCGGCAGGAGGCGCTCCCGGCGTGGTCGAGGCTGCGGTTTTGGTTGTCGCTGATGATTTCGGCGGAGCCATTATGGTATGGTATCGCTCACTGAGCTCGAGACTAGAGACGGTCGACGTGTAAGAGACACGCTGCCGAAAGCGGCAGGGCGCGTCCGTGTTGGCACCGGAAGCGTAGCGCCCGAAATTTAGGCCAGTTGGCAGCGTCCCGCTCTCTTCCCCACCTCATTCTTTGTGGTCCTCCGCACACCTCGTACATATCTGGTCAACATGCAGAGAATCGCGTCGAAACTAGCAGCTAGCTCCGCAAGGTCCGCTAGACGTCCTCCTTCGGCAATTTTGAGGAGCTTGCAGTCGAGGAACGTTCACCGACGTGTTGAACCACCTTACAAGGTTGAGGATGGTATGGGAGACTTCCTGCCACCTCAAGCCCTGAAGTTGATTGCGGAGGACTACCAGCAAGGACTTCTGGAAAGACTTAATGATGAGGTCAAAGGTGCGTGGTTTTGAGGGTATCCCGTGTGACCCGTAGTACTCATAGCCCGTATACGTAAATCGTGCAGACACGGCGCAAAGGACTAGAAGCGTTGTACAAACAGTTATAGAGGCTGCTCAAGATCCTGGCAAGGCTATGATGTTCAACTACGCGAGCGAGGCCTTGAATAACTCATTCTTCCTGAACTGTCTCGTAAGTACTACATAACCCTTGCGTTTGCACTGTCCGGTCTGAATGGCCCTTGTAACAGAGACCACCACCGGCTGGCCAAACCTCGCATGAAGATGCCATTGTCAGCTACCTCAACACACGGATTCGGATGGATTTCGGTTCTCTCACTCAACTGAAATCCACCTTCGGCGCGACCGCCATGGGCATGTTTGGCTCTGGTTGGGTTTGGCTTGTCTGTGATCAGACAGGTCAATTAGCTGTGCTACCAACCTTTGGAACGGAAACCATTCTGATTCGCTCACGGGAACGTCTAACGAGGAGAGTTGGGGCAGTAGAGACGGTTGTAGGCGAAGAATTAGTTACACCTCTCAGCGGTGTTCCTCCCAACCTTCCTCCCAGAGCTAGCGGCCGTTCCTCGCCCACGTCTGGAGCCCCATCACAGTCTCAACAATCTTTCCCTCCGTCGCACACGCGAACATTCACTACGTCTCAGATCGCCCAAAACGTACCACATTTCGACCTCGGAAATGTGCGCGGAAACGAGGGCGATGATGCGGAGAAGATTGGTGACACGCTGTTCCCGCTTCTCTGCCTGTCGGTGCATGAGCATGCTTGGGTTGGTGCGGGATACGGCGTCTGGGGCAAGGAGGAGTACGTGAAGCGCTTCTGGTCTGTGGTTAACTGGAAGCAAGTGAGCGAACATTATGTCAAATATGTTCCTGACCGTTCGCATATGTGATCGTAAACCCTCACGGGCTAGCGCCGAAGGTTGGCGAGTTGGTAGCATTCATCCCCGACGTTGTAGCAACGAGTGTTTAGCGGATGCAGATACCTGTCTTTTCAGCCAGGCTTTCGGTTAGCCTATCGTATTCTAGCATACTCTCATGTAGACGTCATAAAAGTACAACCTAATGCTGCGGACATCCCTACTCTAGATTACTTGCTTGGGGGACATGTCCAAGGACATGCAATGGACAAGGGGTGTCGTCGTTCAGGTTAGGGTTAGCGCGTATGGTGGGGGAATGTTCTCGAACGCGGATGAGGGATCGAGAGAACCGCTGTGTCGCGATGATAAAGTCCCTACAAGCACCTCTCTGTCTGGTCGTCTGCACAAAATCACATTCCTACTCCTCACCAGACTTCTCACTATCATGGCTGACGACTTGAAGGCGCAGGGAAACAAAGCGTTCGCTGCGAAAGACTACGATACTGCCATCGACTTGTTCTCCAAGGCCATCGAACTCGACTCAAACAATCATGTTCTCTGGTCGAATCGTAGTGCCGCCAAGGCGGGAAAGAAGCAGTACACCGCCGCACTGGAGGACGCAGAGCAGGTCAGAATCTCACCGAATTCAGATTTGTGAGAGGTTACTCAATCGCCCGTAGTGCGTCAAAATCAATCCCGCCTGGTCGAAAGGATATGCTCGCAAAGGTGCAGCCCTGCATGGTGAACGGAGATATGACGAAGCCATTGCTGCATACGAGGAAGGGCTCAAGCTCGAAGACAGTCCGGCCCTGAGGAAAGGTCTGCAGGAGGTTAAGGACGCCAAGGGTACGAGTATTCCTCCTTGTATGCGCCTCTATACGCGTATTGACCCATCTCTTAGCGTCAGATGCGCAAGGCGACGGTGCCGAGGGGATGGGCTTGGGCAAGCTCTTCGGCGACCCAAACCTCCTTGGCAAGCTTGCTACCAACCCACGCACATCAAAGCACCTGGCCGACCCATCGTTCGTCATGAAACTGCAGGCGATACAGAGAAATCCCAAGCTTGCTGAAGCCAGCCTCGGCTCTGATCCTCGTATGATAGATGTCCTTGGGGCTCTCATGGGTCTCGATATGCAAGGGTTTTCCCGAGAAGAGGGCTCGGATGAGCTCCCTCCTGGTGTGCAGAAGGCTGACATCCCACCTGAGCCCACTCCTCAACCGACCGCGTCGAAGCCTAAGTCTCCTACACCTCCACCAGCTGCGGAGAAAGAAGATGTGGAGATGGACGATGAGGACGCGAAAGCGAAGAAAGAGGCTGATCTAATCAAGGTGGAAGGTTCCGCTGCGTACAAGACCCGCGATTTTGCCACTGCTGCGGCTCGCTTTGAAAAGGCTTGGGAGATCTACCCGAAGGACATCACATACCTGACCAACTTGGGAGGTAAGCAAGCCGCGAATTCTACTCTATGGTGCATGTGTAGTGATGTATCGTTCAGCCGTCTACTTTGAGCAAGGTGATTATGACAAGTCCATTGAGGCTTGTGAGAAGGCCATCGAGGAAGGACGCTCGGTACGTATCTCCATTCTACAAGGTTCAATATATCCCTGACACCCAGGCGTCCAGCTGCGCGCAGACTACAAGCTCATCGCGAAGGCACTCGGCCGTATTGGCAGCGCGTACTCTAAGAAGGCTGACCTGCCCACCGCCATCAAGTACTTCCAGAAGTCCCTTACGGAGCATCGTACGGCCGACATTCTCAACAAGCTGCGGGAGGCTGAGCGTGTGCAGGCCGATGCCGCACGTCTCGCGTACATCAACCCCGAAATGGCCAACGAAGCTCGTGAGGAAGGCAACACATTGTTTAAAGCAGGCGACTTCGCGGGTGCGGTTAAGGCATACACTGAGGCGATCAAGCGCGACCCCAAGGATCCTCGCGGATACAACAACCGTGCCAACGCATACACGAAGCTCGCTGCTCTGCCCGAGGCCCTGAAGGACGCGGAGGAAGCCATCAAGATCGACCCCAAGTTCATCAAGGCGTACATCCGCAAGGGCCAGGTCCAGTTCGCCATGCGTGACTACACCAAGGCAATGGAGACTTTGCAGGAGGCTGCCGACGCTGACGAGGAGAAGAAGCACACGAAGGAGATCAGCGACCTGGTCTTCAAGTGTCAGCAGGCGGCGTACAGCGAGCGTTCGGGTGAGAGCGAGGAGGAAACTCTGCAGCGTGCCATGCGGGATCCTGAGGTTGCTGTAAGTAACTCATGCTATCCTCATTCGGTGTTATCGCTGATTGTCTGCCTTCAGAAAATTATGGGCGATCCTATAATGCAGTCTATTCTTCAGCAAGCTCAATCGGACCCAGCGTCGCTCCAAGACCACATGAAGAACCCTTCGGTCCGCCAAAACATCATGAAGCTGGTCAACGCTGGTATCATCAAGACAAGATAAATAATTGCGTGAGGATGAGGTTGGCCGGGTGTTTGAAGAAATTATTGTCGACCTGCTTTGTATTGTTACAGTTGTATTATTCCACATGCACATGTTATCATCCGTCTGAGCGTAATGTATCATACAACGTTTACGGAGAGGCCCATGACCATCCTTGGAATTCCTTCAGCTGTTCAAATGCCAACGCCTCGACCTCTCTCCGCCTTTTCAAAACACGTCCTGCCCCTCAGAATTGAGCTCCCGCCATACTCTCATAGTCTCATGCACTTCCTGCGGATTGCTTAGTCCGACCACAGTCGGCAAGCTCAGGTCCTTTGCCTTGCGGTATGCATAGCCAAGGGCAAGATTGGGAAGCCCGGAGTTCCAACCATCAGCCACGCTGAGTTGGTGTGCGCTCGCTGCGGCTTCGCGCAAGGCCGGAGGCGCCGGATGCCAGGCCGGTGTCGCTGCCGTAAGAAGACCCATGTTCAATGGCGAAGCCGTTACAAGCTGCCGAATGCGTGCCCGGTCCTGAAAATGACGGAGGAACGTTGCGAATGTGTCGTTCTGTAGGTTCAGGTGGCTGTAGCTGAGCAGGACGTCAAGAGCCTCGCCTGTCTCGTGCAGGACGAGCAGGGCGATGCGAAGAAGCGCGGGAAGGGGGTATCCTAGGGAAAGAAGCATGAGAACACACAGAAGACTGTCGAGACCATGCCCATACCCGAGATGCCTATATTCCTAATTAGCCCTTCCTGCTTCATCTTTCGCATCTCAGCTACGGCGGCCAAGATCATCTGATCCCCTTCGCCAAGTACCTTGCCCTCCTGGCCGTCCTGCAGCCCATATTCAGCCTGTCGCTCCGTCAAAGCGTCAAGGTGGTTCCCAGCAGGCGGCACGCGCGAGCACACAAACTCTACGTCATGCAAGTACACGGTATCCAGGTAGGTTGTGTTGAGTCGCGCCAGGCTCCTTTCTACACTTTTGCGTATAGTTGATGGACTATAGTCGAATTCGCCCGCGGTCGGGCCGTAACGGCCGCACTTCGTCATCTAAGATGTTGAATAAATTAGACCGGTAGAAGTAGACATGCTACCATACCAGCGTGTAAGATCCACGGGGAAATTCAGGTTCCAGCGCATTCAGAGCAGCCCCTAGAACGATCTCCGACGGGCCGTAGTACGCTGAGGTGTCGAACGCATCGATCCCATATCTGAATATGATTCAGAGCCAGCACTGTTGAAGGCTTTGAGGCTGTACCTTAATGCCAACCTGACCGTGCGCAGAGGGGTGATACCTGAGATGTGATCGGGGGAATTATAGATTGTATTGAAAGTAGCAGCGCCAAACACGATTGCAGGCAGAGCGAAAGCACCAGCATGGATCTACTTTCATAGTCAGAGGATCGTAGTGTGAAAAAGCGTTGGCCTCGTACCAACGGTGTTCCAGGCACAGGCCTGTCCTCATCCCCATCAGGAACCAGCTCGATTGGTGGGATGTTGAACACAGGTTGCTGAGAGTTCAGAGGGACAACCATGCTGCAGATGCGAGAGGTGCAAGAGAAAGGGTTGCATGGTACGAACGAGACGCCGGGTCGTAAACGCGTAAACAGTCACAGTCACAGTGACATGAGGCTGAAGGTCATCGGGAGGTCTGGTCAACTATCGAACTGAATTCCCTGAATGAACCGTTTTCATAGGGCAATGTAACAGGATACAGGAGGATGGTAAATGATTCCGGAAAGTTCATAGATCGCCTCTTGCTTTACAGCTTCCTCCGCTCCCAACTAGAGATCCAGAAATTAGCATAGTGCTTCAAAGCAAACAGTCGAGATACATACGACTTATCGAAATGCTGGTTGACAGTGAGCATCTTGGTGCCTTCGTCGGGCTTGATGTCGTTCCACGGAGTGGGGTTGTCCTTGGTCCAGACGACTTTGACAAGCTGTCAGCGGGAGTAACACAGCAGCCCATATTTGCACGCACCACTGGAACCACGAGCAAGACGGCTCAAGTACCAAGCTCCACCGGCGACGACCAAGCCGACGATGGCATACCTGTCATGACACTTCGTTCAATGTCGACTACAAACGCGCAGCTATTGCATTGCTCACATGGGGGTTGCCTGCGCGGGAATATCCATTGAGCTGTCATGATTCCGCGCTGCTAAGTAGTACGAACCTCAACGGCGAACCAATGCTTCATAAAGGGTTTGCGTCCGGGACCGGCCATGCTTGTGGAATGAGGAGTGTGTGGTGGTGGTTGGCGTGAAGCACGGTTCGGAGGAGACCGCTCGGCCGTTTCCTTTCCCACGCTTACCGTACCCCAGAACGAGCTGGCCAGCGTTGAATGGGTCTGGAAGGTATGTTTCACTTCGCATGCCGCAGCACAGCAATCCGATGGCTTATACAAGTGTACACAATGCGGAGAATATGCGGAGAACGGCATCGAGTAACAACTGATTAACGCGAACGAAAGCATTTACATAGTGGGGCCTGGGTGCAGCAGAACTTCGTGGTAACTGAACTCATCCTCCGCAGCTCGCAGAGAGAGGTAGAATACGACCAAAGAAGGCGAAACGTTGACATAGGCTACACGGCCTGTCTGCTTTGGGCAGTTAGCTTCTGCATTTGCTTCATCCGACTTGAGATCGTCGCACGCAACTCTTGGACGAGGCTTTGAGTTCTGGTGGACGGGCCTTCTTGTGACTCAGTGGCAAGCAGAATCTGGTCGATCAGGGTGTATGGTTGCCAAGTCGAGGCCGCGGTCCTGGGCTGTTCCTGAGCGAGCCGTTCGTCATCCTGAGCATCGAGCCAGTCAAAAACGTGCACAGTTGTATAACACGTAAAACTCCTTACCCTTTTGAGCATGGTGACTGTAAACTCTAGCGCCGTGTCCAGAACCTCGTACCGTAGGAAGGTGCGGATGAGGTATTCGGGGTGGTGTTCCTTTAACCGCGGTTAGTACGCAGGCAAAAGTCATGAGGGTAGAACCAGACTTTACCTCCAGGATGTGAATAAGCCACGGAGGCGGGGCTGATGACCTGTCGTGCCCTAGAACCGTTTCCAGAACGACCTTACTATACACATACCCTGTCTGGGACCCATCCAGTCGTTCGACAGCATGTCGGAGATATCGCCATCCACGATCAGCGGTAGTTCCAGGCCAGGACGAGACTTTGTCTGTCAGTAGCCAATCTGAGCGATCGTCCCTGAACCTTCATGAGCAATGCTGTGACAGTTTCAATAAGAGCGCACTTACAGGGTCGCCTCTGGGTAGCGGGCCAGTCTGAGGCATTGCGTCGTTAGGTGCGCAAAGATATCCGTCATGTCGACGTTGAGATTTCGCGCAGTTGCAATTGCTCGGTCGAATTCATTCGCTTGCGCCAGCTTCAGGACCACAGCCGCCGGTGAGCTTATGAGATCTAACGGTTGCATACGTCAGAATATACTGCGAATGGATGACGACAACCATCACCAACCTAACGACTTTAAGAACGAATCATTCTTGCGGATAAGTTCCACCTGGGCATCCAGGCGCGCAAACTCGTACTGAAGATCCGCTAACTCCACTACTTCTGCATCGCGCTTGCCCATCGAGTACTTGTCTTGCGGTATATGCCTTGAAAGCTTTCTTCTCTTCCGCGGCTGCCGTGCACGGGGTTAATGTGGGTGCGAACTTGAAGGTTGACGTAAAAGACCTACCTCATTTCCGGATTCTACCGAAATAGGCAGGACAAACCACGCGCTCTTTGCGTCGATGAGAGAGAGCGCGTTGATACTCACGACAAGTGCCTCGAGCTGGAGGCTAGCTAGGGCCAAGAATTGCTCTGGGTGACTGCTGAGAATCACCCCCAGTTTTCTAGCGCGCTGGTACATTGTCATGGCGGCTAACATAGGACGATCTTCAGCGTCGGGCGCAAAGACACAGTCAGGGGCTCTGAATGCACGCACCATTCCTATAGTCGCCTCGTGATATATACCATGAGTACAGGATCCTTGAATAGAATGGGCGAATTCGGGGGTCTGCGTTCCGGGCCTTTGAAGGAAAGGGCACTTTCCACTTCATCAGCAACGCCGGCAAAGTTGTATGACATCAGGCGGTCAACAGCGTGTTCCTCGCACATCCTATACACAAGCTGACTCGTGCAGTCCCGCTTCCTACTTGGGCGTCAATGGAACCCTATGGAAACGGAATGTGACACTCACAGCTTCTCATACGGGCATGACATCAGGGCGGTATAGGCGTCGTCATATCGGGTGAGGTCTGTGAAGCCTTTGATAACTGTCTGCCAGAGTATGGTGGTGTTGGCCCCAATCGGTGAGCATGACAGCGCCAGCTGTGTGAATGAGACCTCGCATGTCACTACAGCTGCGGCCTTGAACAGTGACGCGGCATGAAGATACAATGTGAATTGAGAGTCAAACAGCTCTGCGCCCGGCAAAACAGCCGCCAGAGCCTCGCGGTCCTCGAAAGACAACCCGCTATCGGGGCCTATAAAACCAGGTCGTGAGTAGGTGCTTGTAACAAATCCAGAGGGAAAAATCACCAAAGCTTCCGGCCAGACTTTCGAGGGTGGATGCTGCATCCTCGTACCGGCTCTCATCCAGCCAGACCCTGAGTAATACGTAGCTCATAGCAGGAGTACGAGGGAGCCACGACAAAACTTCCCTGGCCGCTTCACGATACCCCAGTAGACGGAGCCTCTCACAGAACAGGACCTCGAATTTCGTTGCATGCGCCGGGGAAAGTGACTGCAACAAACCGGTCGCGTCAAGGAAATGGTGTGCAGCGCTTGGAAGGCCGGTCGATGTACCTAGCTGGATGAGTAGCCGATGGAGGAGCGAGTATGATGGCTCCAGCCGTGTCCTTGTAGATGATACATTCATGTTGCGCAACCTTGACAGGACATCGTCATCCGAGGCGACCTCAGAGGATGAGGTGACAGCCAACCCAGCCGATTGCCTCGACGTGAAGCGGAGTAGCGCGACGCCGCGGAAAACGACGAAGACCTCTGCCAGAAGCGATGGATCCCAATGGAGCACTTCTTCCGAGAGGTAGAACAGCAGAGTGATCAGTGCGAGCGAGAGGTCGTAGCGAGCATTAACAGAACTGGTGGCGTACGCCGCTGTTAATGCTCGGCTCCATTCCAGGTTGGTCGGCGGCAAGAGTAGTTCGACCTCTTCTTCTTCCCTCTTTACGTCCTTATCGAAACCGCCAATGATGTCCAGTACGAATCGTGAAGCTTCTTCGAGGTTTCCGACGGATTGGAGACGTCCATTAATCCAGCTTTCTAGCCCTTCATCAATCGCGCTCCTGAGATCCAGTCGGGATGCCGTGTCCTGTATGATGTCGGCGTAAGGGAAAGCAATCTCCTGACGGACGATATCGGTCACGCGCGATTCGGAAGAAAGCATAGCGCGAGGTCCGAGCTTTGATCGTAACGTCCAAAGAACCTCAAGGTAAGCAAATTGGGGCTCAAGGGCGAGGTGTCTGGGCTGCGACAGCACCCTATGGAGGCGGAGCGGAAGATCCTCGCTAACGACACAGCCAATGCGCTCGCGCTCGACCACGAGTATGTCGCCCTTCGGGTCGCCGACTCCGACGGCCAGCGGCCATCGGGCACGCCGTTCAATTTCGCGGCAACGAGCCACGAAACCTTCCCAGTCCCTCTTCAAGGCATTCCAATAATTGTCATATTGCGGCGCGCCGGTCTGGGGTTCCTTGGAGAGCTTGACCGTGCAGCCGACGACGGCGGCGATGTTTTCCGAGATGGTGGCATAGGACACGAGCAGGGGAGCAGGTGGGCTACCTGGTATGCTCAAGCAGGCGTCTGTGTACTGCGTTATGGCTGTATGAAGCGTCCAGGCAGAAAATAGCCCCGGGCGCATGATTGCTTCGAGAAATTTGTCCGCCAGTGAGCCCGGAGAGAGGAGAAGTTCGTCGAGGTAGGCCGGCGTAAGCTCAGGTTCTGGCGGGTATGTTATGGAACTTGGTACGGTGCCCGCATCGACCGAACCTTCAGGATCAAGGTGAATCTTTTCGGCCATGGACTGACCCTGTTTGTCCCAGAGCGCATATATGACGTTAGAAACGACAGTGAAGTCCCGTAAATGACAATGGACAGTATTTTCGGAAGCCTCGAAGTCTCGGACGTGATGGAGGTTGTCGTTGAGCGAGTCGAAGAGTTGGAAAAATCCGCCGGAGACTGCGGACCCTTCCGTGGGGACAAACACTAAAACATGAGGTCTGTCCGACCACGATGGAGTGAACACGCGCAAAAGTTGCTGGGGTGTGTCGTGGAGCAGCACGGAAGGTTTGGTTCCATTGCTGGAGGTTCCTGCAGCAGGCGCGGCGGCTCTCGAATTAGGACTTGGAGGAAGAACACGGTCGGAAACACATCCGCCCGCCGCGGTCCATAGTCGTAGCGTACGGTCTCGCGAGAATGTCCATATGTGGCCAATGTCCGTAGGCTGTGGGTGAGAGGCAATAGAGACGATCTTCAAGCCTCCCGGTACGGAGGCATGTATGAAGGACGTGAGAGAGTTCAAGAACGAACTATGATGCAGAACGTTTTCCTGCCACTGATCTGAGGGCTGTGAATGACTGCTTCATGTACCACAGGATTAAGTCTGACTTACCTTCTTGGCTGTCCTCCTCTAGTTCATCCGCTTCCAACCGCAGTAGAGACCCATCCGCCAGCCCGACGGTTACGCAGTAGAGACCTTGAGTATGTACAACAGAGGTCCCAAGATCCCCCTTAAGTTTGCTAATGAAGTGCTCTCGGGCTTGAATCGAGGTGAGCGGTACGCCTTGCCACAGTGCGCCGCCTTCGGACATTGGTACGATTATGCGGAAAAGTGATCCTATCGAGGTCACTGCGATAATGTGTAGTCCTCGTGGACCCCATAGAAGCGCAGGGTTGGGCAAAATGGTCGCAGGAAATATGAACCTTATGGGCGGTGCATCACTTGACAATGACACGAGCTCGAGGACTTGCGCATCATGAATTACACGCAGGAGGATCGAGCCGGTGTATTCAGCATAAAATATGTTCGCGAGTGTGGCATGTTCTGAATCCGAGCTAGGTGGCAAAGGGACGTCTGTGCGTTTGGTGGTGACCACGAACGATATCGCCGAAGTCGAGGGGAAAAGGGAGGAGACTTGAGAAGCCACCAAGATGTGTGAATCCATTTGCCGCTGTCTTTTGGGTCTTGCTCGTTACTCGCGGCTTGGAGTAGACGAGGTCGGGGTCGAGGAAATGGGCGCGTCCAACACAAGGACGCGACGGGTCACGGAAAGCCCGTACCCAGGCGCACGTGATCCATTCAGCCTGACGCCCGCCAGACGCCCGTGCTTTCAGACTTGGTTGTAAACCACCACCTACAGCTGACTCCCAATTCGATACGCTAAGTAAGTATTCTCGGGTCGTCAGTTTCCACAATAAAAGTTGAACTAACCAGAATCAACAGAGACAACGAGCCTGGTGTACGCTGCAAAGTGTGCCCGAGGGCATTGATACGAATGTGTCAGTTGCCGTTGATCCTGCAAGTGAGCTCTCTTAAGGTACGTCAGGTAACATTGTAATGGAAGAATTAGGTTCGAGTGCTCAACGTTGATTTGGAATGCAGGTTGAAGGACTATGCAATTGCTTGTGATGTACCGCCACATCTTTGCCGATTTACTCGAAGCAGGACATAAGCACTTCGTATACGCTCAATTCACGCGAACGAGTCAAGAGCAGGACGTCCCCCTCGCTTATGGCCACCTTCAGCTCAGTGTCAGCCAGTCAGCAGTAACAAATCCTTAGGCCCAAACCAACGCAAGTAGCTCAAGGTTTAGTTTACTCTGTCGGAAGCTCAGAAGGCTCTACTGGGTTAAGCCGCACAGCAAACCATTATGGATCGCTGCACACGAGGTCTTCCGCGAAGACATGCTCAGTCTATGATAGATATGCTATTTACTATTTTGCTTAGTCACGTCAATGTGGGAGGTCATGACATCCGGCACCTGTGACAGCCTATCTCTGCCGAGGGACTGGGGTTCCAGTCTATGCGTTACACAGTCCGTGACTAACATGTTTCTGAAGGTCTGCCTGGTCACACAATGGCCATGTCCATCACGGAAATCTGGCGGAGCCTCCGTGAGCTGTACTCGCTATTCCTACTTCTTGTCTGATATCTAGCATTAATTCCAGATTGCTACCGAAATGAACATGCCCGAGCTGTGCTAGACGGTCGGCGCATGCCTTTGCGGTCACATCTACTTGTACGCTACGAACCTGACCTCTTAAGTCTGTTTGAATCCCATTATTCGTTTTGCCTGGTCAAGCTGGTGCTAAATGTGTAGTTGCGGCCCGCATCGGCGATCATCTTCTTGAATCTGTGGATCTCGCAACGTACGCCACGAAGGAATTCAATTTCCTCTTGCGTCCGGCGGCTGAAGAATCAGCTACCGGTGATTGCTTTTGAAAGCCTGATTACTCGACGACCAGTGGCCAAGAAGATCGTCGATACCCAAGTGTGTAAGGCAATCCACAAGTATGACGCCCATGCCGCCAGGCGATTTGGACTGATGTTTGTCCACATTTTCAAGTGTACGCAGACGGGAAACTAGAACTTCCTGAAGCTCTAACTGGATGTAATTTTCGCAGATTCCTCCACAATGAAATCAAGATTGCAACGTTTATGTGTTCGCATGATGTCAGGCATGACCAACAAAGCCCATGCCGGTAGTATTCGACTGGCCAACCATTCCTTAGGACGTCCAATTCCCCGGGTAATACATTCGCTCAGTGAGTACATCAGACTATTTTTCGGGTCACGGGCCAGTGTACTGCCTCTATAGTGCAGCGGAAATCATCTCGAGGTCCAGCACGAGGGTACCCTTTGAGCTTACCATCACCCCGCCCACACCGTTGTCTCGCGCATGGAGAACCAGTCGACTACGCGGCAATCACCCAACTGCAGTCCGTTGTGGCTCAGCTGAGTCATTCTGTCAGTGCACTCCTCACTATCACAGTGACAGCCCACAGTACTGGCTGAGGAATAACTTCTGTGGTTTTACAGACGGCGGCGGCCTTTCACTCATGCTCATAGTGAATTCTGGGCTCAACGGTCTGTCGCACTTGTTCTAGACGCGCTGTTTCAGCGCAGTCTATGTCTTTAAGCGCGAGAAGCGGGGTTTGCTGTCACGGAGTGCGATTGGGCAGTGCTAAACTTCGTGTCCAGGCTTCGGCTCAGAAGCCCGGAGATGCGCACTTAGCTGCGCAGATATGGGAAGCCCATCTCCAGGAGAAGAATCGACCTTCCATCCCCGCAGAGCGGACCCGTTAGGAAACCACCAACAAACTGGGCGTAGGTGAGTGAAAAATATCACGAGAGCAATGGTTATCTCTGACAACTTTTAGGGTGAGTGTTCTTGCCGCTTGTGCAACGAAGATCTCCGCTCGTAATTGTCAGCTTATACCGGGTACATGTCTCTTTTTTATGTAAACAACCACGTTGACCAAAAGCCTCCAACAGGTCGGCTTGAATAGTATCTATATCGGTCCGAGATGACTCGCAGAGGGACAGAAGCAAGAACTATGGGCGATGAACCTCGACAATGAAGGCAAGCCGGCTGGGCCACGGAAAGTAGGTTTCATTTGCTTAGTTCCATGCTACCCCCTGCGTTCAAATCGCCGCAAGACCCGATGAAGAGCAGATCACAGCTGCGTGGCTACGACGACCCTTCGCAAACACATCTCACTGGGGCTTCGCTTCCTGGTTTGTGGACAGTCTCGAGCAACGCACCTGCATACAGGGCGGACCTCGATTGATCCGAGCAAGTAGTACTCCTCGTGTATAAGCAGAACACTCCAGAGCTGCTCGATGGTTTGAGGGCTCACCGTGCAGCGTTCGTCCTCGTTGCGGGCCCGATTATGCATATAAAGGGGCACTCTTGACATATTCCAGTCATTACCCAACCACCCAGTGTCTACTGGTCCTTTGCCAACAACTCTCTCAGCACGCGAATTTTCCTCGAAGTACCAACTACACGGTGAGTTGTGCTCTCTTCCAAGCGTGCTCAGGCTCATTGACACGTCGAACGACCAGCAATGGACAACCTCACCTCGTTCAACGCCATTCTTTTCCCATCCGACGACCGTGCACCTCACTTGGTGGCACTCGCGACGAGCCCGCTCAATATCGCAGGGGCGCCCACTCCCGCTGAGCCCTACCGTTGCGGCCGGATGCCCCACCCGGAGGTGTTCATGGATTACATCGCTGAGGGGCTGGGGCCCCAGTCATGGGGTTACCGCGTACGTCCCTTGGTTTTTGAAGCCCGGCGGGGGCACGCATTTTCGCGTCGCTGATTTCGATCTCTGGCACTTTTCTCGCAACGTGTAGGTCATCGAAATCCTCGACGGGATGACGAGGAAGTTTCCAACGCCGTACATTGTATTCTATCCCACAGTATCACGCGACGGCATGCCCTTCCCTATCAACAAATTCATCCGGGAGACGCAGGGGCGCGACTACCAGGAAGCCAAGGCCTGGCGCGGCAACCTCGTCGTGGCGAAGTACCGGGACCTCGACTATTCTGCGCCCATGAATGCATCGATGGCTGATTTCCCCCTCATAAAGAATTTTCTGCAGACGCATCTCATGCTGTGAGGTATGTGTGCGTATACTTATGATCGGGTGCGGTTTTCTGCTTTGCCACGAGGTTGCTCATGCAGTATGCAACAGATCGTAATATCGGACACGATTCGCTACCGCCTCGAATACACGCGATGATGGACACGGTCCCTCCGATCCACTCTATCTGCCGCGCAGTTCTGGACGTTCATTGTACACTAGTCGAAGCGGCGCTTGTTGGAAAGGCTAATTCATGGTACACACCCTATTGTATTACAAATAGATAAATCCTAGATACCTACCGCACGCACAATATTTATGTTTTCCACCGAACCCTACAATTCGTCATGGTGGCCCTCATGTTTCTTCGAAGCGCTCTCAGGGGCAGCCTTCGCTTTCTTCGCGTTGCAGTGCTCGGGGATCGGGCTCATGGGATCAATGGGCTCGTGCAGGACGCGCCCAACCTTGGGGTACTTGGGGGACTCTGCAAAGTACTTCTTCCAATGCTCCAAACTCTGGGTTCACAGTGGAGTTAGAAAAGCGTTAGCACCGAAAGGAAGGTGCTCACCGCCAGTTCCTTGTCGGTGAGGCCTCTGACATCATGCGTCTGGTGCGTCGCGAAACAGCCCGTGGCGAACGCACGCGCTGCGTCTCTGCCAGCCCTGGACTCGAGCTCAGCACGAGCCTGCTATTCGGAAGATCACCGAGGGGCACTTACATGAAGTGATACGACCCGCCCGGGCCATACGTGTGGCGGCCTACCGAGACATCGTACACCTCGCCGGCAATCTGAGTTGCGGAGACATGAGAAAGGAGTTATCGTCGCCGCGAGCGGCGGGAGGCACTGACCGCGAGATAGATGGGCTTGCTGTCGGTCTCGCCAGAGAAGGTCGAGAGCGTCCGCTCCGAGAACAGTCGCTGGTCGGTCTTCTGCGCACATATTTACGTAGTCAGGCTCCGGCGTTGGTCAGCGATGCAGTAAAGCGTACGCACCGGCATCAGCAAGCGGAGGCTGCTCGCCAGGTCCTGCTCCCACAGGTAGCTGCCGGTGAAGAATTTGCCCGCGAGCACGACAATCGCGAACGTGACGAGCAGGAATTTCATCAGCCCCAGACAGCCGACTTCAGGCTCCTCCGTCGGGTCTGCCTCCTCTGGTCCGACCTCCTCGCCGCGCGCAATCTTCGCCTGCCGCTCCTCCTGGCGCTGCAGCCAGGCCTCGTGCTCCAGCCGCCGCCGCTCCTTCTGCTGGGCGTATCTGTGTGCGGGAGGGGCCGTTCATTTCCCCTGCAGGCGGCAAGCGATATGAATGCACGTACGCGAGAAACGGGCGATTGGCCTGCTTGGTGGACACCTCGCGCTCTTCCACGACGGGGTCCGGGACCTTAGGGTAGTTGTCCTTCAACGGGAACTCTGCCCAAGGGGATCCCGGCACCGACGTGGCGGAGCCCGGCGTGCGCAGGCCCCTCGTAGGCGTGCCCGGTGCAGACCCTGCAGGCACCTTCACCTGGGGGAATTCCTTGAGCTTGGGGGGTCGCTGGCGGATACGGCCTCCGCCGTCGCCCTCTGGGTTCATAATCCACGACATTTGTTATATCGACGAGAGAGTAATGCAGGAAAGAGAGGGACGAGACGACGACGTCAGAGGTGGTGGTGGTGGTAGAGGACCAAGCCGTAAAGTAACAGATAAATTCTCTGCGGAATTCCCACCTGGAGCAGCGTATGGTTAGGCACCGATATGATAGCCAGGCCCCCATGTGAAACTCTCTCCGAGGATCCAGTGCATAGCCGCCACGTCGGGCGGGCGGGTGGCACCATTAGCGTGTGTGAACAGCCTCCGAGGCACACAAGTCCCACCCAGGTATCCAGAAATATACAGCTGACATTAGAGGTACTGTCCGAAAGATATACGACGGAGGTGTGTAAGGTATTCGTGTTAGATGGTACAGTGTTGCGGACGGACTACGATGAAGAATAAAACGAGGAGTCAATGACGAATGCACTTGTACTACTAGAGAAATAGAATGATAGTGTCTGATTAGTGCGAATGTAAATAAACCCCCTGGGTGCCGGAACGGAAATTATGCAGCGGAAGGAGAAAGAATAGAGACGAGACCGGAGGAGCTGGATGGGATACGGACAGCGACAGGGATACAGGGTGTTGGCTCGCATAGTAGGACAAGGTGGTGTGACATACAGGCATAACGGACACGGGGATCCGAGGTGGCATAGGCATGGGCGAATAAATGATCTGCATGGTAGATGGCGTTTTCGGCGGAAGGCGGGAGCTACCAGAGCTGCTGGGACTTCGTTAGTGCCCAGCAGACGTCGCTGGTCGGCCCTCCATCGCCGCTGCCCTCTGCGATACAGTCACGTATGCGCCGCCGACCTCTTCCTCGTTCAGGCCTGGTGGCACCGACGGTGTTGATGAGTTCGCGGACATAACCGGGTATTCATCCAAGCTATCGTCGTCGTCGTACAACTTGATCTTCAAAGCGAGGAAACGTGGTGTCTTGATGAACTAGACGAGAAGATGAGCACAACAAGCCAAACAATGTGTACATGCGCATACCTTTGGCACCGAGTCTGTCGCCATAAGCCTGAAGACGTGCGTTTGGATGCGCTCGTACAAGCGAATCATCGTCTGCAGCTGCGTCGCGTTAAAAGCGTTGGCTTGCTCCATCTCCACTCGGCCCTGGAACGCCTTGCCAGTGAGGTTCTGAATCACCTCGCTGAGGTAACCCGAGCTCGTTCCGGAGACCGTGATCAATGTTCAGTTCGCACTGGCTGGACTGCGCCAGGTAGGTGTTATAGATAACGAACGCCATCTGGATCAGGGATTCGTGGTGACGCTCCATCGCAGCTTGACCAGGGGTTGACTTGCCCGGGCGAGCTGGCGTAGCAGCGACCGCACTTGAAGTGATGTTGAACTTGCGCTTGAAGTCCTGGACGTCGAGATAGAACGACAAGTTCTCCTCGCAGAAGTTGGACCGCAGGAACTCGCGGAACAAGGCCCTGAGTTGAGGCTCCTCGATGATGTGGTTGAGGCGCTCAGAGTTGTTCTCCTTGCGACCTTGCTTATCCGAGTCCTGATGGCTGCCGTTCAACTTCTCCGTCATCGACATCCGGCGGTGAAGCCTCTGCGCATCGCCAATGCTCTTCTCCGCGGCCTCAACGTGCGTGTCCTCAGACGAACGAGCATTGGTAGATAGGTTAACGCTTGAACTGTTCGGCGAATCGCGAATTCCATCGGGTTGGTCCCAGCGAGCCAGTCGGCGACCCTCATCGGTAATTTTGTAGATGGCCTTCGCGGTACAACGGAACTCGCCGAGAGGCTGCGAGAATATCAGTCAGTTGGTTTCGAATGAGGAGCTGGGCAAGGAGGCATACCGCAATGTGTGAGTTGGGACCGCCAGCAGCTCCGCGAACGGTGAAGATAATCGCCGAGTCGTTGTTCCTCCGCTTATCGCTAACCAGAGCAATCAGCCCGTACCGAACGAACTGGGCGGCCATCTCTGCTGCCTCCTCCCTGCCGATTACAGACGTGAAGTCGCAAAGCCACTCAAGAGCAGTGACAGCCGGGAAACAGCCCCTGTGGGTGAGGGCCTTGCTGGTAACGCCGGCTCGCTCAGTCACGTCACTGACAGCGACACCTTTCGAGCGCTCGTGGTACTTTTGGAAGGTGTCAAGCGAGTCGATGTTATCAGGAGGGTAGTTGGGCTGCCGACCAACAAAGCGACGGAACAGTGCGGTGATGACGCCGTGGGAGACAATGATCTCGTCGTCCATAGACCGTCGCTCGAGATGAAGGAGCTTCATGCAGATGGGTTGCGTGGTGAAGACATGGGCGTGGTGGTCGCCGTTGATACCGTTCTTGCTCATGAACCGTTCAAGGACGTGGAGCCCCTTCGGTGTCAGGACGTAGACGCCACGATCCTTGAACAAGTTTGACCCCGGGTCCGCAGCGTTCTCAATCAACCGCGCATCCATGAAGTGTTGACACATCGCCTTAGCCATGTCGCGAGTCATAGAGAACGTCGTCGTGGTTGTCGTCGTTACTATCCGTGATGGCTCTCGAGGGTCAGGCCCACGGTTGGATTGTGAGAACTTGAGTTGAGCGAGGTTTCGTGCGGCATCATCACTGTGTAGAAATGGTCGTCACAAAATGTTGGTTTGCTGACGACGCTGCGGAACTCACGTCAAGAAGGAATTAGGGAAGTTGCGGAAGAACTGCCTGTTCGTCTGCAGCTGGAGCGATACGATGAGAGTGGCAAAGAGGTCGAGTGTATCCTGCAAGACAAAGGTTGAGTGTGCGGGCCCGCGGGCGCAGCGTGTGTTGGACGAACCTTGAGGAAGGGGCGGCCTCTCTTGTCGTCTTCATCATGTGCGACTGGGAGCCCGCGGCGGCGGTCTCTTGAGCTGCCGCCATGGAGAAAGCGAACGAAGGGTAGTGCTGGAGGATGAAGGGGGTGGTGGGGAAGGAACGAGGAAAAGGCGAAGGCGAAGGACAGGCACGACTGTGAAGTAAAAGGAAGAAATGCAGGCGGGATCGACGAGCGGGCAGAAGGGCAGGGTGTGAACTTTCAGTCCGGATGGAGACAAGCCTCTCCACGTTCCCTGCCTCATTTGGCGCCTCGGGCAGGGACACGTTCCCCGCTTATCGACAATGGTTGCCATCGATTTGATGTATACAAAATTACATAATAAAAACTGACCATAGCAACCCGCCGCCAGCACCTCCGCCACCCATTCCGATAGTTCCGGCGCTCTGCAGCTCACCGCCGCCGCCGTGGCGGGCCACGTCTATTTTCACGCCTCGACGACGGCGCTCACCCGCCTAGGCCTCGGGGCGGCGACGGACATGGGGCGCGGGACCGCCCCGGCCCCTGCCCGACGCTTTAAGCGAGGCAGCGCCCGGCGGGCGGTTAGTGCCTCTTGGCGAAGCATCGGATGCTCCAAGCCGCAGGCCACTGCCAGAGAGTTGCCGCGAACACCACAGCTCCCAACGCTGGCCCGCAGACGGCGACATCTTGCAGATCCAGGGACCAACCTGTTCTGTTTCCGCGCCAAAGCCGCTGACTCGCGTCTGCATGCCTATATAAGTTTGCGTGGGAGGCGAGGAGCGCCGTGGCCCCGACATGCCGCGAGACGGCGCCTCGTCTGAAGTCGCATCAACATGCACCTCGAAACTGCCAGCGCATGCTGTTTCACGCAAGTTCCAGTCGCCCTGAAACGTTAGTCCGCTGCGGACGGAGTTCACTCCAGCCCTAATCCCAGACTGTTCATCACTTTACCGAGCCAGCACCCCGACTTCCGATAAACGCATCAGGGCGGGCAGGCGCTTTGCTCAAGCGGCTCGGCTATCAGCTTAGCGCCCCGAACGCCACGAAGTCCCCGGCAAAGCGGCAGCTTAGCGCCACGTGCTCCCTTCCATTCTATAGACGCTCTCGCCGCTTTATTGTTGTTTGAAGACGACCTGCATGGCGAACATCAACGTGTGTATGATGAATCACCTTCAACGCTCTCTATCTCTGATGTTGCTCGTAGGACACTGCTGGCGTGACGGCTCTCCTCGAACAACTTCGCTCGTCTCAAGCGTGGCAGGAGGCGATTGGCAATACCGTCAACGCCACGGCAGCACCGTCGGCTGAGACGCTGTCCACGTCCACGTCCACTCCTGCAACGTCGCTCCTGGCCACGCTGCCCCCACCGCCAGTTGATGTGGCAGAGCAAGCCAGTCATGACCCAACAGCCGCTCCGACGCGGCCTTCTGTTGCCTCACTGCTGTCGCAACTGCAAAGTTCTCCCGCGATCCATGCGATGAACGCAGCTTCTCGTGGCGTGCAAAGCCCTCCTGCTGGCACAGGCGGCTCGCACGCATCTCCTTCGGGTGCTGCTGCCGACCCTAGAGCTCAACAGGCACACCCAGCTCTGCCGGCGGCGAAAAGGCCAGATCTCCGAGGACACAGCTTCCAGCAGGCACTCCCGGTTATTGCCCAGCTCTCCGAGGACAATGGGTTTGTCGAAAGCATCCGGAAGGTGTGTCTAGGGGAAAGCTGGCTGTGGCCGATTGATTAACCTGGAGAACTTAGCTCAAGGATGAGCAAGCACAGCTCGAGACGCGCCTGTGGGAAGAAAGACGGGCTATCGAGAAGAAGCACGAAGATAAAGTGAAAGTCGCGCGGACGAAGTAAGGCGATCGCTCCCGGCGACGTTCTATGCAATGAGATGCTCATCTGATGACGTGCAGGGCGAACCTCATCGGCGTCACCGTGTCCGAGTTCGAGGCTGACGTGAGTCTCCCTCTTTCTCCGGGTATCAAACGCGCGAACTCAGTCGGCAATTGTAGCGCATGACGGAATCATTTCGTAGGGAGCTGCATCAGTTCGACAGGGAGCGAGCGGTGCCCGCTTGGGATGGGCTGGTGACGAAACAGCAGAGCACGCTGGAGTTGCTCGGCGTACCAGCGATGTACCCGACCGCTATCAACGAAGACATACAGGTATGAGACGCATGTGATGCGCATTGCGTGGTGCTCACACGCATTCCCCAGAAGCAACAGAGAGTCATCCAGGTGTTGAGCGGCGTCGCCGAATGACCGTACTTCACGGAGTCTGTCTGTCTTGCATTGCCACCACGTCTTCCAGATGTCCGACATCCCCACGCCGAGTATGTTATCGCCGAACGCATCACTTCCCGGTAGGGGGTGTTCCGCATCCTCACAGCGCACTCCGCAGTTGCTCGCCGACGCATCATTGATCCAGTCGGCTAGTAAACGTTCTGATCTGTGCGCTTCGGCAGCCGTCGTAAGAGGTATCTTGATCGCTCGGCGCGGATGCTTCGAGGCCCCTGGACGCCACCGCTGGTTTCTCATGGTCTCACGGGCCGTACTAGCCATATGAGCCGCGAACCGTCGATCTAGGGCACGGATCGTCGCTTTTCAGAGTTGATACATGTAGTAGAATCAATCGACCTTCTGTTGAGAGTGGAAATGGCTGAGTTGCAGAACCCCTCGGCATCAGCGCCCTCGCACGCATGAGCTGCTGCTTCTGCCCAGCCTACGGCGTCTCCGCCCGAGCACCTTCCCCGTAGGTTTGTTAACGTCCGCACATGTATTTCTCGAGGATGCTTGCGGACAGGGGCGACCCGGCATCATGAGTGGGGAGCGGAAGCAAACCGGGGCCCAGAATCATGTGGGATCTCGATCCGTGGAATAATAGACAGAAGCGGCGTTGCTAACAAATATGGCAAGCGCGCTAGGAACGCTTAGAGCCTTGATCGACTGTGAGGCAACACTCGAAATGTCCACTCCCGACGCTGTCTCACCTTTCTTTCTTACTCTCGCCCATGTTCTCTGTACACTCCTACGCTTGAAGCCCAACTCCTGCGACTCCCCATGCCTTTCGTCGACATCGCGGCCCCGGACGATTACGCCTCGCTCTGGTACAGGACGAACACATGCAACAACAATGTCGGCATATTCGACTTCAGCAGGCCTACGATCGTTCTCCTCCACCCTGTTGGCCTAGACTGCACCTGGATGCAAGTGCAGGCCGAAGACCCTCGTTTACATAAGGAATACAATATCATCATGTTCGACACTCGCATCACGGGAAACTCAGAGTGTCGCTACAGCGGCAAGTACGACCTTTGGGTCGCAGCTGCCGACCTGGCGCACGCCTTCTACAACCTCCGCCTACCGCCTGCTCACATATTCGCTCCGGATATGTATGCGCTGGCGGCGCTACGATTTTCCATCCTGTGAGTCGAAATGAACGGCGCCAATACTGTTAAATTGACAGCCCCTGAATAGGTTCCCTGAGCTCTGCCTCAGCCTCACCCTCTGCAACGTACCGCCGCCGACGGAGTAGGTTCTGCCTGCATTAGTACAAGCCCGGAAGACTAAATGCGAGGCTTGTAGGATCAAGATAGTGTTTGACAGCCTGGCGGAGAACAACCAGCTACGGGGCTACGCGCCGGACTTGGAGACTTTTGAGATGGCGTGCAAGGAGCTGCTTAATTTCTTCGGAGGCTCGGTGAGTAGCCGTATCCCGTCATGACTGCGTTCTGACTCATAAATGTGTCATCAGTTTGCGCACGCAGACCTCCAGGATGAGGTGTGTCATTCCCATTCCTAGAACGCGTCCCCGAGCCGGAAGCCTCAACCTTTGTGCGTGCAGCTGGTCGCCTTCTGGGAGGGCGTTTACCCCCATTCCGGCGCTCATACTCGATGATGAGCACAAACCTGGTGCTTAATGTGAGTGGTCCGCCGCCCCCGCCGGGAATATTTCCCCAAATGGAGCTGAAATGCGCTGCAGCGGACACCCATGAGCGCGACCGAGCTCGCCTCGGTACGGTGCCCTGTGTTGATCATCCAAGTGAGTGTGCACCGCACGCCATCTTCCGTTCCCATGGCTTATGATCGGCTAGGCAGAGAAAAGCGTCGCACAACCGCTTGCCTTTGCCGAGCAGCTGCAGCGCGACCTAACCGGAGTGCCGGACGTCAAGCTCTACAAAGCGCACGGTCCGTCTCCTTTTGTTTTTTTAACCCTCGGAGATGACCGACACGTGGCGCGCGTGCAGGCAGCAACGCGGGATACCTCTCCGTGGTGCATTCCGGGATTGTGAACAAAGCGTTCACGACTTTTCTGGCGACACAGCTGCGGCCCGGCCCCGCGGACGCGAGCACCAGCCACAAATGGCCCCCATAGACGCCTATCCCTACACGTGCGACCTTGCGGCGTTCATGCAGCGCGGGGCTGCAGCGGCTCGCGATGTTCAAGGGCGACGAATCCATCACGGAGCGCGAGGCACGCTCGCCGCTGTCGTTCTCGTGCGTGTCTGAAGACGTTGAACGGACGCAGGAAGAACAAGCTGTGACCTACACCCAGGGCCAGCGCAAGGCGTTCTCCCCACTAGGCCCCGACGGGCGGCCAATAAGAAAGTAAGACGCGTTTATCCTGGGTTGCTGCATGCACGTTTGACGACAGGAGCTTACCGCGCGTTTGGTTGCGACAGATTCTCTGAGCGGCAGGGCCACTGGCTCGACGCGGGGCGCGATGGCTTCTCGCGCTCAGGTGAGTCACTCGTCTGGCCCCACACATAAACCGCGGTGCTCACTCCAACGTGGCCGTGCAGAATCCACAGAGATCTCCAAGAAGATACTCGACGCCGCGAAAAACGACGGCCGAAGCCGTCACGCGGCGACTCCGACCGCGTAAAGAAGGCGTACGGTGTCTCGGACAACGGGCTCGCCACGCCCATGCCCCCGACGCCACCGCCAATCGCGGAAGAGATGGTCTCGCCGGAGGATCAGCAGCTGTCGCGGCTGCGGCGAGGCAACGTCGGCGGGCCCACTGTGGACAAACAGGTGCTGAAGGGTGCCGCCGCGAAGCTCATCATCTCGCCGGGCACCGCGCTCCGTTCTTTCATCCGCTCATGAGCCCCGTTTCATACTCCTTTCGTCGTCGTTTCACACATCACCTCGCACAGGACTATCTATCAGCGCAGCGCACGCACGGCTGTCCATCCATCCATTTGAACCATATCTATCTCTATCTGTAAGAAATTTTCTAGTTTTCGCATCGGTGCTCTCGCGTCTCTATCCCATGTCCTCATCGTTGCACTCCTGTCCGTGACCTCCTGTGGTACCGTAGGCACACTGTAGTTTCTAGCGTACATCTTATTTTCTTGTTCTTGGATCAGCTATAAAGCACAATTCGTTCCCTTCCGGATTTCAATTCAATCGAGTTTAGGTTTTCATCCAGTCCTATACAATATTCGTGTGGCGTTTCAGCTATACCGACCAAGAAAACAACAACATTCTAAGACAGAGAGCAAGTACAACTCTGGACACTCGGTATCATACAGTAGACTATTCATTGCGTTTTAAACCTCTAGATGCTTCCCTCAGCCATCTTCGCCTTGTAGTAGCGAACCATCTCCTCAAGGCCCATGCGCACAGTCCAGCGGGGCTGCCAGTCGAGGACCTGCTTGGCCCTGGTGGTATCAGGCCTGCGCTTCTGAGGGTCGTCAGTGGGCATGGGCTTGTAGACGACCTGCACGCGCTTGGGGTTGCCGCCGTCCTCCTTCTGGACCTTCTCGACGATGTCGCGGACCAGCTCGGCAAATTCGCCGATGGTGAACTCGTCGCCGTTACCGATGTTGACTGGGCGCGTCTCGTCGGAGTTCATGAGCGCGATGAGGCCGTCGATGAGATCGTGGATGTACTGGAAGGACCGGGTCTGCTTGCCGTCGCCGTACACGGTCATGTCTTCGCCTCGAAGCGCCTGCACGATGAAGTTCGAGACCACACGCCCATCGAAGGGGTTCACTAGTACGTGATTAGGTTCAGTAAGACTCAAAGGTTGATTGTGATCTGCTGATACATACTGCGAGGCCCTTTGACAAACGCTTGTCAGACAGATTATACGAGATTCGGGCGCTATGACTAACCGTAGGTGTTGAAGATACGTGCGACGCGAACGTCAACGCCGTCCTGCCGGTGGAAGCCGTAAGTCAATGTCTCCGCAACACGCTTTCCTTCGTCATAGCAAGCACGAGGACCAATAGGGTTTACGTGACCCCAGCTGTCACGCGTGTTAGCGTAATACTGCACACCTTTCGCTGATTGCTTACTAGTCCTCGTGTTGAGGGTGAACCTCCGGGTCACCGTAAACCTCTAGGACGCGTAATGAGCCTTATGTGTGTGCGAGAAAGTGGACAGCATTACCAGATGTGCTAGTAATCAAGAACCGCGCCTTTGTGCGCTTGGCCAAGCCGAGCATGTTAAGCGTGCCCATGAACGAAGTCTTGATGGTCTTGACAGCGTTGAATTGGTAGTGCGGAGGAGAGGCAGGGCATGCAAGATGATAGATTTCTAGCCAGCTGAATAAGAAGACGCTCGTCATTGTGGACAGCAGCAAGTGCACTCACGGTCGCATTCAATCATGAAAGGTTCAACGACATCATGGCGGACCATCTCGAAATTGGGGTGTCCGACCCAGTGGCTGACAGTAGTTTTGGAACCGGTGAAGAAGTTGTCTAGGACGGTGACTTCATGTCCGAGAAGCATGAGTCGGTCAACAAGGTGGGACCCCACGAAACCTGCGCCGCCCGTGACAAGGACTCGCTTGCGCTTCGAAGGGGCAAGCAGTCTGACGGGAGGGAAGCGGGTGAGGGTAGTGTAGGAGATCGACTGGGTGTCTGCGTGGAAGATGGATTTCGGTAAGTACGGGGACACGCTATCATCGCTGTCCTTCTCGTTCCCCGCCTCGTTGGACGATGCGATAGTCTTCACGTAGTGGGGGTTCAGGTACAGGGCGCGGAGGACATCCAGAGACACTTCGCTGTCGAAGCCAAAGCGTTGGAATCCGACAGAGTCAATCTCCTTGCCTTCCTTGTCGAGTATCTTAATCTACGCGAAACACGTCAGTTCACTGTCTGAACGCGCGTTATGGTTGCTCGAGACTGCAGGGCTAGCGGACCCCGTCGAGTCAAGCTCTGTGTCCTGCAGCTCGCACGACAACATATCACCAGCATAAGCCTGTATACTCACTGACGAGGACATGCTGTCTTTCTCGCAGATAGATGGTGATGGGGGGACGAGAGGAAGGACCGTTCAAGGATTGATTCCCGCCGACGGGGCACTTAAAGCAAGTTAACACTTCAAGAGGCGCCTAACACGGACCTGGAACGATGATCGGGACCTGCCGAGCCAATCAGATGCCGAGCACTCGAAAATGCATGTCCGTTCCCGCTCATAACTTCACACCGCGGCCTCCATCACCCTCTACATCCAAAATGCCTCGTGCAGCGAAACCCTCTGGAAAGACTAGGCACGACCCACTCCACGTCCAGCTCGGCGAAGACGAGCATGAGGCAAAGTACGGACGCGTAACTCATCCAGGCAAGCGGAGAAAATCTCATGCCGCACAGGACGATGAAGAAGAGACGGGAGAGGTACGTTAATAACTCGCGCTTTTGCAGCAAACACAATGCTAATAATTTACTTGAGCAGGTTATCCTCGATCCCAAGACCTCAAGGAAGATCTTCGAGCTTGCCCGAGAGCAGCAAGGAGAGCTTGAGGAGCCCGAAGATGAAGACGAGGAAGAGCCCAGTAAACCTAATTTTACCGCCGCCCGCTCACAAGATGCAGATGAGGACGAGGATGACATAGGAGACTATGATGAGGACGCTGAGGTGGAAGAGGTGGAAGAGATTGTACGTCCAAGCTTTCGGCTCAATGTGACTTTACCTTACATGCCTCCTAGGAAGTGGACGAAGGGGATCTTCGTACATTGGATGCTCTGCTTCCTGCCAATGCTGGCGAGAGGAGAACGCTCGCAGACATTATCTTCTCGAAACTAGAAAGCAGTCAAGCAGAGCAAACAACTGTGATACAGAAAACCACGCGAGGTACGCTTAGTCTGTCGTCAAATTCACGCTAGACCGCTAACCAGAGACAATATATGACAGATCCTGACCAAGCCCCCGACCCTGCTGCGGGCCTAAACCCAAAAGTAGTGGAGCTATATGAGAAGTACGTAGGCCTACTTGCGATTCTGCTCGTTTGTCTCATATCATTGCAGGGTTGGTCTTGTATTATCCCGATACAAGTCTGGCCCCCTTCCGAAACCCTTCAAAATCATCCCTTCCCTCCCCGCTTGGGCTCGCATGCTCGCGCTTACCCAGCCAGGAAAACTGGTCACCACAAGCTTGTCACGCCGCAACGCGAATATTCGTTTCGCAAATGAAGCCCAACCAAGCACGAGTATTCCTAGAAGGCGTACTTCTGGATGCCATTCGGGAAGATATCCGCTTAACCAAGGACGGGTCTCGGAAGCAGAGGAACAACAGGAAGCTGAACGTACACTATTACGAGAGCTTAAAGCGAGCGCTGTATAAGCCCGCGGCCTTCTTTAAGGGCATCGTCTTCCCTCTCCTCCAAAATGGCTGTACCTTGCAAGAGGCGGCCATTGTCGCCTCTGTCCTTGCCAAAGTCAAGGTGCCTCTCCTCCATTCCTCGGCCGCTCTCATCCGCCTCGCGAACATGGACTACACCGGTACGCTCAGTTCTTTTTTCTGACACATCAAGCTGACCTGTAGCTAGGGCCAAACTCTCTCTTTATCCGGATATTGCTCGACAAGAAGCATGCTCTGCCGTACAAGGTCGTCGATGCCCTCGTATTCCATTTCATCCGCCTATCGAATACGTACAAGGCCAAGCTTGGCCAATCAGACCGGCTCCCGGTGCTCTGGCACCAGAGTCTGCTGGTATTCTGCCAAAGGTCAGTGTTAAGCCGCATATATCTACGATATCGCTTCATCCTGAATGTGACATGCAGGTATGCTTCGGACCTTACACCAGACCAAAAGGATGCCCTGCTCGATGTCATTCGGGCGAATCCACATCCGCAAATGGGCACTGAGGTCCGTCGAGAACTGCTCAGCTCCGTCGTGAGGGGAGCACCACGACCTGATGGAGACGGAGACGTATCGATGGATTGAATGTTGTATTCTTTCTCAGCTTGTATAGTTTCCTCGGCTTTTTTTCGCCGCGTTCACGCCCACGAATCGGCATTACCATTGGCATGCAGTTATCACTCGATGCGTCATTTGTACTGCGAAATCTAAGTCACTTAATCAAACCGGAGAGTCGGTGTGTTATACAATACTTTTCGAATCTACGAAAACCTGCAGCGCCATGTCTACACGGCCTTCTTTTTGTTCGACTTATGAGCCTTCTCGCCCTTAGGTGCAGCCTTGATCGCACCAAGGATATCTGTCAAATCCTTATCCTCCCCGTCTTTGTCTTTCTTGTGGCGCTTTCCCTTCGTATCGTCTTCGACATTAGGTGCGGGTGTTTGAGGCACCGGTACATCTGCACCGAGTCCTGCCTTCTTCACCTTCTTCCCCAGCTTATCCTCGAAGAGCTGGTCGATCTCGTCCTCCTGCCTGTTCTTCCGCTTCTTCGACTTCTTCTCGACGCCATTGGGTGTTCCTGGCTGTGTTGCAGCTGGCGTGGGTGTCGCCGGGGCAGTCGGTAATGGCGTGTTGGCGGCGGTAGAGGGCTTAGTGTTGACCTGCAGATTCTTCCACTGCTCCGGATCCCGTTGCAGGAGGTACAGGTTGAGATGCCTCGCGAAGAATTTGCCGTAAAACGAGGCGACGAGATCTCGCTCGTGGCGTATGAGCGACCGCGCGATCTTTTCCTGTAATGCGGTTTCAGTTTGGTAGGACAGCGGACGCAGCCGTGTCTGTTCACCTTGAGGTAGGTATCTGCAAAGGCCCAACAGTTGTCTCCGACGCGACTGCCTATTCGGTCGTCGACAAGGGTCTCGTAGTGGCCGATGAAGTTCATCACAAACTTCCTCTTCTCCTTGAAGGGAACAGTGGACGATTGTAGAACGACATCCAGCACGCGGGATGCAGTCACATCTTGGGCCATTTCAATCTGTTCCTCTACAGTCTGCGCGAAAAGGCTATTATGACGCGTCAGCGGTCTCGTAGAACGTCGCTCATTGACCAACGCACCTGTCAAGGACAGGCTGATTATGCGGGGCAGGAAGCTGCAGCATAGACTGGAGCAGAACGGCGCCTTGAGTTTTCGGAGCCATGGGATCTTCTGCAGTGTCACGACGCGAATTACTTCTGCCGCGGCGGTCATGATGCTCTTTCTCCGGTTGCCGCTTCTCCTCCTGTTCATGGTCTTTCTTCATCTGCTCTTCTGCCTTCTCCTTTGCTCTGGCATAATCCTGTAGGATCGATTAGTAGCGTAGCGGGACTCAACAATCGTAGATACCTTGAGCGGGAGCAGCCTCAGCACGCATGGGATGAGGTTTTACGTCCCTGAACTGAGTCTAGTGGCGTACCAGACCCCTCTGTAATGACCTAACGGGTGTCAGGATTCGCAACAGGTGGAGCCTGACGCAAGAAACATACCTTCAGGACGGCCGGCTCATGCGCTTTCAGCGCAGCTGCACGGTCGACCATGGCACGCAGGACACCCGTTCTGGCAGAAGCTGGAAGGAAAGGTTGAGAACGGTATGTCTAACATTATGTCCTACTGAACCCATACCGAATATCTTCTCAGAAACCCCCTCAAGCTCTTCACAAGCGTGAGCCAGCTGTTCCTCTGAGACACGTTCCAAAGCCTTGGCAGCAACAAAGTTCGCCACGGGATGAGTCGCCAGTCGAGCAAGTTTACCTCGAAGATACACACTCCAGACTGTGTCGAAGGCCTCTTCAGGTAATTTGCGGACCAGTGTTTCGAGAAGGTGAGATGACGTTGGGTCACGAAGCAAGGTGCCGACATAGTCTGACTGTTCGTAACCTTCCAGATTGCTCTCATCTGCAGCCAAGATTTCGTCACTCTATGTATACGCGTTTTCTCGGCAGACTCACGCAATTGTGCTATAAGACTGTCGAGAACTCTGTCCGAAAGTGAGTCAGGCTCATTTGCAAGATCCTGGTCGGCCTCGATTTCGAGCAACATCTGTGACATATTCAGCATGGTGCTGGGCTTCAGACATGAGGAACCGACCTGCAGGACTGGACTAGCTACCTGGCTTGCTGCCAGTGCCCGGACCTCGTTCGCACCGAGCTGGTCCCTAAGAGTCCGTACGAATTTCTCCGCTTCAGCATTGAATTCCTGCGGCGTAACTTTTTCCGAGTCTCCGGCTGCTTTCTGCTTCTGCCCGTCAGCAAAGACAGACTTCATGGGCCCTTGACGAGCTTTATATGCGGCGCTCTTCTTTGAGCGGAGGGTAGAAGACCGTTGGTGGGCGGGGAACAGCTTCGGCGTGAGCAACGCAAGAAGGGCTCGCAGTGGATGGGAAGCAAACGGATCCATAATCGAGGAGGAAAACTCAGGGAGTAATTCCTAACAATCAATCAGTCGTTGACACAGTGCTGTGAGAATAAGTGAGCATACCTCACAAAGCTCGAGAACCATATCCTTCATCAGCGGCAAAACCCCTTCCTCACTCGATTCGGGCGCAGGAGGTAGTATGCCACGGCACTGAGATTAGGTTAGCGCCAATTCAACGCCCCAGCGGAAGTGACTGACCTCTCGAGCAATAGTGTCCCCCGCGACCTCTAGGAACGTTTGACAAACATGGGACGCGAACCGATGTTTGAACAACTTCACATATCTGTACTTTTATTTACAGCTTTCCCCATGAATGTGTTACAGTGTCAACTCACGAGCCCGTTAACCGGTCCATGAAAACCCGTCTCGCGAAGTCGTCCATCGAATGCGCCATTCGCTCCAGGATGGTGGAACAGTCGGGATCCGTTGCTAGCTCCTTCTCTTTGTCAGACATCTCAGCCAAAGAAGCAACAAAGAAAAGACGACGGTCTGAGGGTTCAATCAATGAGAGTTTAAGCCCTGCAGTGGATGGTTCATACCTTCATTTGGGTCTGTCTCGTCATTTGCAGGTGCTGCGCTGCTTCCTTCCTCCTGCCATTCACGCAGCTGTACGTCTACGGTACGAAAGTATGCTTTGACTTCCGAGTCTACATAGCCGAATGGTGCCTCATCGTTGGGTGGTTCAGCGCCATGACCGGACACTATCCATGACGGCCCAGTTTCATGTTCAGTGTGAGGGACAGGTTCTGGTGACGGAGCCTGCGGCACATCCTCTTGAACTTTCTTATGCTTCTTTCCACGCTTCCTGTTTTCTCTAGGCATCGTAATGAGACAGTAATTGGCGGGAGGTTATGCAGGCGGAATGAACAAGGTAATGGTGGAAGGAGGGAAATTCGGTATGGACGCGCTTAGCGCCCCAAGCGCTCCGCGTTTACACCGGCGCCCATCAGCAATTATGCTTTGTGGCGTCGCCGGATCGGGGTAGGTCCTTTTGATCACAAACAGTCATGTCCCCTCGACTCTGCGCTCTCTGTGGAGATGCCAAAGCTATCCTCAAGAGGCCAAAAACAGGACAGCAGATATGCAAAGAGTGTTTCTTCTCCGTCTTCGAGACCGAGGTTCACAACACTATCACAGAGGCGAAGTTATTCAAACCCGGAGACCGAGTCGCAATAGGTGCTTCAGGTGGTAAGGTGTGATGCTTCCCCTTGGTACGGGAAGGAAAGCTGAGCTGTCTTTCTAAGATTCCACTGTTCTGGCCTATGTGATGAAGACACTAAATGATCCGATATCAGTATGGCTTGAATCTGTTTTTGCTCTCCATAGACGAAGGGATAACAGGGTACCGGGACGACTCTCTCGAGGTGCGTAGCCAGCTGATGGACATTTTTCGCGCTTAATAAGCGCGGAATTTCAGACCGTAAAGCGAAATCAACAACAGTATGACATGCCTCTCAAGATCCTCTCATATGACGAATTGTACGGTTGGACCATGGATGCGATCGTCTCGCAGGTTGGCAAGAAGAACAATTGCACGTTTTGCGGAGTCTTCCGACGGCAAGCTCTAGATCGCGGTGCTGCTATGCTACATGTGGACCACATAGTTACTGGACACAATGCGGACGACATCGCAGAGACTGTTCTCATGAACAGTGAGTCATGATTGGTTATAAGGTGCTGAGCGATCCACTCATCTGGTACAAGTTATGCGAGGAGATATAGCTCGGCTAGGGCGCTGTACATCTATATGTACACAAGGAGAAGACACTATCAAGCGGTCGAAGCCCTTCAAGTACGCATATGAGAAAGAGATCGTGATGTGAGCTCGCGTGACGTCGATGTTCCTCGGACAGTCACTGATTGCAATCAGGTATGCGTACTTCAAGAAGCTGGACTACTTCTCGACGGAGTGCATATATTCTCCGGATGCATACAGAGGACATGCACGGGTGTTCCTGAAAGATCTCGAAGCTGCTCGCCCGAGCGCGATCATAGACATCATTCATTCCGGCGAGGCCTTCGAAATCAAGGAGGAAGTAAAGGTGACTCAGAAGCTGCAACGTATGTGGGACGTATACCACCCAGGGCTTTCAAACTAATCAGCTTACGCAGAGACCTGTAAGAGGTGCGGTTACATGTCGAGTAATGAGCTCTGCAAAGCTTGTAGCCTATTGGAAGGACTGGAGCGGGGCATGCCGCAAGCAGCTATCGTAAGAGCTCGTCCAATCTTTTCTCGCTTGGCAACTGAACATCCACGCCCAGACTGACCGGGCGCGAAAGAAGCTGGCGGCCGAAGGAGAGGCTCCTGAAAACCTGCGCACCATCCCATGTTTCCATAGACCCGGTCCCGATAGCTCACGCCCACCAAGTGACAGTATTGCTACTCAATAGTAACACGATACTTCCGTTCAAGTCTTTGACCGAGCACCGTGGATGTCGTTTGGTAAGAAAAATGAAGGGAGCAAGACTTATGGAGCGATGTACAGAAAGGTTAGAGCGCGGATATGGTATACCGAGAGATTCAAGGAAATGCGCGAAAGCTTGCGCCAGATGAAAGATGTGGTTGCAGTCAAGCCGCCGCAGACCTCCATAGACGCTGCAGTACGCGACGTGTTCAACGCCACGGTTAGGCACTCGTATTTGGCGTGGATCTTACCGTCACTTAGTATGACTCGAGGGCAGGAACATTTTGCCTGTCATGTCCTCCGCACCCTCGCTCTAACAAGCCAGGAAGCATAACCGTCACCGCACGTGGGCATTCACGAGCCATTTCGTCCATCTCCTCCGCCCCCTCCTAAAAGCCCAGCAGCCATATCGTCTCCTCGACCTATCAACGTATACTAGTGACGGGTGCGAACAGGTGTGAAGCTTATCCGTGTATCCGTGCTGGCGCTGAAGGACCTCCATACAATGCAGTGGCGTCGGGTTTGGTGTCTGCCAGAGGCTACTCGTCCACCTCTCGCACCAGGCCCCTCCTTTGGCAGCATACTTAGCCTGAGACGACGAGCAATCTTGTGAGCCCACATTATATCCAAGTACATGAGGGTATTCTGTACATATGATTATCCGTAAATTGAGCCGGATTCTACCGTAGCCGCCACACATGGTCTTAACTACACGTTCACACAAGTTCCGACTGGAAAACAGCTGGAGAAACTGACGGCCGGAGTCCAGATGGTGCGTCTGGCCGGGATTTAGCTGGCTGCCCGAAAGCTGAGTGCCACCGTGCAGGCGCGCAGGATTACGGGTGGGCGTCCAGCTGGAAACCGGCGGTTCGACGCTCAGCCAATGGGGAGCAAGTCGCAATGTCACGGGCAGTTACTTACACTCGGTCGCCCATTCCACGGCTCATTCACGCGCGTTTTGCGGTAGTAACGAATGCATAGTGTGCATACAGAATTATAAATACATATACATTGGGTCTATTCATGTTCAGCAGGTACCATCCTGGCAGATAGTGCTTCCATCATCTCGAGAGCCTCCTGCGCCTTCTTGCTGGGCACTGGATCATCAGTATCATCTGCCCCGTCGTCATCATCTTCCCCAGAGAATTGAAGGCGTCAGAAAGTACAGCAGAAGTGGGTGCCGAGGCATAGTTGAGCGAGCGAGGCCGAACCTGCTTGCAGCGCACGTCACTACATAAGGTAGCAGCAGACGGTCGCAAACCGCCTCCAAGGCCCCGTGCCGCACCTCGAGACAAGACACCTGAGTACTTCTCACAAGATGTCAAACGCGCTGAGAATCTTGCTGACGAACGGGTCCTTGTGCACTTGCATAGCAAATTGGCGGCAGCGGGAAAAGGCCGGGAGAACCGTCAGAAAGCTGTACTAGAGGGTCTCGCAGAGGTGGACAATGGAACTGTTGAACTAGATGACATAGAGCCAGAGGCTTTCGCAGCTTTAGAAGAGCTTGGACCCATTGACTCGGATGGTGCTTCATCTGAGTCAGTCAGCTCCGAGTCAAGCTCCGAATTAGAGTAGAACTTTTACTTTCTTGCTCATAATCTTATCACGTATATATTGTATCATACGCTGTATATAGTTTACATTCAACTACACCCTTACTACAAGTAAATAATCGGTACATCCAGGCTGAACGGACAAAACGGACGCGACGCGACGGCTCTGCGGTCGTTGAGCGCTTACCTCATTGGGCCTGCCCAATTAGGCAGGTGACCCATTGATCGGGGTGACCCATTGACTGTGGCTTGACTGTAGTTACAACGTGATGTTCGTGACCTAGCCGTGACCGGAGCCTGCAAGGCGGCACATGTGACTGTTCGGAAGGTACCAAAGGGTGGCCCTGCAGCGTTTCGGCCGACAGTACAGGGGGTTTCCAGACGGCTGCCAAAAGGAAGGAAACCAAGGGACCATCCAGCTGGAATCCATCTGGGCGCTCGACTGGGAGGACCTTGGCGCCGGTTTCCAGTCGGAACTTGTGTGGGCGTGTAACCAGATGTTCCGGCGGCAAACATCAAGGACAGAGGCCACGCAAGTCCTGCCGAGACCTGCACAGTTAACAAGTCAAGACATAATCGTTCTTCAATATCGGACTCGGATGCGGGGATGTTAGGAGAGAAATGTAGAGAGCATGGAAAGCGCAGGGTAAACATCCTCCCGCTTCTGGGGGCGGATGCAAAGTAGTAGTAGTAGCAGACATCACGCTTCCAGCGAGCAACAATGACTAGATGTCACAGAGTAGCGGACGAGCCTGGCGCAGGCATGATTATCAGAAACACTCAGGCTTCCGTTCTCAAGAAGTCAGCCATGCTTCCCGACTCCGAAGCAGTCGTACTATACATGTCCCAAAAAAAACTGACAAGCAATTGGGTAGATGAGTTTACCGCGGCAAAACTGGCGAAGTTGCGTTTCGGGCGTAGTGGTGTGCAGTCTCCGGGAGACTGCCGAGCTGAGTATGTAAGCGATCGCGACGAGGCGCCTGAAGGCATGCAGCGCACAGAGACAGGTCTGACGCGTGGAAAGTGTATAAAATTAAGAAAATAATTGCTGAGCTACTGGAAAGTATGAGGAAATGCAGCATATTAAAAGTAAAGCTGAATAATGAGAGGGAGCTCCAAACTCAAAGGTAGCCGGGGCTCTCTGGCCAAATGATGGGTCTGCGCGCCCGGGCGTCTTGGGACTGTCTTTTTCCCACAGGGACTGCACATCTTTCGGTCAGAAACTGTCTGCGACGGGGTCGACTTTGGCAGGCGCTCCCGCCAAAGTCACCTCATCAGCTGCCTGCGTCTGCCAGATGTGCAGTCCCAAGACGCTGAATGTGCAGTCCCAAGACGCTGAATGTGCAGTCCCTTGCCGGGCGCTCCGCCCCGACGCATGCCCATATTTGGTAAGTGCGACTATTTTCGCCGCTTCTTTGCCAGATTTGGCACTTATCTCATACCGCACTCATTTCTCGCCTGCATACGCATTCCCTGGTATTGTACATGTTCTTTCGCCCTCTCCCACGTCTCCACACCTCTGCCTAACACAGGCGCTCGAGACTGCATGTTTGATGTGCAGTCCCACCATAGGGACTGCACATTATTCAGACGAAGTGACAATACAATCCAATGCAGTCGCGTCGCGGCCGGCCGTGGTACCAGCTGCGAAAGCGTGGTCCGTAAAGATGATGGTTCACAGTCCGATGTTAGTGTCTCAGGCTCCCAAGAGGCGCAAAAACCAAGACTCGCGAGTGAGAAAGCCAGAAGGCGAGCGATGCGGTCGAGGATGCTGCGTGGCTCGAAGTCGCCAAGCCCGGAGGGTGGCAGGCGCCGCCGCCGTACGCGACGCGTTCAACGCCGCGGCTAGGCGCTTGTATTTGGCGTGAATCTTACGACTCGAGGGCGGGAACATTTTGCCTGGCATGTCCTCCGCACTCTCACTCTAACAAGCCAGGAAGCATCACCGACACCACGCGTGGGCATTCACGAGCCATCTACTCCCTCTTCTCCTCCCTCTCGTCCGCCCCCCTCCTGAAAGCTTGCCCAGCAGCCATGTCGTCTCCTCGACCTATCATCGTAGTGACGGGTGCGAACAGGTGCGAGGCTTACCCGCGCATGTCCGTGCTAGCACTGAAGGACCTACGCACAACGCAGCGGTGTCGGGTTCGGTGTCTGTCAACGGCTGCTCGTCCACCTCTCGCACCAGTATCCCCCAGACGCAGAACCGCAGTTCAAGTCGCTCTTTCCCGGCAAAGCGCCCCAGGACGAGGCACCAACCGAGAGCTATGACGGCGCGACGTTGATCATGGCCTGCCGGAGTGAGAAGAAGGCCCTGGCGGCGAGGCAGAAGCTGCTGCAGAGGCTCGACCGGCACATAGCCCTCGAGCGACAGAAGCCGGACTACGACGGCCACGCAGACGTGTTCCGCAAGAATTTGCAGGTCAACTTTCATGAGGTAGACATGTCGGTTGCACATTCAGTCTTCAAGTTCTGTGAGGAGCTATCACAAACGTGAGTTTCTAGTCGACGCCGCCTGGAAAGTTCACTGAAGCGTGCGCCCCTCCGATAGATACCCATACATCTCCCACATTATTTGCAACGCCGGTTGTGCGTTCTGGACAGGCGTGGACAAGCTGCTTGCCATTCGAATTATCCTCACAAGAGGGCTGAGCTGGGCAATCACCCTTCCGCCGTTCAAGCTCCAGCACAGCGGGCGGATGAGCGTGGACGGGCTGGGATGCACATGGCAGAGCAACGTCTTTGGGCATTACACCATGGTGTGTCTCATACACTAACTCCCTCGCAGCCACTTACACGCCCCTTCACAGTACCGATATCTGAAACCTCTCTTCGCTGCATATGCAAAGGAGTATTCGCAACCGGCACGGATGATCTGGATGAGCTCACTCGAAGGCCAGCCATGCTGGTACGACCACGACGATTGGCAGCTTGTCAAGACGGACCACTCCTACGAGGCCACCAAGTACCAAGTCGACTTGATTTCGAGCAGACTGGCCCAACGGAGCGCCCAGCCGGGCGGTGAGGGCAACGTCGTGCGCCATTTTCTTGTACACCCCGGCATCGTGCACAGCAACATGACGAACGGGATGATCTTCGCGTTCTTCGACACCCTCAAAGTCATTTTATTCTATTTCGTACGTCTTCGCACCACGCTGCTTATGGGGATGACTCACGCGTGTCCATATTTGCAGGCCCGCTGGTTCGGCTCGCCAAACCACACCATTACGCCGTACGAGTCCGCCGTCTCCGCGACGCACGTCGCGCTCGTGTCCCTCATGGCGATCCCGACGAGCCTGCTCGCGTTCGCGCACGTCCGCATGCAGGAGGAGCCCCCGCGCTCGCTCTGGCACGACAGCCTCGCGACGCTGGGCATGTACGAGACCGGCCTGCAGACCGCGGACGAGGCGAAGGCGGCGGAGCAGCGCGGCGAGTACGTGCCGCTGAAGTTCAGCTCGGAGACAGACCGGTATGGGCGCGAGCATGTGAACGCGATGACCGTGATCGAATGGCAGCAGTATCAGAAGGAGGGTGACTATTTGCTGGAGAAGTGCGACAGCTTGTATCAGGTGTTTAGCAAGCTGGAGATGGACGGCGGGAAAGGGAAGGCGAATGGGCATGGTAATGGGCATAGCAATGGTCATGCATAGACTTTCACTTCCGGAGGTAGAGTGGATGCCGAAGTATACGTATATGATACCCATCTAATAGCATATAGTGACTACACCCTAGGATAAGCACACGTAATGCACGCCACCACACATTCCTCATCTTGAATACATGGCCATACCCTTGAACTGACATTACTGTACGTGCAGTGCAATCATTGGGACCCTAATGGCGGGCGAAATTATACCGCTACAAATGCTGGGCTCGCTGATCCCACTAAAAGATGTAAAGCTCATCGCTTTTCGCTCTCCATATGTATTGAAGAACACAGGATGAGATGTACAACAAGCTTCTTGTAGCAAGGACGGCAGGCAGTATTAGCAGTGCAGGTATCACAAAAGCAACGCAGGTATGTCGAAAAGAGTCCAAAGTCCTTGCGAGCCACAGGTCTTCAAGACCTTGGCCAAGTGTCCATGTCCACCAAAGGACCAGATGTACCTATCCCAAACGAACTTCTCCCCTCCAGAACACGGTGCAGCCTTTACGACGACGCCGCCGAGCCCGGCGCTGGGACGGACGAGACGGACGACCAGCCGAGGACGGTGATGCTGCCGTTGTCGACCGCGCCGGTGAACATGTTGGGCCCGCCGGGCGCGAGGACGTTTGACGCGGCGTTGTTCGCGGCGGTGGCCGCCGCAGCCGCAGCGGTGCCCGTCGCGCTCGGCGACGCGCTCGCGATGATCGAGCTCGCCTGGTCTGGGGTGATAGTCGTCACTGAGCTGACGGTACTCGTCGCGGCGCTCGCACTGGACGAACCTGAGTTCGAAGAAGAACCCGAGCTTCCCGCGGACCCGGTGATCGCGAGGCTCGCGAGGGCCTCGGGCACGGTGTCGATGAAGGCCATGGTGGGGCCCGCAATGACGGAGTTCGTCGCCTGGTCGCGGATGTTGTTCGCGAGGGGCTGGCCGTCCGAGGTGATGAAGATGGCGACGGGGCCGTTGATGTTGTCTGGTACGACGCACTGGCTGAAGGGGAGCGCGATAGAGACAGCGGCACCGCCGAGCAGCATCTGGCAGAAGAAGCCCTGCAAATACCGGGTGAGACTCTGCAAGCTACAGACCATGAATGACAACTTACATCAGTGGTTCCGTTGATAGCGGTGGACGAGAACGTCAGGCTTGTGCCGGGGGCGACGGTGCCGGTGTTGGTGATCTGGAGGGTGGGGTTGGCTGCACAAAGACTCAGCCTAGATCAGACACTTTTCTGTACGCTGAGACATACCGGGAACGCCGAGGTCGCAGTTCGAGATGAACGGGCTAGCGACGGCCAGAACTTCCGACGGGCTGAACGCGACATCGAACGCCTGGGGAATCGCAGTTCCGCCGTTGAGGACGTTCAGGATAGTCTGGTGGCGGGCTTCGACAGTCATGATGGAGGCCGCGGCCGTCAGCAGGACGGGGTCGTCAACGAGGTGCGCGGCGCCGAGGTAGGCGGAAAACACCGAGGTTCTCCACGACACGGGCAACGGGAGCCATCGCGGACACGCTGGTCAAAACCGAGTCGAAGTTGAACTGGCATCCACTCAATGGCTGGTCTCCCAAAGACTGGATGGTCGACTGAGATATTTAAATCAGTCTCTGTTTCAAACTGTCAAGAAAAAGCTGGGACATACTGCGAGCAGGGTCGCGTGGGTAGATTCGTCAAACTGAATGGCCGTGAACTGCTGAATAGCGACCTGGGCATCGCTGAATCCGGCTGCGGTGAAATCAGACTCTTGGAACTTGGCAAGCGCCTGCGTGTAGAATTGCGTTTCGAGCTGCTCGAGCACGTTGGCAAATTCTGGAAGCATCGACAACATCAGTTGAGTGCCTCTGTCCTATATCCCGCCTTGGGGAGACTTACTCAGAACCAGAAGGTCATTTGCCGAGGCAGTCCTCTTGTAAGGGAGTGCCGAAGTAAGGAACGGTGCCGCGAGAGCAATGAAGGTGGCGGAGAAACGCATTATGATACCTTGAACTGGGTGCTGTCGAAGCAAAAGGAGCCTGCCGGAGAGCGAATGGATAGTAGCTTAAACAAAGGAATGTCCAGGGGCGCTACCGGGCAACCCAAAAATCCTGCAAAGCCGTCAACTCCTGTTTTGTGCTGCATAGAAGGGAATGAGTGCTCACCGCAGATAGAACGACGAAAGGGAAGAAGGTCGAAGGGATAAGGACATGGCTCTTGCCCTTGGCGACCCTTTATAGTGCTGGAAATTGGATCGTTGATCTGACCCTCGCGCGGGGAGACCGGTCTCGATCAAAGCGCCTTCAGATGCTTTCGACGTTGCCATGGTTACTACCGAAAACCTCCTCACTAATCCGCTCTCAGCTGTGCCTGCATCGATTGCGGTCAATTCTTGACAAGTCGTCCAGGTACGCATCGCTAGTCATTGGGCAACAGAGCATTTCGTGGCGGGCGAGCTCAGTGTGCCGGCGCTTACTGTACTGTGAGCTGAGGCTGAGCCTGCCACACTGATTGGCAATTGAATGCAGCCAAGGGTGCAGGCAGGACAACGCGTTGTTCTTGTGATGGATGGGAGGTAACTAGGTGCGGAGACACTGTTTCGGTCCGTCACTGGCGTATCCAATCCCAGCGAAGGACTCCGAGTCGTGCACCCGACTCACATTCGCTACCAAACCTGCGGGACTTCATCTGCACGGCGTTGTCCACAAGGTGAACGCAACATCTCAGCACCGGCCAATCACAACGCCTTTCCTGCCAACCATCTCGACACCATCGCAAAGGCCTCCGCTGGTTTATCGTGGGGAACTGTAGATCACCCGACCACTCATGGTCAGCTCGTCGGATGCATGCAATAATCATCGAGGCGTACCCATGTGTCCCGCCCCTCGGATAGTGGCGAATGTTAACGTTCCGGCGTGTTTTGTTTCTCCCGCCTTTGCTCCGGCGACTGCCCAATCACGCCATTCGGCGAGGCTGTATGCGTCCTTGCCCGTCCATTCGAGCTTATCAACCCAGAGCTTGTTTGCGACCCAATTGCATTGCCAGTCGTACGTTCCCGCGTAAATGAGTATGGGTATCCCACGCTCAAGCAGGTTGGCGACGTAATACTGTGACGGCACCGCCCATTTGTCCAAGTGCGTGTTGAAGTTGAGGCCGACTTCATGGCTGCATGCCGTGAAGTTATTCGGGGTTTCCGCTCCAAGGAGTTCTCGGATATCAGGGCGGTTCAGAAAGTCCGAGATGACCGAGTTCTCGAGGTAGCACAAGGAGTCGCCCACGCACATCTGACGAATATGTAAGCTTACTGAAGCCGCAGTGGCGTCTTGGAGACCATACCTTCGAGACATCATAGACGTTGCGACCTGACGCCCGATTAGGATTGCACTTCTCAAGGCGCTTCATGTCAACTCACCGCTCGCCCAATAGCCAGTGCTCATCACGGAGTCACAGAAGCTGACTGCTGCACGGCAATTAATAGGGTCAAATTGGTCTATGCAGCCGGTGCGCATTGCCTCATCGCAGCGAGGGAGCTACAAACAAGATAAGATGTTGAGTTTGGGGATGTAAACGATGCCACATACCGCCTGCCTCAAACCCACGCATGTGCTTATCTGTTGGAAGGGCACATCTAGTGCGGCTGTGCCACACTCAATCTCGAAGCGGCCAGCATACAAGCTGACGAGTATGTCAAGCCAAAGGAGCAAAGCGTAATATGAATGATACGTACGTGGACACATCCGTGATACCGTTACCAATGAGAACACTCTTCAGGTTGATGGTCGAATCACCGTGAGCCCGAGCGGCCTTGTTCTGGTCGTAGATGTAGCTGGCGAATGCGGGTAAGTAGCGGCCCTATGCACTCCGTGTTAGTATTTTTCGACTTCAACAGGGCTGTACCTACACCGTAAGATTCTCCAGATAGATGAACTGGGCGACCTGCAAATTCAGAGAACGTCTCAAAGAAAATGTTGATGAAGGCGTATATATTCTTAGCGGCCGCTTCCGTGGTCTCAACGGTTTCACCATGGTCAGCGTAGGAGTAACCGACTCCCACCCTGATGAATCATGTCAAACAAATGAGTGGAGGACAGGTGCACGAAGGATCAACTCACGGCTGATCGAGGAAAAGATGTTGGCCTCGTTGTTCCACGAATATGGGTTCCATACAGTGCCGTTGGACGACACATTCTTCATGTCAATACTGCAAGGGCCCAACTCCATCAGCAGACCCATCGCGGAGGAGCACCCAGGGCCTACAATGAGCTGGCTTAGCAGGCAGTGCATCGAGGCGTATTAGGCTTTGCTTACCACCGTTGATCCACATCATAACATCGTCTGTGTGCTGTCAGATGTGTCTGCAACCAATAGGCACAGCAGAGTAGATTACCTTTGGCAGGATCTCTGCGACTCTCGAAAAAGTAGAAGAACATGTGCTTCGCGCCATCGTCCACGTCCAGATAGCCTGTATATACACTGCATGCCACAGTAAGTGCCAAATCTATATATCGGAATGCCAAGAGGAGCTCACTTTACTGTAGGATCGCAAAAGTCCGTCTTTTGATGCGAACTTGGTGAGCTGGAAACCTGGGGTGAGCCAAAGTCGTATATGCGCTCTGTGACGTGACAGAGGACAGGTGCAGAGTCGGAAAGTTGGTGTTAGGCAAAGCTGGCTTTCCCTCAGACACGCCTTGTCCGGCGAACTGAGCCAGAGTGGTCGCCACCAGACTCAACCACAGCAGTAGCTTGAACATGGTGAGACGGAAAGACCTGTGAGCCTTCCGCTATCATAGTATTTCCCAGCGTATTGGAGGCACACCACGGTCCATGTGAAGGTGAGTAAGCGCCCGTTGCCTCTTCGGACATTTCCGCATTGGGACACTAGTCTCACGCTTTCACTTCACGCACCCAAAATTTCTGTGCTCGTGAAGGCCTGCACCACACTGCTCGACGTCGGGACCAGCGCCGGCCGTCCTTCACGACCTCTTTCTCTCACTCTCGGCTGACGCTGCCCGCAAGACAAAATGCTGGTTCTCTACGAAACCTCGCTTGGATTCTGTCTCTTCAAAGTCACGGACTCGGAAAAGGTCTCGAGCCAGGATGTCTGGCAGGAGTTCGAGACACCTGAGAAGGCGAACAATTTGTGAGACGAGTCAGAAATGGATGGCCACATTTTGAGCGTTTTCTGACGTGTGTCTTGAGCGTAGCCTAAAGCTCAAGTCGCTCCACCGATTTACTTCGACCGCGACTGCCGTGGAGGAAATCACTGCAATCCAGGAGGGCAAGCTAGGGAAGGGTCTGAAGCAATTCCTATCGGATGAGATTGTAAACAAGGGCAAGGGCAAGGAGCAGTTACTCGTCATTGACCCGAAGCTTAGTGCGTATACACCTATTCAGCCTTGCGGCTTCGATGCTTTTACGATATTCTGACTGACTTTCCACAGGCCATTCTATCAGCAAAAAGCTAGGGATAAAGGTCCTCTCAGATAATAACGAGGGCCTGTACCGTGAAATGTTCCGCGGTATCCGAGAACAGCTTGGAGCTCTCCTTGACGGATTGGACCCGAAGGATTTGGCAACTATGAGCTTGGGTCTCTCTCACTCGCTATCACGGTTCAAGTTGAAGTTCTCGCCTGACAAGGTCGACACCATGGTTGTTCAAGCTGTTGCGTTGCTCGACGACCTCGACAAAGAGATCAACATCTATGCCATGCGAGTGAAGGTAAGGTGTTGATTTTCTACTGCTTTCCGTCACGTTTACGTATTACGTGGTTCAGGAATGGTATGGATGGCATTTCCCCGAAATGGGCAAAATCATTGTCGACAACCTCGCGTATGCCAAGGTTATCAAGGCAATGGGCTTCCGCACAAACGCTGCGACAACCGACTTCGCCTCGATCTTGCCTGAAGACCTCGAGGCAACAGTCAAGGCTGCTGCTGAAATATCCATGGGCACTGAAATCTCCGACTCTGACATTGCACACATACATTCCCTTTGCGACCAGGTCATCGCCATCACGGCCTACCGCACACAACTGGCCGAGTACCTCCGCAACCGCATGAACGCCATCGCCCCCAACTTGACCGTTCTCGTTGGCGAGCTCGTCGGCGCCCGCCTCATTAGCCATGCAGGCAGCTTGTTGAGCCTAGCGAAACACCCCGCGAGTACCGTCCAGATTCTGGGTGCCGAGAAGGCGCTCTTCCGCGCCCTGAAAACAAAACACGACACGCCCAAGTACGGTCTCATCTACCACGTACGTATCGCGAGCTTCCATTGCGTGGCGCTGTATTCACCTTCACACAGGCCTCGCTCATTGGCCAAGCACCGCCCAAGCTGAAGGGCAAGATGGCGCGTATGGTCGCCACAAAAGCCGCGCTGTCAATACGTGTCGACGCGCTCACCGACGCGGACGGCAAGTCGGAACCTCTCGCGCCGTCAATCGGCATAGAGAACCGCGCCAAGCTCGAGGCCCGTCTGCGCGCGCTCGAGCAGGGCGGCGACGCGTCAGGCGTCCGCGGCGCGCGCACGGGCGTGAAGCAGCCGCGCTTCCAGATGACCGGCGAGACGTCGACATACAACACCGCGGCGGACGCGGTCGACCTGATGCCGACGCAGCGTGAGCCGATGGAGGCGGCGGTGCAGGCGGTGCTGGACGTGAAGGCGGAGAAAAAGAAGGCGAAGGAGGAGCGCAGAGCAAAGAAGAAGGCTGTGAAGGAGGCGAATGGGGATGCGGAGGAACAGGAGGATGAGGACAAAATGGACGTTGACGAGGAGAGCCCCAAGAAGAGGAAGGAGAAGGTACGCCCATAATCTTTGTTTCAAGCATTCTATCTGCTTACATTCTTCTTATGAAGACGGAGGAGACTGAGGAGGAGCGCAAGGCGCGGAAGAAGGCGAAGAAGGAAGCAAAGGCCGCGGGTGCAAACGGTGACGGCGAGTCGTCAAAGAAGAAGCGACGAAAATCTGAGGCATAGCGTCTTTCATCGGCTCTGTCTCTCTGTTCCCTTCCATACTCTCCTGCTATTTGTACATTTCCTTTCAGTATTCTATATTTTTGCGACGCAAGTTATGTGAAGTGTATGTGCCTTGTATGAGATGGTGTCATCCACCGCGCCTTCTTACGTAGAGGTCTGCTCACGATGCAACTGTATGAATGCAGAGCAAGAGTATTACAGTGAGTAGATATACAAGTACTAATAGTGGGTGAACGAGATCCTTAAGAGTCCGTGGCTGTTGTACAAGAGCAATCCAAACGCGGTCTAGTCATCATCACTGTCCTCGCTGCTGTCCGTGTCGTCATCATCTCCTTCCGCATTTCCATACTCACTCGCCCACTGGTTAAGACTCTTCGGGCCGCCCCCTTCCACAGGTAACGGTCGGGTGTCGACGACTGGAGAGATGGCCACCGCCAGAAAGTCTTCTTCGTCATCCTCCTCGGGCCCGTCTTCGCCGCCGGCCAATGTGCCAGACAGCTCGGCAGCCAACTCGGAATCGAACAGGTCCCAACCGGCGTCCCCGGGCTCCGACTCTTCGCGCTCTTCCCCTTGAGGGATCGTGGACTCGGGTTCAATCTCTTCCATCGTGATGCTGAACATTGGCAGAGGTATCGAGGGTGCCGCGGAGGGTGTCGGAGGTGCCACGGGCACCACGTCGTCCCATTCTTCTTCTTCAGAGTCGTCGGCAGCAGGTGCTGCTATCGCGGCAGGAGCGGCAGGAAGCGGGTGTGTAGCGGCAGTAGAGGATCCGGGCAGAGACAATGGTGTAGATTCCTTTGTTGCTGCAAGTCCGGCCATTGGTGCAGACGATGGCGGTAGCGACAGACCGGGCCCGCCGGGCAAAGCCAATTCGAACTTTTCCGTCTTCGGCGGGGCTACAGGTGGACGCGAGGATGGCGGAGGCGATTGCCTTGCCTTCTTGAGGCGGGGTGTCGGTGCAGGAACATCTTCAGGGAGGTCCCGCTTCTTGCTTCCAGCAGGCTTACTGACTTTCTGTGATGAGGGAGGGGTTGGCTTAGCTGGCAGAGACTTCGGAGGTGGAGGGAGTGAAGAGGATGCTGGTTTAGGCTGAGAAGCGAGCGTTGGCTTGGTCTGTTGCGCTCTGCTTGGCTCCACCACTTGGGCCATGGTCCGCTGGACAGGCTTAGGCTTGGGCTTAGCAGCTGCCGGGGGCACTTGCGGCGCGGAAGTCGAGGCCGGTGGGATAGCGTCAGGTATCTTAGGGATCTCGATGATCTCCCCTTCGCTTTCTTCCTCTTCTTTCTTTAGCGGAGGAGCCGCGGGCGGTTTCGACGCAGCTGGCGGAGGACGCGGCTGGTTCTTCCTGAATGCCAGTGCCATCTGCTTGCTAAGGTTCTTAGGTGTAAGGTCATTGGGTGGCGTCGGCTTTCTAGTAGACTCAGCCTGCTTGATTTTTGGTGCAGGACGAGGCTCCGACTTCACTTCCGACTTGATATCCCCCTTAGTCTCACGAGGAAGCTCAGCTACCTGGTGATCCGCGGCGGCTCGGATCTGTGGTGTCCTTCTTGAACTGTTCTGGGAGAGTGCGGCGGGATTGGGCGATGACGAGGAGGTTGAAGGTAGAGAGGATGGCATAGCTATAGCAAACGGGAAAGTGGTATTAGCGGATATAAGTAGTCGAGTATGCGAACTGGGACTTACGGGACCCGGTTTGCCGCTCTGACTTCGGCATTTTCTTATCGTACGTGAGGTTCACAAAGCTGTCTAACTTCTCGAGAGTGAACGTCTACACGTCATTTTAATTCAGTGAAATGGTTTGGGGCGAAGTCAAAGAGGACGCACCTGCATCTCTTCGTCGTAAATCAGGACGCATTCCCACTCCTTCGCGGGCTGCTCCTTTCCAGCAAACATATGTACCTCTTCGCTATTCTGGTTGCACCCATGAGTTCAGTTGGCTTGAAAGTAGAATAGGTGAAACGCACATGTGTGCTAGGCCGCTCAACGTTCACAGTGGTTGTCTCCTGGCCTTGCCGTATCTCAATAGTCCCAGGCTTCGAGGTGTCAACCGACTCCGGTTTGAAATTATCTGCGCATTCACTTCCGTCAGTTAGCCGTAATAGAGAGGGGTATTCCATATGACTGCGAGGAAAGGTACGAACAGCGAAACGAGTAGAAGTCGCGTTCAAACTTGTTCTTCACGGGCGGTGCACCTTTCCGGGCTTTCAGCGCACGACTGAGCGTCGAGCCGATGTTAACAGCATGCTTTCCTGAAGGCGGCTGCCACGAGTCAGTGGTGGTCGCCGACATGTGTGGCGTACTGGCAACGGTTGGCTGGAGTGGTGGTAGTTGAGGGACAAGAAAGGCGGAGCTGTCGCCTGCCCATGGACCACTTGATGCTACCGACGCGAACGCCCGAGCAAACGCCGGTCTCCCACGTGGGATTCATTATGCTTATGGGCGCTGTTGTCGCGAATCTCTGTCCTCGAATCTCAGTGCAAGCAGCGCGTTCACTCAACGCTTTGGTTTGCAGAAATAAACAGGAAGCTACGACTTTGTGACGAATATCCTGTCATACCAGTGCTTAAGTTCCCAAGTTAACAACTGTATATGGCCAAGTCAGTGTTTCCGAGTTAGTCGGAGAAGGGCAATTGCATCTCTTGAGTACATTTCTCGGTCAGGGTCGTCGGTGACCTACACAAGATTAGAGGAAATATTGAAAGGACATTAATGTGCAATCCACACCTCTTCCCATGTGAACCTCTTCTTCAAAATGGTAAAAAAGCGTTTATCCGCCTTTAAGTGACCTCAAGAATTAGTATGGCGGGACAGAACTCAGATAGCATGCGCATACCTTTCTTCGCTTCTTATAGCAGAAGAGGATGTCGGGTTGGCCTCGAGATGCCAGATCATCTAGCGTTTTGACCAAGAGAGGGAATGCTGGCTCAAAGTACACGCAATCTGCGGCAAGTATCGTATCGAACTGAGGCAGATCTTCCGGTAGAGGCTCGCCCCTTCAAGGTGAGATAAGTAAGAGTGGCCGAAGTGCAACATAACGGCTCGTACCAGTTGAGTTCCAACACCGACACGCGTGCGGACAGACCATTAAACTCAACATTGCGTATCATGATCTCTAGCAGAGGCCTGTCGAAAGCAAGTGAGCATGGCCAATCCAGCACACACGCAGCTGATGAAAGCCAGACGAACGCTTGATCGGTTATGTAGACATTTGCTCCAAGTATCCCAGCTGCTAGGCCTACGAGACCTGTCCCACTACCCAGCTCCAGGATACGCTGCCCAGTCAATGGCCCTCGTCTACAGATGTATGTCGATAACACCTGTACCCAAGCCGAAGTACATCGTATACAAAAGTGATAACGATAGATGGTGGGTGCCGAGACCGACCTCTCCTGCAGGCCAGGCTATCCCTCCACAGCCGGGGGAAGCGTCGACGAGAAGCCGGATTGTAACAGGGTTGGGAACCTCGAGGCCTGACGAAGGGAATGAAAGCTCTAAAGTCTGATTACGGACTGAGGGTGGTTGTGCTGGAACGATGTCCTCGTCTTTCCTGAGGTGTCTGAGGGGGTCGAGTGCGTCCAATTGTTCTTCGAGTGCGAAATCTTCGTTTTCTGACTGCATAGAGATCTGGAACGTGGTGATGGGTCCTCGTCAACGTGGTAGCGTTCAGTACGCTTGTCAGCGTTGGCGTGCTTGTCGTCGGCGAGCTCAGAGGGCCGCGGAGTATGAATGGTGTGAACCGCGGTCAGAAACAGAAGGCGCGTGTAAGTGCAAAGCGTCACGGCCTCATGGCAGGTGGGCGTCCGCCAGACTCTCACGACCTCCGCCGGGAATTCAACATATTTATTATCTCCCTTCCAATCGCCTCGACGCTCCTACCTTCTCCCCACCACCTCTACCTTATTCCGCTCGACGACCCTCCCGCCCTCGACGGTGAGTACAGCGTCTCTTGACCGACGCAGCTGTCTTACATCCGTCTCTCTCCGCCCATAGAGTCGAGCCGCCTGGTTGCGTGTCTCTAATATTTACCCCGGAGCGTAGCCTGCAATACCCTCGTCGTTCACGTCTGCCATGTCTGCCCCAGAGTACCACGAAGCCGTCTTCAGATGGTGAGCTACCAGCTGGGTGCATCCAAAGCGCCTCCGCTGATGCTGACCAACATAGGCCGGACGCAGGACCCAGCTCTGTCATCGTCACTGGCGATTTCGATGCCGTGAGTGATCAGTGTAGAGCTTGCACATTGACATAGCCCTGATATGTTTTGTTCAGTGGACAGGATCACATCATCTATCCCCAAAGGATGGGGGCTTCGAGACGACTGTCAAAGTTCCCTGGTCGCATCGGATATCCTATAAGTTCATCGTGGACGGGAACTGGACCACCTCAGACCAACAGACAACCGAGTACGACTCGTCGGGCTTCCAGAACAACGTGTATTACTCCCCAGCACGTCCAGAGACACCACTACCGTCAGTCCCCGAATCTGCCGAGCCAGAGCAGCCAGCCGGTGAAGTAAAGGGACTGTTTGCTACTGTCAAGGACGCAGCGGTCTCAATGGTGGAGGCTATCGCACCTGATACGACCGAGACCCCGGCCGAGACTCCTGCGGCCGAGCCTGTTGAGGAGTCCAAGGGCGGTGTCGTTCCCGAGGTGAAGGAGGCAGTCGTCGAGCCGGTTGTGGGAGACTGTAGAAGCGGTGAAGGCGACGATGACGGAAGAAGTCTCGGCCTCCGAGCCTTCGCCCGAACCCACACCGGAGAAAGAGGCAGTTGCTACTCCTAAGGAGGAGGTCAATTCAGAGGCCGTCCTCCCTCAGCCTGTGGAAGAGCTCCAGACTGCGCCTGTAGTTCCCGTGGCTATATTGCCATTGGCGGTCGAGGAAGAGGCGAAACCCCTTGAAACGGTCATTGTCGAGGACTCAGCGGCGAGCCAGCCTGGAGATGCTGTAGAGCCGTCGACTCACACCCCTGCCTCACCTGCCGTCAACGGCGCCGCAGAAAAGCTTCCGGAGCCGGCCGTGGTCGAGGGCACTACTACAAGTCAACCGGAGCCGTCCGTCGAGGCGTCGACACATACACCGGCGCAGCCTAGCGAGGACTCAACTGCGACGTCAAACGGGACTCTGGTTGAGCCCTCGACCCACACGCCAGCAGCCCCTACGGAGGAATCCAAGGGGGCTTCTGAAGTCAACGGCAAAGACGCTAAGCCCACATCGATTGCCCTGCCCCCCGCTACACCAGGGGAAGTTCCTTTACCTGTTAGCCCCGCCGCGAACGGGACGAACGGCAAAGCCTCGCCGACGCAGCCGTCGTCGACAACGACGTCCCCACAGACGTCTCCGCGCAAGGAGAAGAAGCACGCGTTTCCAACCTTCGGCAGGGCACATCGCCGGACATCCTCAACTGCATCGCTCTCGCTATCGACGCACGGCACCGCTGACGAGCACGGTGCCCTGGAAGGCAGTCCTTCGCGCTCGAGCACGATGAGGAAAAAGCGGACGAGCAGCATCTTCGGCAAGATCAAGGATGTGTTCCACAAGACAGAGAAGTAAGCTCGCAGCCATGTCGCTTTTCATTCGAGCGATCTGGTGGTCGCCAGTGAGTGTGATAGCTGAGGACGTTGGCCCGACATAGAATTTTCTGCTTTTCGATGCTTACGACTGGATATGAGTTCGACACGCCATATACCTGCGATACTATCTATCTTCCCCCTTTGTCTTCTCTGCAGCGTTCTCCCTTTCCTCATCTCATCTTGCTCCACTTACTGCTGGTCGTACTTGTTCCCCACCTTATTCGGATTTCCCTGTGCTTCCTTTACCTTACTTTTAGGTCTCTAGTTCTGCCTCTGGAATCTCTCGCCCATTCTTCCTATCATTGCAATCGATGCTCGTTCTCACATCTTCACGCAAACATATTGACAAGAATAATGTTGGCACAAGAGTACAGTGACAAAAAATGAGGTGGCTCGCAACTGAACAAAATGTGCAAGTGTAAAAACAATGTACTACCGACCGCCCTTCTTCTCGACTCTCCACTCCTTGAAGATGCCATCCAGGCTCTTGTAGATGAGGTGCGATGGCAGGCAGCGGATGATCTCGCCCACACGCTCCTCTACGACGCCCTTCCCCTCCTCTCCATCCGCCTTCTTCGCAAACTCCACGGAGAGGCGGAAGATGGCCAGGACAGCGAGCGAGACGTGTGTCTGCTGTGCGCCGTGCGCCGAGCCCTGGGACAGCGCTGACAGTAGCGGGCCTGAGACGCTGGGCGCAGAGAGCACGACGGAGGACTGCGAGTACGAGGCGCGCTCGCCGCGCACGAGGCGCAGGAGGATCTCGAGGATGTTGTCCGTCTCCGTCATGTGCGTGCGCAGGAAGCGCTGCCGCTCGGTCTGCACGCCGACGTTGGAGTTGATCGCCCAGGCCTCGAGGACGGTCCATATGGTCGGAGGCTACAGAAGAGAGAGATGTCAGCAAACGTAAATCACGGCAGTGCCTAAAGGAAAACTGACAGGATCAGGATCGACGACCTCGATCTTTTTCTCCCACCCGTCCGCAGCGTCACCCGCCACCCAGAACATGCGGCCGAACATACTCTTCAGCCAATCCTGGACGTCGCCGGTCTTGACCCATCTGGGCTCGGACAATGGACGATCCTTGTCGAGGTAGACAACAAGTATGGTCTGAAGAGGCAGGCCTGCCTTTCGGAATGGCGGCACAGTTTTGTCCTCTTCTGCATCAAGAGGAATCTCGAGCGCAATGTAGGATGCTGAGCCGTCGGTCGTGCCCTCAACCTGTTAATCATGAGCAAAATAAACTCAACAACCCTATTAGAAAACTCACGAGTACACCCTTCAGATGACCGTTTTCCTCGCTGATGTTCATGTATACTTCGATACGGGCTTCAGCTCGGAAAACCTTCAGCTTGTCAACAACGCCTGCGTCAATGACCATACGGCGTGCTCCCGCAGCGTAAGAGATGGACAGCCGATTGGCAGAAGGGAGGTGTCCTTCGTCTGTCTTTGACGTATTTTCGCCGGTAGCTGCGACACCGTTTGCGTCCAATGTTACAGTTGATGTAGCGGATATAGGAGAGTGTTCTGGATCCTGTGGCTGAGGCTCGAGCAATTGGGTTGGCTCCGAGGCAAGGCCTCGCGAGATGTGCTCAGGTTCTTGGTCCTGAGGTTGTGTCGCCGAAGGCATTTCTTGATCTTCTGTAGGTTCCTCTGGCATTTCCGCAGACGGCATGGTTGCGGTTGAAGCGGTCGCTTGAAGAAGTGAAGCGTCGGAAGGTGCAGCGGGTTGCACCTCTGTCTGTGCACTAGAACTTCTGTCAGATTCAACGGCTGGCTGATTGACAGGCTCAACAACGGGGATCGCAGGCTCAGTAGCAGCGGAATCAATAGGAGGAACAGGAACGCTGGGAACCACAGACGGAGGTGCAGAAGGCGCATTTGCGTCTGCAGGAGCGGACGGTGCATTCGCATCATGACCGCCAACTTGGCCATTGGGAAGCGGATGAACACGTTCAGCAGACGCGTCATGGTGGCCGTTGAGACCAGGAGGCATACTGCCGCTGTCGTGAGCAGGTCTATCATGGTCGTGGTGATCGTCCACTGCGAAGTGGGACTGATCCTCCGTATCAGCCATCTCCATTTGAGCATCCACTTCATCATAGTCATTGCCTTAGAGAAGAAATTCGTGTTAGCAGTGAGGACGCAGCCATAAAGCGTAAGCGTCGCGTCCACACATTGAACAGTCTCCTGCCAAGCAAACGATGCTTACCATCATAGTCGTCTGGCTCTCCTTCTGCATCGAGGTCATGAAGGTTGTCTGCATCCACGTCATGGTGATGCTCTGCGTCCGCTCCTTCAGGCTGATCTTCGCCTATAGCGGCCATGAGCCAGTCGCCCTCACTAGCTGTCTCGGCAACACTGGGAGCGACACTGCTCCTGCCAACCACAGAGTCTGCCCCTTCAAAATCGCCACTATTGTTGGCATCCTCGTATCCAGAGTGCTGGGGAGGAGGCGGCGGCGGACCACGTCCATCCTCAAGATCCCCGTCATCATCCTCGAGCTTCTTCCTTTTGCCCTTTCTGACACTGGAATCGGAAGACGGTCCTTGGACAAACGAAGACTGGGCAGAAATTGCATGCGCGTCGTCAGCAGTAACGGGGGTATGGAAATAGATGCGAATACGCGACGGCGGGGGAGGGAGCGACGAGCCATTCTCAGACTTCACCGTAGCGGAGTCTGAGGTCGCAGATCGCTCCGTCGGAGCAGTTGTCGCATCGCCGGTCTCGACTGAACCTTCCGCACCAGCCGCAGAAGGGAGAGAAGGTTGTTCGTCCACTGATACATCCTCAGCGGCGTCGGGAGACACTTTGGCTTCGTCAAGCTCTTCCTTGACGTCCGACCTCGGTACGGTCCCCCAACTCCAGCCCAAATCCTGAAGCTCGAGACCAACGATCTTGAAATCCGTCAAGGTACGACGATTCTCATCCTTCTTACCAGATGAGACTCCGGATGAAAGAGACGCGTCCTTAGGACCATGCACAGTACCGGAGTCGTGGCGGCCACCGCGATTGGAGTTACCGGCGTAGCCCTGGTTTCGACCTCGGAACGACGAGCCAGAGAAGTTCTGCTGGTGATGATGAGGTTGCTGCTGCTGTTGCGGTTGCTGATTTCCGTGCGGGAAGGTCTGTCCTGTACCTGCATTGAAGGACCCACCTCGTCGGTTATCTCTGTTTCCGAATCCACGGTTGTTCCCATGTCCCCTAAAGCTTCCTCCACCGCCCTGACCAGGACCTCCGCCTCGCCCACCCATATTGTTGTACAGTCCACCGCCTCGACCACCTCTGTTTCCTCCACGACCAATGTTCATGCTGCCGCCTCTACCCCTACCACCACCCATGTTGCCTCCACGACCAGCCCCAAACCCGCCTCGATTACCACCACCCAATGGCACTTGGTTCACACCAGGGCCACCGCCTCGGCCATGACCAAAGTTTTGACCCTGATGGCCATTCATTCCACCGCCAGACGGACCCGCCATAGGACCAGTAGGGAGCTGTTGCACCGGCGGTGGCGGCGGAGCCTGGAACTGCAGAGGTGGGGGGATCGGCACCCGTTGTTGGTTGGGCCCATCGAAGCGTTGACGTTTGGCGGGAGGGAGGTGCTGAGAAGGAGATTGGTGCAAACCATTGCGGTTATTGTTTCGGTTCTGCTGCTGATGCGGGAAAAATTGGGGTTGTTGTTGCTGAGGGAATGGCTGCACCGATGGTGCCTGGGGCGTGTAAGGGATCTGGGGCACAATCGGATGAGGAGGGGGAGCTTGGGGAACGTAGGACTGTTGGTATGCTCCCGCTTGAGGCTGATACGGATTGTATGCAGGCTGGGGAGGCGGCGGAGGTGGTTGTGCGATAGGGGCTGGTGGCTGAAAATGTTGCTGAGGTGGCCTTTGCTGCTGCTGTTGCCAATGCTGATTTCCGTAGCCGTAATTCGCATACAACGCAGACTGCTCTGGTGTAGGGCGGGGCGGCTGTTGAGGCTGAGGTACTGCCCATTGCTGGGGGTTATAGCCTGGAGCAACGGCCTGAGAATTTTGCGCTGCAGAAGCTGCTGCCGCTGCCGCCCAGTACGCAGAATAATCTTGCTGTGCTGGCTGAGGTGGTGGCGGACCAGGCGGTAAGGGAGGCTGCTGAGGCGTGTACGCCGCAGGGGGACGGCGAATGGATTTTTGTTCATGTTGTATCGTCGAGAGTCTAGTCTAGGGCTTGGAAAACATAAGATAAGTGTTCAGAAGCGATCTCGAGGCACGATGGCCCACGACTAAGCCGCAACGAGCTGGTAGAGTAGAAGAAAGAGGACGGCGCGTTGGCGGAGTTCGGCAAAGCAAGTCAGCTCCCATATCAGGTAACTCTCCGCGAACCATTGTCAGAGCGGGGAAAAGCAATATCATAGCGAGGGTACGAAGTAATAACAGCATACAAAAGAGATCCCATCAGACATGGCCTAAGTTTCGTCCTCTGTGCGACGTTTCTTCTTCTTACGTTTTGAGCCATCGCCATTAGCTTCACCGTCTTCACCATCCTTCTCCTTTTCCCGCTTTCTCCGTTTTTCCAGGATACTTGGTGCAGCAGTCTCCACAGGGGCAACAAACGCCTCTGCGCGTTTGGCCTGTCTTTCTGCAGTAACTTCTTCTTGCTATCAATATTGGTCATTATCACGAAAACATATGAACGGAAAGGGCGAGCGAACCTTCTCCTTTCTCTTCTGAGCCGCCCGAGCCTCTCTCTCGTGTGATTTGAGGAAATACTCTCCAGACTCCAGCTGCAGATCGATCTGGAGCAATGTTAAAGCGAGTGAACACACATGCATAAAGACCATTGTGCAGAGAACGCACCTTGCGAGGCTGTTGCGCTGGAGGGAATGGCGTGTACACCTTCTTTTTCTTCTCTTTCGAGGGGTCGATGGCAGGTAAGCCAGCAACTTTGCGGGCCTCGTTCTTTCCCTCCAGTCGATCGTTCTTCTTTGCAGTCTTCTCGGACGTCTTGAGGTGTCTCTTGCGGAATTGTGGAAGGAAGCGGTCCCATGACTCGGTAGCGAGTTGTGGGTCTTTCGCCAATTCACGCTTTATCATGAGCTCCTGATATTATGTCGATGCGTCATGATGTATTAGTCCTGAAAGTTCAAAATACGCACTTTGATACGGTATATGGGGTGAATGTTCTTCATACAGTCGAGGATGATCCTGCGGACTTCCTTGAGCCCCTTGAAGGGGCCCATAACACTTACAGTACTTCCTTGTACGAGAACATAGCACTGCGTTAGGAGCTCAATGGCCTACACGTGAAGTAGTAAGAATGGGGTATAAATTGCATCATTCGTGTAAGCGCACCTTCAAAGTGCTCCCGTCTGGACCAATGATTCTCTGCCTCCGCTTGACAAATCGTTCCTTGTTGCGAACTATGTTACCTATTTTAATAATGTCGCATGCGACGGCGTCATCCAGGATCTTCGCTGCTTGGCCGACTGCAACCCCACGAGCCAGTAGCTTGATCATGTCCCGTCCCTTGAGGATGACATAGGGATCGTATGTTTTGCGAGTAGTATGTACCGACATGGATCCGTGAATAAGGTCAAGTTTGCAGCCAATACCCTTCAAAGCAAAGGTTATGAAGGGTTGACCGACTATAAGCACGCGACAGTACTCACATGAGCTTCAAGGGACTTTGTTACAGCACTCCAGACTTCACGCAAGTACTTCTCGCGGTACTTTGGAAAAGAGTCGCGAAGGAGGACTCTTCTGTGAACGTGCCACCTTGGTTGTCTTCCGGCTTGAAAGGCTCTACTCTCCACTGGTACACTTTAGTCGGACGGTTCGCAGATAGCGACGTCGTAAATTCTTACGCTGCGGAGGAGTACGTATTTGAGCTCAAGTAGGATATATCCGAGCTTTTTGAACTTACTGGTCAATATCATCGGTGTCCCATGCTGTACGACTAGAGCTTAGTATGAAGACTACAGTTGGCGAGCTGTCTCCTTACGCTTTTCCTTTCTGTGTCTCTTATTCTTGTTCACAACGGGAACTTCTTCGGTATCATCCATAAGTGCGGAGCTTCTCGCAGCGTAAAAGTGCCAAGGTTCGAGGTCGTGAAGAGAATAGTACTGAAGAGGAGGGGTATATGAAAGCTGTGAGGAAGGAATGCGATTGGTCGAACGCGGAGGACTTTGCGTAGACGCTTACTAGGAAATCAAACTGGGCGCTTATTCAACGGCATTCGCGTGAAGCCCACGCGATCGTAATGACTTGAATCCTGGGCTCGCGAACCGCCCTCATCTCATCTAATAACTCGCACCTCGAAATCTCTACTGGCATGGAATCGCTAGTCGACAGTTCATATCCTGCGGAGGAGTCAGCTGAGGCTGGCCTTTCCTACGACGATACAGTTCCATACTCAGAACTTCCACCGCCTCCCCCAACTACGAGCGATGAAGCAGCGCCGTCCTCGCTCGCAGGGCGGATAGGACAGACAAAAGTATATCTTATCTCCGATGCGCTTGCGCGGTCGGGCAAGGTGCGCGGCCAGAAGTCTCTGCTGGCGCGATCGTAGGCTCACTGGTCCAGCAATTGCGTTCGGCCCCATTTCTCTCGGTACCGTACCTCCACTGCCACTGGGTTTGTGTATTGTAGCGCAAATACGAAGAGGAGGACGAGGAAGAGGACGAAATGGAAGAAGGTACGGCTCTTATTCGTATCTCTGCCATGCACATTGCTAACGCGTTACTTAGACGTTTCGGACCCGTCCCTCAGAGACAACGCGATCCTGTATCAAGGGACTCCAATATCGTTCTTGCCCACCGACAATATCTTCGCGTACGCGACACACTTTGATGCACACCCAATTGGCCTCGAATGGATAGACGATATAACATGTATCCTTGTCTTCCCCAATAAAACCGCCGCGCGCGCAGCGTTCCGCGTATTGACCAAGTCATACGTGGAGGAGCCATCCGAAGAAGGGTTTATCACGTCAAAGCCTATCCCAGTTGCGATATGGCCACCTGAGGAGCGCATAAACAAGAGCTTGGGAATGGGGGAAGGGCTGAAGGGCGCCATCAGGATGCGGTGGGCATTGACGAGCGATGTCAAGAAGAGAGGCGCGAACAAGGAGAGCCAGTTCTACAGAAAGTATGGGAAGCAGGCAGGGAAGGGAGAGGACGACGAATGGCCGAGTAAGAAGCGGAGGACGGATGTCGGCGAGGTTGGAGAAGCAGACCTTAAGTCTCGCCTTGACGAAGAACTCGACTCGTTCCTCGCTGAAGGAGAAGAAGAAGAAGATACAGGCGCTGCGTCGAAGATGTATGCAGACCAGATTGACCCTCGTGGAAAGTCGCTGCTACAGCGTACTTCGGCGTCGTTGGAGTCAAGACTCACGTCCGCTCAGCCCCGGCGTACACGGCAAGGCGGTAGAGCTGCTGCTGGCAGTCTTAGCAGTCGGTTAAGCGATGCCCCTCCTCAAGGACAGGCGAGAAGTGGAGTGGGACGGAGCCGTGGTCATGGCTCTAAGAGGAACGAACGACCGAGGGCGACGCAGGAGGATTTGGACGCAGAATTGGACGCTTTCGTGAACTCAAATGCATAACCTACTTGATTTATCATTTGCTTTCGCATTCAACAAATTGCTGTCTATCACGTTAGTGCACCACAGTTGTGTAATTTATACCCACCCCTCCTCCATGGTGGATGGGGCGACATCCTTGCAAGCCACATGCTGTAAGTAATAGAGAGACCACTTCTCAAACACCTGTATACGACTAAATCCGACCCGTCCTAGAGGTCAAGGTGGCTCTTCGGAATGATTACTATGTTCTGCGGCCGTGAAGCCGCAAGCGTGCGCGAGGAGCCATATGCTTGTCCGACTAAATGGGATGTGGAAACACGTTTTGAAGGCATGAATGAAACCCGTGCCGCTGCGTGCTTTAGGACGAGGACGGAGCTGATGTTCGTAGCTAGAAATACTATGGTCAACAATGATTCACAACTCGCGACGCTTTGTAACATGCCTGAAGCCCATGAGCACCAGCGATCTCTTTCTTCAAGACCTCGTTTACTAAGCGGTGCTGCTTCACAGTAGACAGGTCTTTGAACGCGTCACTGGCAATTGAAATGGCATAAAATGTGCCACATCCACCTGAGGTATTATTGTAAGTGCTGAAAACATAGTGTGAAGACTTAGTACACGTACCAGAGACATCTTGCACTGAAAGTTCGACCGGATCGAAGTGGTCGTTTAACTTCGCATGTATATTCCGCTCGCCTTCGTCGAGGCCAGTAGGGGCCTGCACGACATAGCTTCTGAGCTGCGCTGCGTGTGTTCTAAGACATGCTTGAGTTATTCGTCGGCGAGCAAGGATAGCAGAGCTGAGCATAGTGGGCGGTCGAGAGCAGATGAGCCAAGAGCAATCGAGACGCGCCGCGGCACGGTCCTCGGGCTTCGGCACGGGCGATATTGGGCTTTCCACCCTTTCCTTCCGCTCACTCACTTACTGTCGGCCCTCGGGTGCTTCGTCCCCAAACACCCCGTCGTAGCACCGCGCCCTCGGGCTGCAGCATTCAAGATGCTGCTTACCGGCTGGACGAGGTTCACGCAAAGCTTCAAGAGCCGTGCACCCCCTAGCTTCTCCTTCCGAGGCTTACACGCAGCCAATACGAAGCCCCGGATTATAGGAAATCTGCAGCAATGCTCTCGGACATACCTCGAACAAGGGGCCGCGTCGTCTATGTTGGCCAATAGCACCGGCCCTCGTCTCGGAGGACTGTTTGCGCAGCGGCGAATGGTTTCTGGCTTAACCAGGCGGAAGTCATCGTTCGACCCACGTTTCTTCTCTGCCAATGCGACTCACGCGGCAGCCGAGCTTCCCGTGCTTTCTCCACCCACAGTCGGAATATGGCTTCTGACATCCTCCGCTTTGGTATTTGCCGTCATTGTCGTTGGAGGTGTCACTCGCTTGACCGAGTCCGGCCTCAGTATCACGGAATGGCGTCCTGTCTCTGGAATTTTACCACCTCTGTCCACCGCGGATTGGGAAGAAGAATTTACGAAGTATAAGCTTACTCCGGAGTTCAAGCTGTACGTTCAGAGCACCGAATGTACATGAGATTTACTAAAGCTATTTGTGTAGAATGAACCACTCCATAAGCCTAGATGAATTCAAGCGAATATTCTATATGGAGTGGGGACATCGTGTCCTTGGTCGCATCATTGGTCTCGCTTTCGTCATTCCGCTCACATACTTCGCTGTCCGCAAACGCCTGACCGCCACGATGCCGAAGAATCTGTTTGGCATGGCCCTACTCATCGGTGCCCAGGGCGCCCTCGGGTGGTACATGGTTAAATCAGGCCTGGAAGACTCGCTCATGGAGATCCCTGGAGCCGTCCCACGCGTTTCACAGTACCGATTGGCAGCACATTTGGGCACGGCGTTCGTGCTGTACGCGGGAATGTTCTACACCGGCATCGCAACGCTTATGGACTGGCGGTACGCGAAGTCGGGGACGTGGTCTGGCCTGAACGGCGCTGCTATCAACGCTGCTTTGGAGAGCCCGCTCGTCCGCCGGTTTGCTAAGTACTCTAAGGTTTTGACTGGACTTGTGTTCTTGACTGCCTTGTCAGGTTAGTGCCTGTGAGATTCTGTCAAACGCACGTTCTCATGTATATCTAGGTGCTTTTGTTGCTGGTCTTGATGCCGGCTTGCTATACAACGAATTCCCACTCATGGGTGGCCGGCTGGCTCCTCCCGCAAACGAGCTGTTTTCAGCCGAGTACGCAAAGGCGGCGGACAAATCAGACATCTGGTGGCGTAATATCTTCGAGAATCCTACTACGGTTCAATTCGACCACCGCTGCCTCGTAAGTACATGCATTGTGTCCAGGATCAGCTCGTTAACATAAGAGTACAGGCCATCACAACTTACGCATGCACGGCCTTGCTCTTCGCTGCGACCCGTCGCCCTGTTTTGAAGGCTGCATTACCACCATTAACGCGCAGCATGGCAACTTCCGCGTTCGCCATGGTCAACATCCAGTTATTATTGGGGATCTCCACGCTCTTATACCTGGTGCCCGTGCCCCTTGCTGCTCTGCACCAAGCAGGCAGCGTCGCTCTGCTCACGACTCTCGTGCACCTTGTCGTATCTTTGAGACGACCAGGTGTAGCAGCTAGAGCGTGGCGGCAAGCCACGCGGACGAAGATGGCGACGAAGGCGTAATATTTTGGTCAGAAAGCATCAGCAAAAATCAACCCTCCCTCAGTCAATGCTTGCAATCGAGTCCGACGTTGTATAAAGTCCGCGCGTGGGCAGATCTGGAGGAACGTTATACAGAGACACTGTCGAGTTTCACCATAATAATACAGTATCAACCTATTCTTAATCCTCTGCCATCTGCACGTCTTGGTCACCACCTGCCGCCGGTGCGGGTGCGGCGCCGCCCTCCTGCCCAGCTGGTGCTTCTGCTTCTGCGCCTGCGGGCGGCGGAGCGGGTGCCTCCGTCTCCTTCGGCACCATCGACTTCAGGAATGCCTCGATCGTCTCGCCTTCGAGGATGCGGAAGGGACCTTCTGGGGGACGTGCTTCTCGTGTTCGCTTGCGGGGCCGATGATGCCTATAGAGGTGTTATTGATGTTCAGCTCCTTGTCTTGCTGGAGCGTCTCGCGGAGGGCATGCAGACCGTGGCGGATAAGATCTTCTAGGTTGGCTGTGTAGAGCAGAAAGTGTGGTATATAGGATAATCGCGGTAGTCTGATCAGTGCTCTGATCAGGATTAGAAGGCAATGGAGGAAACGTACAGTCCATAAACTGCTCGTAGTGCTTCTCCAGGTAAGTTTTCGCGCTTTGGCTGCGGGCACCAATGGACATGGCATAATATTCGTAAGAGTTTCCGGATGGCGAGAACTCGTAGAGATGGGGTCCTGTCTTGTCTCCGCCAATGACGAGGAAGCCAACACCGTACGGACGTCTACCATACTCTTGGGTATTGACCTGAGCCTCTGGTGACACATATCAAAGTGAAAAAACGAGCCATGCTGGATAGGCTAGCAACGTACTGTCGGCAATGGAAGAGACCAATCTGTTGACTGGAATTGGGCGGTTGAAGACCATACGAGACGACATGGCTTGTTGACGCATGAAGTTACTAGAGTATGTTCAGTACCGATCTCCGTTAGACAGTGTAGTGGCATACCTGAGTACACGCGCATCTGAAGTCAAACCAGCGATGGCAATACCGACATGGTCATCTATTCGGTACATCTTCTGCTGGTACGAAGCGAGCTCTCCTGTCGACCTCTGAAGCACGCCGGTCAGCTCGGTAGCGACATTAGCAGGGAAGTAGCATACCTTGAGCGCAAGAAGGATGGCATGTGTCTTTGATCTCAAGCCCACCGCTGCTGAACCCTGCTTGACGGCTTCGAGTGCGTATTCGACCTGATGCAGGCGGCCCTGGGGCGAGAAGACGGTGTTATCCGAGTCATACGTGTTGCGAAACTACAATGAATTTCAGTGCTTTGCATATGTAGTGCATAAACGCAAGACCATACCATGATGTATGTGGTTTGGGGAAGGTGAAGGCAAGTCGCCGCTCAAGAACTGACGCGTTCACGACGCGTAAGTAGGGCCTGTCCGTATTAGGCAGGCGTCCAGACTCACTTCACACGCCCACTCTCTCGTCCATGGAATCCTCCTCAGGGCAAAATTACTCACAAGAATATATCGCGAAGATTGGTTGTATTGTTCAGAAGCCGGGTTTAAATTGCACAAACACTCACGGACCCTTTGTGCAGCCGAGATTGAGCTGAAAATCCCGCCAGCATTCTCACAGGCTTACCGGTGTGCGCCATATAAGCTTGGAGGTCTCAAGGAATCCCCACAAAGGCCCTCACTTGAAACCCCAGACCCTTCGTGATTTTTCCGCTTTCACAAACCATGCCAAATCTTATTCCTCCCATGAAGCGGGAAGACCTGCATCGAATGGGAACGCAACGCGCATTAGGGCTGCAAGATGACAAACAGAAGTATCTGCGCGTGAGAGTGTCACACTTCCGAAAGCTAGAAGTAGGTAGTGCTCAGACTGAATGCATATTTTGCATGCTCTAGGCACATATCAAACAATTTACGCACCAGTATCTGGATTGTGGACGGACACTGACCGAGCAGGAGCCCAAACGGTGGGCGCGTTTTCTGAGCAAGGTGATCTTCTTTTCTGTAGTTATTACCCTCCACACTCACAGCACATAACCCTATCTATAGCTCTATGAGGCAGAGCCGCTCCTTAAAGGGTATGTCGACGCATGGCCAGTCAGAGAGTATGCCTCCAGGTGCCTACAGGCAGTCAAGAGAGCGGCAAAGTATCGGCGAGAACAAGCAGAGCGGCAAAGAGGACGTGTTCAAGTTACTGCTCACAACCACGTTAATGACGATAGGGAGAAAGTGCCTTGCATACCTCAGAAGAGCACACGACCGCAATTGGTAAGCTCTATCACTATAATCACGGCGTGGGCAGTTCGTTGACAGCACGTGTAGCGGTCTCAAAAGCAACTTAGTACCGAAAGTTGCACAGGCTCTTTACCGCCGTCACATGCGATGGATTATATCAAGAAGGAAAACAGACCAACAGCAACCATGACGAGGCTGTCCTCGTTCTACGATTACCTCAAATCGCTCGACCCCGTGCTTGCTGAGTTTTGGGAGGCATTTGAGCGGGCTGGGGTCTATGATGTTGATGATTTAAATAGTATGCTGGAGCTACCGGAGGACGAGCGCGATGTGATGCTCAAGGAGGACATGAACATAACTACGCCCCTCAAGTTTCGCCAGATTCGGGTTGCACTCAGACAAGCTAAGAATTCCATGTAGATTATCACCATCTGTATTCAAATCGCGTATTCAATGGAGTTCAGAGCAGCAATATGTCGTTTTCCTGATACGGGACTGTAGAAAAGGGTTGACGCAATTGAATAATGTTATAGGACAAACAGCCAATAGCCAGGTAGCATGATTTAGTGAACAGTAATATTGAACCACATTCCGTGAACCAACCCCAAACCAGGCTCATGGGTGGATGCCCGAGTATTCAGGGCATCCTCCGGGCAGATCCATGCGCATTCTCGTAACTCCCATGTCAATTCAGGATGCTACTTGACAGAGCCCGTCGAGGAAAAGGGAGGTGTATGCTGCGTGTTTGCAGCTTGTCAGCATGAGAGCGAGGCATGGCTTGTGGCCGAGCGGATGAAAGCAGCTTACTTGTCAGGCGTCCGTCGCCATCACCAGGGATCCATCTTTTCATAATACCAGAGTATGCCGCGCGTGAACGTGAGAGGTAGGAGTATCTTGACCGTCTCGCTCCATCGCGGCGTGTCGCCAGGCTCATCAGCGCTCTCGCCAGATGCATCCGAGTCCGAGTCCGAGTCGTCCTCGTCAATGCTCTGCTGAGCACGGTCGACTGGACCGACACGCATCAAAGGTGTGTCCACACTGTCTCTGTAGAATTTGCCGGTAGCGACGCGACCCAGCGTGAGATACTGTTCGCTCTGGAGCACAGCGTCAAGGCTTGCCCAATCCTTCGCGCTTGGCTCGGCAAGTAACGGGTAACTGGTGAAGTGTACATTGAGCCTCCGGAGGTGTTTCAGCTGCGATACGGATAACACGTGAGTCAGGTGCTGCAAAGTTGAAACGGACAGTGGCAGCTCGAGACAAAGATATTCCAGGTAAGAAAGGCCCGAGAGCGGGGTGTACACTGTCGAGCGACGCATGTAAAGCAAGTGTGAGCGGACGCAGACGAGCCGAAGAGAGTAGATACTTACAGGAAGAAAGGTCGACATCAGGCCCAAACGCCAGTTCAAGATCGCGCAACGACGCTTTGGATGCCACCAAGCTGGCTTCAACGGCTTGCATCATCGTCTGTTCGGCCAGAATCATCCACCGCAGATCAAGCTCTTCGAGCAGTTCAAGTGCCCCTGACCGCGCCACCCATTCCATGAAATGCACAGAACGGCTGTCCTTGCACCATGCCGCCCGCGCAGATACCACCAGAGTCGTCAATCGGACCTTGGTAAGAGTAAATCGTGCGGGTGGTGTGTTCGGAGGGGCGGGTAGCACCACGACAGCGAGCTGACAATCACCGTTTTCAGCTCGTGTAGCGAGGATACTAGCCGTTGCATGTCTTGCGTGGCGCTGAACGCTACCGAATCCATATACAGCTCCGTGAGAGACGCGAACCGTCGCATCACAACGTGAAAGGGAGCATTGGGAGGGTAGTGCAGGGCGCCGCCCACAAAAGAGAGGTGTGTGAGCTTCGGGAGCAGATGGGCAAGCGCATGTGGCACTAGGTAATACGTAGACGTTTCGCTCGGCCCCGACCGCACCGTGAGCGTGTGGACGTACATTTGAAGAGCCGTGTGTCTCTTGAGCAGCTGTGTCAGGTCATCGACGGTTCTGTCACCGGCTACCGCACATCGCACTCCTATGGATCGGAAGAGGTGTGCTCGACTCCTCGGTGTCCAAGCGCGGCACGTAGCTGCGCAGGCCTGGAGGGTCTCGTACACATCGGCCTCCCATGAGCCATAGCCTGCGTCCAGATGGTCCCGCTCAACCCAGTCTATGACACGTTCCCATACCTCTGTCGGAAGTGCCGCCGACATTTCAGAGCGGCCTTTGTGACGGATTGCTGCTCGCCGCGGTAGGTACTGCTGGCTCGGACTCGGATGGTTGAGATGATGACGGTGACGGATGAGGTCAGAATAACATGACCCACGTGGACGCCACAAAGTATTTATTTTCCGCATATGGCTCTAACGTGATTGGGCGCTTCAAACCCTTCTTAGTTGAACATGACCACCACGCTCTCGATAGTTCAGACCTGCCGGTACGGTAAGTGAGGTTGCAGATAGTGCTTGGTTGCTTTTTAAGACTTACAAATCTGTCTATATATGGCAAATCTTGGTTCGCACGCGGCACCGTGCCAATAATATTGCGCAGGGTCATAGTCCATCTGCGGTCCCTCCGAGTAAGTATGCAACTGCCCTTCCTGAGAACACCGGTGTTCTTAGCTGCTGGATTGCGGCCTTTAAGACACCGCCCAATCACTGCAGAGGTCGGCATCTTCACACCTGCATTCGGGATTGGTCGCCCATTATTAGTGCTCTCGGACCACGAGCTTAGCCCGCATTCCCCCGCGAGCTTCTGCTAGCCAGGTTCGAAATACAAAAACCACATCAGAAGCTCTCAAGATGCATAGTGCCGGGCCCATGATTATCCAACGACAATCGGCCACACTTGGGTGTATGCGCTCAGGCAACACATGAGAAAGACTTTTACGAAGTCATTTGTACCACGTAAACAGGTGAGGAGAATCGCAATGACAAGTTTGTGTGATCATCCTCTCAGACTCCCTGACGCTGCTTCTTGTATAGAAGCCTAGGTGGATGCTCCCATGCATTAGATTCCGGTTCAACACGGTGAGGGCTTTATGCGAGTCCATCCAGGCCGCGAATGTAACTCTATCCACGGCTCATCAGCTAGGGCCGTGCATTCCAAATAAAGAGCACGCGGATTCCCACCGTCGCGTCGATCAATCCTCCGCCGTTTTTATCTGCAGCTCTGCAGCGCCGCGACAAGCCGGGTTTTAGCACACAAAGCGCGACGGCTCCGAATTAGCCTGCGCCATCCTGTAGCACTGCGGCAGGAGCGGCCGCCAGGCAGGTCGTGCCGCGTCTGTGCACGTCCGGCCCGCCACCGCACGCGCGCGCACCTGCGAGGGCCGCTCGGTCGAGCGTCGCCCGAACCAACGACGACGCTGGATCTTGCCCGAATCGTGCCCAGATCGTACCGAAACACGGCTCGGGCACCGCAGATCTCGATCTATACACGATCGTCCGCCCCCAAGCCTTTGTCGGCATCTGTGCGGCACCTAGGGCAGCTGCCACCGCGACCCTCCAGCCTCCAGGCTTCAGCTCTCTGCATATCGCACTTCCTCGCCTTCCAGCACCCTTCCAGGCTTCCGACGCGCGCCCGAACCCACGACGCACTGAGCCCAGCCACGTTCGAGCTCGCGCGCCCCTGGCTTCGCTCGCGCTGCTCAGGCGTGCGTGCTTCGGGGCGCACGCCGCGCGCGGCGGGCTTAGCACGCACAGCATGCGCGCCGCTGCCTGAACAGGCAGGCCGCCGGCCGTGCTGGCCCCGCGCGGTTTGCCTCTCCGCCTGCTTCCTCGCCCTCTCGCCTCTCACCGCGGGGCGCGTCCAATACCGTGGATGCGCGTTGCGCGCCGCGATCTGTGATCCCAGGTGTATCCTTGTCGCGACGCGAGCCGCCCCGGCAGGCGTTCCGTTTCGCTGCCAATAGGACTGGGGTGCAGGCCGTGCACGGTGGCCGGCGATGCTCGATGCGGCTCGCTTTGGGACCAAACGGCCGCGGTCATGATTGGACACTCGTCGTCATACCCGTCATGCGGCCCTCGAGCGCCGCGCGCACTGGGTGGCACGTTCCATCATTGAATATTGAGCATAGTATACCGCGAGATTACTTTTGTGGGCCCTAGGGTGCTCAAGCTCTATAGCCCACTATGCCAGCGGAATTACCGTATCATCAAGGCAAGCATAGGCCACTTACTCGGACGAGAGGCTTGAGCTTGAAGCTTGAAGCTTGAAGCAACATTGAAGGCGCGAACATTCTCGATTCAATGTTGCACTCGAGAACAAAAATATCTGAAGCTCGATACTCAGCGCTGCATGGTAAAAATGACTGTGGGCAAATGCATGATGTTTCTATTACTTAGCCGTATACGTACCGCGCTAGTGGTAAGTATTCTACGGTCCAAGGGGATCCGCCTACATTATATAGTGTTTTCTACGAGACAAGTGGGTCGGCTGAGGAGGATGCAACGGTCGCAGTGGTGGAAGATGTACAGGGTACGATCGCACTTGGGAATGAGAAGAGGGAGTCGGAGGACTGGGAGACGGATGAGGGAAGGTGACGGGTGAGGAGGCGAGGGGGACAGGGTGGTGTGGCCATTATGCGAAAGGAGCGAGAACGTCGGAAGACAGGTACGGGACAATTAGCTCTGCGCGATATCGCTCTGTGCAACGAAAAAACGAAACGAAAGATATAATACAAGTAACCGTGTCATGCGATGTAAAGCATGAGACGATTGAGAAGAGCGAATGCGAAGTGGGATACATGAGGAAGGATAATACGTGGTCGCAATGCTTGGCGCTAGGTGGGCACTGTGCGCAAGAGAAAGGAAAAAGAAGAATGAAGAAAGAAAAAGGCTGCGAGAGCGAGAGCGAAGGCAGTAAGCGTACTAAAGTGGATGATGTGGATTACAAATGCATGCATGTGATCGTTCATAGGATGCCGACGGTGTATTGCAATGATGGGGTCGGAGTGGAATGGTATAGTGTGCGCGAGAAGTTGCATGCCATAGACGAAGCCGTGTTGTATGTCGTTCAAAGAAACCGGAAGAGACGCTTTTGAGTGCCGAGCCCTATCGCAATAAATAGTCGAACCGAAACCGCATATAGCCAGCTGGAAAGGTGACGCGACGTTCATGAGATGCGCAGCGACGCCTCCAGGGAGTCCATGCCGCCGTCTGACACCATGGTGTCGTCGTCGCTAAGCACGCTCATCGCGCCGAAGCTGCGACCGCTTCCGCGGTGCGCACCTCTGTGGTCTCCACGACCGTGACCGTACCCGCGACCACCATGACCGCCGTCGTACACAGTCGTGTACGCATCGGTCGGCACAGTGAGGGCTCCAACCTGCGAAGACAATCATGAGCAACATGTCCTTACCTGCCTCAAGCAAAGGCACAACCGACGAGTCACGTACGGTGACGTCATGCGACGCCCGAGACCAGAAGAACATGCCGCAAGCGAGTTCGGTCACTGTCGAATACCGAACAGAATGCGAAGGCAGCGTAAAGTCAAGAACGACACTCACCTTGTCTGCAACATGACCATCGGCGTCGCCGTATGACGGCCCACTCTCCCGCGCGTGCTGCCTGTCACGCTCGCGTCGCGCCAGCGCTTTGTCCTTGGAATGCTGACCAGCCTCTCGTGCACGCTCGCGCTCCACGGCGGTGTCGCGGGTGCCGAGCACATGTGGGCGAGCGGGCGTCAGGAGCCCTGTATTGGGCGGGAACGAGAACGACGAGTATGACGGCGACTCGGGCACCTTGGTCTTTGATGAGCGGCCACGATCCTTGGGCTTGCGATGCGAGCGATCCTTGCCTTTACCGGATCGCGGCGGCGACGCCGTGCCCGACTGCGAGGACGACGACGAATACGACTTCGTGCCAGAGGTCCTGCGCCCGTGCTTGCGTTCCCGCTCCTTCTCTCGGTCGCTGTCCCGATCCTTTTCCCTCCCGCGGTGCTTCTCCTTCCTCTTCGCCTCCGCGATCTCATCCACTTCCTCTGCCTCTTGCTCCTCCATTAATGCCCTCATTTTCTCCTTCGCCCGACCGACCCGCTCCGCCAACTCCCGCTCTTGCACCTTCACCGCCAGCTCTGCTTGCGCGATAGCCTCCAGCGTCGCTGCATCCGGTGGTGTTTGAATCGCTTGCTTCTGGGCTCCAGTAGACTGACTACGTCCAAGAGGGCTATCATCGGCCGGGTCCGCAGGCACATACTGAGGCAACAGTCCAGATTCGGCCAGCCACGCGCGAGGTGAGGTGTCGCACAACTCCGTGATACTCAGCTGTGAGACCGACTCCTTTCCTTTGCCGTTGCGCTGAAGTGGTTTGGCAGAGGGTCGATTGAGCTGAGGAGACAGCGATTGGCTCGGCGGCGATGCGCGGGAAGACGGCGTTGAATCCGACTCTGACGATAGGCTCGGCGGGGATGGGTCAGAGCACATCGGCGTGAGCGCTGAAGGTGTCGCCGTGCCAGTGTTGGATATGGCGGGTGAGGCGGGAGGGACTGCTCGCAGGCCGTCGGAGGCAGACGGCTCATGCGAGCTTGTCCGACTTCGGGGTGGTGTGCGCGGGAACGGATATCCGTCTTCAGGTGGCCCGTGCAGGTTCATATTGCGGAGACGCTGATGAAAGGACAGCTGGCCTTTGGAGCTTTGCGACGAGGACGAGGAGCGCGAGGTGGTGCTTGACGAAGACGAATGCCGATGCGAAAAGAGACTGGGCTGGGCGCTGCTGCTGGAGTTGAAGGAGCTGCTGTGAGAGGTCGACACCGAGCGGCTGTTGTCAGATCGCGTCTCGTTGTTGACAGGCCGTTGAGGGACAGAAGGCCTTGCGGGACTCGGCGCGAGCTCGCTGGGGGAGTACTTGGGCAGGCCGTACGCGAGGTTGCGTTGGTACTCCCACATCGGCGCCGAGGTCATCGACGGGTTCATGAACACGATCGGGGGGGAAACGCGGCGGGTCCACGGGCGTGGGGACAGGGGACGGTGCCGGGGTGGGCAAGCCGCCAAGGGTGGCGGGCTGCTGAAGAGGGGTCTGGGAGAGGGGCACGAAGCCCGCGGCACGCATGTTCTGGGACACGATGCATCGCGCGTCGAGAGCGCCGAGAGAGTGTCGAGCGAGCTGGACAGATGACAAGGCAGCAACGGACTTGTGCTTCGAGTGCTTGCGGTGCTTCAGAGGGGAGTCTGGCTGGGAAAGTGTCGGGCTGGGCGTGAGGTCTGGGGCAGGGAGGAGCGGCGAGATGTCGGTCACCGCTCGTGGGACGTTGTGCAGCGAGCGGAGGGTGCGTGAAGAGGTAAAGACGAAGGCGGTGCCCTGCCTGGGTGCACTGTTCGTGGAGGTATTCGTCGTGGTCGTGGAGACGAGGGGTTTGCAGTCATGAAGGTCGAGCTTCCCAAGAGCCGGCGATTTTCTGTTGATGCGTCGACGGTCATCTGTGGAGCCATCGGGTGTCAAGGATGATGTTGTCGTCGACTTGAGACCACTGGTAGATGGGTGGAGGGCGTTAGACATTAGAAACAAGAGTCATGGTAAGAGGCAAGAGACACAGGCGTTAGCGAGAAAGGCCGAAGACGTTCAGGGCCGCCAAAAGGCAGGAGCGAATCTGGGAGCGGCAGGAAAGCGCAGTGTGTTACCTTATGCGGAAAGGAATGCCGAAGTACGGCACTGAACTTTGGGACGAAAGTGTTGGGCCTGGCGAAGCGGATCCAGTCCACATTTGGGTCTGATTGATGCTCGATCCGTCACTGACTCCTTTCAAGATAAACGTTGGTCGGTTATCTTATCTATGATTATCTTATCTATTAGAAGACAGTAGAGTGAATACTTACCCTTGGCTCTATTATCATCGCCAGCTGACTATTAGATGCTCCCTCGTCTATCGCCCTCCATCGCAAAATGGATTGTTGCGTTCCCAGCAGGCTTATCAGCTGGCCGCCGCAGCCATATATTGCCAGGGTCTTTTCAAGCGACGAGCTACAGCTCACCCTCACCCTTGCGTTGCCTACATTCCAACACCCTTGAACGAGCATCGACGATGGCTACTATAGCGACCGTAAAGGTACCGGCGACGGGCAAAAGAAATCAAAGTCCCGACGGGTCTATTCATAAACAACCAGTTTGTGCCTTCTGTGGACTCGAAAGAGACTATCGAGTACGTACGTCGAGCAGAAGTAGCAAGGTGCTTTCACTGGAGCACATCGTCCTACCAAACGTAGATGCTTCAATCCTGCAACGGAGCAACCGCTGGCCACCATTGTAGCAGGTGAGATCCATTGCCTAAGTGTTCTACTCCTCTGTCAGATCGTATAGCAATCACATACGGGACCGAGACCTCTTCACTTCATGGCTTCGCGTTCCTTTCCACGCTCATCCAGAGTGAATACATGTTTCTGACGGCATCTTTGTGGGTTATCTTTAGGTTCCGCAAAGGACATTGACGTCGCTGTCGCGGCTGCGCGAGAGGCATTTGAGACGACCTGGGGAAAGAACTCGTCTCCGGTCGATCGGGGCAAGCTCCTCAACAAGCTTGCCGACTTGATGGAGCGCGACCAGCAAGAGCTGGCGGAACTCGAGTCTCTGAACAACGGGAAGCCGGTCAGGATTGCGAGGTGTGTGCAAGGGAGGTGGCGTACTTGCAAACCGGAAGCACTGAAGTTCGGCTTGACTAGGGACTTTGACATCGGTGACAGCATCGGCTGTCTCCGCTACTATGCGGGTTGGGCAGACAAGATCGTTGGACAGGTAATGACATTGCCTCTTGACTCTATCTACAAGGGTTCTCTAGGACGTGTAGCACTCACTTCTCATGCACAGACGATCGAAATCGACAACAAGACCAAGTTCGCGTTCACGAAACACGAGCCCATTGGCGTCTGTGGTCAAATGTGCGTGCGCGTTGATCGTTATCCAACATGTCCGCTATTCTCTCTGGCGTGCATGCTTCGGGCGTGTGCCTGACCGACCTTAGCCGTGATTTACCATCCAAAAACCTTGTCGCTCTATATTTTCCGCGTGCTGAAACACGGCCACGACTATCCTCCGCACAAGACGTTCATTACACATTATCCTTGCTGTTTTATCATGCCTGGGTTCGGGCGATATGCGACCGAGCATGTCCGTGATTTATCATTCAAAAGTCTTCTCTGCCACACTTTTTTCTTACTGAAACATGTCTGTCACCATTCTGCCCGCAAGATGCTGACCAACGTTTCGTATGGACAGCATACCCTGGAACTACCCCATCAATATGTGGTACGTACACAAACGCCCGTACATTGCCGGACACCACGCTAAATGCTCTCCAGGGCCTGGAAAGTCGCGCCTGCGCTCGCCGTCGGCTGTACAATCGTCATGAAACCGAGCGAATTTACACCGCTCACCGCTCTCGTAAGTCTACATCTCGATCATCTCCGTTTGACCTGGACATGGTCGCTGTTTGTGGCGTGGCGGAGTACGCCGGCAATATACTCAGGCCAGGTGGGCGGCAGGCGCTCCAGCGGTCGGTCGCGGTCGGTCGCGGTCGGTCCCTGGACGCAGCACAGCGATGATATTTGATGTACGCTGCTTTGCTAATGGCTTGGCCCTGCGTCTACCGATCGACCGCTCGCCGCCCATCCCCGACGTGCGACGAGTTTGCGGAGTACCTGGCGCGTGAGCAACGCTCGGCAGTTCGGGCTGGCCGTGCAGAGGAATGCATGTTGCGTACACGGCTGTGCCGGGGGCCCGACGGACACCACGCTCAGGAATGTGAGCCAGGGTCAACTGGGACGGCGTGCACTCGGATGCCGCCTATGCGCCGGGTTACTGATGCGTAGCGGGAAGTGTTTTGAGGCCGGCGTCCTGGAATTTCTCTGCAGTGCTCCGTGCCCGGCGCCACCCCGTCTACGTGTCCAGTCAGCTTCTCAGCCGCGCCCTGCGTCACCTGAAGTCAACCATTACTCACCTGCCGCACACAGAAACTGTCCGAACTCGTTGTTGAGGCTGGGTGAGCGCTACATCCGTGATCCCTCCAGCCAGCTCGCTCACCGTCACTCGTGCATGCAGATTCCCACCGGGCGTCGTGAACACGGTGCCCTCGCTGGGCTCTGTCGGCGGCGCGGCGCTCGCGGCACACAAGGGCGTCGACAAGGTTGCGTTCACCGGCAGCACCGTCACCGGCCGCAAGATCATGACCGCTGCCGCTGAGAGTAATCTGAAGAAAGTCTCGCTTGAGCTCGGCGGCAAGTCCCCGCAGCTGATCTTCGAGAGCGCAGACCTCGACCAAGGTGCGTTCTCCGTCGCTTCTGCTGACGGGGATGTACTGACCGGCGCGGGCATACGCATGCAGCGGCAAACTGGGTCGCGCTGGGCATCCTGTACAACACGGGCCAGGACTGCACGGCGGGCTCGCGCGTGTACGTCCAGGACAGCGTGCACGACAAGTTCATCGACATCCTCGTCGGCAAGGCGAAGCAGCACTCCATCGGCGACGGTTTCGACGAGAAGTCCGCGGGCGGTCCTGTGGTGAGTCTCCCTCCTCCTGTGAACGGTACCAAACCTCTTCCGCGATTCCCTGCGCTCCTCCTTTCCATCTGCTCCCACCCTACTGCGAAGATCCGGTCATACGCAGCGCAGCCCAGTCTAACTGTGCTTTGACTGACTGCTGCTGGGATGGCGCCGAACTGAAATGCAGAACAGAGGGTGACAGGGGCGTACAAGGTTCGGTGCTAAGGCGCACTGCTCCTTGGATGCCATCCTGGTCCGTCGACGTCTTTCATGATGGCTTTCTTGGTCTTGTGCATTCAACCGACGCGGGCGGTGGCGCTTATTGGCCAGTCCTTGGATATCGGCCTCCCACGTTGGGGCGCGAGTGATCCTCGCGGCGTTCGGAGCCACGCGGATCCCTTTTACGTTCGCAGCGCGCTGCCTGATGTCGAGCGCTGGCGTGGGCTTCCTACGATGCGACGCCAAACCTTGCGGTGACGGCGGTGCGCTGCGCTTAGCTCCGTGCCCCCGTCGGCCTGCGCGTTGGCTGGATCGGGTGCGGTGGGAGCGCGCCCTACGCCGTGCGAGGCGGCCTGGGGTCATCTGCTGTCAGTCGCTTGAGCTAGCGTCGGCGACAATTACATACCCTTTTTGTTCTGAAATCCTTTGCCATCTTCGCCTGTGTGCGCGTATCTGACCCATTTTCTGCGCACCCATGTGTAGGTATCCAAGGTGCAATACGACAAGGTTTGGTCCTACATCGACGCGGGCAAGACGCAGGGTGCCAAGTGTGTGCTTGGTGGCGAGAAACGCACGGGCAAGGGGTACTACGTCGACCCTACGAGTGAGTTTCAGCTTGGCGTATTATGAACCGTTGACTCACCGACCCTGCACCCCATTCTTGACTAGTCTTCACTAACATTACTCCGGAGATGAAAATTGTGAGGCCCAAAATGTCACGTCGCAGTAAGATGTTGCTGATATGCATATTGTTTTACCTCAGGTGCAAGACGAAATCTTCGGGCCCGTCCTTTCCGTGGGCAAGTTCAGCACCGAGGCGGAGGCGATCAAGCTGGCGAACAACACGACATACGGCCTCGGTGCAGGCCTGCACTCGAGTACGTCCATGCTCCGATGCCGCACCCATGCCGTTTCCCAAGGGCTTGTGGCGCCCATCCATCAGAATCAGGGTTAAGCTGACGATTATGCAGATGATGCCAATCAGTGTATGCGAGTCTCCTCTGCGCTCGAGGCAGGCACCGTGAGTGGTTCTCCTCCGAGTCCCCCGCCTTCGCGTTCAGACGAACAGTTTCGTGGGGCACGGGGCGCGCGGCGCGCTGCCGCATTGTCTGTCGCATGGCATGATGGCAGCGCGCCCGCGTCCCACGCTGCGGCCGCCCAGCCGCGTTCGCCATTGAGTATTGAGCGTGCCGTGCGCTGACTCTCGACGCGTTGCCCCTGCACAGGTCTGGGTGAACCAGTACAACCTGCTCTACAACAACGTGCCGTTCGGCGGGAAGAAGCAGAGTGGCATCGGTGAGTTGCTTGCTGCCCGGCCCTGATCCTGGGCCCCGTCTGGGGTCGATCTCCCTTCGCGAGGTCCGATGAAGCGGCATTTGCGCTTGCCGCGGAGATTGGGTGTCTTAGATGGTTGCTCCAGAGCTGCTCGGCTGACGCAGATCCGCCACGCATTGCAGGTCGCGAGCTGGGGAGCTATGCGCTCGAGGAGTACACGTCCGTCAAGGCGGTCCAATGGAACTATGGAGAGAAGCTCGACTGGCCGCTGTAACTCAACTATGGCAAGTCCGCAGTCAGTGGATTCTCCCCGGCCAGGCCGACGCATCAAGTCAGAGAGATTTGGGCATCCATTGTTGTATCATCTACGAGAAGTTTACTTTGCGATTTGTCCATGTACTTGTATTAGGTTTCAGCAAGGTTCAATGACCGTCAATCATCGTCGTCTATCTGTGTGCGCTGACATTTACACCAATCGTAGTCTGACTAAGGTATGAGTTACGTTAGTGAACATGTTGAACACCGATACTATTGTCGAGATGACTCGCCACCCAACCGCCAGCTACAACTTTCAGCAGGCTCCGGTTTGAGAGGCGACATCGCTTCGGAGGTCCTATTCGTGCCAGCAACATGCCCGTCAGCTTCGTCCGCGATAGGTGGAATGCACGGCCGGGGCGGCATTCCGCCCACCAGACCAGTAATATGATCGGCATGACAGTAACCTGCATCTAACGTCCTCGACGCGCCAATAGCCGCTTGCCCGCGCGCTGCGCTGAGGACCGGAGGCATCTCGTCCAGGATCATGCTTCGTCCAGCGACTGAGGTGCACAGAAACAAAAGAATAGCTACCAGGTTTGAGGGTCCGCTGCCGCGTCTGGCGACCGTGCAGCAGTAGCGTCCTTTGGCGCGTTTGGGTGATCCTGGCAGCAGCCTCTATCTGCCCAAGGCTCCACTTGCGTACCGTAAGCAAAGACGACTACACGGCGCCCAGGTGGTGGCCAGGCCATTGGGGTGGTACAGTGAAGATCAACGCGCCACGGCACAGCCCCCTTCATGCGATGCGTAGATCCCGCCGGCGGGTCGCATGGCCCACCGCTTCTCGCAAGTCCCGTAGCGTTGTCATCCACTGTGTGGTTCCGCAGCTAATGGCCTCTGCGTCAGCGGGGAGTTTAGCCAGGTGCTTTGGCAACGCACTGGCCCAAGAAGGTCCGTTCGACGTCGGCTGAAACGCAGACGGCATATTCCGCACCAGAGAAGACTTGTCCTCGACGCGGGGCTCGGCAGGGAGCGAAAAATCCGATTTTCCACCCGCCTCACGCCGTTCGCAGGACCGTGCGGTCGGAGTCAATGAGGCGTGAAGTTGAGGCGGCCTGTCGACCTGCTCGCCGAGGGCAGAGACATTCAGTCTCATGCCTGTGTCGCGAGCACCTCACCGTCCTGTTCAGGATAATTCCCGACAGAACATACGCCGTTAAGGAAGGATACTCCGACAATGCAGCATTGAATGACACTCGCCAGACGGAGTGGATCCACTGCTGGAGTCCACCGCCGATGTTGGTGCGATCTTTCCGGCAAGCTACTTAAGATAACGTCTGTCGGCGGGAGAGACGACAGTCCCGCCATCTGCGCGTAAAAGCTGTGAGTGCGGAGCCCCGTCTTTTTTTTAGAGAACAAAGAGCCACTTACTGGGACGTTGCATCTAGACGTCACGGCGCAGGGTCGTTCGGCAGCTATCGAATTCGCTCGGCGCGCCCTATGACCCAGGAGTAGGTACGTAAATCATCAGCGACACACTCCTCGACGCCCTTGGTAGTACACTCACGTGATCGTCGCGCTCACGTAGCGGTCCACTTGACGGGGCAATGACTGCGGGCGGTGCAGCGTGCTTCGCCGTGCAGTTTTCAGAAAGGCGCATCCGCGAATCACCACTATTTTTTCTGTTTGTGAATAATGTCTATTATCTGAGAAAAGGTAAGCAGTGACTGGGCGGGAAAGAAGCACGGGAAGCTGCCAGCTGTTGCGCATGCACGCACGAGGTCTTGATAGGCTGACAGACTCTTGGGGCTTCGTGAAGCGCAAGGCAGCAAATAGACATCGACGGACCCCGGCAGAATCGCCTCTGCAGGAAATAATTCTCGGTCGTGCGAACGCCTGCTCCAGCGGACGAAAACTTCCCATCCCTGCCAGCCACGCAGCTGGGTCGCCGCCCTTCGTCAGCGCGGGCCTCAATTGAGCACGCCAGAAGATTTTTACCTACAATTTGCTGGAATATTCTTCTCGTCTTCTGATGCCTCCGACAATGCACCCCCATGTTCAACCAACAAAGCCTAACTTGCCCTTCGCGAAGTCCGACGTTCCTCCGCCACACTGCCGTCCCAGAAAGGCAACTTTTGTTGGAACGCGTACTCACGCCTCTTCAGAGTCCGGGTGGGAGACGAGCGTCGACTCGCTGTGACCCTGTCCTGGCGCTGCGCAAGGAGGAGTGAGTAGAACGCTGAAATGCGCGAACAGACGCTGCTGCCGTGCTTCGTGACCGCGGAATCAGCAACATCTGACGCACAATGTCTCGCCACGAGCTCGTCCTGGCCTGGATGAGTCACAGGGAAAGAACGTCCGAAACGGAGCACGTTAGCTGTTCGGCCTCGTCGATGCAGCCTGAAGGATGCAAGCAGAGCTGCTCACCTGCTCGGACGCACAGACACCGATCACTCCACCACGTACGAGTCATGAGGCACGCTGAGAAAGCCTGGACCTCCATCTTCTCGGAGCCATTGTGCAAGGCCATGTAGACCGACGGACAGGGCGCGGAACGACGCTTGCAGCACAAAGCCAATTGGACATGGCGGGCGGGTCGTGAGAATTACGCGTGCGATACGCTAATTAATTATGGGAGATACGATGCTTAACGATGGCATATGGGACCAGCAGGGCTACAAACAATGGTACATTAAAGACATGCACACCGAAGCTAGAACGGGAGACGCGAACCAGGGCCTGAGAGGATAAATAACTATGATACATCCTGTGAAGTGGAACGAGAAGGGTGGAAGTAATCGGAACCATGGTCCTAGGAGTACGGAGCGCCATACTGATGCATATTATAGGTTGGGTCCTTTACAAATGGCGTCAACGCTGGGCTTAGTGAGGAGAAAACCCTACTTACAGATGTCCATGCCTGATTCGTAAAGTCCGAAACTGGGCCCGTCGCAGCGGCGCTATACGGGCGGTTCCCACCCTGGGGATACTGTGCAGCGTACGCTCTAAAGCGAGGGAACATGAGCAGACTTCTCCACAACCGACAGACGATACTCACGACCTCTGGGAAGGCGGATGCGTCTGGAGGGTCGCTCTTCCATGGCCTCCGCCGTACCCGTAAGATAGCGAGGGGTCAGCTGCCCCCGTGTGCACGTCCGGAGCAGCATATGCACTGGGAAACGCGCCGACCGAGTACCCTGGGTGTGAAGGGATCGTCGGCTGCACTGGAGCGGCCTGACCGTAGGTCTGGTAGCTGTAGGACGCTTGAGGGTACTCTTCCCCGCCGTAGGCCGTGCGTGCGGTTCGCAGGTGGGCCGGGGGCCCGCTGAAGTACTGCTGGGGGACGTGCATGCTGGACGGGGATAGGTCGTACGGCGGATGCTGCCACTGGTCGCGCTCGCCGAACGCGACCGGGGCCTCCGGAAAGTAGTCTTGGTAAGCGTGGTCGGGGTGCTGCCACTGCGGAGAAGGCTGGCCGGGCAGGTACGGCGACATCGACTCGCGCATGAAGTTGCCCGCGGGAGCGCTCGGAGGTGTCGGCGGCTGGCTCGAGGACGCCTTCTGCTGACTGCATGGGATGTACTCGCACTTCACGCCCCGCTTCTCACAGCGCTCGCACTGCGGCGAGCCTCCAGAACACTGCGGCGACCGCGTCCGTCAGTGACTCGGTGATGCGCCGTACCCTGGGACGCTCACCTTTACTTGCCGCCTGCGACATTCCGTGCAAGCTATCGGCGTCCTTTTGCTACGGACAACAGGGTTGAGCAGCTGTTTGCCCTCGCCTTTTTCTGAGCCTTTTGAAGCTGAGGAACACCGCCGTGGAAGATGAGGACAAGCCATGTAAGGCGAAGCCGAATCATTACTCACTGGCGCTGGACGAGCCACTCGGGGCGGGGGAGCCCCGTGGCGGGCTGGGCGAGGCGCGCGCCTGGTCACGGCCACGGACTGCAGGGCTCATGCTGATGAACTGGAGGGAAAGCTTCAGAAAATGAAGTCAGGGATCGGTGGACTTGGGCGGGCGGAGGAAGGGGCCTTTATAGCACCAGGAACCTACTTTGAATACCGATTTGAGAGCGTCTAAGCGAGCTCAGATTCGGAAGCGTGGGTATTCTGCAGAATACCTAAACAGTGCCGCGTAGCTGGGAATCCATACTGCTGGCAGAGGGGGCATCAAAACGAGTTGCTGCTGATAGCGCCGCCGGGGAGAGACCTCATCGGGGGCTATGACTGGGAGAAGCGCCAGACCTGCCAGACCTGCCTGGCCTACCCATGTAAGGGTTCGGTACCTGGGTCAACTGCTGCGAGTTCTGAAGGAAGAAAAACGGGTGAGATGTCCTGTTGTTGCCCAGTGAGAACTCTAGATGCGTTTGATCACAGACAATGAAACACTCTTTCTTGGTGATGATCAGAATCGAAGTACCGCACATCCTCAGCCTCCCAATCGTCACCAGGAACGGATCGCCCTGGCTGTTGCGAGTGGCGATTACACGAGTGCGGGGCGGAGCACTGAACAGGATCAGAGCCCTCGAGTCGGCGAGCCAGTGCTCAGCCGCTCCTTGTTCTTCGGCATCGCCAAGTCAGGCGAACGACGCCGCGGCAACGTCGTGAGCCACAAGGCAACGGTGCGCAAGTCGAGCACACAGCCCGGCGACGGCCGCGAACCCACCTCCGAGCATGGGCCAGAGAGACCAACAGTAACCCACAGCACCAAGCTCAGACACCCAACCGTCCTGCGAGTGAGCCAATCGTTGGACGAGGTTGACGTTAGGGGCCGTAAGACACCAGGCTTCAGCCACGAGCATCGCAGATTTGCTCCTCGGAGCGGGGCCAAATGGGCTTGCAATGTGTGAGCCACGGCCGCGCACCGGTCCCTCTCTCGCCGGTCGAAGACGTCATCAAAGCGTGAATGCAATGCCACATTTCTGCGAGAGAAATCGGACATTGGGCGCGGAGAGGGAGGCCGAGGCAATCTTTCATGGTTACGCCGCTTCGCCGCCCAGCACATACGGCTGCGCCCGCCTGAAACCGCGCCTGGCTACTGCGATGGAGGTGTTGAAGAGGATTGGTAATGACAAAAGGCCACTTATCCAATCGCGCCGAGCGAGGCGCTATACACGCAGACTCTGCTTGGTCAGGGGAAGCGCTTCTCAGATCATCAGAGTACACATGAATCCATTAGACGTACAACAGCAAAACATGTTCGAATAGTCCATCGCTCTACAACGCCAGATAGTCCCGAATCTCTTCCTCGGTCAGCTTCCGGAATGTGGGCTTGAACCGTCCAGTGCCCTCCACCTTGCCTGCCTCCAGCTCGGCGTGACTTGGAACGGTGACGACACCTATCTCTATCGTCTTCTCCGTCATCTGGCCCTCGAAGCCTTCCTTGAGGGTCAGAAGCGCCGTATGAATCGCGTCTTCGAGACTGATGTCGTCGTTGTACCTAGAACGCTCAATTGAGTACGGCGGATAGCAGGCATGGGAACCAATGGGACGGCCAGGAAGGTATGATATCACTGTCGATCACACTGAGCACCATAAACGCACCGTTTCTCCAGGAAGGTCTTTGCGTTCACCATGTTCTTCCCAATAGCACTCGCTTTCCACGCCCAGAAAGAACCCGATGGATCGACCTGGTATAGTGTCGGCCCTCTCGCGATGTCCCAGCCAGCGACCAATAGCGAAACGCCATACGGTCTCACACCTCTGCGGAAACGATAAGGACGCGAAGCGAGTCGCAAAAGCCCTAGACGCACCCGGACTGTGTAGCCTGCTGCATAATATTCGCAATTTCCTGGGTGAGGACCTTCGTTGGCGGGTACTCGCCATAGATCTTCCAGTAGGACTGTGCGCTCTTCCTCGCTCTTGTGACCAACACACGGAAATCGGGGCCCATGCCAGAGTAGACGATGCCGATGTTGGGGCAGACGACGGCGACTTTCTCGATCACGGAGTCGTCAATGAGGATGGATGATGACTTGCGTTCTGTGGCAATGACGATGCCATTCGATGCTATGACGGGCGCGCATTGAGCGCGACTTCGCTTGGACAAGGGAGACCACCATGTGAAGCATACCCTTGATACCAAGACTTGTCGTCCCTGAGGATACAGCAGCCAAGGCATGTTCGATCTGCACGAGCTTTCCGCTCGGGGAGAAGACGGTAAGAGAGTAACTGGATGGTCGTCAGCTTCATCACTTTGCACTACGCTGTGCAAGACTAGCCTGTATGCTCCTCCGCCTGCACTAGCCATGGTTTCGTCGTTGTTGAAGGGATATGTGGAGGTGGAATGGATGAGGTTGAGGTGACTGACGCGTACTATACCGAGTGCTCTGCGAAACGCGCGTCGCCCCCTCGAGCATTGGGCGTCTGCAATTCACGTGACTGGCGTGCACGGCACAGGCGCTTTGCAGCTTGGAGTGGAGTCTGGACTCTGGACGTGGTACTTGCAATTACTGGGCTGATCAGTGCAGCGTTGTCTACTATGTCTAGAGCTTGGCCGCCAAATCGCAAACTCAAATGCCCACCACCACGCTCGTCGAGCAGGTCGCTACCCACACTGAACCGCGTCTTAATCTCACACGTGATGTTCCAGCCCTCGTTGACCCTGCTAAACGATCTCGCGCGACGCACCCGGGCATGTTGACGTCTCGCCGAACCGCTACCAGTAGCCATGAGGGTATGCATTGTGGGAATAGAAGATATTATACAACCGGGATTCTGGGAAGACGACTAGGCCCACCCATCTTTGCTACACTTTGATTACACGTACAACAGTTATTTGGCAATTGCGGCGGGTTTACTCGACCTTGAGAGGAGTGGTCCTCAAGTAGGGCTGTCGGATTAACCATGAGAAAGTAAGCTCGCATGGAAATACTGAACACCCAACCTTGTGAACGGTGTGCTCAGGGAAAAGGGTCTTGGCCTCCTCGGTGCTGACGGAGGGGTGCACAATGACATCTTCACCCTTCTTCCAGTTGACGGGGGTGGTGACACGGTACTTGTCACCGATCTGGAGAGCTAACCAATCTGTGAGTATTCACCAAAGTCCGGACTTGGGCAAAAACTCACAGTCGATGACACTGTAGTTATGGAGTCAGACTCAGACTACTGGGGTGATAGAGGGCGACTGACCGAATGATCTCGTCGAAGTTACGACCAGTCGACGCTGGGTAGGCAATCAAGAGACGAATGGTCTTCTTGGGGTCAATAACGAAGACGGTGCGAATCTGAAGAAGGCATGTGTTAACATCAAACGCGGGGATACGAACTCTGATACTCACGGTGAAAGGAAGCCCCTTGGCGTCACGGTTAGTGGCGTCCTGCTCGTCAAGCATGTCGTAGAGCGTGGAGATTTTGCGGTCAGCATCCGCGATCTATTATCATCTCAGCGCGCAATTCGCAGCCGCAGTCACGGTGGAACGCACAATGGGGAAGTCAACCGTAGTGGGCGCGAACTGGGCACCACTCCTCGATGTCCTTTGCCCACTTGTGGTGGTCCTCGAGGCCATTTGCAGAGATACCAATCACCTTGACATTGCGCTTGGCAAAGTCTGGTGCCCTACATACATTATCAATCCTGTTTTTTTTTCTCGCGACGTATACTATGCGGCTCACCTGCGAGCGACCTCGGCGAGCTCAGTGGTGCAGACAGGGGTGAAATCACCGGGGTGGGAGAACAAGACAGCCTATGTCATCCCGTCAGCGACAATTCAACAGTTCCGCACGCTAGGTGAAGATCGAGAAGCTATATACCCATGAGTCGCCAATCCACTCGTGGAACTTGACTAGTCCCTTGGTGGTCTCAGCCTCGAAGTCGGGGGCAGTGTTACCAAGACGAAGGCCGGGCATGTTTCTGAGTGTTGCGGGAGAAATGAGAAGGTGAGAGGGGCTGTGCGAGTGCTAGGAATCCGATGAGAACATGGAGGAGCGCTGTCCGCCTTATATGCGAGTGCGGGGCAGGCCTGCTGGCTCGGAGAGAGGATGAGATCATCACATATCGAGTATCGCTTGATCGACACGGGCATGATCATAATCGCGTCTTCATTTCCCACGTTGGCCATAATGAAGCACGGAATAGACGAGTCAATGAAAGGTCATCCGATCGTTGTAGCAATGGTTAACAGGGCTAGTACGGGCTAGTGATGTTCTCAGGCACTCCAGGTGGTACAAGATATGCTCCAAAACTTCGAAGAAGCACGCAATTCATGAAGAGAGGCCCGTGGAACCCAAAACTAAAACATACACAGAGGGAGTGATGTACGTGACGATCGAAGAGCTGAGAGCCGGCAAGGCAGTGGGCACCATTCAGACATCAGTAATACGCTACGGCGTGCAACAGATTATGCGGGTGTTTCTCTTGGTGAGCCTGAATTATCGTATCCATATCTTCGTCAACATCGTTCGCATTCTCAATCTGTCAGAGGATGCATGGATTAGCATCTCTCGACCATCGCCAGCTGACTAGCTTTCTCACCGCTGCCGCAAGATCCACCATCGACTTCCCTGCAATATGCGCTTCCTCGTGGTTGTCCTTGATCTCCATGTTGATGATATGCACAGGCTTGTTGAAGTCTCCTCCTCGTGTCAGGAGGTCTACAAGAGGGTGCGTGAGACGCGTTCAAGGTCTATCAGACGGTGATCCTACCGTCGCATACAGCGTCAAAGCAGCGCTCTTCGCATGTGATAACAATGTCCGCCACCGTCTTGCTATCCTGCCAGCGCTCAGGTGCCAGTTTAAGCTTCCGATTTCTGTCCAACATCTGTAGTAGGCCATTGGCAGCATAGCTGTTGCAACGTGTTAGCTCCTTGAGGACGTGGAACACGATGACAGCACTCACAGTCGGGAGTCTTGTGCTTCAAGTTCGTTGTAAATTTGGTCATAAGGCGTCCCGAACGAATATATGTTGGGCTTGTCTATAGCAGGGCCTGGTAAGCGAACAGCGGACCCGGTTCCGGATGAGATGACGCGGTAGCCGGCTTTTCTAGCATCGATTATGAGAGAGCGACGCTGTAGAATGAGAGACGTTACATACGACAGAACAAAGTGCCCTTCCATCGACCGGTTCTGCAAGCAATAACCAGTCGGATTGGTTTACGTCAAAGCAGCTAGGACTGCGTACCTGATTACTGGCACATACTACACAGAACAGAGGTCGAGGTTTGTAAACCTGTTTCCCCTTCGAGTCTGATGACGGTGCTTGTGACGTAGACTGCACCGCTGCTGGCTGAGGTGGAAGAGAACCCGCAGTTTCCGCTTCTTCCTTAAGTTGTTGATTGGACAGAGGGCCAGACGAGTATTGTTGTTGAAGCTGAGGTGGAGGCAGAGGGTGTTGAGGATAGGGGTAGGAAGGTCCTGGACCCCCATTAGGGGGAGTAGATGGATACTGAGCATAGCCGGGATACTGCTGTTGAGGAGGATGTTGTGGCAGTGGCGGACCAGGCTGTCCACGCTGCTGCAGTCGCGGGTCCTGCCTTGCAAGACGGGGATCCCTGGCTCGTCGGGGGTCCATTGAAGAAGGAAGTTAGCTGTGCAACAAGATTGTGATCAGCACTGAAGTCAAGACATGTCACAAACGCGAAAGGTCAGCAGTATCCAGAACATTAGTCCCCAGTCTGACCCAGCATGGTCGGTTGTGCCCGGGGTCGTGTAGGCTTCCACTCTGAATCATCATCACAGCCCACATAGAAAGATACAGACCTGCTTGCGTGTCTTGAGAGTACTGGCAAGGGAGAGTGTTTCAATAGTTCAGAGGTAGATGTGATAGCGCCGCACAAGCCTCTCGAGGTTTTATGGTCGAAGTTCGGGCGCGCCTCCAGCATGCGCGGGACGCGAGTTCAGGTGAATTGATCCGACTTGCCTCTTCCGCTTATCAGCCAAATAGCCGTAAACAGGCGCCCTCATCGGTCCGACGCTCAATTCACGTCAGTCATATCTCTCACCTCCGTCCGACACGACTGACCAGACAAGCACGTAGGCGCAGTCAATGCACATTGAATATTTCGAAGGACTAATATTGAACTCTGTTGCAGCATGTTTTCCGACGATACCTCCCTCTTCCGTCGCGATCCGTGGCCAGACGAGATAGCGACAGCCAACGCAGAGATTAGCCGACAGGAGCAAGCTGTCGCTGCTCTCGAGCTCCAGATCAAGGGTCTAATCACGGATATATCTCGACTACGCGGCCAGCAGACGCAGCATTATGCTACTATCCGCCGTTGCAAAGGCGTAATCACCCTGCACGACGCATTCCCGAAGAGCTGCTCTCCAAGATCTTCCAGCTTTGCGTGACAGATGGATGGACCCGCGCACCAATAGTCGTGTCGCACGTATGCTCGGCATGGAGGAAAGCCGCACTGGCCCCTCGGGTGTGGTCACATGTCTATATCGACGCCAACAGCACCGACGCGCACGGGCGGACGAGATACTGGCTGCAGCGAGCGAACCATGCCCCCTTACACATCACTATCATTGCTTCCTACTTCACATCTCCTACCCATCTTTCCGATGCCATACATCTATTACGCTCCCGCGCTGGTCAGTGGGCATCTGTCAAACTCGACATCGATAGTGCACGGCAAACGCTCTTCGCCTTGTCGCAATTCATGCAGCCTATGCCCAACTTGCGAGAGGTTTTGATAAACATGCGCATGGACGAGTCACCACAGGACGAGAGCGCTGTTGCTCTGCGCGACATGTTCACCGAGCAGCTCGCTCCCAACCTCAAAGGAGATCACTTTTATCTCCGACTTCCTCCCCCTGAATCTCAAATTACCAAGTCATCTCACTTCCCTTAATCTCACATTCGAAAACGGCTTCATGAATCAGAATCCGCCGAATCTCCACATTGTCAATCTACTGGAAGGACTGGATGCCTTAGAGAGCCTCACCATGCACCTGCCGCTTGAAAACATGTCCCAACTACCGGTTAATGATGAAGAAGTGCCTATTGCGGAACTACCACGGCTATTATCCCTGACTGTGTACGGCCCGACAGCTCTGAACGGTATTCTCATTCACCTCCGCACGCCAAAACTCCTGGAACTTCGTCTTCGTGCGCTGGATGAAGGACGGCTTTATCAAGAGCCCATTGCGACAACCCTCCAATACTTTATCAACGAGAACAAGCCAGACTTGGAACTACTGGAGTTGCACGATCTTGACATGTCCCACGCCGATTTCTACGAGTGCCTTTGTTCGCTACCTGACCTACGCGTCCTCCGCCTACATGAAAGCTCTATTTCCGACGAAACCATACGCATCCTCATGGGCCCTATGGCGAAGTGTCCCAAGCTTACCCAGCTTGATCTTCGCTGGTGTAGTCATCTGAGCAGCGAATCTCTGGTGGATCTGGTTACAGCGCGGAATGCCCCCAGTGATATAGCCACGACCGGCGATAGGACATCCCTGGAGCCTAATCACGGAACTCGGAATTCTGAACTGCTGCTTCGTGAAGGAGAAAGATGTGTTGCAGCTAGCGAAGCTGACAACTGTAAGACTTTGTGTTCGTGACGACGATTATTGTCGTAAGTCTTTGTGTTCAAGATACTCTGGCCGCTGCTTACCTGTATCCCGCCTGCGTAGGTTTTCGGCAATGTTGTGAAAACACACGTTACCGCCAGCGACTCCGCTTGCGACATCTCTCGACGTTGTCGAAGGCGGGGCAGAAGGAGTTCAGACTCATTGCGTGAAGATTTGATCTACACCGCGCAAAACAGATTCAGATGACGGTAGCCGTGCGTACAAATACTTATATTATAGAGGTCCGGTTAGAGCCCTTCAGCCACCTCACTGCATGCATTAGCCGTTGCATAGATACAAGCAGCACCGTTATGCGTACATGAGCTCCGTCGTGTTCTCTTAACAGTGCCATCACCTAAGCACTATTTGAGGTTCCACCGCAAGCGCCGGTCTGATCCAGCTGTGAGACTTGGGCTGATGGGCGCTGGGGGATCCTGCTACCGTGACTTACGCCACGACGGCCCACGACGGACTGGCGACGTCATTCCGACTTCATTATGCTCCTCATACCGCGCAGGATCAGGATGACTTCATCCTGGGGCTATAAAACAACATCCTGTGCTCAAGAGTACCAGAATCTCACCTTACCCTCACCCACCATATCAACACGAAACAATAATGACCTCCATTCTCCCAGACACTCTCAACCCTGCAACTCTCCTGAGTCGTCGCTTCAAATTCGAGCAGATCCCTGACCTCACCGGGCGCGTCGCTATCGTCACCGGTGGCTCTGCTGGCATCGGGTATTGGAACGCTCTACCTCTTGCACGTGCCGGCGCGACAGTCATCATTCTTTCCGCGAACGAGGAGAAGGGAAAAGCTGCAGAGGCAGAGATCAACCAGGAGCTGAAAGGCCTGAGTTCCTATGGATCCGTGACATGGTACGGTGTTGATCTCGGTAATTTGAAGGAGGTCGACTCCTTGGCAAAGAAACTTTCCGGAGAGCTGGAACGCCTCGATATTTTTATTGCCAACGCTGGCATCGGACAGGCGCCGTACGGGCTGTCCGCGGACGGTCTGGAGAGGCACTATGAGGTGTGTGACTCGTTATTATCCTTGACTGTGTAGTTAACTTGCTTCGGTAGGTTAACAACCTCAGTCACTACGTCTTGATCATCCGTCTACTGCCAATCATGAAGAAAACTGCAAAGATCGCGCCTCCTACCACCGTTCGCATCGTCATGCAGTCTTCTGAGATGCATCGCTTCGCACCTGGTGACACCACTTTTCGTCGAAGGAAGAGATTAATAAAGAATATGACGGCTCGCAACTGTGGGTCCTTAACCGAACTGTTCTTTTACTCAGGCAACTCACGATGTATCAGGTATGGGCGCACAAAGCTTGGTAATATCCTCTTCGCCAAGGAGATCGTCAAGCGCCACTTGCAAGACATCGATCCCGACAAGCCCATTCTCGCCATATCTGTGCATCCTGGTACCGTTGACACAGAGGTCCAAAGTGCCTGGACGGAGTCCTACGGCCCCGTGTTCGGCAAGATTATCGAGAAAGGCTCGGCACTATTCGGGAAGAGCGCGCCCGAAGGTGCTGAAGCCAGCTTGTGGGCTGCGACAAGCACGGATATTTATGAGGGTAACTGGAAGGACTTCCAGGCAAGTTCTTACGAAGTGTGTACAGGCACTGGGTTGACTTCCGCTATTTCCAGGGGAACTACTACTCCGAGCCGTATGGCAAACCTAACACGGAAACCGATCAGGGCAAGAGCATTGAACTCGCAAATAATTTCTGGAACCTTTCTTCCCAGCTCGTACAGGACATTCTTGGTGAGAAAGTCCAGTGAGCTCGATCAAGTGGCTGCGAGGCCGTAAATTGTCTACGTTATTGTTGTGAGGACCTATATTCAATCCATTGTACCATGACTGTACTAGTACTTTAGATACCTCCAGGAAGAAACAAACCCTGTATATTCTCAGTAAAGTTTGTATTAAATAAGGTGTCGCTTGTAAAATACATACAGCAAGGAGCTGCCATAGATGAATTGGACGCCCTCTGGTCTCTCTAGGCATGTATAGCGCAGGCGCTTATTCGTCAAGGCATGGCCATTTTCGGAGAACGGGAGCTTTGTGGCGTCCACGTGGAGCGCATCTCGCATGCAGACTGATCCCGACGAGGAGCGCGCCGTGCAGAGCTGCGTTCAGTTCTATAGCTCGCTAGATTGAGATAAGCAGAATAGCACGGGAAAACCCTAGTGCAATTATTCTCGACACTTGCACTACTGTAAGTATTAAGTGAGGCTATCTGCTACAGCAGCATGTCAAGCACAGGATGAATACTGCAAGGGCGTGACCATATCCGTTCTCCGTGAGTAATATTATACTCCAACCCATATGTCGCACATAATGTCACAAGAAGACGCACGCCACATTGGACGGGTATTGAATGCGTTGCTGCAGCGCTGCGTAAGCAAAATTGAATAAGCGCACGTGGACGGAAACGCGCACGGGAACTTCCGAAGCAGCGACTGCATAGTTCCTCAGCCACAGATCGCACGCTAGGCGCCCTGGGAGAGCCGTGCAGCCTAGTAAGTAGCGACCCAAGCACGCCCTCAAGACCCCTCTCGACGTCGCCATGGCCAAATCCAAGAAGTACGTCACCGCGCGTGTGCGGTGTACAGAACCCGTCCTGAACGTTTGATCTCTCAAAACAGCCATACCAATCACAACCAGAACAAGAAGGCTCACCGCAATGGTATCAAGTCGCCCAAGAACCACAGGTCGCTGTCTCTGAGGGGTGTACGTCCATACTCCTGTACTGAGACCGCGTTGGCTGTCTTACTGAAACTGTGGTTTTGCTAGGTTGATGCCAAGGTACGCTGATTAATGGCTGTTCATGAAGCACGGAAGGAGAATTGAATGGTTGTGTTAGTTCCGCCGCAACGCTCGTTTCGCGGCTGTTGGTTCGGTACGTCATTCGATCTTGAGTTGAGCAGAATAACTCACATCTATGTTGTGTACAGCGTAAAGCTCGCAAGGAGGCCAAGGAATCGTCATGATTATCGCATCGAAGACCACTTGCCTCTTGCTTTGACCCCAGAGAAGGTCACGACACTCGCAGTCGAGAGGGAGGTAGCGACCACGACTCTGCAAAAGGCCAGCTCGCTTCAGCATACTCGCGCCAGCATGTATCACTATGCACTTTCCATGATATGCCTACGGTCGCAATACGTATAAAATGCCAAAAACACGTGCAAACTACTCATGCAGGAGGCCGTTGCTCAACAGAAGTCCGAGGATATCAAATGTAATCACTGAGACGTAGCATAGAAGTGCAACTAGCGCTTCAACTTCGCAACTAGAGGAGTCGCGGCGCAGTAGAGATGACCGTCGACGTGCCAAAGCTATACGGACGAAAGCTATGACGCAGCGAAACTCTTCGCCTTCTCTGTCAGCTGTGCTTGCAACCGTCGCGCCTAACCTGACGTCAGAATTGCTGTCGCGAATTGTGACTGACGACGTACCGCAGCGTCTTCAGGTCTTAACGCTCCCTTGGCCATGTTATGTTTCGATGGCCGTATAGCGTGGACGGACCTTGAGTTCGGTCGCTCTTCCTCAAGGAGCTTCTCACACTCTTCCTGTGTCGTAACATGACCACTCAGTAGTGAGAAGAACTTGTGCCTAAGGATCTTCTTGATCCGCTCGAAAGCATGGGTAGAGTACCAACCCGTGCGTTCCTGCCGGCGGAAGGGTTAGCTGGAGTTGTAGACGAGTGAGACGGTGATTTTACATCGCAAAAGTCTCTCAAGTCTTCCTCATCTTCAACCATCTCCTTTAACATAGGATCCAGCAAGTCGCACAGCTGGTACGCTGCAGTCTCGGTAAGGATAGTTTGACCGTCGAATATATGGGATCTGTTCACCTCGGGCATGAGGAATAGTCGGACCGTCAGGAATGAATTCATAACTGACCTCTTCTCGTCAACAGGACCCTTATCTGACCGCAGCTGTGCAACGTCCACGCGCGATTCCTGTCGGCGACTGACGACGGAAGGGCGCACGATAGGATGATGAACATTTCGGAAGTAAAGCCTTTGATAGCTGGAATAGGTCAATGGTGAGCGCACAAACACAAATCCGCAAATGCGAAGTGGTGTCACAAGCGAGCTTCAGGATCGACTCTCGGGTCATATCCAAGTCGGAGTTGGGTGTCCCGCCATGGGCCATCTTGGAATACGTATGAGACGAGCGGCAGGAGATACTTCGAGCTACGTTTCGTAGGGTCAAGTGAGAAAGTCTCGACACTGCAGAATGGGATGACCTACTTGACGATCTCTCTGACTTCGTGCGCATTGAGCTGGTTGAATATTGCCGCGCGTGTCCAAACAGGACGGTCTTGGAATAGCTAAGTGGTTGTATGCGTAAGTATATGCGCTCAAGGCCATTATGACCACAGGGCTCACCTCTTCCAAACGCTTGAGTAGCTTTTTGTCGGCTTCTGGACGATACGTTTCGACAGAGTCGGAGGATTTAGTGGGCACCTGGGCGAAAGTTCAATGAGGCATAGTCGAATGCGCGACGTCTACGCACCCCCTTATCTGTGAACATAATTGCAATAGGTCCAAGGCCCTTCCATCTCATTCGGTTGACGTATCGCTTCTTCTCCTCGCCTGTCTCTTCGTTCACAGTTGTCGCAATTATTGATGCTGGATTTGCTTTATAACTGCGCGATTAATCAGTACCGCATATGCTGACAGGAAGTCGTGTACTGAACTTGTATATATGAGGTACAACTTGTCTGCTAAACAGTGGTGGAGGTGGAAGCCTTAGATTGCTCTTAATGCCTGGGACGGGAGTACTCTGCGTGGCCGCAGTGCTGGAAGCTTGTAGCCGAGGGTCGATATCCACATCCATAGAAGAAAGACTCCTCAGCAATGATATAGTCCTCCTGTTCTTCTGTTATTCGATATGAGAGGATTGCATCAACTAGATATGAGATTGAGCTCGCAAGATTGGAGGCCGTCACAGCTGTATAAATGACGTACCGTCCATATCCCCCATGGCAGAACGCAGCTTTGATACAGGGTCTTCCATATCAGGTTGAAACTGATAATCTGCCATGCCTGTAAACGCTCAGTATCTCAGCGATGCACATACAGTGCGCGCACTTACTTCGGAACCTTGCAGTCTTTGGTATCACACCTACAGCATGTACGGTGTACTCGCCAACCATCTCTGGGGGTCCCTCCGTCAACACGTCTTTACACTTCCTTCTGCGCTTCACAACCTTCAGTAGGAGGTTATTGGTGGCTATGACTTCCCCAGGGATTGGATGGGCGAATGGGTTCCCGGGCCTCAAATTCAGTTCGAGGAGTGAGCCGGTCTTCCCGCCTGTCCGTTTGAATGCCTCGTCAACGCCAGCTTGGCCACCTAGACGTTCGAGAGCTAATGACGCTGAGGTCGGCTGAACGTAGCCCGGATATTCTATCGAATAAAAGTGAGTCGAAGGAAGCGGTAAGAGAGGGGCAGCATCGGGCTGTGCTTGTTCGTTGTCGGAAAAGCCGCTATCAGACATAACATTTGAGGGGCCCGCTTCAGCGTTTGCCATTGTTTTGACTCGACGTGGTGATTTGGTGGTGGTGGCGATGGTGGTAAATCCGAGAACGCGTCCAGAGAAGAGGCGCGCTATAGCGGAGATTACGCACATACCGCGAAAGGCAACTCTCTGGCGAGCACAGCGACATATGTAAGTACATTAGTCAATAGGGAGGTACCAGGACAGAAAAAAGCAGTAGAGTAAGGTAGAGCGGCCATTCACTTCTTCTTTGCCTCCTCGGCCTCGATGGTCTCTTTAACGACTTGTTGCATCTCCTGTAGTGTAGTCGTCTGATCAGCACCATTCCCAGCAAGTGATAGTGCTTGCGCACTTGCAATGCCGACATATCCAGCCCAGATGCTTGGAAGGCTACGCCAAGCTTCTTCATCTGTTCCCGTATTCTTGAGCTCTTCAACAAGGCGAACATGGACGGCCTGACCGGATCGAGACCTAATAACCAGTGGTGAGGTCCATGCCCTTGCATGCTTGCAGGTTTCACACTTCGTACCTTCTTCCTGCAGAATATGGTAGGTCTCCAAGAGTAGTTTCTGTAGCTCCGGATTGTTCGCAATAGCATTCGCAGCTTTGGAGTCCTTCAAAGCCTCCAGGACCTTGTCTCCGTGCTCGGGCTTGGGGAACTCCAGTGCACGGACATGAGTGCTCGAGAAATATCTCGGTATGTTCCGTGAGGAAGATGATGAGGGTCGGAGTACAGCACTGGTCTGCAGGCGGCACAGCGAGCGGGAAAGCGAGCGGAGAGCAGACGTCGTCATAAGTAGAGGCAGGGAGAGGCCGTGGGAAAATGGGCTCGCGTCGCGTAAAGCAGCCTGACACGCGCCTGAACGCGTCTTGGCCTGCTGCAGCATGGACGACGACTACTACTCCATTGACTCCATCCTCGCAGAGAACCAGAAAATACAATGTACTTTCAAGGTCGACATTCCTGACATGGGCCACCTCGACGGAGGCAACGAACGCGACATCAAGGCACTGAGCAAGGTCCAGATTCCCATGTGGATGGCATACATCCTCATCTACTCGTATGTTCTTGAACGCTTGTATGTATTCGCTGCCGACAACGCATACGCTTGTTAGAGACTACGCAGATTTCAATATTCCACCTCCCCTTCAAGCGAGAGTTCGTAATGCTCTGAACGCCGAATCTCGCAGTGTAAAGCTGTCCAATCTTGTCGGGCAGGGTGGTCTTTGGTACGGCTTTGGCCGCATGCTCATGAAACTGTAAGCACTGCACATGTCCTGACCATACTACACTCCAATCTTGCAAGGCCAGACTGGACGACGCTCCCGGGAATGAAATATCCAACATCCTCGTTAAGGCACGTTCCTTTGCAGTCTGTAGTACTCATTTCCTCGACCTCCCCTCCTGTGACAGACATTCCGCGCCCGACTCTCCGAAGTAATTGACCAAGCCCAACACTTCGCCTCGGTGAACATGTCGGGAGGTGGTGCAGGCCAGAGTGACGGGACGCTGGCTTTCCGCGAAGGACTCGACGGAACCGAGCGCGAACGTGCGTCCTTCTCTACAATTGTCCCTCACGGGCATCGTTAATCAGTTGCTCGCAGTGTTCTCGCTTGCGCAGGAGAGCACACGCCGGTCGAAGCGGTGGTATGAGACCAGTGAACGCGGAAGACGATGACATCCGCCGCGGAGTCGAGTTCAGATCGGACGCCGTGTTTGTATCGCATGTATGATTTGTCTTTCTCTACTCTGTCTTCTCCTTCGCGCTATCATTGAGCTTCGGTTCTACCTGCGTGCTTTGAAGTTCGGCGACGAACCTGTGGCACGTCAGCATGTTACAACATGTGGAAGTCAATTACACACCATTTCACGCTTGCCCAAAGACATCCCTCAATAAGAATAAGTGCCAGGAAGTGGAGATTTCCCCGTGTCAGGAACAGCAATCCTAGGAACACGCAAAGCAGGAAGGCGAATGCAGCGTCCAGAATGAGTAGGGATGTTGGGTTTAGGGATGACCCTGGCGTAAGGATATTGGCGAAAAAACTGGAGCTGGAATTGACACCTGGGACGGTATCTGGAGGTGTTACTGAAGCGTCAGATCTTGTTGTAGGCGAAGAAGACATAGCTGAACAGTGAAGACTACGGATACAGGTCCACTGCCCTGGCGCAGACTCGCGCCACGTGGAACGTGGGAGAATATCAGTATTTGGAGTTGTTTGTAGTACGAACGAATGACGAGTTCAACGCAGTTGTATACAATTCTCGGTAAGTAGTGTAGCGTACATCGTCCGAAACGTCCATGTCTACGCCGAGAACGGTGTTAAGAAGATATGTAATAATATATGCGAGGTTGGCGGGCACCTATGCAAAGAATATCCTAATGCGAAGAAGATAACGTCGAGGGAGAAAGTGTGCACTAACGCCATGATGTATGTTACTGCTGAAAGGCCGAACCCTCGTTACAGACAGAACGTGTGGTGGATTCAAAAGGTCCCCAGAATGTAGGAATGAAGCCAGGACCGAAGACTATGAAAACAATCGAGCCGAAGATACAACAAACAACGCAAGAAGTGCGTGATGCGGGGCGCGATATGCCGCGAGGGGTAACAGAACTACATGGTGGTCCAGACAAGGGCGGAAAAGCAGGTGTGAGCGAGGTTAAGGGGGTATGGAAGACGCTAATCGACGCGCATCGGGCTACCAGGGTTTTCTGGCAGTCGGCTCGCCTCCTGCCCGAAACCTCCCTGCCCCAGCGGACTGTGACCCGCAGCCATCGGAGTCTGGCCAGGGGCGACACCGCGTTTGTGCCTCCGCCCCAGCAGCGTGGCGCCGTCCATATCGAGTTCAAACGGTACGCTCCCGCTCTTCTTAGCGCCACGATCTCTCTGGCCGGCACGACCGTCGTATAGCGGCGAACTTTGCTTGACGTGAGCCGTACCCTGAACCGCACGTTTAGCGGCCATCTTCGCGCCAACCCCTTGGGGTATCTGCGGCTGTGGCGCCGCTGCTGAACGACCTTGGCGACCGTCCGGCTCTTCGCCATGTCGTTGCCGCGCCTCGGCAACGGTGTTCTCGTCTTCCTCCATTGCGTCGTCTTCGTCCTCTTCGTTGAGACCGCCGAGGAAACCACGGTTGGCGCCACCCTTTGCAGCGCGTTTCCGTGCACCTTCCTCTTCCATCCTATGGACGGCATAGGTGATGTCGAAGGCTTCCTTGAGCGTGGCGAGGCCGGGCGAGCGTGCTTCCCGGCCATTACCCCGCACAGCGGCAAGCAGTGGTGAGTCGAGAGGCATGTTATGGGAGTCGGGACCAGGGGTAGCGGGTGGAGGGGTGCAGGCGCAGCGCTACACCATGGGTGGGCGAGGAATTCATCAATCGTGTATCGTTGGGCGGGATCGACACACAACAGATGCGTGATCAGGTCCTTAGCTAGAAAATTCAACGGTTGAGTGGGAATCGGGATTTCTGAACCAATGTGCTCACCTGAAGCGCTTATTGAGTCCCACCACGGACTAAGGAAAGTGTAGTGTCCTCGCGCGACCTTCTCCGTCAACACATTAATGCTCTCGTCGTAGAAAGGTGGGAAACCACAGAGAAGGGTGTAGAGCACGCAGCCAAGGGCCCACATGTCGACGCTCTTGCTATACCGCTCGTCCTTCACGATCTCAGGGGCTGTGTAACCGACGGTTCCGCATGGCGTCATGGTCTGTTCGTCCCAAACGATCTTACTGAGGCCGAAATCCGCAATTTTGACACGGCCAATGCCCCCACCCCCCACACCAGGCAGGAACTCGCCCTCGTCTTCCTTCTCCTCGTCGAACTGCCTGGGGACAGGGTTCTTGGATGGTACGATGGGTATCCGCTCGAAGAGCAGATTTTCGGGCTTGATGTCACGGTGGACCACACCACGCTCCTCGTGCAAGTGCCGGATACCATGCGCCACCTGAAGGATGACGTGCCTGGCCAGGTTCTCGCTGAAATAGGTAAGCTTGACGATTTGGTGGAAGAGCTCGCCTCCCTCCATCACTGTATGGAGTACATGTGTCAGCACGGCGCTCCGACGGCCACACATGAGGGACAGCGCTTACGTTCAAGTACGAGGAAGTAGTGCTCAGCGGACTCGAAGAACAAAAGGAGCTTTACAATCGCCGGGTGATTGGTCCCGCGCATAATTTGTACCTCTGTAATGTCCGTGAGCATTGTCATTGATAGACCGATGACGCATCGGACGCACCTTTGAGGATATTTGCGCGCTATGCAAAACACAACAGGTCAGCTACAAAAGCTTGCGACTCTTGGATAGAAAAGCACCTCTGTCACGCGCGGCTTCTTCTTGAACTCCTTATTGAGATGCTTATCTCCCGCCTGCCGCGCGTGAAGAACGAGGAGGCGATAATGAATATATAGGAGGAGAGAGGATGCGGTGGACTACTAACCTGCGAGGCACTGAGCTCATATTTCCGAACGACTTTGACTGTAGACTCGGCGATCAGTACATTGGAGAATGGGGTAGGGTGTATGAGCGCATACCCGCTACTTTCTGGCCGGTTCGGATGTCGACGGCTTTGTAGACGTTGGAGAAAGCGCCGCTGAAGGGAATGGGAGGTTAGCGCCTGTGATGTCAGGATGTATCAGCGGTGTTGCGACGTACTCGCCCATCTTTTCCAACAGTTTGTAACTTTCGAGCCCTTTGTACACAGGCATCTTCCCCTTGGCTTCCCGTTCCTCCTGAACGATTTGTTCGACCTCTTCCTGATACTTGGGCTGAGCAGCCGTCTTCTGTGTTTGTGGCTGTTGTTGCTCCCGTGGGACTTCCCGTGGCTGATCACGCACTTGTCGCTGAGTCTGCTGGGGCTGTTGCTGCTGCTGTGGTTGTTGTTGAGACGCGGGATAGTCGTACTGGCCACCGTCGTTGTGTTTCGTGCTGGTGTGGTTCTTGCCGTGCCGGATGAGATCTGTCCGAGACCGAGGTTAGAATGCTCGCGAACAGTGACAACGAGAGCGTGAACGTACTCTTGAATGCGTCGACGACGCCGCCGGTGGTAGGCATGGTTGCGGAGGGTGGGGAAGACAAGTGGTTTATTCGAGGAAGAAGCAGGTAAGCCAGAGATTTTTATTTACCAAACCAGGTCCACTACTCCTCTTGACTGCCCATGGCGTCATCAAAGGGCCGACGTCATACGCCGCAATGTTATCCTTTGATAGCTCCAGAAAGTCCGCGACTTATCTCCTCTTTTGGTACTTATAGAAACGGGTGAAAGTAAATAAGTGTTATTAGTAATGATCGCTATCTCCTCCTGCCAAATCGGCTGCTTGCAGATCGCAACATCATCACAGCGACGGCGGCTGCCTGTGGTGTGTTTCCCTGTTTCAACAACCCACCGCTGTGGAGCGGCACATCTGTCAGGCAGTCTCAGGGGCCAGGGCCCGACCAGTGCGCGAGGGCGTTAATCACCTTGCTCGACCTTCGTGGCGCTGACATTTTCCAGAGACGCTTGCCAGTACCTTCCACCCTTTTGCGCCACGGACTGCAGGCGCGCCGCGGCTCGCACATGGGCATAAACACCGAACGAAGAATACAAGCACCGAATGCGTTTTGGATGCTACCGGAACTTCGAAAGAGTGAAGGGTCTCCAGGATCATGCTTTCCTTCCAGCGTTATAACGTTCGCGGAGTTGATTGGGGACCCTTCAAGTTTAACAGTTCGTTCGTGGATGTATGTCATATCCAAACACGGAGGAGAGCATTGACCTACCACAGGATGCCCATCTCTACTTTACAAAATGCACCCACTCTTTCTCGGCTCTCCTCCCCACATATTCACGGGTTACCTGCACGTCCTGCGAGCGGGGCACGGTGAGTTCAAACACAACTCCCTGTAAAGTCTCTCATGGTTCTGCACAAGTCGAATAGGCTATGGGAACACGGGCCCTCGATTCGGGAAGTACGAAGAGAACAGCGATGCTCACCGGCCTGATTTCATCGACACGAGGTGATTTCTTCTCCCATACATCCTTCCTCAAGCGGCTGAGATGGCAGGCGGATCCCGGCAAGCAACTGCAGGCGGAAATCGGTGCACATCTGCAACATGTTCAGGTGCTCTGACATCGGACAGACGATGGGCTAGAGTGCTCAGACGCTGCTAGAGCCGTCTCAGGAAGATCACACAGACGCGATAGTTGTCCATTCAACTACTGGTTAGAAATACTCCTTTGTCAGGTGTGTGCTTCAAGCATGATTTGGACTTCAAGGGTACTCGAATGAGCTACTCTTTGCGTTGCATTCTGCACACGTAGGTTGGTATACATTCCCCAGATTGCCTAGGAAAACAATTCGTTTTACCTAGCGCGTCTCAGACTCACTGATACATCGCACATGAGGCATCGCCAGCAGCAAGTTCCCCAGGAGCTCGGCTACCTCTGTCTTCTGTCATTCTACTCACGATCGAGAACGGATCCGGCCTACTCATGAGAATCGCCATTCATTTGAATAGACGGTCCTAAGACGCGGTGATGCATCATGGACCGCGGGCATCTTGAGATGCAAGCAGTGTTGAGCGTCGTTTTCTGCGCTCGGCGCAACGCCGAGACGGCTCTCGTGCAATGTTTCTGCGGCCGTCAAAGCGCTCGGTCCCCACCAAACAATCAGTGTTTTGTTGACCTTGCATAAAGACTAGGTGTCATGATGTGCCAGGACCAAAAACCCTTTCTAGTCTATACCATGACAGGCACTGTCCTTCCTCGGCTGCGCGAGCTCTTTCCTGGTACGCTGCCTTCCTCTATAGCCTCTCCGACTCACTCATCTGATCTTAGACCTGTTTCGGGAGAGCAGCTTGGTACCTAGGCAGGACCAGCTTCAACAAACTGAGGTCGCGATGCAGGTATGCCATGACTACAACACTATCGCCCAGTCTTGGCGGGGTCTGACCAGGGGAGTTCAAGGCTGCCGTCCGCAACCGAACATCATCCTCCTCCACCAACGTCCCCTGGGCCGCAATCCCTGATGACCTCTACGATGCTTCCTTGTGTCCGCTTTCCATCGGACCACCTGCACTACAACGACCGAGCGGCTCGATCGCGGATGGCTTCCAAGCTACAGAGATGGCGACTGCTCAGAACGGACAAACAATCGCTTCTGAGGACAGCGCGATAGGTAGCTCCAAGAGAAGATATGCCTGTAACTTATGTGAGAGACGGTTCGAGAGGTTCAGTGCTATCGTCTATCTGGTTCGACTGGTTCTTACACTTCTTCTTTTCGGGCACGCCAGACCGAGTTCCCTCGAGAACCACATGAACTCCCACACTGGTGCTCGACGTAAGTTCTTCGCTCACATGCACGGTCCTGGGCTAATGGTGCTCAAACTTGCACGTAGCGCATGGTTGCACGTTTTCGGGCTGCCGAAAGACGTTTAGCACCAAGTCGAACATGCAGCGGCACCTGCGGGGTCACTACGAGGAGAAGTAAGTATGTGAACACCAATAATCTCACGTAGCCGGTTACCAAGTGCCTTTCTCTCGGCCACGTCTCATTAACCCCATTACCTGTTGCGTGCGGGACCCAGTGCACCGACATGTGCGCTTATTTTGTGCTTATCCAATGCTTTACATGGCATAGTCCCCGCACCTCACTTTGTATTCGTCCTTCATGCCCACTTGTGAGATCGCAGCCACAATTTTTGGACCTCGGCTAACGTCGCTGCTGCTGCAGTACTGGCAACGTAGTGACAGAGACCTGTTTCAACTTGGCGTGGGCGTTCGGCGTGTGGCGTCAATTTACTGCGTACTAACTGACGCCCCTAGAGCTTCCTAGCTTCAGGCCAGCGTCATCCCACAACCTGGGACATGGTCCGTTGAGCCCACCATCCTCGGACCAATGCCGCCCAACCATATATCCGCTCTTACGTACCTGTTACTCTTCCGGTGTCAACACTTAGCTCAAAGTGTTGTTATGCCTACTAATGTTCTGTGGCTTGCGCTAGCTGGAAGAAGGGGTTCTTACAATCACGGCCTTCACAACGTGTTGCGCGAAACGCTTTACCCTGGGCGCAAATCAAGTGTCTTTCGCGTCATTAACTCCACGGTGTGGGCAAAACGCCAACATGAACAGTCAACGAGAGCTTAAACCAAATGCAGCGATCTGCGGCAGTGGCGCTGCCGTGTTTCTTGGTCCTCCGCCGGTAGATTTCAACATCCGGGCATGCTTTGCTGTCGGTGCATGACCTGTGGTCAACGGTGGGCAACCTCGCGGCATTCACGGTCTTGGATGGACTCGGTCACGATGTAATTTTCTCCGGAGGACGTGTATCGCCTCATCCCTTCGAACCTGTACAGTCCCATAATCCGGCTCGGAGACGTCGCTTATGTTCACTCATGCGCAAGCAGAAGCTCTGCTATCCCTCCATTGCGGCCCCTGGTCACGGTGTAGTCGTCACATGTTCGAATCCTCCATCGTTACGCCAGCTATCGTGATTCTGAAACAGTTCCCATTATGTTGCAACGACAACCGGTCACCCGTTCGCTGGTCGCTCGAGGATCTTACAGCAAGCGGTAAGTTTTGCTTTGTTAGAATAAATATATGACCGACTTCCGTCCTAGTATCCTCAACAACTATTGGTGGCGTGTGATCGCAGCTGCCTGCAGGACAAGCTGTGCAAGTACATCGCACGTCGCGTGAACCCATATGGTACAGTGCCCTTGCGCACAGGATACCTCCTCGCCGAATCGTCTCGGCTCCTTCGACGCTGGATGGCATTCGTACGGATGCTATCAACTCGGAGACAAGGCCTTCCGTAAGTAGGCTCGGGCTTGGAACACTACCTATAGATTTGACGCATTATTTTGGGACTAGCATCGGATTCACAGCGTCGCTACTGATGTGTTAGTTGACGATATCAATTTCTATGTGAGCACCTCCCGGCTACTATCCATCTTTATTGATGACCGTTGTGATACTACATTGCTTTCTGCAGCATGATTAGAACTGATCTCTACGTGTCGAGGCACTTCTAACCAATAGCAGGCTTTCGTACAACCCTTGAGCGTCCGGGTCTTCTCCGAGGTGCCCTGCGCCAACGGACATCATGGAGAACGTAGGCTATCGCGATGAACCTGCAATTCCGGCACTTTGTCATGGCTGCACCCTGACCCAGATCGTTCAAGGCCCGATCCAGGACAAGGAGACGGTTGCTTCCAGTATTTCGCATCCACATAAAAGACCCGTGTCGCGTTTTTCACTATGCCAAAGCGGCAAGCCAAGATACCTACACACTGAAGCAATGTCGAACAACGCTCTGCCAGGCCCACGCCAGCTGTTCCCAGGTTCGCTCTCCATTCACAGTGTTTCCAGGATAGCTGAGGTCTCACCACTTGCGGAACAGACTTATTCGAGCAGTCGGGAAACCGGGCGACACCAAATGGCACGCAAGCTATTGTACCGGCTCGCCAAGGTCTGGCGGTACGGAACCGGACAAGTCAATTCGTTCATTCTACTGCGAAAGTGACGTCGAACCCAACCCCATTCACTGGCGGTATCGTACTACCGCCTATCATAGGCATGCAGCCGGACACCCGGGCTGGCAATGCAGCGCTCACTACATCTTCGGTCGCCCATTCTAATCCAATGTCTCAGCAGCGGAACCCAGTTTTAAGGCCGGCTGAATGGCGCGACCGAACTCCAATGGTCAATCCCGCCGACGCGGAGCGGAAGAAGCGGTACTTCTGCGAAGTGTGCGAGAAGCGCTTTGAAAGGTACGCTCCAATAGCTCTCGCTAACTGGAACGTTGCCCTGAAAATTTTGCAATTCAAGGCCCAGTTCTCTGGAGACGCACATGAACTCGCATACCGGAGCGAAGCGTACGTATTTGTGCGTTCATTCCCAGCGAGTCGAGCGGAGCTTAATAGAGCATCAGCGCACATCTGCACGTTCCACGGCTGTCCCAAGGCGTTCAGTACGAAATCCAACATGCAGCGCCATCTTCGCTCTCATTACGGCCAGGCGTAAGCCAGTCCACCGTATCCTAGACGCCGGATTGCTTCTCCATCGCTCTCGTATCGCCGCCGGTTCGGACTGTATTGGATAATCCCCTGTGTATCTCTAGCTCGGTAGATCATTGTCAGCATTCTTTTGTGCGTTTACCATGGAACCTTACTTCTATATGAGCTACTGCGACTCGGATGTTCGAACTTTGTCACGTGTAGTGTATAGCGCCGAGGCTGGTCACAGTACATACACGATGTCCGACTCCAAGTCGGGCTTCGCGCTTCGCCGTCTGCACGATTGAACTTTGATACCCTACGCTCGAAGCCGGAGTTCAAGATGAACTGCAAAGTAGCTGGCCGCAATATTCGAGTAATATCCCCTATTCTCTGCGGGTCGTGGTCGATAGCTGTGGCCGAATCGGAATGAAGAGCGGTGTCGCACGCGTGGCGTACTACACCTACCAAAAGCGGAGGTGGAGCAAGTGCGAGCTTGGATTTGATCGGCTGCTTCGGCCGAATCGAGTCAGTGCTAAATGAATTCTTAGTCTCGTCGAATCAGTGCCACTGCTTTACCGCTCTCACACTCTTGCCTCAGTACACCCTCAACGATGCCTGCAGCAGTCCCAAAGCCACGCACACTCTACGACAAGATCTGGGACGACCACGTCATGTTCGTCGAGTTGTCGCAACTGCTTGGAGGGGAACTGACATCTGCACAGTGATGTACAGGAGGATGGCCTCAGCTTGATCTATATCGACCGGTGCGTTGCATAAATATCATCAAGCATGTACAGAATCAACTGATACCCTTCGATGATTACAGCCATCTTGTTCACGAGGTTACAAGTCCACAGGCGTTCGAAGGGTTGTGCGTAACGCTGCTGTCTCCGCCGTATGGGTTCCCAGTAATCCTTCTACCTATAGACGAACTGCTGGCCGACCTGTTCGGAGACCGGACTGTACCCTCGCAACTGTAGACCACAACGTACCGTACGTCAACTATTCTCATGCAGGGTCTTCGTCAATCTTATGCCTAGCCACCGCAGCACTGCATCGAGGAAAAATTTCAAGGACGTTCAGAGCTTCATTGTGGAGCCGGACTCACGGGCACAATGCCAGGCATTGGAGGAGAACGTCAAGGAGTTCGGTCTGACTTACTTCGGCATGACCGACAGGCGTCAGGGTGCGTTACCATCACACGGTTCTCATGATCCTGTATCGACGCAATCCACTCTGCAGGAATAGTACACATTATCGGACCTGAGGAAGGTTTCACGGTGAGTTGAGTATCAGTATGTTGCCATGTATGCGTCTGACGAGGTATCTAGCTTCCAGGCATCACATGTGTTTGTGGTGATTCGCACACATCAAGTAGGTTTGCCATCAGTAGCAACGATTGAGTGAATTTGACTTGTGTATCCAGCCCACGGCGCTTTTGGATCCCTGGCGTTCGGAATTGGCACGTCCGAGGTGGAGCATGTGCTTGCGACACAGACCCTTCTCCAGCGAAAAGCGAAGAACATGCGGATAACAGTCGACGGTAACCTGAACGAGGGCGTTACCTCCAAGGACGTTGTCCTCCACATCATTGGCGTCATCGGAACCGCCGGTGGGACTGGATCTGTCATTGAATTTGCGGGCTCCGTCATTCGCGGATTTAGTATGGAGGGACGCATGAGCATCTGCAACATGAGCATCGAGGGCGGCGCTCGTGCTGGGATGATTGCGTCAGATGAGGTCACCTTCGCGTACCTCCGAAACCGCCCTTTGGCTCCTAAAGGCGAAGAGTGGGACCGCGCCGAGGCCTACTGGAGAACACTCAAATCTGACGAAGGTTCGAAGTTCGACGTGGAGGTCAACATTCGGGGAGAAGACATCATCCCGACAGTCACTTGGGGCACTTCACCTCAGGACGTCGTGCCCATCAGCGGCTCCGTGCCTGACCCCGCAAGCATCGCGGACCCAGTCAAGCGTTCTTCGACCGAGAGGTCCTTGCAGTACATGGGTCTCACGCCGAACACGCCTATGCAGGAAGTCAAAGTCGACAAGGTCTTCATCGGCTCATGTACCAACTCCCGTATCGAGGACCTTCGGTCCGCCGCGAAAATTATTCTTGCTGCGGGGCCCGAGGCTAAGGTCGCCGAAGGCCTGTACGCAATGGTCGTTCCCGGTTCGGGGCTCATCAAGCAACAAGCGGAAGTGGAGGGTCTTGACGCCATCTTCAGGCGCGCTGGCTTTGACTGGCGCGAGGCCGGCTGCTCCATGTGCCTGGGGATGAACCCCGATCAGCTCGAGCCTGGTGAACGTTGCGCCTCGACAAGCAACCGTAACTTCGAAGGCAGACAGGGCGCCGGTGGACGTACGCACCTGGTCAGCCCCGCTATGGCCGCCGCCGCCGCCATGACAGGCAAGCTTACCGATGTCCGGAAGTTCCTCAGCCCCGAGGCGCAGAAGAAGGCCGCTGCGGGACCCCAGCTGAAGCTCACCAACGCCTACGAGTTCCTGACCGACCCAGTGCTCCCACCTCCGTCTCCCGAGAAGCCGACTCGGCTCGCCCCCTCAGAGGGACCTTTGCCCCCAGCTGAATCACCATCCAGCGTCGAGAAATTCACCATCGTCAAGGGAATCGCTGCGCCCTTGCACATCGAGAACGTTGACACCGACATGATCATCCCCAAGCAGTTCTTGAAGACGCTCAAGCGCACCGGCCTGGCGAACGCGCTATTCTTCACCCTACGAAAGGACCCAAGGACGGGTGCGGATACGGACTTCGTCCTCAACCGTGATCCCTACACTCGTGCGAAGATCTTGGTCTGCGATGGACCAAACTTTGGCTGTGGCAGCTCCCGTGAGCACGCGCCGTGGAGTTTGTAAGTTGTGTCTTCTTACAGTATAACTTGACGGCATCTCATACAACCGGTTTGCGATGCAGGAATGATTTCGGCATCCGCTGCATCATCGCGCCCAGCTTCGCCGACATTTTCCGCAACAACACCATGCAGAACGGGATGTTGCCGATTGCCCTGCCCAAGGACGTCTGCACGGACCTCACGAAGGACGCCGAGGCGGGGCTTGACTTGGAAGTTGATCTGGGCAAGCAGGAAATCCGCCGCGCGAATGACAAGCCTCCCATTCCCTTCGAGGTTGACGCATTCCGCAGGCATTGTCTCCTCAACGGATTGGATGACATTGCCTTGACTCTTCAAAAGGCTTCTGCCATCGATACGTTCGAGGGCCGCCGCAGTGAAACCTGGCCGTGGTTGGATGGTTTCGGATACAAGGGTAAGATCCCTGTGAAGTCCTCAAAACAGACGAAGAAGATGGATTGGTGAGCACTTGCTCGCTGCAATAAAATACGCGGCTGGGTTGTGGAAAGCCTGTTGTACGATTTATATGTATAAGCATGTGTGTACTATGTAGTGCCGTCGTAATGCCAAAGACCTTTCCGCGGAGGGATGTGGTGGTAGCCCGTTGCGTTAATTAAGACCAATTCGGCCCAGCGGACGTCGCCGCACGTGGAAGCTGCTCTCAGTGCCGCCTTGACGAATGCCCCTTACGACGGCCATGCGTCCCTTTTACCTCTGGCTCTAGTCCCCACACACGCCTAGCCTGGCCCACCTCAGGGTTTGTGGCCAATTGTCTCGCATAGAATGGCTGCAGTCCACGATGCTCTACCACACACAGGCGGCTATCCCATCACATCTTCGGCTGGAGACAGCGTGGACTCCGGTACGGCCCTCTCTTCTCAGATCTCGATTTTCCCTCCATGTTTGACCATTCATACCAATACTTCAGCATCTCTCGGGGTGCGACATCGTCCGAGCCTGGCTCGTCGCGAAACAGACCAGATTCTCTCGTACTACCAGTCTGAACACGCTGGACGACCCTACGATCACGACCCAGACCCACGACCCACACTGAACCGTCGAGACTCGCAAGCATCGAACTCGTCCTCTGAGTACTCTGCGGAATCATTCAAGGTCTCGAGAGAAGGCAAATACACCGAGCCAGAGGCCCCAGGGTACAGCCAGCACAAGAGACGGCCCAGCGTCCCCTCGCAGGAAGGTGCAGACAGGCGCCGTGTGGCCATCGTCGAGCTTGATTCTGGTCTTCCGCCATCTGTGTCTCGCAAGGGCAGTAATAGAGCTGGGAACAACGGTGTGTCCTCTCCATCTAGGCTGCTCTACCGCCGCGGCATCGCTGTACACGACCTTGCTCTGGTTGCCCCTCCGGACGCGTCGCCTTCTGCATACACCAACCTCACGCCACCACCAACGGCTCCGGTCTTCCCCCGCGACCGTGAAGGCAATATTGAACCACAGTCCGCCGTTTATGCACACAGTCGGTCAGCGTCTGAAGCAGTCGGGAAGTGGGCACCTGGACATTTACGCCATCAATCCTCTCGTGACGTTGGTATCGTAGGAACAGGGGCCGTTATCCCCGCTATTTCTCAGATGCCTCCACCGGCTACGCCTACCCATGAACAGCTCCAGACATACCTTGACCCCGCCGGTCCCTGTTCCAGCCCCAATGGGCTGAAGGCCCCAATATTCCAAACGCCTGGCAAGTCGCCGTCATCCACACCGGGCAACGACACACCCGACTTGTCCAACTCAACTGCGACGTCCTACGGAGATTCGTTCTTCGCGAGCCCGCTCAACCGCTCTGGAAATCCGATGCTAACACCGGGTATTGGAGAGGGCAAGATATCCGACAGCCCGTAGTCGGGCCTGTGATCGTGGGCTTGGACTCCGAGCGCGTAATGAGGCAACCTATGCAACAGATCAACGCTAGTGTCACCCCGCAGTCCACGTCTTCACAGCATACTCCGTCGCCGTCGTCATATCTACACTATGAGCCTGGCGTGCATTCAACCGCTGGACCGTTGCCTCCGCCACCCATGGGTTTCTTTTCGTTTGGCAAGTCTTCCTCGTCATCTACTCCTCCTCGACCACCGCGGCTAGTACGGACCCCACAACCACCTAGTTCGACACCTCCGCCAAGCTCATCTAAGAAAAGCCTAGATGTGCTGAAGGAATCGCTGCAGCTGCCACCATCTGTGTCTTTCGCGCTAGCTTCAAGGTCTTCACCGCGTCCGGAGCTTACCAGGCGTAGCACAGACAATTCGGTCTATTCGACGAACAGCAATGACTCTGGCGGTAGCAAGATCTCGAAGTAAGCATATATCTACATGACTCGCAGTGACTGTGCTCATCCGCAGTTTAAGGGCGTCGGAATTGGCGGTGGATGTCAAGTGCGCCACGTCTGTACACCGAAGAGAAGGGGCTTTCCCTCCTTCTGCACCATCGTCATCTGAGATAACAGCATCTTCGCTGCAAGCCGACGGGAAAGAGCAGCACGATATACGGATGCGTGAAGAACCTGAAGACGTCTTCACGGAACAAGCCCAGCTTAGCTTGCCTGTTGTTGAACCGGAGTCGGATGTAGATCAAGGATCAAGACAGGAGGCCTGCGATAGAGCTGCGGCGCGAGGCCAGTTGGGTGAGCCTGCGAGAAACGAACATTGCGTCTTCACCAAATGGAAAGGCCGGTATGCTGCCGGAACCCCTCACTATCTCTCGCTCGCCATCTGTTCGTGCACCCTCTTTGCCACCGCTACCACCACCGAAAAGCACCAGACCACCTGGTGTCGAGGATGTGCGGACCCCTTCCAGTGGCAGCGGAAGCAGCAATCCTTTCCGAGCTACCCTTTCCAATTTAAAGCGGTTCTCTGCGCTGCCAAGAACCCCCTCTTCTCTCTCAGTCAGGTCCTCTACTAAGGAAGGGTCCACTCCTAGGTCGTCGAGGACGCCGTCCCCGTCGCATGCGCATACACCCAAGGTGATGCCCAAGCGGCCAAGGATTATTAATCCCAATCCTTCTGCGCTGATCTTTCGAGATATATCTTCCATGAAGAGTCCTCAGGATCGTGCCACTGCGTATGCTGAGAAGATCAAAGAGCTCAGTATGTGCGATACTGGTCTGACGGAGTGGATGGTTGCCACAATTGAAAGCGGTACGTAGCAAGCTTCACCTTCAATTTTTTCTTCAACAAAGACATATTTTAGGAAGCAGGCCATCCAAGCGCAACAGCTCACCGAAAATCGTCGACGACCCCACACTGTTTTCTGAATTTGGCGGCAAAGCTCAACCACGTCATGTGGCCGAGCCCTCCGGGGATTCCGGAGGGACCTTCCCCAGGCGAGCTGATGCCTACACTGCGACCGATCTTACCATGCGTCCAGAAGACGTTATCATAACCCAAGCTCCGGTTCAGGCCCTTCCGTATCCTTCTCTAGCCTTCAGCCCTCCTATGCGCGCCTCCACTGCACTGCCTTCGATGTCCCGCTCATACCAAGTCCCACTCTCCAGCGGCAGCTCAGGTTCAAAGTCCAGTGGTGGCTTCTTCTCTTCCATTGGCAAGCGAGCGAGCCTGCGCAAGACCGAACAGAGCCCTCCATCGCATTCACGAGTCCTCACCAAGAAGGGTCAGCACACCAGCCAACCCCCGCCGCCTACGGTTCGCCCGATCCAATTGAACAGTTCCCCTACTGTCCGCGGCGGTCCGCGAGCCCCTGCCAACCGTATGCAGCGGTCCAAGACAATCTCAGTTTCTCCTAAGCCAGAGTCGCAGCAGCCGCCGGTTTCACTCACCCGCAGCGATACGACGGTGACACGGCAGAGCACATCGAGCCGACGGCCCTCGCTGTTCCACCGTTCGAATGCACCAGCGCCGCCCCCGATGCCCACAGGCCCCGAGTTCGAGCAGCAGGTCGACAAGCTCGCCGATCTCCTCCCGCATGCGGATCGAGACGTGCTGGCGGGCTACCTGCGCAGGTCCGGTCAAGACATTTTGGCCATCGGCCAGTATCTGGAGGACGAAAAGAATGGAGCACTGCGCTACGACTGACGTTCCTTCCTATCACGACAGTGATCCAGGCTTTCTTCGCGTGTCGATTTTTCTTGCATACACATTGGCAAGCTATCTCGTTCTTGATTATTCGCACTCTTGTTTTACTAGTTTACATCCCTCGACGCACTGACACATGCCTGCTCTCGCTCTTACAGTACCCCTCCGTTTGTAGCAATACACTATTCGCACACGCTCTGATGTCCACCCGCATATGTTCTCATACTGTCATTCCACGTCGTTAGTAGATACAACATTCCATCGTTATTTTGTGAAACTCACTGGCCGGTCTGAAGCCGCCACTTGTCCGGACTGTGTTTGACGGAGCAAAGACTGTGACACAGTGAAGTGGTCGTTCCCGACAAGATGTACACCCATCTTACCTCGTTGGCCAGCTCGACCACGTTGAACGACAGGGCCTTGCCAATTGTTCCTCGGAGTCGGTACGGTCGGCTGGCGACGGCTTGACATAGGGTTTCCGTTGATGAGGTTCTCGACCTCGTTGGCGCTGTCCGAGTAGTCCGACAAAGTGGTATTGGACCTGAACGAGCGGTCTGCAGCTCCAGAGGCGTTGAACGGCTGTCGCTGACGGGACTGCTGTGGCCGGTTTGCGGCAGCCCCGTGAGCAGCGCCCCCACGCCAGGCTGGTGCTGGTCCTTGCTGCATGGTACGATTTATCATCGGGGTTCTCTGGATCTAGGATAACACGGTTGATACAATTAGGACTTCTCAGTGTAATTAGGACAACAGCACTTACTCCGTTAGCATCCATGCTACCAACGACGGCATTAACATCCACTCCTACGCCAGCGGTAGCGTTTCCACCCAAGTTTGCCCCGCCTTTGGGTCGGTTTAACAAGTCTCCACCGGCGTTCATTCCGGGATTCACTCCGTTGCCTACAGCGGCATGATCTTGCCCTCCGGTGCCGGGTTGGAGCAAGGCTTTGCGCCTGATTTTGTCGTTCTGAGCCTGATGAGACGGCCAATTCAGCATATATGCCTATGCGAGCCGGGTGAGACTTGCCTTCAGCTTCTGGTATTCTTTCTCGCGTTCCTTGAGAGAATCTTGCAGCGTAACATTCTTGCGCCTCTCGAGCTCCATGTCGCGCTGTAATTCTGAGGGGCTTCCAGAGAAGCCAAGAGCACGGATGCCGATGCGTTCTCACCATTAATTTTGTTGTTCAGCAAGTTGATTTCGCCATTGGCTAGTATAGCTATTAACTTCACTGGAAATGCGTGATGTTTGCTCGAGCGCACCTTCTCGAACGACGTTGTTCAGCTCCTTCTGTAGCTGAGCGTTCTTTTCATTGACATTCCGGATGACGGCTTGCTGGAACGAGCTGACAGGACATGGGGATTTAGTCCATTTGTGGCATAGAAAGGGTCCAAGCTTACTGTTCTTGGTGCACTTGGTATTGCCAGAATGACAAAGCTCTGACACAATATCTGAGCGCATATATGCAGATAATCTGTTTCAAACCTGCCTGCCACATATTTCAATAATCAGCGCCGGGTTCAGACCTGACAGCACGGACTGTGCGAAGTTAGGATTATTGACGTAGTATCAGACGCATACACCCACTGTTTTGTAGTCGTTCGAAGGTTGCAGCGAGCAGACCTTGAGGTGACTGATGCTAGGTGTATGACGCAGGGCACTTCATAATGTGCCACCTACTACAACGTCATCTCTACAAAGAATGTTAATGGATTTTGGGGTAATTGGCTTCAAGATGGCAAAACGCACGGCTCAGTCAGTGAGGTGTCGCAAGCTGAGGAACGCAGTATCAGAGTACGTCTAAGGCAAACAGCCGCGGTATATACCTGGACACAGTCTTGAGGCGTTGAAGAGTTCATTGGCGCAATCCGCTGTTTAGGCCTTAGTATGATGTCGCGTAGATGACTACGTAAATGGGTGGGGGCGTACCGCAGAATATGTGCGAGCCTATGCGCATATTTATAAACGTCAATATGATGACATAATACTTAAATCCAAAGTGTTCAGGTTGAATAAGCCTACACGTAGTCTGTCCGTAGCAAAGGTAAAATCAGTAATGTAGCAAGCCTGCAGGGACATCAGGGCATGAAACTCACCACCACAGCTTTCTCAGAGAGCAGTCGCCGACATGTAAGTCCGTTACACCTCAAGTTATCCATGTTTATTCTTCCTGCTACGTTGCACTTTTTCTTTGGGTGTATTCGCTCGAGGTCGACGACGTCGTGGTCAAAGTGAAAGACTCGGACGCAGGGCCGCCGCGGCGCGGACGACGGGAGTTAGCAGCCGGAGCGCTCGCTGCTCGGTAGATGCCGTAACCAATCGCAGAGCAGAGCTGAGGAAGCATCGGAGCGCTGAACAGACCTATTTCTCTCCACCACCATCTCGTATTCAGACGTGTCGAGTGCTGGTAAGTTTACTACTAAGTTGAACTTTCAAACAACCTGACAGTCATAGACCTTGGAGCTCCTACAGGTTATCAAACGCTTGCTTCTCTATGAGACCGATTTCGAGGTTCACGACGGGCATATGACCCTCGTACTCGAACAACCCCTTGGTCCGAGTCTCACGTCGCCCTATATCTGGACGCAAACAATGGTACAATCAGTAAGATCTTCGCATCCCAGGTTTGTCAATAATCTTGTCATCTGCTCCGCTGCAAGCCTGAACGAGATGAACGTGTATGCAGACTTCATATCTAGTGCATAGGACAAGTTCATGGTTCGAGAGAAGCTCCATGGTGCCACCTCTACTTCTCACAGTTGTGAATTAGAAGCTGATGGATTGCCCTTATAGTACATGGAGGCTATAGATTCTCCTTGGGTCAACCATTACCAATATGAACGGCTACATTGTCCCACGTCTATGTGCGTTGTGTCGGCTCTATAAGGGCTAGTATCACTACTTGGTCCAGGCGCTATTCCGACTGTCTTCTCCCCTGTCTTACCGCTCAGCTAGTGAGAGATGAGTGCAGGCTTCGACGCAAGCCAGCTATGTGAGCATGTCGCGATTGACTGTGAAATACGCTGATGACTATTTGAGTAACGATCCCTTCGGGACCCTCAAAGGAATTCGTTGGAAATACGGAAGTTACAAGCGCAGATGAGAAGCTTGCCTACGACGCACGTTCGATAGAGCACGGCCCACAAGGCTCATACAAAGATGTCTTCCCGACCATCAATGAGCGAGCACTGATACGCAAGATTGACCTACGCGTTATACCGTTCCTCTTCGCGTTGAACATATTTACTTTTCTTGACCGGTATGTGCTCTGTTTTATGCACGTACTTGTCTGAACAAAGCTATCATGTAACATCAGGGTCAACATATCCAATGCGGTTTTATTTGGGCTGAAGCAAGACCTCGGCTTAGTCGGCAACCAGTTCAACACGGTGTTGCTCACATAGTAAGTCTGATGTTAAGTCTTGCGACTCACCCAGCTCATTGCAGTAGCTTCATTACCTACATCTTAGGCGCAATGCCTTCCAACATACTCTTGAAGCGTCTCAAACCCCATGTTTGGCGTGAGTCTTACTCTCGTACATCTCGAGCATCTGATAACGGGGATGATAGTGCCTCTTTGCGTGTTTTTCTTTGGATTTGTTACGATAATGGAGGGATTGGCGAGGAATTTCGGTGGAATGCTGACGGCTCGCTTATTCTTGGGTATGCATCGACCCCTTCATCCTGCTCTTACTCCGTACATAATCTGACGCCTTCAAAGGTTTGTTTGAAAGCGGCATGTTTCCAGGATGCCTCTATCTTGTCTCCATGCAAGCCATGTATCGTGTCAGCTGCTGTCACTACTGACTGTGCAACCCAGGTGGTACCGACGTACGGAAGCATCCAAGCGCTTCACGTTTGTCTTCCACTCGAACAGTCTTGCTGGGTCGTTTGGTGGTAGGTTGTGAATACGCTGTGCTGGATAGTATCTCAGATGTCATCATAGGTCTCCTTGCCTATGCTATCGGTCACATGGATGGTGTACGAGGGCTTCGAGGGTGGCGGTGGATCTTCATATTAGGTAACTCTCTCGTTATCTAAATTCACGGCCGCGAATGACTCGACATATTCTCCAGAGGGTATCCTTACCTGTGTCGTAGCTTCCCTGCTATACTTCGCCATCTCCGATTTTCCCGAGGAGGTGACTTGGCTTACCGACCAGGAGAAGGCCTTCGTTAAAGCCAGACTCCAGGATGATGTAGGGCAATCCGGGAGCGATAGAAAACTGACCACTGCTGACTACATAAGGCCGTACAAAGACTGTGAGTACATGTCTAGTAATTTCTTCGCCACACTAATTACTGAGCGTAGATAAGAGTTACTTGGCGGTTCTGATGTACTTTGGCCTGGATGTAGCCGCGTACAGCTTTGGTAAGACTCTTACTTTGAGTCCTTCGCTGCGAGTCCAACTGCTGACGGTCGGTATATAGTATACTTCTCACCGACAATAATTCAAGGATACGGAAACAGTGCGATTATCACTCAGCTTCTCAGCATCCCGCTGTACGCATGCGCGTTCGCTTTCGGCATGATCATTGCCTTCGTCTCCGATCGGACGAAGAGACGGTTCCCGTTCGCTGTACTTGGAGCATGTGTTTCCCTCACGGGATTTGTCACCTTGTTTAATGTGCACGGTAACACTCAAGCAGAATACGCGGCGTTATTCCTCGGAGCAATGGGAGTGTATACGGCGATGCCATTGGTGTTATGCTGGTACGGAATGAACGGTAAGTCCAAGATAAACCTACGTGGCTATGCTGCCTTAATTCCCTCAATTATTTAGCTCAAGGTCATGCAGAACGTGCTCTAGCGCTGCCTTTTCCAGGCCGGGTGGGGAAATCGTGAGTAAACCTTGCATGGTATCGTACTATGTCAAGATGATAACTTTGTTGCTCAGTGTCAGGTATCATTGCCGCGTATGCGTTCCTCGCGAAGGATGCTCCCGAATTATTTGCCGGGGTACAGCTTGTGCATCTCGTTTATCTGCTTGGCTTTACTTGCGATGTGTCTGTATTGCTTCGGAATTTGGAGGGCCAATGCTGCGCGCAGAGCGACAGGAGCTGTATCGTATATGTATTGAATGAGTCCAACGCTGCACTGTGTAATAAACAGCATGTCTTGCCCATATTCCGTATGATACTTGTCTGAGTCCGACCGGCGACCACAGACTCCAAGTCAGACCAGTGGCGTGTCCGCTGCCGCCTGGATAAACTCGGAGCGCCGGCGCCGACGCATGTTCGGATCACCCCGACGGGTCAATCAGACCATGGTATCGGCGCATTGGTCTTTGCCTCGACCACCATCTATAAACAACCGCCACCTGTGGGAAGACACTTTGTAGCCACTTCCTTGTGTTGTTATTCCGACAAATACAGGGACCTTCTGCCTCTGATGGATCCTGGCAAACTCAAGGCGATACGAGGCCGTTCGTAACCTTTGTGCAGGGCGCGAGCTCGTAAATATCCGCTCGATACACGAGGCAGGCTAGTTTACGACCAGTGGTGCGTTGTCTACTTTTAGAACAAGCGTGCTGCCTGTTCTGACCGCCGGTTCCTTGAGATGGTGCAGACCTCGCTTCGCGCGGTGAATTGGGAACAGCCGTGGTGCCAGGGCTCACGCCGCTGTGGACATCGCCAATTTGACGCGCTTGACGACCGTCAGGCCACAAATTTCCCGCACTTGGAACAGAATCCTCCGCTGCAATACGGCACGACGGAGGAAGCAACAGACGAGTACGTTCTTTTCTGATCTGGGACTGTTTTTCAGCGATCTCACATTCTCGTGTGTGCACATTTCCCGCTGCTAAGTATCAAGCCTGTAGCTGAAGCTTGAAGCTTGCGCTCGAAGGGCGACCGCCGGGACCGACGCCACGAGCTCGCTTGCGGGTGAGCTGCAGCCTCTCCGCCGACGTCCGAGCGTTGGTGGCTGCGCTGCCGAACGGGCGGATTTGCGCTAGGCCTGATGGGCTGGCGTCAGGGAAACTCTATGCAGTACGGGGAAACCGAGAGGTTGGCCCCATCTGGCACTCGTGGGTGCCATCACGGCAAGTTCAATATCTTCGATCCTGGCGCCTGGTGACCAGATGTCCATGAATTGAGTCGTGGCGCGCAACCCGCACTGGAACCCTGTCATCCTGGAATGCCGGCATTTCTCCCTTTCGGCTTTCGCCAAACAATATGGGACCTAGGCCATCCCCGCTTCGTGTGCACGCCCCAGTATAAGAAGGCCCCGGACGTTCTGCAGCTCCGTCGAGAGTTTTCTCCCATCCACTCCCGTTCACCGAAGACTTGCGACCGTCCGACATGAGCTCAGAAGGAGTACGACCAGGTATGTCGACTGCTCTGACCGATTCCACATTTCGCTCATCCACGACGAGTAGCCAACCCTTCGAGTGCGTCGACAGAATCTGTCGGCAAACCTGTGGTGGAGGTCGGCGTCGAGAAGCTTGCCTATGAGACCTCCTCTCTGGAGCATGGCTCTGGAGGTTCATACAGATCAGCTTTCCCAAACATCAACGAAAGCGCACTAATCCGCAAGATCGACCTGCGGGTTGTCCCTTTCATCTTCATCCTGAACTTCTTCACGTTCCTCGACCGGTGAGTACGCAACACCTATTATGGCTATGTCAGCTGAGCAGTGTGCAGGGTCAACATTTCCAATGCGGCCCTGTTCGGTTTGAAGCAAGATCTCGGTCTCGTCGGAACTGAGTTCAACACGGTGCTACTCATCTAGTAAGGTTTAATGTCACTGCGCTGACAATAAGGCTAACTCAAGACCAAAGCTTCGTTACGTACATCCTTTGCGAACTGCCTTCCAACATGCTGCTTAAACACTTTAAGCCTCACGTCTGGCGTAAGTGTAGAATTCTTCCTCACTGCGTATCGAAATTGACCAAACGGGTGTAGTGCCACTCTGCATCTTCGGCTTCGGCTTCGTGACCATCATGGAAGGGTTGACCAAGAGCTACGGCGGCATGCTCACAGCTCGTTTCTTCCTCGGTAAGTGCACCATCTGGTTACAAGGTTCCATGTCGTTAACTCTTGAACAGGCTTTTTCGAAAGTGGAATCTTTCCTGGTTGCCTCTATCTGATCTCCATGTAAGCTGCAAACTATCGTCGGGCGGCCAGCACGATGCTGACTTGTGACACAGGTGGTATCGCCGTACCGAAGCGTCGACACGGTTCACAATCTTCTTCCACTCGAACAGTCTGGCTGGGTCCTTCGCTGGTAAGGTTGAACCAAAGCTAGCCTTCATTTTAAATTTATCCTCTCCTTAGGACTTCTTGGCTATGCTATCGGTCACATGGATGGGATGCGTGGTTTCCGAGGCTGGCGCTGGATTTTCATTCTGGGTAAGTGAGATGCCTTCAATGCACTATCGTTCCTGGTCCCTGACGCGCGTCAACCAATCAGAGGGCGTGCTGACCTGCCTGGTTGCGTTCGCACTGTACTTTATCATCTCCGACTTCCCTGAGGAAGCCACTTGGCTGAATGAGGAGGAGAAAGCCTACGTGAAGGCCAGGCTCGAGGACGACGTCGGGCGCTCTGGGAGAGATGAGAAGCTGAAGCTGGCGGACGTCCTCAGGCCATTCAAGGACTGTGAGTCGCCTTTCGATATTTATATGTTCGATGCGCTGACTCAGAACTCTTGTATAGACAAGAGCTACCTCGGTGCGCTCATGTACTTCGGTTTGATTGTTCCTGCGTACAGCTTTGGTATGACCTTCCCTATTAGCAGTCCTCGAGGCCTTATCACTCATGAACTTGATTGACAGCCTATTTCTCGCCGATGATCATCCAGGGCTACGGACACAGCGCAATCACGACCCAGCTTCTCAACATCCCGCCATACTTCTGTGCCTTCGTATTTGGTCTCACTGTCGCCGTCCTCTCCGACAGGCTCAAGCAGCGTTTCCCCTTCATCATCTTGGGCTCATGTATCGGCCTCGCAGGCTTCGTGACCCTGTTCGTCGTCCACACCAATACGCACGCAGAGTACGCGGCGCTCTTCCTGGCAGCTACCGGCATCTACACCGCGATGCCGATGGTGCTATGCTGGTTCGGGATGAATGGTGAGCCATTAGCGATTGTATGCGCGCAGCACGCAGGGCTGATGAATGGCGTCGGGTACAGTTCAGGGACACGCGGGGCGCTCGGTGGCGCTGGCGTTCCAGATTGGTGCGGGAAACTGTGAGTGGTTATGACAAAACGCGGCAGTCGCATGATACTCATGTCTTGAACTCTGCTCCTTAGGCGGAGGCATCATTGCCGCATACGCATTCTTGGCAAAAGACGCCCCTAAATACCTGCCTGGATACACCTTGTGTATCTCGTTCACCTGCCTTTCGATACTCGCGAGTTGCCTATACTTCGCAGGGATATCAAGAACGAACAGCAGACGTAAGTCTGAACCAGCAGGGAAGCTGCTGCTCATTTCATAGCTTCGCGATACCCTCGGAATTCTTGCCCTCACTTCTTTATCTGTTAAATAATTCGAATTTGGCCAGGCTCTGAATATACCTTGAATATCCAAGTAGTAAACCTCTTACGACGAATTCACTGGCGAAGCTATTTGAATATGTCCGGATGCTCTTGTTACCGATGCACGCGATGCAGGTGAAGCTTGAAGTCCTGAATATACTCAAGCTTTAATTTGTTATCAACTGTCGTTACTCTTTCAAGTTGTCGCTGCACACTTGCGAATAAAAGTATGACATATATGGGGTACAACGCGTATGCTTGATATGCTGCTCTTGTTATCGAAGGGCTATTGTGGATTGGCAAAGCAATATGCGGAGGCAATCTGTACACTTGGATTAATAATGACCTTCAAGTCGGTGGACGTCGCGTCGGACGCGAGCCGCCCTGAATGGGAAGCGCACGCGTTGCCGCCCGTTGGCCGGATCCGGTAGTGCGGCCAAACAAGAGCACATTTTCAGGCCCTCCCTCCGCCAATTGCCGCGTCCGTTCACATTCCAGCAACTATGGCGGTCAGCACACCCTTTCCTCACGCTCGCCGCCGCACACTCACAGTTCGCTTTGCACACAGAGCCGGTGTTCTCTTACTTTGCGCGCAGCGTGCCGTGCACGCCCAGTGAGCCGGTACGTCCACGAGTGCGTGTGGTCCAGCGCGTGCGGCTCACCCAGCGTCCGCTTCAGCTCCCTCGCTGGTTCGTCGCGATGGCTCGCGACCGCTGCCACCGAGACGTCGTCCTCGACACCACCGCCGCCTCCAGTGACCTCGTCTGACCCCAGAATCACGAAGATTGTCGATGACATTTCCGGTCTGACGCTTCTGCAGGCGGCCGACCTTGTGACGTTGCTCAAAGTAAGCCTGGGGTCGGAATAAGGAATGGGTTGGATTGGCTGGACTCACGGCGACCTGTCTAGTCACGTCTGAATATCCAGGAGATTGCCATGCCCTCAGCTGCTCCTGCGGCAGCACCAGCGGCCGCCGCCGAGGAAGCTCCTGTTGAGGTACACGCAGTTAATAATGTGTCTTCGGCTTGTAACTGACCTTTCTCTATAGGAGAAGCCCAAGGAGAAGACTCAGTTTAACGTCAAGCTGGAGTCGTTCGAGACGACCGCAAAGCCTAAGATCATTCGGGAGGTCAAGGCTCTGATACCCAACTTGACCTTGATCGACGTACGTCCTCTCGTTAGACCTCCCTTCATTCATGGGTCTCAACATTTTTGTACTGTAGGCGAAGAAGTTTGTCGAGTCGCTACCAAAAATCCTGAAGGAGAACTTGAACAAGGAGGATGCCGAGAAGATGCAGAAGACCTTCAAGGACCTCGGCGCCGTCATTGTCCTCGAGTAGACGTTCCGGCCCTGCTAGCCATCTTTACGCACAATACCGATCTCCTAATATATGGGCTTTCATTGTCTCCCCACGGAACGCAACTTGCGTCAGAATGCGTGTGGACATGGTTCAAATTCATTGTCCTCGGTACGAATACAGCCGTACGTACATTACAAGTGACTAGTCCACTTGGATGATGCAACAAGAAGTAGTAATAATAGAACGACAGACAGCGAATGGAATGGTCGAAACAATGCGATTGAAATGAGATGGTCGCTGCAATGAAAGAATGTGTGAGGGGAGGTGTTCAGTCCTCCGAGAGATATCGGTACTCGAAGCGGAAGTCGCTCTTCTTGCGCTGGCACCATGAGCCCTCCCAGTCGAAGTAGACGTACACGCCTTGCTCGTACTCCTCCGTGATAGCTTGTGGCTCAGAGTGGCGTTGGAACCACGTGAGGTACTTGACGTGGAAACGCCATGACTGTCTCTTGAGTTCTTTCGCCGCGAGATATCTGAAGAGACGTGGTCAGCATCTTGCTTCCATGAGTGAGCACACCATGCACGTACTGCTGGTATGTGCCTGGGTGGAAGTAAAACACAAAGAACAGCGTCTCAACGTCAAGCTGCGAGAAGATGGCTGGTGTGCTGAGAATGGGGTTTGGCACTTGCGGGTAGTACGAAGGAGTCTGTAACGGATTCCGAGGTACATAATACTTGGGCCTTCAAGTGCATGTGAATACGTAGCTACAGCCCTAGCGAGACAAGTGAAACGACGTACTTCTCGGTATCCTGCGGCTGTGGCATGCTGGTGTAGCTGCCTTCCAGAAGTTTGTGCAAGTGACCCAGGTCCGACATGCGATGAGGGGCTGTATCACGGGACGATGAATCTGCGGTTCAGTAGCCAGTAGACCAGTGGCAACCAGGACTTACCCTTCTGCTTGACATTCTCGAACGAGGTGACCAAATCCGACAACGAGCCAGGGAACGTCTGCCTCAATTGTTGCTGGGGCAGCATCTGCTGAGCCGCCGCTGATGGTGGCCTGGTGCCTTGTTGTTGTGGCGCACCGACCATACCCGGTGGTGGCTGGTCTACACTGGGAGGGAACTGAGGCATCGACTGCGGTTGCGAAGAGTTTGGCGCAGGCGACGAGCCGTTCGGTAGTGGTGGCTGCGACGTGGGGTATTGTAGTGGTTGTGTCGACAGTGGCGACCAGCCAGGCTGCGTTTGTGAGGGTTGCTGTTGCGTCGCGCCGTTCGTGGATGGCTGTGGCAAGTCCACTGGAAGCTGCTGCGGCACGTTTTAACAAAGTTAAGAACAAAGACGGTTTCATTGAACCTACAGCTGGTGGTGGTGAAAGAGCTGATATTGGTGACGCATCTGTAGTGACAAAGGAAATTCGTTAACGAAACAAAGCAGATGTATGACAGCACGAGGCGTACCTGTATGGTTATTCTGTGGTGATGGGAGCCCTGGCACGCTCACCGAACTTGGCACAGCCTCGGATAACGCAGGCGAGTCATACATTGAATCATCGGCAGGTGGAGCAGATGTTGAGGCAGCGGAAGACATGACCGGACTTATCGTGGATGGATGTGTCAGGCTTGGTGAGGTTGTCGCAGCTGAGACTTGATCTATTGTCGATGTCGACGCTGATATTGACGGTGCAGCAGGTTGACTTGTTGACGACTTTTCCGCTGCTGGTGATGTCGCTGGATACGATGTTGACGGCGTTACTGCTGCTGCTGCCGCCGCCGCATATTTTACGGGTAATGGTCTTGTCTGCGGTTTCGTCTCCAGTCCAGCTTTCAGGATGCTTGCCATTGGTTTTTGCTCGAAATTTGGATTTGGCGGCGGTTTCGCTATGCGAGGAAGCTTGCTCAGCCGTATGATATTTTCGAGCAGAACATAACACACTCACTTTCCGAAGCTATTGACGGCTCTGGTCGAAACATGAGCACCAGTAGAGAGTGTTTTACATGAGACTCACTGCGCAGCTGAAGAGTCGCGCTGGCCTTTTTGAGGACAGGGCTTCCATCGCGTTTACTACTTGTTATGCTCTCTTCATCATGTTGCTGTTTCTTCAGCGGCGTTCGTGGAGGAAGGTCTGGCATCGCTGTGAGCTATGACGACAGCTGGGATGAAAAGCAATGAAGCACCTTCGCTTGCATCTTCAGACTCGTCGCTCTCCTCGTGGTCGGCCAAACCGAACTTCTCTTCCTCTTCGTCAAGGTTGAGTTCGTCATAAATACCCTCGTCTTCGTCGAACCCTTCCTCCTGCACTCAACACATACAACAGTCCAAACAAGTCTTAAGACAATTGTGCAGGGACGAACCATGTTACTTTCCACGAAGTAACTCACATCCTCCTTCAGTGCATTCACCCGGTCTGTCGATAGCGAGCCATTGTCGAGTAGCCGGAGAACAATCTCCAGACGGCTGATGTGCCATTTCCGCCGCTCGTTTAGGCCCTCGAGTACCTCCAGACGCTCCGCATGCCCGCCTCTACCCTTCTTCTTCGCACCGCCCTGCAAAGTCTCAATTTCCGCCTCTGCTGTCTCCACCTGAAGCAACAGCTCCTCGACGATAGACTGCAACCAGTGCGTCGTTTCAAGCTTCTCTTGCTGCTTCGGGTCCAACTTCGCTGATTGAATGAGACCTTCTTTCGAAAATGCTTTGGTCTTCATCTCCTTCTCGCAAGCCTTGAACTTCTCCATTTGCTGTAGTGCGCCGTATGTGGCAGTCAGTTGGGGACATGAGTACCTGGAAAGCGGCCTGCGCAACACTGTCGTTCCAGAATAGAAAGGCAGCGCATGCCACTAACACGCTTTCCGGTGTAGGCACAAGACGTACTGTCTCAATAAGTCTCCGGTTCTCCAGTAGGACACTCTTGTCCTTAATGTCGTTGCTCGCGACCCACGTCTTGATTTGGTCTCGTAAACGCTGCAGTTTTTTGATCTGCGTCTTGAGATCTGTCTCCAGTTTCTCCTTCTGTGTCTGGTTCGTCGACGACTGCATCTTCTCGTATATGCTCTCAAAGAGCTCGACGCCTTCCGTGACCTTCTTCAACGTTCGGTCAATCTCAGCTATATTTTATAAGGAAACCTCATGTCAGCTAGCATTTTCACAGACAAGCAAGTAGAGTAGCGTACATTGGAGCTTTCGTGCCGCCATGTTTGACCCCGGGGCGCAAGGAGGAGTATATCACACAGGAGAGAAGCAATTAGACGCGTAGTAACCGCCCTGCACGATGGCTGGGACTATTTGTTCATGTTTGCTCAGCCCATCGGCAAATGTAAGCGCCCATAGATGCTTTAACATGGGCGCTTGGATGTTAGCGTTCAGTAGCAGCGTGTGCATGGCGCAGGCAATCCTCTGCTATGCAGGACAAGGCATGCTACTGCGTGTCGGAAGGATTGGGTAAGCAGGCTCTCGGAGCTACGCTTAGAGATCTCGGATGATAGACAAAACGTTTCAAACGCAGCGCAGCCTCAGGCGTATTGTTTTGGTGCGTGGGAAGATCATTAGCCGCCCGCTTCTCACTTCCGAACAGAAAGTTGAGAAACATGTACGGTACTTAGGCACTCTCACTTGACTCTCACATCACTTTCTGGCCAAGCGACGCCCCCTCACGCCCTTCACGACCCATACCTACTTGTACATATCCTCTAGTTGCATACCACCGTGATGAAGAGCCTTCGCAAATCACTGTCCAGTACCGGCCACAAGGAGCAGAGCATATCCAGCCCGTTGCCCTCCCTCTCCAAACCCCTCTCCGCGATTCAGCCTCCAAAGAAGGTTATTCGCGCACTCACAAGCTACAAGGCTTCCGCTCCGCAGGAACTGTCTTTCGAGAAGGGCGACTTCTTCCACGTCGTTAACGATGTCGGCGATGGACAGTGGTATCAAGCCCACAACCCTGCGTCTGGAGCGAGGGGCTTGGTCTCCGCCAGTATGTTTGAAGAATTCATGAAGGGCGCAGCAACGTACGTCCTGTACCGCAGTATTACATGTCGTCCCGGTCTAACAGCTTTACAGACCAAGGACACCCGTGATAGCGTCCCCGCTCCGCCCGGATTCGCCTTCATCAGCCAAGTCGCAGGCATTCTACGCCATCGTTCTGCACGACTTTGAGGCCGAACGGGCTGACGAGCTGGATGCGAGAGCAGGGGATGCGGTTACAGTTGTTGCACAATCAAACCGTGAATGGTTTGTAGCGAAACCCATAGGCAAGCTTGGTCGACCCGGCCTCATTCCCGTGTCGTTTGTGGAGATCCGCGATCCATCTACTGGCCAAGCCGTTCAGGATGTGAATGCGCTCATCGACCGGGGGCATTGCCCCCGTGGAAGACTGGAAGCGACAAGTCATGAGCTACAAGGCCAACAGCATATCGTTAGGTGTGCTGGACGACTCCACTACCCCTCAGACATCCTCGTTTTCCACTGCAGGCAAGAAACTTGCGTCCACCAGCGTGCCTCCCCCTTCACGCGAGCAAGTCAATTCATATGTCCCGCCAAATGCGCTACCAAATGGAATTCTCCTTTCCAGTGACGTTAAGTCATTCCACTACGAAATGGAGGAATATTGGTTCCGCGTCCACGCTTTATATCAACCTTATGGAACGGATACCCTTCCTCCTTCGAGACAGCTCGTTATTTTCCGATCCTACAACGATTTCTACGATTTCCAGGTTGCCCTATTGGGCATCTTCCCTCGCGAAGCCGGCCGGGACGGCTCCAACCGCATTTTACCTTACATGCCCGGTCCTGCCCCTCAGGTTGACAACGAAATAACCAACACTCGACGGGTGGAACTGGACGAATACCTGCATCAGCTCTGTGCTCTTCGCTTTTCAAACAGGTACCTCGTGGAGCACCAGCTGATTCGCGACTTTCTCGCGTTAAGGCCCGGCGACGCGGAGCAAGAGTCGGAGCCTCAGTATGACGAGATAGAGGCGTTATCACCCCCAACGACCGTCCGGAAACGCGCCAATCCGAGTACCCCGTGGAAGAGCAGCTCTCTGATCTGCGCATCTCCCATGGGCCTGACTCTGGGTATGAGGAAGGTGACACATTGGGTCAGAGTTACGATGGTGGCAACTTCGACTATTCATCGCGCGACAGAGTAACCTCCAGTGCCTCTATGTACAAGCAAGCGTCGAATGGGCTGTCCCAGTCGCGCGCAAGCTCTCGTGCCAACTCGAGACTGGACGATGGCCAAAGTCGGTCGTCACTCGAAATCGATCCTCTTCGCGCCAATGGTTACGCCCGCTCGTCCGTATCCTCGTCGCAACAACCATCACCTGTTCGCTCTTCCCATGCGCCTTCCGTGTCTACATCGGTCTCCAGCCGGTCGCGCTCCCACTCCACAGCCAATACACCACCAATATCGGCTTCTGTACCACAGACCGCGTTCGTCAAGATCAAGATCTTTGACAAGGATGAAGTGGTCGCGATCCGTGTACATCCGCGCGTAACACACTCGCAGCTGGTAGAGAAGGTGCAAGCACGCCTAGGGCCGAGCGTCTCGAACCTGAGGTATCGAGACAGCATGAGCAACGACTTCTATCTCGACAACGACGAGGAGCTCCGGGCATGGATGGATGGTACGGAGCGACACGTTTTATACGCAGAATAAGTCAATCAGTCAAGGAATTGTATTTCTTCGACTCGCTTCGTCCGGACCGTACGCATGCCACGGACACCTATTTTATTGTCTCGCTGCACTTCGTTCTTCGATGTAATCACTTGTTATGTTGTTCATCATGGATTTGTGTCTTCAGTACTTTTGGAGATGTATACCTTCCTCCTCGTCCTGTACCATCATTTGTTACATTATATACCCTCAACGCCAATTGTATGCCATACCAAGGCTTTGTAGACTGGTCCACCAAGCCTCGACAACGCTTTGAAAGTTGCAGCGCCTCTTTGGCGCCCTTTTGGTGAGCAGCCTCGAGGCATTTGCCGCCTTACACCGTGTTCTCGACCCCGTTGGTCGACGGAGCATATTACTCGAGGTTCTACACGCCCCCGCCATGCACAGAAGGCTATCTATTATTTTAGACGTATATTGCATTTCTTGAGCTGCTATCTCCATCCCAATGTCGACTCAGCCCACCGCACCGTCGCAAGGCAACTCGCTACTTGAATCAGCCAGCTCCTCTAGCGCAACAGTACGGAACCTATCATTCGTTACACCTGGAGCCGGAACGTCAAACGACGGTCTCCTATCCGCTGGAAATGCACCGAAGACACCGCATACGCCAGGTGAAGAGGAGACGTTGGAATGGCACGAGGTGATAGAGCTGCAAGCCTTTAGCGAGCGGAAGGCATGGATTGAGGAGAAGATCAAGGTGTGTATGCACCGCTTAGCCATGAATATCTCTTATGACGACCCTGTCAGTTCTTGGAGCAACTCCTCCGATTCCAGTCTTCGTGGGTCTCGATGCTGTTCGGTCGTCAGCGACGGAAGTGCCGGTACTCCCCTCCCGCGAGCAGTTGCGGGAATGGCTCGAGGAACATGATCGAATAGAAAAGGAGACGGAGGTGTTCGACTCCGGGGAGCTCAAGAAACTGAAGAAGTTCACGAAAGGTAAGCCAATCCTATCAACTAATGTTCAGAGCTTGCGGTACTAAGCAATGTCCACAAAGCGGCTACACAGCGAAATCTTTCTCCAGCAGACACGGACTTGATTGAAATCACGTTAACGACCATATACGCCCTCGATAGGCTTGTGCACCTCCTCCGAGACAGGTCAGATAACTATGAACTGCTGGGCATTCGACTGACTTGGGAAGAACGACGTTCCACCGCGTGGACAGAGCTACGAAGTATCGTGGCCGCGCTACAGAACTTCCTGGAAACCCGTGCAAGGTGGTCTCCGTCGGTCTATGAGCGCCATGAATCGGACGATGAGGAGAAATCTTCGAGCGACCTCCTTCCGATGCCCCAACCTGCATTACGCCGCCGTGGCTCCACAGTGTCTTTGGCATCCACTGCTTCGGAATCCGCTATACCTTCTCTCGGCATCTCACGCAGGGAGCGTTTCAAGATTGCTGAGCAATTATCGCGGGATGCTGCCCAGTTCGCCAGTCGAGCATCGTCTCTACGACATAGCAAGGTCGCTGCTGCCGGGAAAGCCCTCGATCAGCTTATTGACGAGAGTCGGAAACCTGTGCCAGATGAACTGCTGGATGAGCAAGACCGCCTGGAAGACAAAGGCATCAACGAGATGGAGGATATCGGCAAGTTCGTCATGAATGTCGTGATGCAGTGGAAAAAGTATGGTCCAATCTTGCTGTTCATTGATTATATGCTGACAATTGCGCCAGGGCTGATGAAGTTTACGTCGAAACCGCGAAGGACAAGAACGCGGCGGAGACTTTACTGGAAGAGATTGCAATTGCCAAGCTGCATCATCCGTCGGCTCGTCAGGACGCTGCGTTCATGTCCCGTCTGGCTATTCTCGCGAAGCGGGTTGGAGATGAGGGGCAATCCTGCTGATGCAAATAGCTATTTTCCACGACCCTATCATGGACTGTTTCTTGACCAAGAGAAGGCCAACGAGACTATCGAACAGATACTGGCGTCAGAGCTGGAGGTGGCTCGGACTCATGTTCGGGAGGTCGAGACAGCGGCGAAGGAGTATCATGCGAGGTTCGAGGCGGTCAAGAGAGTTGAGACAGCGTCGAGAGCTGCTTCTGAGCTTGCGAGCCAACTGGAATTATTAATTGCCCGCCTGGAGGCAGGGAAGGACGAGCCTCAAGGCGACGGTTCGCCTCCGAACCTCAGTACGCCGCATTGTCTCGAGTCATCTGCACACAGAGTCTTCTTGGTTCATCTGGATGATCTTGTCGACAAACTGCGGAAAGCCGAGGCAGAGGCAGACGATCTCCTATTATCTGCACAGCTGTCGCTTGCGGATCTACGCGACCCTGGTGTTGACCAGCAATTCGTCCAAACCTCGACGGACGCCGTTGATCGTCTCACCTCGCTCCGTGGCTCTGCTCCCACTATACGCAATGCAGCATTGTCCAAGGTCGATGTCTTGTCTAAGGTCCGCTCGTTATGGGCGATCATGGCAGAAGTGTTCGATCGGCTCAATGGCATTCACGAAGACATTGGAGAGACGATGCAGCAACAGGCATGGAAGCCTGAGTCCGATGGCGACGCTGCGCTCTTGACACCAGAAAGTCCTATCTCTGCACTCCCCAGTACCGAAATCCCAGTCGATGTATCGGAGAAGCTCGATACACTTGAGGCGACACTGAACAACGGCGTTGTCTTGCCTCTTGGGGTGGTATCTTCATCACTTGGTACCTCCCTACGAGAATATCTCGTAGACTGCACCTCAGGCTTGAAGAGTGCTCTGGAAGACGCGAGACGCATGGCCGATCTGTGCGCTGCCGTCCAACGGCAGTCCTCTGAAATGGGCGTTATCCGTGATGAAATGAACACCATCCAGCTACGCGCAGAGGACTTCAAGACTCGCTGTGAAATTAGTGCACAAGATGTGCTCGGTGGCACTCAGACAGATGGCCAGTTCAAGAACTCTTTGGATGCTTTCGTTAGCGAATTCGACCAACTGCGCGCCGATTTGGAAACGTTCCAGGCCGTTCTTCCTCGCCGGGTGCCTCTCGTGGCTACTACGGACAAGATTCCTACAGGACTTCCTTCTCCGCCTCACTATCAACGACGGTTCTCCATATCCACAGGCTTGAGTCTTGAGATCATCCAGCAAGCTGCATCGGTGCCTTTGCCTATCGAGTTGGCTTCCGTGGACCGCGGTGTTCGAGCCGACTGCAACAGATATAGTATGCGACTGGCTGGAGAACTGGAGGGGATGTCTCAGACCATTGACTATCTCCGCCTATGTGGAGTAGCACGACAGGTCGACCTCTCAGTGACGTCTGTCTCCGGAAGTCTGCAACAAGGCGTCTTCGCGCTGGAAGCCATCCAACAGTCAGTGGAAGAGGCAGGCACTGGACACGTGGCATCACAAGAGCTCGTGGAGCTGTCAGAGCAAGTCGACCAGGTAATGAAGGAACACGAACCCACCATGACTTCTGCGTTCCTCTCGTTGCGCGACCTTCTTAGCCAATTGGAAGTTGGACTATCAAGTCATGACCATAGCACGGGGAGTTCACTGCTGTCGCCGCGAAGACGGTCCGTTGAAGATACTCGGGAGCAACTGGACGCTTGGCGCGAGAATGTGGATGTTCTGTCCGAGCGCATTTCCGACCTGAGACGCACTGAGCAAGCACGTCTGGACGAGTTGGAAAGAGCAAGACTAGAAGAAGAGCGACTCAAAGTGGAGGCAGCGGCCAAGGCCGAAGAGGAGCGTTTGGAGGCTGAGAGGCGGGCAGCGGAGGAGGAAGAGGCTCGTGCACGAGCAGAAGAGGAGCGCGCCCGTCTTGAGGCAGAAGCCGAGGAGGAACGAGCGCGGCTGGCTTGGGAAGCTGCAGAGGCCGAGCGTCGCCTAGCTGCTGAGCAGCAGAGTGCGGTTCTCGACGACGCAGACGGTGAGTGCGCCCCACTGCCGATGGGCTTTTGTTTTGCTCATAGGATTATTGCCTAGACGTCTTCGGAACGGGCGGGCAGGCGGAGTCAGGATCGATGATGAGTCAAGAGTCATCCGACTTGCATGACCAGATTACTAGTCTTAAGAAGCGTCTGCGTTCCATCGGCATCACTGAAGCCGCACGGCCAGATTATCGAGGCACAGATTCACTCCCCACAGAAGTCCAAGCCACCAAGCTCGACAAGAGCTTTACCGCTCTATTGGATGAGGTGAACTCGCTGCCGGAGTCTGTGCCGGATTCACTCACCGTGAACGCAGAGCTTCAGTCGCTACGGCTCGAGGTTCAAGATGTTTCAGAAACGCTTCGAAGAGTACTTCAACTCGGCGATCTCGCTACTTCCATCCAGTTTTGTGACGGTGCTCTGAGCGATCTCCTCGAACATGTCGACAGTTACCCAGCTCCTCCAGCGGGACCCCTTTCATCTTCCCATCTGACAGACACAAACAAGCCCCCGGAAGATCAGCTGTCGGCTCGTCTTACATTCACTAAGCAATGCGTCGAAGGCGTTACCTTCCGGGCCCTTTCTTTGGTTGACGACCCCCGAGTTGCGGGCGAACGAGACCGTATCACTCAGACATGGGACGAGCTGCAGGCCATGGGACAAGACCTCATTAACGGGAATCAGCCACGCCCTTCCAGTACCATGAGCCGAAACGCCCCAACTCCAGCTCCAGGCCCTGTACGAGGACCAAGGCGTCCATCTCTGTCGACTAAATCGAAGTCTTCCGGTTACAGCCAGCTGTCCCCTTCTTCATCCTCTTCCAAATACCTCACGCCTCTTCCGCGTACTCGGCGGTCCGTATCGGGACCGTCAACCGCAGGTGCTGCGATTGCAAGCCGGAGCAGGGTCCCCAGCAGGGCCTCCACTGCCTCGACACAGCGGTCGGTAACTGGATCGACGCCGATTACGCCATCGAACTCGACCTCGAGGTTGCACCAGCCTACCTTCGCATCTCGTCAACGGTCGAACAGCGCCGTGACAACCATTTCCTCGCCCGTAGTCGAGAAACGCGGGACTCCTGCACTCCCTTCAACCCCACAGTCATTTACACGACGCGCACGAGCTGGCTCGAACCAGAGCATGCATACACGAGTGGCTTCCCCGTCACCATCCGTGTCATCAATGTCCATGTCGCGCTCGCAATCTAATCTCAATCTGTCTCGCTCGTCTGTTGGTTCTACAACTTCCAAGTCGACTTGGTCTCGAGCCCCTAGACCGTCATTCCCTCACGTACCGAAGTCTCCACCCATTTCAAGGGGAGCCTAGCGGGGAGAAGACGCCATATATTCCCAACCCCAAGAACAAGCTCGATGTTGCCGTTGGTGATGTAATCAATAACTTGCCAGTGAACATCAACATCGAGGTTGTGGCGGATACCTGGAAGGATCAGAGTGGCAAATACTGGATCGGTGACGAAGAGCCTAAGCTGTGTTTCTGTCGTATATTACGGTCTCAGACCGTCATGGTGCGCGTCGGTGGTGGATGGACGGAGCTCTCAAAGTAAGTCCTTGGAAACTAAGTCTGGACGTCCTGCTCACAAGCAATATCTCAGGTTTATTAAAGAGCACTTCGCCGACGCTTTCCGACTTCTTCCGGAATCTCCTCCTCCACGCATTGCTCCTGCGGAAGAGAAGTGGATCAGTTCTACCACTCTTAAACAACAGTCCCTGCACGAAGTCTTAATGAGTCCTCCATTACGACCACAGACACCTGAGCGCAGCGGGCCATTTATACCCTCGTTTGCCTTGTCGACACCCAGCGGCACCAGCCCGAAGGCGCTCAAGAGCTCCTCGCCTGGGTCGCCCGGGTCGCCTTTACAACCTATCCAGTTCATCCGCCGCGCCGACCGTGACTCGCCCGTCATGCGCGCGGAGACCCCCACTAAACCACGGCCGCGGCGTCCGAGCAGTGTTGCTCAAAACACGGCACGGGCTCCGGCGTGGCGCCCCTGACCTTGCCATTCCGCCTTGCTACCATCGCTAGTCTTTGTGTGTCTCATCCGCTCTTGCTTTGTCTTGCTCATCGTCCTCGCTGCTCGCCTGTCAGCGCATTTACGCCTATTTAGAAGCTATTTTTTGTTGGACGCTATAAATTTGGGACATCGTTCGTTCGTGAATCTGTCCTCTAATATACCATTTGTATCTTTCACATCGTATAGTAGGCAAGAATTGATCACATTGCTACTCTTGTGATTCAGGCGGCCGTATAGTGCCGCTGTTCGAGCTTGTAGACCCAGCCATCGCTGCTGCGACGTGAGCGCGACCGCGTACTGAGCGGTTACCTGAGGCGGTTTCGCCAACCACGACGTGGACAAAATACCGCCCTGCCTTTCCCTCCCCGACGCGGATGAAGCTCAGGTCTGTAGTACGTCCGAGGCATTAGAATCCGCGCTTTACGCCGCCACACAAGTTTATAAGGATGAAGGCGAGCTTCGGACACCGACTCGCAGTCGAGATCGGAACTGGAATGTGTCAGTCCAGCGCCGCTCAACATAGAGGTCTGGTATGCCTGTGAGTGATGACTTGGAATCAATGCAGCTGCGTCAAGGTGGGTGTTGGTATCGCTCTCCCGGGCCGTCGAAGTTGGGCTTCGGTTTCGGTCTTCTTGCTATGTCGGAATGATGCGTGGCTGGCTCTTCAACAGCACAAGTCCCTTCGCTTCTGCTGCTTTCTTTATATTTTTTCTTCTCCTTCTGTTTTTGCTTCTTTCATTTATTTCTATCTTTCAGGTTCTTGGACGTTGGGTCGGCGGCGGGTATGTCGGTTTCCCTTTGCAGGCCCTTCTGATAGTTCCTGAAGCGCAAGAGGCCTCACGCCAAACAGACGCCCTTTAATGCTTTGCCTTTATCGTATGTCGACCACATTAAGTTGCAAAGAGCTTGAAGGGCAAGAGCGAGGCTGGTGGAGAGTCAAAGAGCCTAGTACTTGAAGGGAGAGGGTGAGGGGAAGAGGCAAGGAAGCTGGAGACTTCCGAGCTCAAGATGTCTGTTATTTATACGTTCAGAGGCTGGCATGTCACGGGATTTAGCCTGTTTATCGCCAGTCAACCAACCGCGTCCCGATCGCGTCTGGGCGCCAGCCGCGTCGAATGTGGCCACTTTGTCCCAGAAAGGCAGGTTTAGGCGGCTGCCACCGGGCCGGGAGATAACAAGCGCCAGGCGCCGTCGGGTTGATGTTGATGCCGCGTCTTACTAGTACTGTGCACGCAACTGGCACTGGAGTTGCTTTCGCTGGTAAGCTGCTAGAACACATTGTGAGGGGCGTGTACGCGCACCTACGCGTGTCATTTTTCGCTACAATAGCCTTACGATGCCGCACTGCATGGTACATTGTACTCGGCTCCAGGAAAGGTGAATGACCATCATTGCGAATATTCAAGGGTGATCATGGATACACGACGAGTACTAATACAACGGGTAGAATAGGTTATGAATACAGATGTGGTATCGTAGACTGTCCGCTCATCCTCTCATCTCTCCTTGCAAGAGATACTGTCTAGCTCTAGAGTTGGTTGTCACATGTTCTGTGCCAGCCCAGCACCGAGCCAAGGCGTCGACGAACTCGACTCTTCCGACTCCAGTGTCTACAGCGTTGTGTGAGGCAACGTTCACGTCTCCCACATGATAGACCGTCAACATACCTCGAGCAACATCTTCACCACATGGTCCACCTCGCCCGGAGCGACGCCGCCGCACCCCGCGCTGATGATCTTGCGGTACTGAGCCATGCGCCCGCCAGTGCCCGCCTCCTCCTGCGCCTTCACGAGCGCGTCGAACGTCTCCACGCGCCGCTTCTTGTGCATATGCAGGTCCGCGCGCAGCTGCTCGCACTGCGTCTTGACCGCCTCCGGGTCCGTCGGCAGGTCCGCATGCAACCCGAGCAGGTCCGTGACGTCCTCGCCGTTCGCCGCGCGGTACACCCCGTTCTCGACCGCGACGGGCTGCAGCTGGCCGCCTGCGAGACCACGGACGGCCTTCTCGCGCTCCTCCTCGTCCTTGACCCATTTCTCCCAGCCCAGCCGGTACCGCTGCCCCATCTTCGCACGCAGCTGGACCTCCAGCTCCGCCAGCCGCTGCTTCGTCTGCGGCAAATGTTGCGCCTGGTTCAGCAAAGACGTGACCGACCGCCGGCTGTCCAAGATCTCGCTCTGGATGTTCGCGGAGAGCGCTTGGGCTTGGTTCATGTCCCGCTCCTTGTCCCGCAGCTCCTGGTCATACGCAGTCCCCAGGCTGTTCAAGAGGGCAGCGACATCGTTGACGCAACGAGTGGCCGCCTTCTGGCCCGTCACCGAGTAGTGTAACTGAGGCCTGTCGCTGGGCGGAGTCGAGGTGAAGGAGTATGCGGGGGGCGCAGATGGGGGCGGGGCGGGGTGCGAGTGCAGGTGCGGGTGCGGGGCCGCGGCTTGCGCGTTGCGGTATGACATGGACATCGTTCTTGAAGGTATTATCGGCGAGGAGCGAAAGCGTTCGTCTTCAAGGATGTAGTCCTCCGTGCTCTTCCCGTCCTTGTTCGTGATCTTGGGATCTGCACCGTGGTCAATGAGAATCTTGACTAGACGTTTGCTGCGACAGCGCGCTGCTAGCGTGAGCGCGGTCTCGCCGTCCTCATCTTGGAAATTGATGATGTCGGCCAGCTCTCGCGGGTAGTCTGAGAGACGGCTCAGTACGGTCTCCATATAATACCGAGCGGCGTGGGTCTTCCCCTTCGACATAGCGACATCGACTATATGGTGGAACACTGTACGGTTGTTGTTGTCGATGTTGAGCGTAGAGCGATGCAACAGTTCGTAGAGGTCAGGGAATTTGCGGACATCGTAGTTGTTCGCGAACATGACGCTGCGCATGAGCGCTGTCTGCCCCGCCCTGTTGACCTTGAAGATGTCAGCACCCGTCGTCAAAAGCAGCTTCACGATACGTATGCGCCCCATGGCGCTCGCCCAGTGCAGAGCTGTATGGCCGTCGTCGTCAATAGCCATATTCGGATCAAACTCCGGCGGAGGAGCGATGAGCACCGCCGGCACCTGGTTCGTATCGGAGATGAAGTATTCGAGAATCTGGTCGCCGTATGACGGCGGCTCTTCATTCCTCCCGTTGACTGACAGGCCATCAAGGTCGGTGTCGCCATCATCATGCCGTGCCTTCCGCTTGCGCAGGTTCGGCGAAGGTGAGCGGAAGCCGTCCCCTAGGAAGGCCTCAGTCGGTGCAGGGCTGCTTCGGATAGGCGAAGGCGTGCGAGAGCTCGAGGACGCCTCGGACGGCGACGGCGTCATCGAACCGTCGTCGGAGCCTTTTATCGAGAACGACTCCGGCTCCGATTCTTCTCCGACCTCGACAGCGGCGCGACGCGAGGAACGCGTGCTGATGGTGGGCGTCGAGGCATGTTCGACGGCCGCTCGGCGGGGGCAATCTTCGGATTCGACGGGGCGGCGACGAGATGCTTCGGCGCGAGCGGCGGGCTCTTGTCGCCTGCGTCGGGATGGAACTCCATGATTGGGCGGAGCAGGTTCTCGCAATTGTATTGCGTGCATAGCTGTATGCCACGCTCGAGGGGTATCCAAGTTCCTGAGGCAAAAGTAAATATCGACTAGACTTGTCTGTCAGCCGCCTGCGACATACCTTGATACTTTCCGTACCCGCCTTGCACCTTCTCATGGACCCCCTTCTGCACTTCGCGCTCTAATATACGGGTCCGCTGAGGCTTGTCGAATCCGGCTACTTTGAGTATTTGGGTTGCGTTGAGCCAAGAGTCTACACGGCGCCTCATGACCGCAACTCCCTTGCACATCCTGGATTTGTGGCAAAGGGGATCATGAGAAATATACATGGTTCAACAGTAGAGGGGACATACATCTCGTAGACGGGAATACCACTGTATGTGGCCTATACCATGAAATCAGCGACCCGGCTTTTTTACGGTGACGATGCCTAATTAGCGTGTATCTACCTTGAAGATCTGGCCGTCTGGCATGGCTGCAGCTTATCCTCGTCGTGAATTGTCGTGAAGCGGGGCGGACTTGAGGAGAGGGAAACCGAGTGGGCTCGACGGGCGCAGGCGGGGGTGATGATGGGAAGAGTTGAGAAAGGACGGAAACGCGTGACGACCGTCCGAGAACGCGCCTCGACGCGACACGCACCCGGCACTAGACGCTCAAGCTGAAGCGTCCTTGCAGAGACCGAAACAAAGTACACAAAAATACGCCGAGAAATTAGAAGCTGAAAACGAGGGGGAGGTAGGCTGAGAGGTGGCGGAAGAGGTAAGGGAGCTCGCAGAGCGTCGCAGTCGGCCTTATGAGGGTTCGCGATCTCCCAATCGAGGCATCCGCTGCCGAAGCACGCACGCAGGCTCCAGCCCCTAAATCATGCCTCGCTGGACCGCCGCCCCCGCCTCGTCGACTCGAGGATAGCTCCAAGCCTTTGTCGCACTTTGCTGGCCGTGCAGGGTAGGCCGGTTGCGGAACCCGACTCGACGACGATATAAGTACGAGAAAGAGATAGACCATTTAACACCGCTGTGTTATGGCGAGGGCATCTCAGAGCATTCCCACAAATTCTAGACTATGCGCATAACCGTGTATCTCCTTGTACTGGTGAACGGTGAACGTGTCCCCGCGTTTTGAGGCGGGGTGGTGGAGGACAATTAAAATAAAAACATGAGGCTGACACGGTCATGCGCGCGTCTATTCTTCGCCGCGTGTCGCGTCACAAGACCACGAGGCTGCCTGGCTGCAAGAGCCCGTCGAGGAAGGTGCCCGCGTTTGCACGTCTTGTTCTCCGACATTCACCATCCCCGACAGCGAGCTCGACGATGGCCACAGCGTGCGAGCCGCTCAGCCACTTTGGAGGCAGGTGCGCTCAGATAATGTCTTTGCGCCTTGGAGAATAGCGGTTGACATTCGGAAACGACGACAGGCTGTACTTCACGACCTTTCCTCATCCTGCGCCACGCCCGGACATTCTCAACCGCTTTGAGCCGGATAGTAAGCCGAGGATACGAGGACAAACCCAAGCGTCGACATCTACGACACCCGACGACGACGCGAAATACTACTACTTCACCGTCGACGATCAGCTTGTCTACCTATCTTTCTTTCAGGACTGGGGCCCGCTCAACCTTGCAATGGTGTACAAAGCCTGCATTCTGATACATGAGCTGCTGCAGGTCTGTTTGGACGCGTACTCCAGTCTGCGCCATGCTCATCTCCCTACAGGACGGCGACCTGTCGGCACACCGGCTGGTTCTCTACAGCACCAATGATCCACGGCGGAAGGCAAATGCAGCGCTTCTAATGGCTCTTTACGTAGTATGTCCGCCAGAAATAGTGCTTAACAATCCTCTCAACACCTACAGATGATTGTTCAACATCGCCCGCCCTGGGAAGCTTTCCACCCCATTGCTGAACTCGAGTTCATGCCATTTCGAGATGCCGGTCGTGGTAGATCGGACTTCAATCTCAGCATTCAAGACTGCCTCTGGGGAATCTACAAAGCTACGCAGAACGGCCTTCTTGACATGAACGAGTTCGATGTCGACGACTACGAGTACTACGAAAAGGTCGAGAACGGCGACTGGAACTGGCTCACTCCCAACTTCATTGCGTTCGCCTCTCCGGTAGACCCAATATGGATCAAAAGAGAGAAGGAGAAGCGAATACAAGAAGCTCAGGCCATCGCTGGCCCCGCATCCCCCTTCAAGAGCGAGCTGGCGTTACAGCGGAAACTCTCTACACCTTTCCAAAACTGTCTAGAGTACTTCGACAGCAAGAATGTCAAGCTCGTCGTACGGCTAAACAACCCTCTCTATGATCGCGAAGTGTTTCTAGACCGTGGAATCGCTCATACGGAGCTGTATTTCGACGATGGAACAAATCCCACAGACGAGATCGTCCGGAAGTTTATCGACATGGCGGACGAGGTCATTGAACAAGGTGGTGTTGTAGCTGTACACGTGAGTCCATTCTCTAAGAATGTCTTCTTGTGCTTACCCTTATCCTCTCAGTGCAAGGCAGGCCTTGGTCGGACAGGTACGCTCATCGGCGCGTATCTAGTTTGGAAGTACAACTTCACCGCAAGCGAGGCAATTGCTTTCATGCGAATAGTACGACCAGGCAGCGTCGTAGGTCCGCAGCAGCAGTACATGTACCTGAAGCAGCTGGAATGGGCGAAGTGGGCGGCTGTCGATGAGATCAGGCGGAACCAAGCTGTACAGGTAGCCGCTAACAGGCTTCGTCAGACGGTGGTAACCCCTGCGACGCCGCCTGCTGAAGTGGAGGACGCAGAGGAGGAGAACGAGAACAACAACATGATTACCGAACTAACCACGACAACAACCATGACAACTACGACCACAGCATCGCTTGTGATACCTTCCACACCACCACCTATAGGTGCTCCGCCCGTGACACCTGCCCGACACGTGGCGGCAGCAGCTGCACGGGCGAAGGCCATTTCACCGCCAGGTCAGCCACGGAAAACACCCGCTGCGAAGCGTCCATCCATCGCCGTCGAGGACTCTGATCAAGAAGATGAAGGCGAAGCTGAAGATGTTCTGCCCGCACTCGGCGTCGTGCCTCCAGTACGAAGAGTAGCACGGCAGAAGCCTGCCTCGACTCGCGCAACCTCTTCGCGTGGTGTCACTGCCTCTGAGCAGCGGCCAGCGCGCGTCACAAGATCGGCGGCGGCGGCTGCACAAAGAAGCCCGCAGTGGGTGTTGCTTCGACAAGTACCACCACCACCACGACAACAAGAACAACCAGGGCTGCCAATGGCCAGCCAGCTAACAAGATCCCACGGCTGGCGAACCCGTCCACATCCCGAAGTACCGGAAACGCGGCTACAGCAGGGACGACGGGGGCGACAACTTCAAGACTACGACCGCGAGCGCCACCATCTCCGGTGCCGTCGCGTCTGCCTACACTCATCCCCACAAGACGAGGAACCCACCAATCTCACGCCTCCGTCCAAGAATCGCCTGCTGCCATCGCCGCGATTGTCAAGGCGGCGCAGGGCTCGGACTGGATGACGAACAACGCGTCTGCGGTCGTCGTCCCCGGCTCGAAGTCCGAGCAACCGAAACTGCGGCCTATCAGGCGAAGACGAAGCAGCTTTAGTGCTGCAGATGTCGTGGCATAACGCTTAGACGGTGGACCTACACTACTACCCAGCCGGACCTGGGACTACTCCTTCATATCATCATCTCCCGCAACTGTACAATGTAATCCGGCATCTCCGCATCTCTTCTCGCTTGGTGTATATATTTTCAAGCTGATCGTGGTCGCTCCATGTTAGCGCATCTCCATTTACCCTGATCCTTGATTCCTGGCCGACTATCCACGATACCTTCTTGTTTTTAGCTCTGCACATCGAGAGTTCGGCCTAGGCGGCGTACGAACATTCACGGTCCTTGATGTTATGCGTTTGCTTTCCTCTTGTCCTTCTGTCCGTAATGACGTAGACGACAGCGTGTGCTCGTCAGTGTATCCATAAATATATCTCATGTCTTTTCCATACGGAATCTAGACATGCTAGCTATCGCAGTTCCGCTTAGCACTTGACGTGGGCGTGTTATGGCAGTGAAACATCTAGTTCGTACATTTACTTCGTATCTACTTGATACATTGGGTTATGCGTACAACCAGGGCCGACCACGGTGACTTAGTTCTTTGAATATTTCTGCACACACTCGAAGAAGAACTTCAAATCCTCTGGGTCAACAGCCGGCGTGATTCCGTGCCCAAGGTTCGCGATCCACGCCTTGGTCTTCCCGTTCACCCGGAAGCTCTCGCACATGCGTTTCACCTCAGCCTCCAACGCCTCCCGGCCACCATAGAGCATGATCGGGTCCAGGTTGCCCTGCAGCGCGACCTTGGCGCCGACCTGGCTGCGCGCGAGACTGGGCTCAATGCACCAGTCCAGTCCGAGGGTGTCGTAGCCGGACTGCTCCGCGAGGAGGGCCATAGACTGGTTCGCACCCTTGGCGAAGAGCGTCATGGGCACGGCGGGGACGCCCTCGGTTTGCAGTTTTGCGCGCACGCCCGACGCGATGCGTTGCAGTGTGGGAAAAGAGAACTCTTCGAAATGGTGTGGGGCGAGTTCGCCTGCGTTTGAGTCGAAGACTTGCAGGAGCTGTGGTCGTTTTAGACGAATGTGCTTTGGACACTAGGAGATCCGCACCTGTGCGCCAGCCTGCACTTGTCCGACAAGGAAATCAATGCAGACGTCCGCAATGCGGTTCAGGAGGTCCTTCGACTCTTTGGGGTGCTTGAATAACCACGACTTGGACTTGATGAACGTCTTGCTCCCGCCGCCCTCGATCATGTACATCATCAGCGTCCATGGCGCACCGCAGAAGCCGATCAGGGGGACCTCGCCCTTCAACGCCTTGCGCGTCATCGTGATCGCCTCGAAGACGTACCCCAGCTCCTTCTGCACGTCGACATGCGTGCGCAGCTTCGCGACGTCCTCGGGCGTGTTCAGCGGGTCAGGGAACGAGGGCCCAGGGTTCATGAGCACCTCCATGCCCAGCGCCTGCGGTACGACAAGGATATCGCTAAAGATGATCGCGGCGTCGACGAGGCCTGAGTACCGTCGGATGGGCTGCACGGTGACTTCGGTAGCGAGCTCGGGTGTGCGGCAGACCTCGAAGAATTCATGTTGTTCGCGTACTTTCCTAAACTCTGCAAAGATATTTTTTTTCAATGTGCGTAGGCAGGTGCAGTGAAGTACGGACGCACCAGGAAGGTAGCGTCCAGCCTGTCGCATGACCCATGTCGGTGCACGCTCGGTTTCCTCGCCTGGAGGTTCGCACGCGGTCAATATTTGCACATAGTTTGTAAAATCGGCACTCACCTCGCGCAGCTCTCAGCAAGAGGTCGTTTTTCAGAGGGGGAAAATCCGTCATGGTCACAAAGATGGGGGTAGGATGCAAAGCGGCGACTCTCGCGCTGGATCGCGCTGATTATATGCAGTGGATCTATCCTTTACACCACCGTCTGTTTTGCTGAACTTGATCCGGGCCTACGTGTCTTTCACACTCCTCTACGACAGGACAGGTGTAAGGCTGTTCGAGAGAGATGGCTGCTCATGGTTTCAGGTAGATGTTGAGTGAGTGCAATGCACGCGCCGGCAAGCTCCCCGGTCGGCGTTCTCGCGTCAACACTCCTTTCTTCCCACTCTCATGGGACTGCTCTCAATCAGCCCGCGATCTTGCCCTCCTTTCACGCTGAATCCATGCCCGGTCTAGCGTAGGTCATGCCCATACAAAATCCTAACCAACTGGCTGAAGAGTGAGCGGATACAGCCACGGCCTTGGAGTGACTTAACAACGATATTCTGCAGGTTCAAGAAGTCACCCGAGTATGACAAGATACGACAGCAGCTGCTTGAAGAGTTTCAGAGTGGCGTACGTGTTCTTTGTTTGCTTCTACTGAAAGTGTTAAAACCAGTGCCTGTAGGAGGGTCTCACGCCGTTCATAACCCGTGTCGAAGACATCGTGAGGAAGAAACTGCATTATGACAGTAAACTGCTCTTTGGCCCGGAGCCGACTGCCCAGCGTGAGCTACTGCAAGAACTAGACAGGTACGTATGTTGTCAAGTAAAGGGGTGGCATCCTTGTACCAACTGCAGATAAGGTACCCAGTGGTCGAGCGTGCCGTTTCAGATATGCCTTCGCTATCGGACCCGGCTTTCGTGAACACGCTCCGAGACAAAATAGCTGGCATCTTGCAGGAGGATCGTTCCCGGAACCCGGCCACAAGTGCGTACGATATATCATATGATTTCCCTCTCAGTTTCTCGATAGCCAAGGCTATGGCACTGACGCCTGCGTGTAGAACCAGAGGCCGCAAGCACGAGCGCAAATGGCGACATGGAAGTCGATGCGTCAGGTCCCCCTCTGTCGCTCCTCCACACCCAAGGTGGTGGGGCGGTGAACGGAACTTCCACGCCGAGTAATCCTGATGACTCCAGGATGCGCTCTGTGCGTTTCGGCGCTCGAGAAGGGGAAGAAAGCGATTCCGACAGCGCTATGGACGTCGAGTCCTCCGTTTCCGGCGATGAAGAGCATCAAATCACCGTTGAACAGGCCTCTTCAGCGACCCCACCAGAATCCGAGGAGGAGCGTCAACTCACTACTGAGCCGTCTCCTGCGACACCTCCCAGCGCATTCACAAACACAGAAGAAGTTATGCAGACCGAGATTGACGGAGACATAATGCCAGTCCCCGAATAGTCCTCGCTTGTACTTCGCACGTCATCAAGTAGTGGCCTGCCTCGCTGCCGCAACCAAAGCGAAGTCCTGCGTCAGGATGCCTATCAGTAGGCGAGGGGATACAGAAGGGAACCATTTCCGCTTTGTCGAACAAAGGCAAGACGCCTCGTCCGTCGAAGTCAGACCCAAACGCTGCTGTCCGAATTCCCGAAGCCGGTGTCGCTTTGCCTGTTCGCTTTCCCGCCTGAATCCAATGACTCCATAGGTTAAAGTGTCGATCCGGTTTCATGTAGCCTGCATTCCGTTCTAGATACCACATGGGCCGCCCGCGCCAGTGGCCACTTTCCGCTCTACCGGAATGTGTTCGGTGCTTTGATCTTGGCAAGCGGCCGGCCTCGACTCTTGAAATCATCAAATATAAGCATAAAGTAGCGGTGGTAAGTTGGTGGCGAGTGCTCTTTTGAATCATGGCTATGTCATGCACTCTTATGCCCCGCACTGCGGGGCAAAATGTCAAGTTTCAGCGCTTCATTGCAGTTGGAGATACGCATATGTTTTTGTTGGCAAAACGAATATCCTCGGGTATCGTACGCCGGAGCTTCACGGTTGGATTTCGCACAATGGGGCGACATTTTGGTGGTGGCCTCTTCCACCCGTGCCTTTGAATTACATAATCCTTGGCGTGGGCGTCTTTCTGCCAACCACCTTGAGCGCTTTTCAGTGTCCACCATGATGCATGACATCTCGATCCATGCTTGCACTGTTACTACTGGTCTTCACGCCGTTTGCTGAACAGCGGGCTATGCCGACTGTTGTGCATTCCTAAGAGCACGACGGACATGGAGAGTACACTGGTATGCAGAAGAAGGACAGCGAAGATATGGTAGCAAGGAAGAGGAAGTATGCACTATTGGCGGGGTAATTGGTTCGACGTAGGATTATGCCTCAGGCCTCAGAGAGAATCCTAAGGATAGAATTGACACCACCGGAGTATGCTAAGTACAGAATCGACGCGACGGGCGCATGCTGGGCACAAGATCGACGCGATGGGTGTATGCTGGTGCTTGGATGCAAGAACAACGCGGCGTTCTCGTTAGCATGCACCTTGCCCATTCTTCCTATGCTGTCCCAGTACTTCACTCTTCTCGATACTCACTCCCTCACTAGTCACTCTGCACCCACCGCGTCAACAGTACTCCAACTACGGCTATGACTGTCTGCGTCTACACTGCGGACGCGACGAGGCCGAGTACAGAGTACGTGAGTCAGACTCGCAGCATGACATTTGCTTTGCTATTTGTACTAACTATGTGTAGCCTTACTTTTCAAGAGACATGGTGCAGTGGGCGGTAGTGGCGACGGTAAGCTGTCAGATATTTGAAATTGAAAAAAAACACTCGCTCACACAGATGGTTACAAAGGAAGGGACATGCGTAGTTGCGAGAAGGACGGACGAGGTGCATGAGTAGTCTGCCCTCGTCGCGTCCGGATTGGCTCCAGCCGTCGCTTCTCTCCGCGTCTGGCGCCTTCCACGCTTCCCTCTCGACCTCCACCTCCCAATGCGATCTCCTGCAAGTCCTGTCCTGCAGGAATATTAATGTCATTCCCTCGGGACGTGGCTTCCATTGCCTTGCGTTTGGGCGTCAGAACTTGGCAGTGAGCGCGGAATACAAGGTGTCGGAGGATGGCTGGTGAGGAGGCTCGAGGTGTGTACTGTGCTCGTCTGGTTTTAGTTGGCTGTACTGACTGCCGTGGGCTTCAAGTAACGGGAATGGTGACTTGGACTCGACCACAATCACAAAGAGTTGTCCTGTGAAAGCATGAACAGCCATTCTCCCCACCTTGATCGCGGGACTTCGAGGCGTCGTTACTTCAATAAACACTGGCCTCGGTATGTTTTGCAAGAGTTGTGGGATATGTCAGTTGATGAACCTCACTCGGCAGACGCAGATGTATAGCGTCAAAGCGATATCGACCCTCCACGTCTCGGCCAGCTGTCACATCTCAGTACTCAGTTGCAGGAAGATGATCTGTCGTTACAACGCCAAAACCCGCCTTCGCGCATAGCGAGTCTGGCCATCTTCGCGTCTTGGCGAATGCTGACCGTCTCCGCTGTGTAGAATGCACGACGTCTGTGTCACCGGCCGTCAAGACCTCGGGCGCGGGACGGCGATACGTCGTGGCGGCACAATCACGTCTCCCACGGACGCCTCGGCTTCGCGAGAAAACGCTGAACGCACAGCACAAAGGCCACGTACGTCGGCCTGCCAGCCGGACGTCGATACATAGCAACATCGCCGTCTGCGCACGTCCCAGCCGCGCCATCTTTGGGCAGCCGACTGCCGGTCCACAGGAAGCGAGAAGCCAGCACGTCGGTCGGCGGACACATTTCTATCGCGCCTTTGCGATTCGACGCGTCCAGACCACGTCCGCCGCGCCGTGCCGGTATTCGCGCCGTGCGCGAGGTCGAGGAGGAAGGAACCGCGTCAGGGCTCTCGCCGCCGGACGCGTTTCTATTGTGTCTTCGTGATCCTGGCACTCGTGGCGGCGAAGTCAGCGCGCAACACGGCGACAACATCTCTCGAACGGGGGCCGGCGGCGACGAGATGGTCAAGAGTGAGCCTCGCATGGCTCTACGAGCCATGCTCAGCGGGCGACGGACCCGTCGTCGTCACTGTCGTTCTCGCTGGCGCGCGTGGGCGAACAGGCCGACCACGTCTCTGCGCGAGCTCGAGGCGGCATTCCGCCAGCCCAGACAATTGCGACATAACAGATACATGCTGCTTGGGTCCGCAAAATGGATTCATTCTCAAGTAATATCAGGACAGGGGGAGGGAATTGTCAAGCGCGCGGCCACGGCACGAGGCCACGGCGCGGCTCATTGTGAATTTGAACCGTGAAGCTCCCGCGCACCTTACTCGGGTGTCGAGGGTTGGAATTTGTTTGTAGGCGTTCCAGACAGCAGTTCTTTGTTTGCCCTCAGATCTGTCGGCCGACTGACCTTCTGACTCGACAACATCATACATCCCCTCAGGGAGCCAACCGTAAACGGGTTTTGTCTCACCGTACCTGCCAAAGCGAATCGCCTGACTCCGTTGAATCAATGCCTAGCCGCGCGCCTCACGGCTGTTCCTCCAGTATAACTGTAGCCACCTTCGGTCCGAGATGAACGCGAGGAGCACTTCGTCCTTTCCCTGCCACCAGGATGTCTCAAGAACGTGAGTCTCAACGATATCACTTTGGCAATGCGCACGCGTACTCATATGTGTGCATTGCTAGCCGCACTCCATCAGGCGCGCACGCCATCTCAGGCCAGCGAGAACGCTGCGCTCGACGATGAGAAGCGGGCGTACGTCGAGCACCTCGACTACCGAGCACGCTTCCCCAGCGTGAACGAGCGCAAGCTCATGCGGAAGATAGACCTCCGACTCGTTCCCATGCTGTGCATCCTGTACACATTAGCATTCCTCGACCGGCGAGTGCTATCAGTTCTGAAGTTTGTACGGGCGTGGCGCTGACCCGCAGTAATAGCGTCAATATTTCCAATGCAGCGCTGTTCGGTCTCAAGCAGGACCTGAAGCTCACCGGCAATGAGTACAATACGGCATTGGTCGTCTTGTGAGGGACTCCTGCTGCATGCTGACCTGCCAGGAGGCTCTTCGCTAACATTCGTGGTAGCTTCGCACCCTACGTCTTGTTCGAGATCCCATCGAACACACTGATGAAGCGGTTTAGACCGCATATATGGCGTAAGTTTGTTCCATTTGCTTCTTTCATTTTTCTCACTCCAGAGAAACAGTATCGGGATGCATGTTCATGTTCGGCCTGACGACATGTCTGCAAGGTCTCACCCAAAACTACAGTGGTCTGATCGCGACGCGCTTCTTCTTAGGTATGTACGCTGCATGGTGGGACGTTGGTTGCGTCTCATTCTCAACCTCACAGGCATGTTTGAGAGTGGCATGTTCCCGGGGTGTTTCTACCTTCTTGCCATGTAAGCTCCCTTTGATGTGATTGCCGGAGGGCTTACAACTGAATCGCGGTGGTTATAGGTGGTACAAACGAACTGAGTCGCAGAAGCGATACTCTTTCTTCTTCAGCTCAACCACTTTAGCTGGTGCATTCGGTGGTCTTCTTGCCACTGCCATCGGCAAGATGGATGGTATGAGAGGCTACCGAGGCTGGCGATGGGTATTCATTTTGGGTACGTAGTTTATCGCGATTTCATATGATTCGACGTCAGTTAATAACTCATACAATAGAGGGCGTCTTAACATGTGTTATTGCCATCTTCCTTTACTTCCTGATCTCCGACTTCCCAGAAGAGGTCAACTGGCTGACTCCCGAGGAGCAGCAGTTTGTCAAAGCGCGGCTGCAGGACGACGTCGGAACGTCACTGCGCCACAAACCGCTGACATTCAAGAACGTTTTCGCCACCTTGGCGGATTGTGCGTGCCGGAGCCCTGTTAACACCATTGGTAGCTCACGTGCGCGCGTGCAGGGAACATAATCATCGGCGGGTTCATGTACTTTGGGCTCATCGTCCCTGCGTACAGCTACGCGTACTTCGCGCCTGCGATCATCCAGTCCCTCGGGCACTCCGCCATCCGCACGCAGCTTCTGTCCGTGCCGCCGTGGGCCTGCGCATTCGCATTTGCCATGGTCATCGCGACGCTGTCCGACCGACTCGCCCACCGCTACGTCTTCACGCTCATCCCGACTGCCGTCTGCATCGCGGGCTTCTCGGTCTTGTTTACGCACCACCATAACCCCCACCTGCAGTACGGCGCGCTCTTTTCTCGCGGCGTCGGGCACCTACTCGGCTATGCCGGTGATTATATGCTGGTTCGCGACGAATCGTGAGTATCTTGGCTTCTTCCATGAATCTTGGAGACATGAGTTGACCGCCGTCGCAGTCGGGGGACATCACAGACGTTCCGTGGGGACGGGCTGGCAGGTTGGATTTGGAAACAGTAAGCATCCCATTTTTTTGCAATTCTGGTTGAGACTGACTGTACTCTGTCTAGTCGGAGGCATCATCGCCTCGTACTCCTTCCTCGCGCAGGACGCACCCGAGTACAAAACGGGCTACAGTATCTGCATCTCCTTCGTCTGCCTCTCCGCCGTAGCGTGTATTGCATACTTCCTACGCCTGATATTCATAAACCGCAAACGCGAGCAGGCGGGCGACCAAGGCGCGAACCTCACTTGGGAGGACAAACAGGAGATGGGTGATCTGAACCCGGATTACCGGTACCTTCTGTAGACTGCTCTTGTTGGCGAAGTGGACCTTTTGTACGATAGATAATGACGACACACGTTATGAAAAATCATGTTCTACTAACACAAAATAATCGCGGGATATCATAGACTTGGGACTTCACATAATGCATTTCCGAGTCCACTAATATACATCTGGTGCTTAGGTAAGACAGAAGCCGTAAATATTATTCCTAGTAGCTACAAGTAAAAGTACAACTAGCAATCGAAAACAGCGAAGACACAGAGACCAAACGATATATTAAAGTCAGCGAGGCTGATTGGAATTGCGCGGCGGGGGTATAGGGCCGAGCTGGGCCTGAGCTTGTCTTGAGGCATCGACTCCGTACATTGTGCCAGCGGCCAGCTGGGTATAGTCGAAGGCAAACAGCGAGCTACGCATGCCCGGATACGACATCGTCGCCGGGATATTGTACGCGCCCTCGTGTTCATACGTTTGGCCTATGGCCGGGCCGTCGAGGAGCGGCCACCACTCGTAGCCGGGCACGTACGGCGACAGGCTGGAGCTGGGGTGCTCCGGCATGAGGTACGGGTCCATGGCGGGCGGGAGCGCGGCACCGGAGCCGCCGCTCAGGGGGCTGTAGCCCACCAGGTGAGTGGGGTACGGCTGCGGCACGGGCAGGTCGGCGTCGAGGGCTTCTTCTGCCCTTCGCTTAGGTCTACTGGTTGACTCGCTGGGAACATAGAGGTCTTGCATCTGAACCCGGGCACCCTTCAGCAGGCTACGAACTCGAGCAGCGCAAGGCCACACGTCCTGGGGTAGACATTAGTGTGAAACATGCTGACGTCCCTATAACTCACCTGCATCTCCTCTGTGGCGTGGATACATTGTAGGAGACCAATTGTAGCCTGCGTGTCCCGAGGGCGGCGGGTCACTGAATATGATTGGTTAGTCCGCGGCTTATTGAAGATATGACTATGATGCTCACAAGTGACAACGTGCATGATTCTGCAAGTGCAGATATTAGTACTACCTCACAAATCTGGGCATACATATAGATAACGCACCCGGCAGCTTGTATGGATACCGCAAGGGACGGTGGACTGAACTTGAGACCGAATGCCTCGGAGTACGTCATGACTAAGCAACAGGTTAACATCAATCCTCCCGAGAAACCGGGCGTGCTTGCTCAATGAGCTTGTCTTCGCCGCGGCACCCTGGCAAATGTCGAAGCATTTAGCGCGCATAGGCTCATCGGCCCGGGGGTGCTCATCCTCGTCCGGAGCGCTGTAGGGGGTCAATGTTAATTGTATTTACCCTTCGAGGGAAGAATGCCACTACGCACTCGCTCCGAATGCTGCAGAGATCAGTGAACGTTTAGTCAAGTGTGATAGCTATGATGGCATTGAGGCTTACAAGGCGCGATAAAGAAGCAGCAGGGCAGCATAATACTCCACGTGGAGGAGCAGGACATGCGGCGCAGGTGGCACTTGACTGTCCGCCTCGTGGTACTTGAGCTGCTCCGGCAGTTCAACTGTCCAGGTGTGCAAGGCCGATTCCAACTGATCCAAGAGTGTGCGCTTGGAGATGTTCAAGTGCCACTTTATTGGGTACACCTTGATCATGATCTCACTTATGACTTGCGCTGCGGTCATGTTAGGGCGCCGAATATCCACATGAGACTACGAAAGAAACCCACATAGCTTGCATTGTTCCTGGAAGCAGGCCATAATGTATGCAGGCACGGGGACAAAATCGGGCCCGAGTACGTCGTGGGGAAACGGATGCCATAGCTTTTGCTCCTCGGCCTGTAAATATAATGGACAGGCTGTTGATATCGAGGTATATACAAAGTATCCGAAGCGCTTACGGGGTTAGATTCGGGTAAAGGAGTGTCATAATCACCCGTGCGATACATGCATGGTCGGCCAAGCCATACGGCGGACCACCTGTGATTTAGAATCAGTGCACAGTCCACATAGCGGCTGCATGAATAGATGTACTTGTCTGCAACACAGCAGCCCCACCAGATTTGCCTCCGAATTTGCTTTTCGGTCGGGGTAAAAAGATCTTGCTCCTGGGCATCCTTCCACATGTCTGGATCTCGATTCATACCCAAATCAATTGCCTAGAAAGAATGGCTTTCAGATGCTGTGTCACACAAATTCAATGAAGCAAGCTCACCATTCGACAGCCTTGGCCTGACGAGCGCTCAGTTGCATCAACTGTAGGAGGAATCCACAACGTACCAATCCAGAGCCAGCCTTGTGCACCCGATCCTGGGAAAAATCTGACTGAGTATGTACGTTCGGAAGTGTGTTGAGAGCCTACCTATACCAAACTCATGAATGCCCATGATCAATAGCGCCTGGCAGACAGAGTGGTGTACATCTTTATAGACAGTGTCTATAAGGTAGATCTCGTTCGTCACAGAAGACTTGCCAGAGCAATAAAGGACCTACTCAGCAGCTGCCTTGCTTCTTTCGTGTATTCGCAGCCACGCTCCGGCCTTCCGCTCGTGATGTCCGCGGCACTTTGCGGGTGGTGGTCTGGTGCATACCTCGCCGCGGATGCAAACATTGCAAAAAGTAGCAATTTGTTCACCGTTTGTATCGGCTCGCGGCCCTGGGCTCTCGGAGACTGCATGTCCCTGGAATGGGCAATTAAGTCAGCGTTTAGACAAGATCTAGTAACATTGGCACTAGAACAGACCCTTCATTATACGCCTTCAAGAAGGTCTCCCAATGAATCACAGGGAAGGAATGATGTACGTAAGTGAAGTACAAGGAGATCAGGTGGTTTTGTGTTTCGATGTTCGGAAGGTGGGCATCTTCGTTGACTTCGTCAAAAGAAAGGTAACCATACTGTGCGGTTCTGGGTTGCTGAAATTTCCTGTAGAGCGTGTCAATACGCATCACTTCCAAGGTGATACTGCGATGCAGTACCAAATGCCGTTCTCCTTCTGTTGGCTATCATCTGTTCGTTCGCTCTTGGCGAGTAGATGAAGCCCTGCAGAGCGCCCGTGATATCGGAGCTGCGCGCATACAGTCAGCTCCGAGCTTCACGCCTGATTTATATGCTCACCTCTTGATTGTTGTCGACGGCGAGGTGGCCAAGAGCATTTACCGTGTCATCGTACTCATCGTCATGCTCAAATAGATCTATCAACGCAAGGAGTAGACATCAGTCCAGAAATGTGAGCTGTCTCTCCTACGAAAACTGCACGCACCGTCTGCCTGTTCTCTATACGCTCGCGCAGGTTGAGGGTTTAGGGGCGGATCTCCAGGTCCAGCTGCCCTACGACGGGTACGTGCAGGCTCATCAGACACGCCGGGTAAGCTGGCTGCTACGGCTACAGGATTTGACTGGCTCGATGAAGATGTCCGCGACGAGAATCTGGCATGATCTGGCGGTGTAGTCGAATAAGAAGTTGTAGAAGTGGTTCTGGTCGATGATATACGTCGAAAAAGCTGGTCCTGCCACTCGGGGGTCGGAGGAGTAGACATTGGGGTATCTGTTCATTGCGTCATTGGCCTTTGAACGGTGAGATGAGAAAGAGGCGCGCGAAAGACAGACCTTGGCTTGACACGGTCTCTCGGGTCATTCGCGATTGTCTCTTAGACCGTCGGTCATCCGACATTCCTTGAGCTGACTGACTCATGATTTTATCGTACAATACGTCCTTTGTCGCGTCCGGATGGCCTGTGGTTCCAACGACACCCTGTTGACATCACGTTAGATCTAGCTAGGACCACACTCACGGTACTCACATAGGGCCCAGATTCAACTCTGTCCAAAATGGTGCGGGCGAGGTAGTCTTGCCGCAGGTCCTGGATGATGTCACGAGCCCTCGGCGAGGCCATGATTGTTGCTAATATGCATTCGACTTGGTGCCAGCGTTGCTCGATAGCATGGATGTATCCCTTGGGCGGACCGCGCTTGAAGCTCGGTCCTGAAGATCACACTTAGCACTACCCAGTACCAGTAAGAGTGGAAGCGTAAGTCCTAACCTTGGTAGGTGCATTCTGCAGGCACAATAAGGGCACTTAGAATTACAGCGAAAGCGGATCATGCGGCTGTTACGTACCGGTACCAGCTGCGACACAATTCCGGCATTTAATCCCCTCAGAGACTTCACAGCGGCTCTTGATTTTCCGGCATCGGTCGCACGCTAACAGAGTGGGGTATGGGACTTAGTTGGCATTCAGATAGCATGCAAAGTAAGCCACCTCTAGTTCCTCGTCCAGAGGCAGCGAAAGCCCTGGTCGACTGGCTTTCTTCCCCCTCCTCGTCAACGAGGTTCATCGTGTCCCGGTCTGAGCCCGAATCGGACATGTGGACGGGGAGGTCGAGAGAGTGGTGGTATGCGGCAAGGAGACTGCCGGCGACCTTTTGAGCCTGGCAGGGCCAGAGCTTCCAAGAGGGCTACGTTCAGCAATTGGCGGTGAAATCATCCTTGTCGTGAGTACTCGCAGTAAACGACAGTGCTCTTTCCTCTTTTGGTCTGCATTAGAGTCTAGGGCGCAAGGTCCAGCACTGAATCAAAATGTACGACTATCAGTATGTCATGCAGCAGAGCCTGATACCCCCAATCCGGGACACTGACTCACAGATCCAGAGCACCAGTTGCAAGGCAGTGCCCCGCCTCATGCACCAGCAGTAAACCTCCCAATGCCGAGAGCTTGTTGAGAATCCCCAGGGAGAACAGAGGACGGTAGACAGGGGTTGGCAACAACACAGAGTTCATGTGCAGGCAATGACCTCGCAAATCCATAAAACAACGCGAGGGAGTACTGTAGGTTTTCGACCATTCCAGATGGCCTTGTGACTGTGACACTTTTGAACTGCCTCGGACTCGGACAACCGGCGGAGGGGGGCCGCGACCAGTGACACGGGTGAAATTCCGGACGGCCGAGGGTTTCAAATGGTGCGAGAAGGCCCTATTTTATGTCAGTTTCTGTCGGAAGTGGCAGAAGATACCTGATTTACGCACGAAAGTGCGTTTGGGTGTCGTTCCGACCTTGCTCGGCGCCGCAGACGGAAAATTCGGTGCACGCAGACTTCATGTCACAATCGGCGGCGAGGCTGTGCGACCAGTGACACAACTACATATTCCGACGGTTTTAAGGACCCTGTGACGCGTGGCATCCGGAGCGGTCGAAAAACTGCAGTGGCAGACATGGTGAGAAGAGGAATGAGACGCAACAGAGTCGGCGCGCTACCTCGGAACGCCCGCTAGCACTCGGCCCGGAGCAGCGAACTTGCCATTTTGAGACAGCGTGGCCACGATCAACGCGGCTTGCAGGCCGCCACTGGCCAGACTCGGACGCGATCGAGTCACGGTTGGTTTACCAACGACAAACGGCTGACCCCCGTGACTGCTAGCCTCTCACCCCGTAAATACTGGATCTCTCGAGCTCAGTGGCCCCAGCTCTCTTGCCTCCTCTCCTCCCTCTGCGTCGCAAGTGCTCTCTTTTCCCCCTCTCTTTGGTCCAGGCTCCGAGTCGAGTCCTGCCTATCCCTTCACAACTCATTTCTTTGACATAAAATGTCATGGCTCTGAAGCTGTCTGTCCTAACGCGAGGCCTCTAACTATTATGGAAGGGCTTTGGGGCCCGCGAAAGGAATCAACATCATAGCACTTCAAGAACTTGAACACCCACCAGCAGCTAACAACAGTGGAATTTAGGATTGAAGACAAGCTACAAAAAAACCCTCACGGATGCAGAAACAGTTGACGCGGCTTTTGGCGGCATAAGCACGTGGGGCCTCGGTCTCTTACTACACATCTCATCAGATGTAGGAAGGACAACTTGAACATCCAGCCGGGTGCTTTCAGGCAGAAGATACGCCATACTATCTTGCTCGACTCTACCGAGGCAGCAGACCTTATGTAAGGCAAGCAAGAAGGCCTACCCCAAAGCTTCAAAAATATTAATGGCAAGCAGAGACAGGAGAGGGCTGTTTAAATTTTGATAACCACTCAGATTCTCAGTAAGTAAAGCAAGAGGGATGCCTTAGAGTGGCACACACAAATCCCTAGGGTCAAAGGCTAAATCAGAAAATATGATGGTCTTGTCACCTGTGTACCGAACGTGCACTATCCTCAAGGCAAGGGCCCTCAAGCTTCAAATCTCGACATAAAATTATTGAAGCCGAGCCCAAGATAAAAGCATGTCCTGAGGTAGATCAGGACTAAGTATTCATACTTGCTCTAGCATCAACCTGCTCTTCCTAGGCCTTCAAGCTGGAATGAGTGCGTCTGGGCTCTTGGACTCTTAGGCTCGGAGATCAACTGGCGCCCTTATTCTTTTCCTCTGTACCTACTAAGCGTATTGCCGGAACTCAATTATGGTAGTGGTTCATGCTAACCACTTAGTGTTGAGTCAGATAGACGCCGTAAGCGCTCTGCTCACATCTTCTCTATTGTTCTACCAGGATCCACCATGACGATGCCTATTGTCTATTATCCTGGTATCTATTTGTGTCTGTTTGTAGTACAGCCACCCTGTATTGTATATAAGGCAGCCCTCTGCGCCATACTCTTATAAGACTCTTACAACTCTCAACCCACTTACGTGTATCCAAACCAGCCTATCAGGTGAGTAACCATCCTAGCTTCCTCTAGGCCTCGGTAGGAGTGTACGCCGCTGGATGCGCTGCACTTCTACACTTAGTGCAGGAAGCAGAGTGTCTGGATCACTCTGACGCTGAGCGCTGAATGATTGGGAGCGGCATTGAATGCGATTGCATACTGCCGAGTCATCATGATATGTATGAGCCGACGCTCCCACCTTCCAATGAGAGCATCGAGGAAAACGAAAATCAGCAGAGTATTGCAGCATGAAGAACCGGAAGCGGAGAAAATATCAGCGAAGTGAAAGACCATATGAAAGGTTCCGTTACAAGGTCATGGTGGATTTCAAGGTGAAGTTGACGCGCGTCGGATTTCCAATCCCAGTGGGTCCGGGCTGCTGACTCAGCCAGAGACGGAAGGTTCTCGGCGCTTGCAGGACCTTAGTGCTTAACATCTCTGTCACTGTGTCAGAGGCTTGCGTGTGCTGGCCGCGCGTCCCTCACTATATATCCAGTTCTATGGGACGCCTGACACGCTAGTACCCATCTTTTTCCATACATCGCTACCACCACAATGTCCGGAGCATCTACCCCCACTCCCGAACGCGACCAGCAGCTGCTGTCTATAGGCCAGCAATGCTCTGCCCCCCTGTGCAACCTCGTCGACTACTTGCCTTTCAAATGTCAGCATTGTAACCATCCTTTCTGCGGAGAGCACTATCTTCCGAAGGAACACGCATGCGAGAAGTATGATGAAAGCAAGCTCAATCGGGTTGCACCTTCATGTGCGTAGCGTTCTCATTCGACGTTTGACCCGCTCCTGACATCTTGCTCCTGATTCAGGTCCTCTCTGTAATACGCCGGTTGCGATTCCGCTAGGTCAGGACCCAAATATCCGTATGGAGCGTCACTTCCAAGAAGAATGCTCAGTGATGACCGGCAAGACGACCAAGAAGTCCACACCCCGCTGTGCGAGAGCAAAGTGCGGCAAGGTGCTTTTCCAACCTATACAGTGCGACGTAAGTTATCGTCTTCTGTCTTCTGTAAGCGAACATTGACGTGATTCGTATAGTCCTGCAAGCAGCAGTTTTGCGCTTCACATCGGTTCCCCAAGGACCACACCTGCGGGGCCCCTGCGGTCGGCGCTTCCTCGACCGGGCCTCACACTTCTGCAGCAAGCACTGCCGCTATTGCTGCCATCAAGCGAGCTATGAACCATACTGCTAACACTTCCAGCCGTTTCGGCACCTCGACATCCTTGAAACCGAAGGCTACTACTGCCCCAGCGAAACAACCATCGGCTGAGAAAGCAGGCACTTCTTCATCACAGCCCTCTCGGTCCAACCCATTCTCGAAGACTGATCGGTGAGTAATCTTGTTGCTTATATTCTCAGTGATCACCCAACAGACACGCAGCTCTCTTACTGTTCACCCCGTCACGGAATCCGTCTCTGTTAACGACACATCACGCACTATTGGCCACGCCAATGACCCGCCGAAACTCTGCATACCCAAACCTGTCATCCACACCCGCTGGTTCGCACCACCACCTGTATTCGCATCCGCGTGAACCATTCTGTATCCATATCACACCCACTGTATCGTTATACATCACATCATCCATTCTCCTTCATGCATCAAGTCGAGCGAGAGCTGAGCGAGAGAGTCGGAGGAAAGCTATGCAGGCGAGGGCGCGGAAGGGACTGTTAAGCGAGGAAGAGAAGGCTATTCTTGCCACGGAGGAGGCGGAAGCAGCGAACGAGAAGGACGGGTGCATCGTTGCTTGACTATTCAGTTTTGTATCAACACGGAGAACATATTATACACCCAATAATCACATACCTCTGCACTATATCTATGCTATTTATATTGCCATATTCTGGCGGCAACCATCGATGTGTCCCTACACTAAAGTAAGTCACAGCAAGCATATGAAGGCCGGCAGAATTGCCTACAGTACTCGCTTACGTCAGCTATCCGTGCGCGCTAGCTCAGAACGGTTCGGAAAGTCTTGCCGCCCAAGCTTCGCTCATTCGCTTTACTGGCACCTGCCTTCACTTGGCCTCCAGCGCCGTCTACCCTCTCTGGTGCAGTCATAAAATGAGCCTCAAGCCACCAAGGCTGCCTCCGGTATCCCGGCTGAAAGTTCTTCTCGGAGACCACACACCCTGGACGAAGGACCTCCGTCATGTCACCGCCGTCGTCCCCCGCATGTGGAACAAGAACCGGACGACGTTCTTTGACCCAAAGTTCAAGGACACGAAGCCCAAGGACCGCATAAAATGGTGGAATATTGTGCCCGGCGACGAAGTACGCGTGCTCGGCGACTCCGACGGGACGGTCCACAGGGTGTCGACCATCAACAGGCTCACAAATCGGGTGTACCTGCGGGTGCAGACTGTACGTTCGAGAGACTAGGAAATCCTGTGGATGGCTAACTTTTGGTGATTTAGGATGCAGAGATCAAGGCGGGTCAGCGGCCGAAGATGAGGAACGTACACTACTCCAAGTGCCAGCTGTTGGTTGGGCGGTTCAAGTTTCCTCCCGCAAAGGGTAGTACGGAGCCGCAAACACTCCCGTGAGTCATGCCGTGCTTCTTGAGAATATGCCATGCAGACTGAAGGTGCTTAGGGTGTTCGCAGCGCGGCTGGGCACGTCACCGCCGGCCTGGAGTCCTTCATTACATCGCTTTGATTGGAAGCGTCACGCTGTAGGAACTACCCCAAGGCTGCCGGACTGGACGAAGGGTTCGAAGGAGCAGCTAGAGATACCGTGGCCGCAGGTTGCAGAGCGGCAGGACATTGCCCGTACGCCTGCGTCTCATACTTTGGCTTTGTCTTACTAACCACACACGTAACGTCTCAGCCTCACCTCAAGATACTCTGCTCGACGCGGTTGCGGAGGTCACATACATTCCACCCACGCTGCCTCTGGACATCAAGACCGCCGCGCCGGTGCCATCTGAACAAGAATACATCCGGAGCCTGAAGAAGCGTAGCGCATTCGACGCCGCGGCGCCCGTCGAAATCTACGTCCACCGCGAGTTGACGAACCCGCACTCGCGCGCCAAGAAGCAGGCGCGCTGGCAGGCGCACCAGCTGTACAAGCAGTCGCTGCTCCGGCAGATGATCAAGGAGGAGTTCAAACGCCTCGCCGGCCGCACGAAGCGCGACGCGAAGGCGGAGGCGACGTGGAAGTGGAAGAACCGGCTCGTCGAGGAGCGCAGGGCGGAGATCAAGAGGAGGTGGGCCAACCGCGGCGCCGAGACGCGGTTGGTCAGCCGCAGGGCCAGGAGGGCGAAGAAGTCAGAGAGGTTGCGGAACAAGCTGCGCAACCTGACTCTCACCGACGCCCCCAACCAGATCGTTCCAGGCTCCCGTGCGTAGAGGTCCCTGCTACATACGCCTTCCTTTTGCAGCCGGGTTCGCTACTCGTATTTGTTGCTCGTGTACTATAGTGCTACCGCCGCGCAGGGGTCGGACGTAGCAGCTAACGTGCTGCACGATCCGTTTGTCCAAGAATACCGCAGACGTCCGCTGGCAGCGCACACGAAGCTTCTTCGGCGGCCGTATCGTAATGGCCTGCTGGTGGTGTAGTACTATTTGGTACTTAGTGCTCGTACCTACATTGTAACGAACGACGGCACCACTTCCGCACCTTGAGCTTGAGGAGGCTGCTTCATGGCTAATATTAATATTGAGCCCATGCACAGTGTTTCTCAGGCGTCTGCTGCATGATGCTGGGAAAAGATCGTTTCATTAGGTTTGATAAAGCCGAAGGTAGCCAAGTGGTACTGTCATCCGCTCCGAGTCGCCAGGTCCATGTGCATGAAGCCCCAGTCAGCTCATCGGCCGCTGGAGTCGATATAAAGTCGCTTCATGGCCCTGGAAGATTCTGTACAACCCCCGCATCCACTGCACACTCTCATCTCGACCTGGGAGTAGCTGTACGTCGATACCCCTGGTCTTATCGGGTTTCTTCTAATGTCTTCGAACTCGTCTGAAACTTTCCTGCCAGCAGCAGCAGAGAAGCAGGCCGTCAGCCATGGACCGTCTGCGGGTCTCGAAATGCCACAAGATAGAGACACGGAGGCTGTAGGCAAGCGAGAATCTGCGGACGCCGCAGCCGACGATTCTCAGGATGTGTACAAAGTGTGTTTGGAACCTCATGAAGACCCGAAGAACATGTCTACGGCTAGAAAATGGCTCGTACTGTGCGTCATATCCGTCGGCACACTGTGCGCCACCTGCGCCTCTTCAATGGTACGTTCACTGCCTGTGCCTATGCCTTGACGTCTTTAGCTGACTCTGTTATAGTCTGCCTTTGCCGAGACAGGGATATCGCGAGACTTTCATGTCAGCAAGGAGGTTTCGACTCTCGGCGTCAGCTTGTTCGTCCTTGGCCTGGGTTAGTCACAGTGGTTCAGGTCGGTGAGGTGCTGTGCATGCATGCTGACTCGCTCTTAGGTATTGGTCCTCTTCTGGTAGGACCGCTGTCCGAGGTTTATGGCCGCAACATTATCTATCAAGTATCTTATGGACTATTCTTCGCATTCTCTTGGGCAGTGGCATTCCCACCTCACATTGGTGAGTGCAACTACGATGTTTGCCTCACTCCTCCCGGCTGACCTCGAGCTCGCAGCTGTCTACCTTGTTTTCCGATTTGTGACTGGTTTCTGCAGTGCAACCTTTTTGAGCGTGGCCGGAGGAAGTGTCAGCGATATGTTCACGAATGATAAGATCGGGACGTACGTGAACGCAGCACCTTCAGAGGTTAGAGCGTGAGCTTACCCGCCTTCGCTAGACCCATGGCAGCGTATACTGGCTCCCCATTCATAGGCCCAGTTCTGGGACCGCTCATATCTGGATTTATTAACCAGGTATGCATCTGCGCTGTCATATCCCTTGCAGTTGTCTAACGGCTTCCAAGAATACGAACTGGCGATGGACATTTCGCATTCTTATCATCTGGACGTTCGTGACTTGGGTTCTTCTCCTCGCAGTGAGTAGTTATTACCAACAACATCCGCTAAGGACATTCCTGACGATGTCATAGTTCGTCCCGGAGACATTTATTCCTTACCTCCTCAAAGCCAAGGCGGCAAGACTACGGAAAGAGACTGGCGATAATCGCTACTGGTCTCCATTAGACAGACGACCGCATAGCATGGCCCGTGCTCTCGTTTTGAGCTGTTATGTCCCATTCAGTAAGCCTGCGTTTTTTTTTACTTGTCTTCATATGATTGACTCTGATGGTAGAATTGCTGGCTCTGGACATGATGGCCCTTCTACTCGATCTCTGGAGCGCACTGCTCCTTGGAATCCTCTATTTGACCTTCCAAGCATTCCCAATCATCTTTGGCCAGGTCCACGGCTTCTCTACACAGCTTGTTGGGTTGGCATTCCTTGGTATCGGTATTGGTATGGTAGTGGGCCTAGCTTTGCAGCCCGTCTTCAACAAGCAGATGAAGCAGCTTGCTATAAAGCACAAGGGTTCCCCACCCGTCGAAGCGCGTCTCATCCCCAGCATGTTCGGAGCCGTTCTCGTTCCTCTGTCTCTCTACTGGCTCGCCTTCACGACATACCGCTCCGTGCACTGGATTGTCCCCATCATCGCTTCTATTCCGTTTGGGACCGGCATACTCTTTTGCTTCACCGGGGTGTTCACGTACCTCGTCACGGCGTATCGCCCGATTGCGGCGTCGGCGATGGCGGCGAATACTTTCGTGCGGACATGCTTCGCTGCGGCGTTTCCGCTGTTTGCTGGGCAGATGTACGACAAACTGGGTACTGTCGGTGCGACGGCTCTGTTGGCTGGTCTGACAACTATCGCTGCTCCGCTCCCGTGAGTCTTTTCTCTCTGCTGGATGAGTCGCGCGTTGACTCCTGCTTTAGATTTATCTTCTATAAGATTGGCGGTCGCTTGCGCGCAAACTCCCGCTTCACACATTCCGCATAGATGATAATTTAACGATATTCATGCTATCTACTCGTCCCCTCTCTATCTCCCATGGTCTTCCTTCTTGCCCGTACGACATTGACATGGACACACCAGTGCTTTGTTTCATGTAATTGCAGCCTATTATCTGATACTGTTTGGGAGAGTCCAGTCTCACCTCGACCCTGTTGTGTGTATATACAGTTTAGAGCTGTCGAAGCCGTCGATCCTACAAATTCCTACTGAAACCCGTCTAGGCTCCAATTCACTCCCACCTCGGGACGCAGCTTTCCGTCGACGGATCACCGTGGAAGCGCTGTCGGACTCGCGCTCCGGACGCTTCCGGCGGTCTTTAGGCGCCCCGTGAGCCCGTCATACTTTACTGGCTGCTCGACGACGTGCAGGTGTCTACACATCTTCGCCCCCAACCACCACCATGTCCCTCATCGCCCGTGCCTCTCTCCGCCAGGTCGCGCGCTCCAACGGCGCCGTCGTCCGCCGCAACTACACCGGACGCAGCGCGCAATTCAAGGTACGTTACATTTGGGCTCGCGACTGAATGGAGCTATTCGTGGACGAGGGCAAAAATGAACGAAAAACATGGTTTATTTAGAACATCCCGTTCAACTTCGACGGCAAGATCTCGTTCGGTGCCAAGGTCGCTACCTACCTCATCACTGGTTTCTCTATCCCCTTCATCGCGTCATGGTACCAGCTGTACGTATCTAGCCTTATCCCTTGCACGCACCATAGCTCACATTTCATCCACCTTCAGATCCAAGTCTGGTGGTGCCTCCGACTAAGCTAGCGGCATACATAGATTACTAGATGGATCCCCTAGACGCATACATGGATACCTATAGAGCTGCAGGACAGAGGCCCGTTGATGTTCGGCTTGCGGGTGTAGAGTCAACCTAGAGTATCGAGGTCCGGTCATACTCCAGCCATCCCAGTAATGTCCTCCAGGACGCGCTTGCGTAGTCTCCTACATAATGCTACCATCCCTTCTCACTCCGAAAAACCTGCATGACAGGACATTGTGTGGTTATTCGACATCATAACCGAGCTTGGCCTGTTCTCCCTTTTTCTGCGCCTTCTTGCCTGGCTTATGCAGCTTGCAGTCGCACACACGTACCAGGAACCCCGGGTCCGCGGATAGAACGTCCAGAGCGGCTGTAGCGGCCTTCCGCATTGACGAAGCTAGCGTGGCGTCGACGGCACTGGCGAGGACCGTCTCGTGCACGACAACTGTACATATGCATGAGTGACACCCAGGCACGTGCGCATGAGAATCGCTTACCCTCGCTCTTCACTCCGTTCTCGGTTGTGGCCTTGCGCATGCTGTGTGACTGGCATCCTTCAGCTTGGAGCAGCTCGAACAGTGACTTGCTGGGATGCTGCGCCAATGTCTCCAGCCGAATATGACGATCATAGAAGGGCTTCAGGACCCCTTCATAGAATCCGCGCGACCCTTGGCTCTCGAACCGGTCGCAGACAAAGATCGCGCCTATTGTTGCTTCGACAAGATCTCCAAGTGCCTGTGCAAATGGTTAGCGCGGCATTTAAGCAACTGTGACTCGTACAGACCTTGGGTGCTTCCACTTCCAACCAGAACTGGCCCGAATGCCTCTTCTCGGCTTTGGCGAGTCTATATTCCTCGTCTCGGAGGGCGAGAATTTTGGCTGCGTAGACTTGTATGGCGGCTTGGATCTCGCGTGAGTGACAACGGATGTGCGCATACAGACCTGTGAGGACTGCGATGGTCGCCAGAGTGGAATTGGCCACCATAGCACCCTGAATTTGTGAATCCAGGAGTGCTTAATCGAAGAGATGAGTCCATCGTACCTTCAACATTGAAAGCCCACCAGGAGACAACTTGGGATATGCAGCGTAGATGTCTCCAACCACGCCTAGCAGCCGCGGTCAGCGGATATACTCTACGCTAAAATTTGTGCTCACAATAATCCAACAGAGCATCGCCAAGAAATTCAAGACGGTCGAAAGAAGTGGCAGACTCGTGCTGAGTAGAACCATGTGACTGGAAGTCGTTAGTCAGTGTTCGATTACCGGAGAACCATAGCACACATACTAGGGCCTCGAGCAAAAGCGAACGATCCCAAGACGTCTCCTCGTATTTGGTGATGGTCGAAATCGCCTTGACAGTCTGCTCGGGAAGAACTTGGGCTGTCCTGTACTTGAGCTGCCGGTGACGATCCGACCAGATTCGCGCAAAATCTGAAAAATTCGTAATCTCCGGCAGGTCGAACCCCAACGTCTTCAAGATGCCTTCTTCTTCACCTTCACTTTGCAACCTAGCCCCGATGATAGCTTCCACAACATCTGCTACCAGCTATGCCACTGGCATATCAGCGACCAAGAACGAAGGAACCACATGCGACTGGCCTTGTCTCCTAGCCACTGCATGTCCAGTTCGTCTTCCTGTTTCTTACGTTTACCCCGCTTAGGCTGTCCCTCCTCTTCCCCCGAATTGCTCTGCGCTTCTCCATGGTCGCTGGCTGCTCGCAAGAACGGGGCCCACAGCTTGGGAATCATAGGTTTGCTTTGGACCCAAGGCGGAATACCCACCGCCATAGCGTTGACATGAAGAGCGTGATTGCTGACTGCCTGCGCGCGTGCCGCGGTTAGAGGCCCTTCCCGTCTGTCTGGCATGGTCACGAAATAATACAAGGACATGTAGTACTTGAGACTGGTATCGCCTAGGTCGGATACATCAGTAATGACCTTGCCATTCACTTAGGAAAGGCGGAACGTACCTAAGAGTTCTAGTCTCTCATAATTGTGCTCAATATTTGCCGACACAGGAGAAAGAGCCGCAAGAAGGGCTGACTCTTTTACTTGTTCGTGGAACACGGTGGCGGTCATCTCCTTTGCCAGCAGCATCCGGTCGATCATATCAGTAATAGACGGTAGCAGCAATGCAGTTCGGTATGTGCTAGAGCAAAGTTGAATCAACTTCCAATAAACTCATAAGCAAATTGTCAAACCTTGCAGGGACGACAAATTTATGACAGAGTTCGGGTATGAAATCTATCGCAGTGATTGAGATGTGCTCATGAGCAAACATAGATGCACCGTACAGTTTACTTGGCTTTTTGATATTGTCTGAACAGGCTTGCAAGCTGGGCTGAGGTGGTTTGCAACCGCCGGTACAAGGGACACTTCGATTAACGGTTGATCCTCACGGCGAAGGCCATGGAAATCTTTTATGCGCTGTCTGCAGTATTCCAAATAGCTTGAAGACCCGGCTTCGCGCTACAAGGCTTTGAGCATCGTGTGGCGTCAAGAGGATAACCGATACTCACTGCATTCTCCGGCGGTTTGCTGAGAGGCGATAGGTCGCGCCTCACTTTAACAGCAACGTGCCTGTTCGTGAACTCTACGCCACGATCTTGGACGATGCAGTCCGCGGCAACACCATCGGTGAGATCTTCTCCCTCGGGAACAAGCGGAGTCGCCCAGTGCTTTGCGGCCTCGATTACCTGAGACCATGCTATGAGAGGCTCAACCTCGGCTAGCTGCCATGGGATCTCGATGGCGGAGGACAGCCAAGTGGACTGCAGTGGAGCCAGAAGTACAGCATCTTGTCTATCGAAGACTCCAAGGGCTTGTTCAAGAGCGCGCGGGTAATCCGCATGGTGTACCCGTGTAGGGAATTCATCTTGATTTCGTCCACAACAAAGGGCGCGCAAGCTTGGAGTGTCACAGAGGACTTCGAACCGTCTGAGAAAATGGAGAACTTGTCGAGCTCGGGTAGCGGAAGCCTGGTAAGCATGACAATTGGAGTGTAGCACGGAACCCCATTATCGCACACGGCGATGATAGTAGGGTATAAGCGAGAGGATTTGACCTGTAGAGAACGCGTCCAGAATGAAGGTTTCTTTCGTGGGTAGCACCGAGTGTTCGCACTCATGTTCGCAGTCTTGATGTCGCTCGTGTCCATCGCCACGACAGCCGAGTCCTCGACCGACGACCTGAAGAAGAATCGATGACCCAGAAGTCCCGCATCAAATAGCTCTCGGCAGACTTCGAAGCATTCTGCTTGCTTTGCGCCAAATCTACAATGAGCCGCAAGCCTCACGATGGGGCCAGGAAAGGGGCTACCTTCCGGAAGAGTCAGATCCAAGACGAAAGTCCCGTCGCCGAGTCTTCGTAAGCTGTTATTGGGCTCCGTCTTCGGGAAAAGACTCTGCAGGTGGTCCAAATACCGGGAAAGTGATATGGGGGCGTCTTTCGGATAGATCTTATGCCCAGTGGTGGGGTCCTCTATGAAGGCCATGTCACCCCCAGCTATGGAATCCAGGACTGAGAGAACATCCTGCGGTTCCCGCACAGAAGGTTTGCGAGACTTCGTCGCAGACTTGCATGTCTGAAGAATATGACTATGTAGGTCATTGTCCTGTTCCGCCATAAGGACAATGAGACGATCGCTTGCTTGTAGACAACTAGACAAAACATGAGGTGTGCTGTTCTCTTGCAGATTGAACCTTACGGCTTGAAATCCTGAGTAAACGACGCCGTATGAAAGGGCCATAATGACGCACTGTATCAGTACCGACTTGGTAGGAAGCGCAAAACTCTCGATGGGCTTATTCGTAATGAGCAGGTTGTATGTGCCGGACATGAACTCGGTCATTATGGTTCTCTGTAACGCAAAACATTGGCAATAGCACTTGTAGAATATTAATCTGCTCACCTCGTCCTGTGGCCTGGAAGAGAGATTTTTCGGTCGTGATTGCGACGGGTCGGACATGTGGTAAATCGTCATCGTCGAGTACCTGGAACAACTCTACAAGCATCAAAGCCGTGGCCGGTCTCTTCACTGAGATAGCATTAGATTTTTGGGCAATATAATTACAGTACTTTAGACGCACCCCATACGATCCCACGGAAGGAGCTATCCTGCATTTCGCAGGCTCGTAGTACGTCTACCAGCTTGGTGAACTGTGGTGAGACATTGTATCTCGTGGATGCCGGATTTATGTTTGGCATGTCGAAGGCCCAATCCTCAACCAGCTCCCGAAAGACTCGATGACCCGTGTCTTTCGCTGCGAGACGGGATCTCGAGCAGAACGTGCCGCCATAGAAGGTCCGAGGCGCATGGACCGAGCTCAGGCAAGAGCCTACGTGCCGACCTGAAGTGACATGTCAACAGCCCACCGGTATCCATTTCTCGCAGCTTGGTATACAAAGGAGTCTCCGCCAGAGCTGTAGCAATCCCGTACATGACCACCATGTCTCTCGGACGTTCTAGATTCCTCTGATCTATCCTCTGCTTCTTCGTGGGACGAGTCGCAAGGTCCGAAGGTTCTACGGACAGTGCACGTCCTTTCCCTTTGGTCCCTGTCGCTAGAGCCTGCGGGTCTTCAGGCCCGGGAGCAAGCTTTGCACTGGCGGGACCCAGTTCCTTGCTGTTTCGAACCTTGTTTGGCCGTCCTTCGCCCATGTCCAGGTCTTGCAAGTCGTGGCTAGCTCGGGCACGAGACGATGAGTTTGTTCCCTGCGCGGCTTGCTGCCAGAGTTTGAACATAGGAGAAGTGGCGAAGATGAGCGTCCAAGACAGAGAGCGGACGGAGGGAGGAAACTCCGAGGAGCAAGCGAACCCGAGTGTCTAGGGTCCTACGTGGGTACTCAGTGAAGTGAAGCTGCCAGATTTCTAGTTGTCGGACGAAATGGATGTCCACGGGTTATGTATCTGGGTAGTGGGAGTCAGTACGAAAAATGAAAGTTGGAAGTTTGGTGGATACCGACAGCGAACCGTCCGACTGCCAGCAGCTGCTGGGATGCTGCGGGGTCTCACTCAGAGTCACGCACGGCGCTTCCAATCGCGTTTCTCCGGTTGCCTCGCCTTCTTGGACTGACTCTGCCCAACATTTGCCTACTGTATGCTGTGTACACTGCCCACACATAACCTTTGACAAGGGCGTGGCCGAATGCTACAGCCTAGGCATATTGGCATAAAGCTAGGGACACCAAGTCTGGGGATGCCACCATCAAATCTCCCCTCAGAATGTACAATCATGCCTACGTCCTCTCCCAGCTCGCTGAACGTCTGGACCATCCGGAGAGAAGCCCAAGTCCTCCGCATAGACAAAAGCTGACGCCGGAGCCATGCCTACCAGCCAGTCTTCCTAACACAGGTACACTCCTCACTGTCCCCAGACACGAATAGGCTAACAATTGAATCCAAGGTTTTATCCAACGCGAAGCTGATCAGCTTGCGCCCAAAGAAGTTATCAGACAGCTGAGACGCACTCCTAGCCCAACTTCCGATGCAGACTATCTCAGCTCACCTGGGTCGGAAGGTGAAATGAGTTCTCCAGAACCTGAAGATGAAGAGACCCGACCAGCACGCGCACGCACGGCGAGCATATCCTCAGTTTGGTCCACGCTCTCGTCGGCTGTCACAGCATCCCAACGACTTGGAAAGGGAAAGCAGACGAAACCATGGAAAGTCGAGGTGTGTCTGTACCAACCACAGGCTGTCGTGATCCGCTTTGTGCTCATTTTCCCCCCTTGTTCAGCCGTACCAAATATTTGCTGCCGTTGAACGCCATGACATTGCTTTCCTTATGGAAGTTAGGGACAGGGATTTTGAGGTACGACGATACTGCCGAGAGTTTGGCGTGGCATATGTCAGGCTCATACGGCTTCTGTGTAGCTTCTCCTGCGTAAGAACGGCGACGTCACCCCGCTTCTTCATGCCATGCGCATAGGCCACCAAGACGTCGCGATCATCTTGCTCGGTGCATTCTCAAGATACATCAACAATCTCGCAGACGAGGAAATCGTCATACCGCGAACGAAGACTAGATTGAAGGCCCTTCGGACCAACCTCAAACTCGCGATCGACTTTGGACTGCAGACGCACCAAAGCGACCTGATAGCATCGTTTTTGCAGACATTGATTATGAGCGAAGGTGAGAAATGGGTCGACGCCCAGGTGTCCAGTATCGCTGGACTCCTGCGAGAAGGAACTGAGGGCAAGCCTGTGGAAAACGCAGCGAGCACTGTCCGAAAGTTCGCGACCAAGCAGCTAGGAAAAGCTGAGACTATCGCTGCCCTAGAAGACTAGTAAGTCCTTCTTGCTGTGAGTGAAATTTGTCGGGCTTATGATAGATGTAGCGTAAACAATGCGACGGCTGACCTCCTCATGATGGGCGCTTGGTCGTGTGTGCTGGATGTTCTTGACGGAGAAGCAATACCAGTAAGTTCTGCCCGTCCCTCCGCAAGCAAACGTTTATGTCACACTTCTCAGACATGGTATTTTGCTCGCGACGACCGAGTTTACAAAGCCTTCACCGAGCGTTTGGATCAGCATAAGCGTACCATCGAGAAGAAGTGCACGCGTCGGCTGAGATGGCAAATACGAGTTCTACGCGCTGTCATGGAAGGACGTACAACCACATACAGCGTAAGCTAACTATGCGGCCGCGCCCCTTTCTGCTAATCATATGGTTTCGTCTAGCGCAAGGTTCAGACGCTTCAAGAGGAGTTCGATGAAGGCCCCGGGGTCTGAGTGCCTGAAGACGTCTCAAAATGGACACGCACCACACCTTCATCGCGGAAATGCACAACTACATGTACCATCTAATATGTACTGATACAAGGTTACGGAAGGACCTCGGGTGCGTCTGAAACACGGCTTCCGCAAGGCAAAGGTACGCCCTCGCTATACCTCCGCTCGTACAAGGTGCCGTCCGGGTGCAAGCACACAACCCGATAGTGTGGCGTATCGTCGAGCGTATATTGAAACCCTGGCCGGACTCGCGGCTGCATCGTGCGCTGCTGCCCTTCTCGCACTGTAGTGGCTGTCCGCTACTTCCCATGCCAGAGAAGGGCTGTATCACGAGTCCCTTGCGCGCCGTCCTCGTTGAGGGTACATGTACCATTGCTTCCGTAGTTCTTTGTTTCCTTTCATTGGCCTTCCTCCGTGTACTGTAAAGTTTGATAACGGCAAAATTCACACGAATATATGAACCGGAGATGGACACGGCCTTCAGACTCCTACCCGTCGCGGCTGGACGGAGAGGGAGGAGAGAGAGAGAGAGGAGAAGGCGCTTGATGGTCAGATCCATTCGCCCGATATTCCAAAGCGTCCAGCCGCGACTGGCAAAAAACAAAGGTAAACAGATGATATAAGCATGATGGGAGGATGCCGGCGTGCTGCCGAGCTTGAATTTCTGAGAAATCCTATCACTGCCATGATGCCATCAGCCGACTGCCCACACTCAGCGCTCAGCACTGCGGCGTACGCTGCGTACCTTGCCTTGACCTTGCCGGTAGGAACAGCGCGCTGTCACACATATTGACCGTGATGTTGTGCTGTGTAGCGAGCCTATATACCATGAACATTCTACTATGCAGCTACCAATACTTACAAGCATCACGCTAATGAGTGAGCAGTACTGCCAGTGGTGCATGCACTGTCAGAGCGCTACTAGGTACTGATATTAATTTTGTCACTGTTATCTGGAAAGTCTCTCACTCAGTACTGGTTCTTTGAGATTTGTTGAGCTGTCTCATGATGCACCTGCAAAGCAGAGGAGTCGAGATATGCGTTGAGCAATGTCACAATGGAAGACGAGGTTAACGAGCCAACCTCACGAATGTGGGCAGTCAGCTGATGACAGTGATGGGATTTCTCAGAAATTCAAGCTCGGCAGCACGCCGGCATCCTCCCATCATGCTTATATCATCTGTTTACCTTTGTTTTTGCCAGTCGCGGCTGGACGGTAGGGAGGGCTTTGGAATATCGGGCGAATGGATCTGACCATCAAGCGCCTTCTCCTCCTCCCTCTCCGTCCAGCCGCGACGGGTAGGAGTCTGCACGGCCTTGCGATGCGGTTCGTGTACTTCAATAGTACGGCTGGGTGAACCATGAAGAATCAGAATTTTGAATATTGGCTTGATTAATATTGCTATACCCGGTGGAGGAGATGATAGTTTCCACTCAGAATGTCAATTTCAGTCCTTTGTACCAGACATAAAACCAAACCAAACCGAGGCTTAAAACGGCTGGCCCGAGATCAAGCTGCGCAATAGCATAGATCCAGGCCGTTGCCAACGGGGAAGCTAACGAATATAAGATCAGCGTAAGGTGCAACAGGGTCACATCACAAACCGTACCATCTTCATATTGTCCAGCCAATTTGCCCAATTTATCATGTATAGTAGGCGTGAGCCGGAGACACAGGAAATTATCAGGAATGCAAGTTGCATAAATCGGTTGTGCTTGTACCGATTCGCTGGAATAGTAGTGAGCATCCAATACAGCGCAACAGTAGGAGGACGCACTATAGAAAATAAATAAAGCAATGACTGTGTTTGAAGGTCTCAGCGTATGATCGAAGGCATGAGATACAATGAGATCCAATGCGTACTAGGAATTCCTGGTATCATCCGGTCTGCGAGAGCTTCATAAGTCGGCTTCCTGCCATACTGGTAGTGAACGAGACTAAGTAGCAAGTGAGTGCTTGTGCATGACGATGCTGAATATTATACATACATCTCCATCATAAGAAGCAAAAAGCAAAAAGGAATAATAAGAGCTGTTGCCGCGAAAATCTCCTCAGTGAGAGGTGATAGTAGCTGCTCTTCCTCTGGCTGTTCCTTGACTTTAACCTTGTCGGTCTTTTCAATCTTCTGCAGGACACCGGATTCCCGAATGATGCGCCATTGGTCGTCCTCTGAAATGTCGACAAGTGGTTTCTGCGTTTCTGCAGTTGGAGCCGGCTCCTTGCGTTTCTTGGCCATGGCGGTCGTGTGCAAGCTGGCCGCGACTCGCGGGCATGACGCGCCGGACGGGCTGCGCGTGCCGAGTCTCGGCAGAGTCGCAATGCGACCATGTGTTTGGCGCCCATGAACATTTTGGGCGCTAAGACTACTCAGCTGGCTTCCGCCGCCACCGTTACTATTAGCCCAGACTGCACAGGACGTGCTCATATACAAACATCTACGACATCTTTAACAAATCAAGGAAGATGGCAGAAGACAAAGATCAGCTACTGAATATGCTGGAGGCGTACGGGCAGCAGTTTATGTCTTCGTTTGATTCCTCGGCATTCTCTGGTAAGCGCAAGGAAAATGCGCCTGAAGCGGGCCCGAGTTCAGGGAGGAAGAAACAAAAGGTGGTAGCAACACCGGTATTGGATGAAGAAGAGGAGTGGGACGGGTTCGGAGGCTCGGGGGATGAAGACGAAGAGGCAGAAAGCTCCGAAGGTGAGCAGTATGCCTAACTCGTTCTGCGCTTGCCCTATAATGGTTGATAGACGAGCACGAGAATGCGGGCAGCTCGATGCCGGACAACGTTGTCGTGTTCTCGGAGCCTAGGACGAAATCTGGTGCGGCACCGGCAATAAGCTCAAAAGCTCAAATGAAGGCATTCATGGTGGGTGCGTCCTGTATGTGCTCATCGTCCGCATATCAGAGGTTAAATCTGCATGTAGTCTTCGAAGGTCACAAAGGTCACAAATGAGCCTTTAAATGCAATGGATGACCTAGGCGACAAGGAAAAAGACGAAGATGAAGAAATGTGAGTGGCGCCTTACAGAACAGTCCATATACCAGAGGCTCACATTGAACCCTCTAGGTCTAATGCGCAAAATGATGTCCTTCTTCACAAACTGATCCACACGAAAATCTTGTCTGGTTCATTAAACCCAGATCTCGACCTCACCCCTGCCCAACGTCGAAAAGCGTTAGCCGGACGAGTCCTCGAGGCCGCGGGTCAGGTCAAATTGGGGAAAGGCGAAACTACAGTGCGCCACAAGGAGCACAACAGGGCCGCAAAACATATCCGAGACGGTCTGAAAGCGAAACAGGAGGAGCGCAACGAGAAGAAGCTCGAGGAGGTCGGTACCCCACCTTGCGCCTTCATGTCATGCACGCGTCACTCATCAGCTTTGATAGGCGAAACATATGGGCAACTACCACCCGATGTTCAAGAAGCTGTATGAAGACAACTTGGAGAACAAGCCGAAAGCGAAGCGGGAGCGTGGACTGGGCATGGGTGTCGGCAAATTCTCTGGAGGTGTCCTGAAGCTAAGTAGAAGCGAGATCGCTTCCGCTGTAGAATCAACAAGTCGCGGTCGCGGTGGGCGGGGTGGAGGCAGAGGCAGAGGTGGCAATGGTAGAGGCAGAGGCGGTAGCGGCAGAGGCAGAGGAAGCAGTGGCAAGAGCGGTAGAAGCAGAGGTCATTAGCTGGTATACATCTGTTCTCTTGAGTGCTGCTAGTTACCATACTACCTACTCTGCGGCGCTACCGAGCATCACGTCGCACGATACAATGCAACATCGTGCATGAGAGGAAGACAGATGGATTCATTGGTTGGCATACGGCTCATAACGTGGCATACAGGTGCATAATGTTTGTAATCCTAGTAAGTTACTGCATATTCCTTGTGAGATTTTGAAGTTCATAAAGCAACCGGCTCAGCTCGGTCAGTGTCGTCCGCGTCCACTGTCATACGACCGGGTACCAGAAGACCGGCTTGATACGCTCCTTGGACCAAGGGTCAACAGACAGCACACTGGTTTTGACCAAGGCACTCACCCAGATGGCTTTCGACGCTCGTCCAGATAAATTATATTCGATCGCGACTCGCGTGATCGGCTGCTGTGCGACCTCTCTTCGTATCTCGGCCTGTGCGAGGACTGTTCCGAGTGTCGACTAGAGCCCCGTCTTGAATAACATAGACGCGTAATAAGTATCAGGATGAAGCGAGTACGCATATAAACACTCACGAAGATGACGTGTCTGTGGGCGGGATAAACACCACGTTCGGTGACGAAGCAGATGAGGACTTCCTGGCGCTTTGGTAGCTCCTGGAGGATTCATGCCTACCGAGCGACAAATGAGCAAAGCCATGAAGCTTACACAAAGCGAACAATCGTACCGAGTATAGTCAGGTCTCTCGGGCTGCTTGCCAGAGCGATGCGACCTGTATGACCTGGTATCACCTCTTGGGTCATCGTAGTAGTTGCGACGTTGGTGTCGAGAATTGTATTCCCTGTCCCGGGAGTAGAAGTCATCATCCGAACCGTTCTGGTGTTGATATGCGTAATCCAGTGAAGACTCGTCGCCGAACCCTAGCCTATACGCGTTGCGTTAGATGCTACCGAAGATTGACTTTGCGAAGCCTTACCTCCCAATCTCGTTGCCGTTATCGTCCTCGATAATAACGGGACGCTGCTTGCGAGGTTTGTATCGCCCGCTGAAATCACCCACCCTATAATACTGTCAATGACGTTCAATTTCGTTGCTGCGAATGACCTACCTGCTAAGCTCATGACCTTCGTCGTCCTGAAAGATAACTGGCGCTCCGCCAGGGATCACATAATATAGTGTCCTTTTTGCCGTTACGGCCTCGCTCGACCACCACGACGCATGGTGGGTACTCTTGCTCCTCCAGCGTTCTATCGCTAGATGGGCTACGGCGCTACAGTGACTGTCAGCCTTCTGTCTCAAGACACGGCGTGGGGTGCACTCACCCTTCTGTAGTCGTCTCGTTGACTTTGGTACCGACGCTCCTCCTGCCTGCCACGGTGCTGGCTCGTGGAGCGCACGAACTCAGGCTGCATGCTGGGCACGGTCATGTTCGGCACCAGAACCGGCTGGTGCGGCTGTTCCGCATACGCGTTCCTCGCTTCCGCTGGCATCATCGGCGGCGGCACCGGCGGCATAGAGGGCATGAGGTGGACGTCTCTGGGGCTGTGTCGCGGTGTCCCCTGAGGTGACAAGGGCACCTCGGTGACGGGCCGCGTAGACGGCCCATGGTCTGCGAACGCATCTTGAATACGGCCTAGAGAGCCGCGGGAGTTTTCTCGCTGAACGATGGGCACGGCAGTGTCGTAGTGTCTCCCGGTGTGATAGTTATAGTGGTCGTCCATGGGTGTTACGGTCGCCTGTGAGGCGGGACGGTAATAGTCATCATCGCGAACCGAAGGTCGGCGTTGCCTGCTTCTGCTGCTGGTGTGGTAACTTCCAACACCTGCGTAAGACTCAGAGTCGGGGTAGTCTATCACCTCCTCTTCCCACTGTGGGTTCTTCGGATTGATGAGCCTGCGTACAGAAAGGAGAGAAAGGGTTGGACATACTCGTCTATCTCGCGGGTCCCTGGATGTTGTTTGTGGGATAACCCTGCTCCAGGCAGAATTCTGGGCTTGGTGCTGGTCGAATCGTCCATAATCTTCAGGCTCATACGCGGCATATTGCTCAGCGCGAGCACGTTGCTTTGACCGACCGAGCGACGGGAATAGACGAGGCATGGCGGAAATCGCAAGAGGACAGAAAGGAAGGGGTGAGAGGAGCGTAGACTATATCTCCTACCGGCGGAGGGACAAGCCTGAGACTCGTTGGTTCAAGCGGATGCTTGAAGCATGGGTGGGGTTGTTCCCCCACGTAGCGAACGATTAGTTCTCATATGCAGGAGCAATGAGGTCAACATGAGGAGAGTGCGAGGTCAACGTCGCCCCTAGGAAGCAGGTCAGTATGAGATTGCGTACCCATCTTCATACTCCGGGCGCGCGTTGAGTTTGGCACGCTGCTGAGGTGCACCCGCCAAACTGCCGGAGAGCCATATTGATACGGAAAGAATGCTGATATGCCGAACTCAACCTTGTTCCCGTGATTCCTTCTTCTCCAGCGTGTTTGTGGGACGCGTAGAAGCCGCCCAATACCCGCACGGCCAGGCGGCTCGGCAGTCTGTATTCTAAAAATCCATGAAACCTACATTCTCATTGGCGACACGTGCCTATAAAGACAACAATGACAATCGATCCGAGGCATGTATGCGAGCCTCTGTAACTAATCAGCGATCAGAACATCGCCTTGCATCTGCTCTCACTCAAAAGGAAAGGTGTCAGGTAGAGAGACCTTGCAGAGAGAATTTGTGGGAACTCACGTTTGACCACAGCAGGACCCTACGTAGGGCCCAGGGTTCAATGGGCGTAAAGAGGGAGATCCGGTCACCGGTGGGTTTGCTGCAGCTGCAGAACATGCAGCAACGCCTGGGAGACTTTGCTGATAGCGTCAGCGGTCTGGCCAATTTGGACCGGATCCATGCCGTATCCGCCGGTAATAGATTTCAGTCGCTCGGTGAGAGATCGAAGTGACTGCTGCAACGCATCCGCAGCGCCTGAGGCATCCTGCTGCAAACCGACAGCCTGATCACAAGTTCAGAAACAGACTGCGATAGACTATTCCAGGCACCTACATCTCCGCTCCCGGCCTTCGAGAATGATGCTGGCGTGACAGTCTAGCGAGCAGGACATTCAGTTCAGGCCTTTTTTCTCCAATACACAAAGCGACTTACGTCTGCGATCGAGGGGAGTCGCTCAGGAATGACGGCACTGATTGGTTGTGGGTCGCGCTGGACAGTCTTGCCCTTATTCTTCAAGTGTTGGGGCTCCTCGATGATAGCGTGGGATGAAGTTGAGGGTACAGGTTGTGTTGGTGCCGAGGGTCCAAAAGAACTCGCAGATAACGGAACCAATCGTTCAATTCCATAGCTGTCGGTCTGATCTATATATACAGTACCGCAGACGACACACTCCTGACCAATTCTGTGAGTAGAAGCGCAGACTTATGTTACATTAACAGCACGCACTTTACGAGGGTCTTTTCCACCTGCAGCCTTGGATGGGCGGACCAAAGGAATCCCATAACAGTTCGAGTTGGGGCATTCGTCTGCCAACATTGCCCATCCTTTGAGCAGTCGCTTCCCGATCTCGGTGGAAGCCAAGTCAGACTGCTGTCTCCGTCGCAAAATGTCTTCTGTGTTGACAGGAGGAAGGTCTAGTGAATCAGGGGCGCTGGACACTTCGGTCAATGGCGTTGAAGCACGAGAACTGTGGATACTAGAATCGACGCTGGAGGGCGCCGAATACGAGGAGGCTGACTTGGCAGACACAGGCTGTCCGTCGCAGTTGGCGCAAAAAGATGTTTTGGAGTCGGTAGGCGAGCGCATCAGCGGTACTCTCGAACACTTCTTGCATATGACGTCCGTGAGGACCTATTGAGACGAGACGTCAACAGCCGCAAAAGAAACGAATAACGAGTTCAAGACTTACCCAGCCTTTTAGCATATACTCACCCAGTTTGCCGGAAACGTCGATTACGGTGCTCATGACGGGCGAAACGAGCTGAAGGATGTGGTGGTTGTCTGGTGAGCGTAAAGTCGGAATCGCTCCGCGACGCCGAGGCTCATTAGCCCGATTGATGGCTGCCACGTGCCGGGCGCGGATGCAGATCCCCGACGGTCGACGTGGTCAGTCCCGCGTAGACGCCAGAGGTTTGGAGACTGACCAACCCCATGCACTGGCCGACGACCTGGCCAAGGGCCTTTCTCCTCCTCGTCCTCATAACTTGGGAAAGTCAACTATGGTCTTGCCATAGCATCTGTGGCGTGGCGGCGGCCGCCTCTTGGACAAAGGAGCGAACGCTAGACACAAGGTACGTCGCGTGCAATATCTGTCAGCGTGGAACGCGACTTCATGCGTGTTCTGTGTCCCCCTACAGAAACAAGACCCGAGATTTATGGTACCATGGCTTCACTAGCTATATGAGATACGGTGAGCACTGTGCCTCAATGTGCTACAGCGGTGGCTAATGACTTGCAATTCAAGCATTCCCCCTGGATGAGGTCGGTGCAGTCCGCTCCTATGGTCTATGAGCATTATTGACAGCCGCCGCGCAGCTGGCTCCCTTGTCATGTACCGGACGAGGTCCCGATTGGTATAATCCGTGAGTGTTCGTGCTTGTCCGGAACGGCACCTCTCATTCTCTAGCAGCGCGAATGTAGCGACCAACGATGTTGCAGGCAACTTTTCCGTCACGTTGGTCGATGTTCTCGACACCTTCGTCATTATGAACGATCCTTCTGGCTTCAGAAATGCTGTGGCGAATGTCATCCAGTCGGTATCTTTCAACGTCAACACTAAACCTCAAGTATTTGAGACAACTATTCGCGTCCTCGGGGGCCTCCTCTCAGCACATCAATTTGCCAGCAAGCCCGGGCAACCCTTCTACATACCATGGTATCAAAATCAGCTGCTGGACATGGCCCACGACCTTGGGAAACGACTGCTACCGGCATTCAAGACTCCCACAGGGCTCCCATATGCCCGAGTAATCATTTTGCCAGTTCGACATTGACAGAAGTGGCTCACTGGTAATCATAGGTAAATCTTAGGCATGGTGTACCTAAAGCAGAGTCCTTCGATACATGTACGTACAGTGCTTACACGAATATATTTGACGTTAAAAGGTGGAACAGGTACCGCCGGCGCTGGTTCGCTCATCCTAGAGTTTGGCACTCTTAGTCGGCTGACAGGCGACGACCGCTTTGAAAAGGCAGCTTACAAAGCGTTCTTCGCTCTATGGAATCAAAGGTCGGACATAGGCCTGGTTGGAAACACTATTAACATTTATACTGGGGTGAGTAGCGTCATTCCCTGCGTAAGCGGTATTTGAACAAAGTTGAAAGCCTATATAGACGTGGACTGCACCCGAAGTCAACAGTATTGGAGCTGGCGTCGACTCGTTTTACGAGTATGCACTGAAATGGTATATCATGAGCGGTGCGTGTTACTCACGAAGACGAACGGGTGGGAATGTGTTAAAGGTAACCTCTATCAGGCGAGGTCGAATTTCTCGACGTATTTCAAGAAGCATACGCGGCTGTCATGCGGTACACCCGAGCTCCCGATGGATTCTGGGTGGGTACTACAAGCCTTAACGTGTATCCAGCAACTGACGTTAACCAAGTACCGCAGCGCAAACATACACACCGTACGATTGTGCTTGGCAGGACATGTCCGAATCAATCTGAGGCATTTGCTTTAGGGAGACCCAGCGTACCTTATGGTCGACTCACTGTCGGCATTCTGGCCGGGGCTTCAGGTCTTGGCGGGTGATGTGGAGAATGCCATCAAGTCACATATGACATGTGAGGGGGTCTAAGCAGCATGTCATAATCGTCACTGAATACACATACATCAGATTGGAACCTCTGGAAGAAGTTTGCCGGACTACCTGAAGGTACAGTAGTCCTATGGCAAGCTAGACATGCAATAATAACTGTGTTTATCAGTTTGGGACATGAACTACAGGATGGCAACTTCTTTCCAGTACCCTTTACGCCCAGAGTTCATAGAGTCAACGTGGTATCTCTACCGGGTATGTGAGCTTTTCACAGGCTCATATCTGGTATCTAATAATGGCGTAGGCTACTAAAGATCCATTCTATCTTGACATTGGAGGTAGGTACATAATCAAGCATCTTATTTCGTTGCTGACATAGTGGTATAGAACGCGTTCTTAACGATATCTCCGCCCGCGCAAAGGTGGATTGCGGACTCACGGGCATAGAGGACCTCAGGGACAATAATCGTGTTGATCGCATGGAATCCTTCGTGCTTTCGGAAACATTGAAGGTAAATCCACGTCGTGATTTACGACGCATCTTTAATTTTCATTAGTATCTATACCTCCTGTTCGACGAAGACAACCCGCTACACAGCGACGACTCGAACATAATCCTGACAACCGAAGGCCACCTTCTGAGCATGGACCCAGAGCACGAGAAGCCAATATCAGCCGTTCGTCGGGAGCTGAGGAGAGTAGAGCACCTTTCGTGTCCTGCATATGAATCTCCGAAGCGGGCAAACCACGCGTCTACAAGAACATCCCTAGTGTCCGGTATATATTCAAGGCACGACATGGACTACGCACGAACGTTGGTCTCAGCACCATCGACAGGTCTGGAGGAATATGCCTGGTCGCCCAATGGCTGGTGTCAGATTCCGAAGGTCGACCTCTACGTGCGCATTCTCTATTCTCGTTTGTCACACCTTTTTGACTTTGGCTCCTCAGAGTTACGACTTCCTGCTGTCGCCGGATGGAAAGTCCGTCGACGAAGACTTCAATCCCACTTCAAAAAAATTATGCCGGTATCAGACGGCTACGTTATTCAAGACGTCGGTGGCATCCGAGCGCATATCGTGAGCCGTATGGATGGCAAGGGATATGATGTGACGAAATGTGAGGAACATATTCTCTATCACCTGTACGTTTCGGTAATAGATCTGTATACTCCCAGTGGGTCCTTACAGCGTCAAGACCGGCCAGATGGTCTATGTAAATGACTCCGATCTAATACTGGCACCACTCAATGGCAAAGGCCCCGTAGAGGAGGACGGTCACGAAGGCGGACGACATCGTGTTTCCGAAGTTGCGCTCCGGGTCTACTACGATTTCCTCGGCTCCCCCGATGCGAACTTCCAACTGCAGCATGAGGCACCGACGGAAGCCTTCATCGCTGCCTCCACCGCTATGTTCGGCGCCGACCCGTCGGTCTCCCGCCCAGAGAGGCCCATACGATTCGGACACGGCGAAGGGGTCCGTGTCGTGCGCGACCGCGCAAATCCATACGGCTGCAGCGCGTACAAGCAGAAGTTTGCCGGCGAGGCGTTGCTGGTGAAGCGCGGCAAGTGCACGTTCCTGGAGAAGCTATTCGAGGCGACCATCGTGGGGGCGTCCGGCGTCATCGCCTTGAACGACGAGGAGATCGGCATAAACCCTTCCGCCGGCGCGGACGAACTGGAGCAAGTGGGCGACCTACTCGATGACGCCGCGATTGTTGTCCTCAACAAGCATCACGGAGAGGTCCTCGCTGCAATGATGAACGCTGCAGACAAGCTGGGTGTGGGTCAGGTCATGGTGGCTATTGCGCCTTCAGCAGAGACGTCGCCCGCCGTGGAAAGCGAGGAATTGAGCTCATTGTCGGAGGAGGAAATGCGGCAGAAGGCGAGGGACGCGAACCGTGTCTTGTATCTTAATGGACATCCCCTGATCAATACCCGACTCATGGTGTAATATGTGCTCATAGCTAGTCATGTGCAAACCTCTATTCCCCGGAATTAGATGATACAGTAAACATTCTAGTGTCAATAGCTATGAGTTTCTAGTCGTCAGACTGAACGATGGAGTACAGAGGTGCGTCGAGCTTAGAGCCGGCCTTAAGGAAGGTAAGTTCGATGATGAAGAGGTACTCAGTAACTTTTCCTCCAAGCTTCGCGACGAGCTCGCCGGCTGCCTTTGCAGAGCCGCCTGTGATATGTGGTGTTAGAATAAGCAAAGACGTACGTATAGTAGGAAGTATACAGCGTACCAGTAGCGATGAGATCGTCGACCACAACCACAGTCTGACCGGGTTTGATGGCATCTGCTTGAATCTCAAAGGAGTCCTATAAAAGCCCTCTCGTCAGATACATACTTTGCATCAAGTGACGAAGCAACTCACGACACCATACTCCTTCTCATACGAGGCGGTGACACACTGTCCAGGGAGCTTGCCTTGTTTTCGGACAGGGACGAACGCCGCGCCGAGCCTCATCGCAATGATAGGACCCAGGAGGAAACCCCGCGCGTCCAGACCAACAACGACATCGATCTTCTTGTTCGGCGTGCTGGGGATCGTCTTGGAGGTGAGGTGGTGCACGAAGTGGGTGATGAGGGTCTCAAAAGCGACAGGGTCGCGGAGAATTGGGAAGATGTCTAGGAAGACAATTCCCTGCGTTGGTGAATGGATGAGTTACAGCATACATTGAGATGCGCTGCGTACAATACCTTCTTGGGGAAGTCAGGGTGTGCTGACAGCAAGCTCTTCAAGTAGTCAACGTCCGACATGGTCGTGGTCAAGAATGCTCAAGCACAAAGCGGACTGGTCAAGATGGAAGTCCATTCTCGAACGGGATGATCGCGGAGGGACGCAGAACGCAGTAAAATTTAGCAGACGGTGCTGCAGCGTGAGCGTCAAAGATAGCTCATAGGAATCGCATTTTAGACAGACAATGACATGCAAGCGATGTTTATGACGTCGCTCAAGCGCAGTGTGTACGAACGGAGGCAGGCAACGCGTCATGAGAGTTTTGAGAGTTCCGATTCAGCAAGCGATAATGATAGGGAGTGCACAACGAGCATAAGACATGTCATACCCTTGAGCATAGTGAGAGAAAGTCATGGATGATACAACAGTGCGACAAAAAGGTAACGACAGCTTAAACAGACTCGAGGATCTCAGGCTCCTTGAAGTCCTTGACCACCCGTGTGCCCGTCTCCTGCAGACACGCTTCAGCATCAGTACTCACACGACCCCAAACTAATATGAATGCTTACGTCTGTTGTCTCGCCGTGAAGCTCTAGCAACTTCGACATGTCGAACTTGGGTGCCTTCAGGATCTTCGCCTTGTGGACGTAGACGTTTTGAAGGGGGTAGATGCTCCGTGCAGCCTTCTCAATCTCACGGCCAATCGCCTCGGGGACAAACTTCTGGACGAGCTCCTTCAAGTCGCAGCTGGTTGCCTCCCGAGTCATGATCTCAAACATCTTTTTCCGGATTTCCCGGATCTGGGATGACTGAGCATAGGTGGTCTTGCGAACCTGCGCTGGTCGGCGCTTGGTGAAGCCAATGGCGAACAGACGGATGAGGTAGCCGTCGGTGGTCTTGACATCAACATGCGCCTCGATGAGGGTTTGCCACTTGCGCACAAGTGACCGAAGCTTGTCGGAGGTGAAAGACATGCCATGGAAGTTGGTCAGGCAGTTCTTGCCTTGGATCTCATCAATCCGTAGCTTGATCTTGCGGAAGGCCTGCTCCTCATCCTTGTTGAGATCAGCGAGGGAGACCTCGAGGATGCGACCCTTCAGAGAGTCGTTCGCGTTTTCTGCATGGAAACAAAATGAGACTGCCGAGCATATAGCGACAATACTTGCACGCACTCAGGCCCTGGGACCGATTGGCGAGGGTCTTGCCGACGTTCTTTACCTCGAAGAAGGAGGGCGCCTTGATGTCGTACCAGTCTACAAAATCCCTCAGTTTCACATGCACTCAGGCATACTGGATACTGCTCACCTTTGCGCGAGAAAGGGTCGACGACTTTCTTCTTGATACCCTTCTTACCCTTTGAGAGACGCTTGTTCTACAGACTCAATCTATGAGCATGAATTCGTACTGCATGCTAGCATAATTGAGCACCTTTCCGACGGCCATGATGGATTAGGGGAAGGCGGTGAGGGAAGGACCGCGAAAGAGTGAGCCGGCACTTGGACGGGCTGGTGTTTTGGATGGCGATACCACCTAATCGTAAGCCTGGAAGGGGAAAAGCGTGACAAGCCACCGTGACAGACGTTACAAACCTTAATCTTGCAGCTACCTACAGTATTCCCACGCATGCTACTCAGCGTCACGAGCTCAGACTCAGACTCATCACGACTTGTCCATGAACAGTCCATGGCTCTCAGTCGCTCTGAATTTGAGCTCGGTTGCAAAGCCTATCTAACGAATTCCTCCTCTGCTCAGTCTACCGACACACCTGGCATCGACGATGCGCTTTTGAAGCGTTATCCCTGTGGTTGGATTTGGAACGAGCACTCTGTGCGCTCTTTAACTGCCTTGCTACCGTACTGTCACCAAGACATCTCCAGTATGTAAAAGGCCTCGGTTTCATGTCGCGCTCCACCTCTATTCGAGCCAACTCAACTCAATTCCCGAACGACTTGGAGGAAGATAAGACAGTCGCAGAGTCTGAAGACGAGACCACGGCTTCGTATGCTTCGGTCGACCTAGCAATTTGCAGACAATATGTCGTCTTCTCGCAGACCTTCCAAGTTCCGGCACTCTACTTCACTATGCACCACAGCAGTACGCCCATGGTCTCTATCCATCGTCCGCTTGCTTCATGACGACGCCTGCGACCCAGATGGAGCACCTTTCACTCTGGACGAGATTACCACATCTGGGCTCTTCTTACGGGACGCACTGCCCGACACGGAGAGAACCTCATTTGCTCTCGGCGTCCCTGGCTCTGCTTTCGCTATGCTCACCCAAGGTGACCATCCGACTTTGGGTACTCCTTGCTGGTATCTCCATCCCTGTCACACCGCAGAAATGGTAGAAGAGATTATGAAGGAGGTGGACTGTGAGGAGAAAGACAGACCATTACGGTGGTTGCAGGCGTGGTTCATGATGTTAGCCAATGTTGTTGACTTTAGCGTAGCATGAAGACTTGTGGATGCCGTTACTCGGGGGCGTCTGATGACCAGAATAAGATCCGTGGTCGTTGTACGCCCGCAGGATTCACATGCTCCCGTACTCTCATCCGCACGCCCGAGGGGCTTAGTATAAATGCAGGTCTCCGAGCTTGAATATCGCCGACAGCCTGTCGTGCCATCCCCACATTTTGTTGCCAGCGCGCATCGCATAGATCACCTTCGGGCTGTTGTCGTACGATCGTGCACTCGCTAAAACGATTGGTCGAGATTCGAGACACAGCCGGCGTAATATAAAGCTGTAAAGCAACATGTTTGCTGCACGTACCCCTCTTTCGACCCCCTTCGTTCCTTGTCCGCCTCATTTCGTCGTACAATGGTGAGTAGGAGTGTTCTCAACACAACAAGTCAAAGCTCAATTTTACCAGGCCCACCAAGCACAGGAAGTCGTCATCGTCGCGGCCAGCCGTACCCCAGTCGGCTCGATCAACGGTACCCTCAAGACTCTGACTGCGCCGGAACTCGGTGTTATTGCCCTCAAGCATGCCTTTGAGACCTCGAAGGTGGACCCTAAAGTTGCAGAGGAGATCTTCTTCGGCAATGTTGTCCAGGCTGGTGTCGGCCAATCACCTGCCCGCCAGGTCGCTCTCGGTGCTGGCATGCAGACGAGCTCGGATGCGACCACCATCAACAAGGTCTGCGCCAGCGGTCTGAAGTCGATCATGCTCGCTGCCCAAAGCATTTCAACTGGATACAAGAGTGTCGTCGTGGCTGGTGGCATGGAAAGCATGAGCAATGCCCCGTGAGTCCTTATTACGTACTAATATGGGTAATAAACTCACCTGCGTGCGTTAGGTTCCTTCTTCCTCGCCAGAACCCCGTCTTTGGCAAGTTCGAAACAAAGGATTCGTTGGAGTGCGACGGTCTCTGGGATGTCTACAATAAGTTCGCCATGGGCAACTGTGGTGAGCACTCCGCGGAGAAGTTCCAGATCACCCGGGAGGCGCAGGATTCCCACTGCATCGAGTCGTACAAGCGTGCCGAGCGGGCGTGGAAGTCTGGTGCTTTCGACGCTGAGATTGCGCCTGTGGTCATTAAGACCAAGAAAGGCGAGACCGTGGTCAAGGAGGATGAGGAGTACAAGCGTGTCATCTACGAGAAGGTTCCGACCTTGAACCCCAGCTTCAAGAAGAACGGCGGTACTATCACTCCCGCCAATTCCTCGAGTTTGAACGACGGTGCTTCTGCTTTGATCCTCATGTCCGCAGAGAAGGCGAAGGAGCTCGGTGTCAAGCCATTGGCCAAGATCATCTGTAAGCCCTCCCAGCTCGTTCTGTCGAGGTATCGTCCGCTGAAACGTCCTCTGTGTGCAGCGTATGCTGATGCTGGTGTCGACCCAATTGACTTCCCATCTGCGCCCACCGTCGCCATTCCCAAGGCGCTTGAGAGGGCTGGATTGACCACGGACGACATCTCACTATTTGAGGTTAATGAAGCGTTCTCTGTTGTTGTCCGGATCGTCGAGAAGGTTCTGAAGGTCGACCCGGCGAAGATCAACGTGAACGGGTGTGTACTTCCATGATCTGCACCAGGAACAAACACTCATGTCTTATCTGTTTCTTAGTGGCGCCGTCGCTCTGGGACACGCAATCGGAAATTCGGGATCCCGCATTATCGTTTCTCTCATTCACGCACTGCAATCGGGCCAGTACGGTGCTGCTGGTATCTGCAACGGAGTATGTATATGGCTATCGCCTGCATGTGCTAAATTCACTGATGACGTCGCTTCTAGGGAGGTGCTGCTTCAGCACTCGTCATCCAGAAATTGTAAACTGAAGGGACTTTGTGTAATATGTTTTGATTTGTCATCGCTATCGTACTTGCTATATCATCTAGTTCTTATCCCTCTCAAACGACTCTCGCATGAGAAGGCTCATTCTGCAGGTGATCGCAGTGAGAACCTGCGCTCCATTTTTGTGACTGGTACGGATGCATTTACCTCATTCCGCGCGCCCAGCCATTCCACAGCAGAACTGACATGGTACATCGCCAGATCCCACCCTCTCAGCAGTAGATGCCGCTATCTCGTGATGGCGACAACCGTGTGCTTGTCTGTGCAGGACCTCCGTTCCGTAGCCGTCCCGAGACGCACCCGGCCGTTATCGCGTGAGGCACCGCTTGGTCTTCTGCGCATCAACGCAAACTTGAGTGAATAGCCATGTTCATGTGCGTCTAGTCAATGGGCTTCCCACTCCATAAGTACGAATTCCCATGGTACGTCTCCTTCTCGTCGAGCTGTGCTTCGAACCTGAAAGCGCACCTTGGTAGCGTACCTCACGACTGGAACGACAACCATGGCGATCCTGGAGCGACGCGCGTCGACAAACAAGTCAGAGAAAGGCTCCAGCTCGTCTGTGGAGGAGAAGAGGGCAGCCGATGTAGAGGTAGCCTCCGTGACCGACACGGACACTCTGCAAGGCGATGAGGCCCTGATGCTCGTCGGCCGCGAGCGTACGGCCCAGTTCAGTGAGGAGTATAATCGGCGACTGCGACGCAAGTTGGTATGTCTCTATTCTTTGGTAAGATCATTCGTGTTTACTCAATATACCAAAGGACTCCATTATCCCTCCCCTATGCGCCGCGGTGTACTTCACGCAATTTCTGTATGTGTACAGGATGATGTCAAGTAAGCTTCTACGCTAACAACGAACACAGGGATAAGACATCATTGAACTACGCTAGTATCATGGGTCTACCTATCACAGGGCAGGTGAGACGTGTATTCACTACAAGTTGAATGCGTTTGCTAATTTTCTGCTCCAGCACTACAACCTAGTTTCATTGGCGTTTTACGCGGGTAGGCCATCCCCTGGTGCTATTCTCTCGCTTTGACGGCCTTAACGCTTGTCAAGGTTTCCTCGTGTGGGAGTTCCCTACCGTATACATCTCCCAGAAAACGCGTGTGGCCAAATATCTCGGTGCGTCTCCACCGCGGCCCTTGAGACTCTTATTAGTCTTGACCATTCGCACACACGAAGGCGCCAATGTGGTTGTGTGGGGCATAATACTGATGCTGCACGCGACGGCGTCCTCATTCCAAGCATTCTTCGCATTACGGTTTCTCCTTGGTGAGTGGGTTCATGCCGTGTTAGATGCTGTTATGCTGAGAAGACGCATAGGAATGTGTGAATGTTGCGTCGCACCAATCCTGATTCTCATCGTCTCGATGTTCTACAGAAAGGATGAACAGGGCGTACGAGTGTCATGGTTCTACGTCATGGTACGTCCCACGGCGGCTAGACAGCTAGAATATACACTAACAGGTGTATGACCTGCAGAACGGTCTTACACAGGTCTTCGGCGGGTTTGTTGCCTACGGCATTTCGTTCTACAGCGGCAAAGTTCTTGCTCCTTGGAAGATCATTTACATCGTGCTTGGCGGCCTTGCAATCATAGTCGGCATATGCGTACTCATCTGGCTCCCTGACTCGCCGGTGCATGCTCGTGTTCTCACCAAGGAGGAGCGCATTGCTGCCCTCGAGCGAGTCCGTGACAACCAAATCGGAACCGCAAACAGGCACTGGAAGAAGGACCAAATACTCGAGGCCGTAATGGATGTCCGAACATGGTTGATTGTATTGACAACTTTGATGAGTGCGTTTTTCGTGCCTCTCATTAATTCAATTGCTCGGACTAAATAACTTGCAGCAAGTATTCCCAACGGCGCCCTGAGCAACTGTGAGTTGTCTCCGAGGATTACCGTAGTCTGCAATGCTGATTTGTGTATCCAGTCAGCAACATCATTATCAAAGGCTTCGGGTACACGTAGGTTAAGCACTCATGTTATGCGGCATAAAACCTTCATCGGATTCTGTAGTTCCAAGCAAACTCTTATCTTGGGTACTCCGGGTGGAGTCGTTGCTTCTGCAATGACCTTGTTCTGCGGATGGTATTCAGATAGATTGTAAGCAGCCATCATCCTGAGACTTGTCAACTGCAATTCGATGCTGATACGCTGCCGTAGTATGTCAAGAATGACACCCATCGTGTTTGCCTTAGTGCCTACTATTGTCGGAGCTGCTCTTCTCATTGGACTGAACGACTCTGGCCAGAAAGGAGTTCTTCTTTTCGGTAAGTCTCCCTTATTCCCGCTTTACTTCATACGTCTCACATTAAATCAGCTGTGTACCTCATTGGCACGTTCGGTAGTGCGTTGTCTACTGTCTATGCCTACAACGCGAGCAACACCAGCGGACACACTAAGAAGGTAAATACCGCATCTACACATCAACCGCATTCTGACGATCCGTCCAAGAATACCATCAACGCCATGACCTTGGTCGCTTTCGGCGTAGGTAATATCATCGGTACTGAAATATTCCAGCCCAAAGACGCGCCCGCATACATTCCTGGCAAGACCGCTATTCTCGTCCTGCTTACCATTCAGCTCTTTATCTGTTACCTCCTTCGCTGGATCAACCTACGCTTGAACAAGAAACGACAAGCACATTTGGAAGCGGAGAAGCAGCGTCGGGGCTGGACCGATGAGGATGTTCAGAAGGAGCGAGAACGCCATGCGTTCATGGACCTCTCTGATAAACAGTAAGGAGTTCGTCTCTTCGCACGAATGGCCGCTGACATGATGTCCAGGAACATTTTCTTCGTGTACACTGCGTAGATTGTAGCACAACTGCATCCGAATACCTATCTCTGCAAATGTTCTCATGGTTATCGTTTGGAAATGCGATGAGACGATTGCGCCGGATTGAGTAGGTGTGGCCGCTATCGCGCGTCCCGGCATCGTGTCGTAAAGTGGAGGAAAGTAGCTTGTGACCTGTGAGTTGATCATTGTATCTAGAGGCTTACAGCGCTTTCTCCGCCAGTCATGCAGTCATTGGCTTCTCAGTTGGACGCTCAGCCTATGGTATTATGAGCCTGCGAAGCCCTCTACCGCAGTCCTATAAAAGACCAGGAGATGCAGTGTGGGTGCTATCGAGCTGTTCTCTACTCAGTCAAGTGCGCCGCTGGAACCCGGGACGTTGCGAGATGTCGGAGAAGCATCCAAGTCAGCTGGCAGAAACCCTTCAGGACCCAGAGAAGACGCGAGACACCTCGACTTCGTCCATTGACCTCGACGACAAAGACGAGGCGCTTAGACTCGTCGGTCTTGAGAGGGCAGAGAATTTCACCGAAGAGGAATACCTTCGGGTTAGAAGAAAATGTGTACGTCGCATAGCCCTGTCTCGGTTGTTCACCACCTAACGAGGTCGTCAATAGGACCTGGTGATTCCGCCATTATGTATGGCTGTCTATTGCTCTCAGTACCTGTGCGTCCCGAGCCGCGCATCACGCTCACTATCCACCATTGAACTAACGCTTCGCCAGAGACAAGAACGTCCTAAATTATGCCAGGTATGTTGTACATGTTCCATGATTTCGTCGTCGCCTAACATCCTTTAGCATCATGGGATTGCCAATTACCGGTCAAGTGAGTATACCGAAATACCTAGCCGTAAGGGTCTAACGCATGCTGCGCCAGCACTACAACCTTATCGCCCTAGCATTCTACCTCGGCTTCCTCATCTGGGTCTTCCCTACGATGTACATCTCCCAACGGCTGCGTCTGGGCAAATACCTCGGCACGAACGTCATGCTGTGGGGCATGATCATGATGCTTCATGCCGTGCCCAAGTCGTTCGGTCCCTTCTTTGTCCTGCGTCTTCTGCTAGGGATGCTCGAGAGTTGCGTTGCGCCGATTCTCATCTTGATTATCTCCATGTTCTACACGAAAAACGAGCAAGGCCGTAGGATCTCGTGGTTCTATCTCATGAACGGAGTCGCCGGACTGTTTGGTGGTTTCGTTGCATACGTACGTCCTCTTCGCTGGGCGATCACGTTCCTCGAAGCTAACCCTTGATCTCAGGGAATATCTTTCGACACAAACGCTTCTATCTTACCGTACAAGATCATGTACCTCTTGACGGGTGCACTGGCTATCCTAGTCGGCATTGCAGTTATTCTTTGGATGCCGGACTCCCGCTGCATGCAAAGTTTCTCACTAGGAGAGAACGTGTCATTGCTGTCGAGCGTATCCGCGACGATCAAGGGGGACGGAAAACAAGACCCTTAAGAAGCATCAATTGATTGAAGCGGTGACCGATATTCGCACATGGCTCATCGTCTTGCTCACCCTCATCACCGCTATTCCGAACGGAAGTTTGAGCAGCTGTGAGTGTGTTCAGGAGAACTCTTGATGTTAGCGCATGCTAACGTCTTGAATTGCCTGATACAGTCGGAAATATCATCATCAAGGCTAGTGCCACATAATAGGCTCAGTATCTTCACGTGCTGACTATTGCGCTTCACAGAGCTTTGGATATACGTCAGTTGTTGCTCAACATGGCCTTAGCATTCCATCTGACCTTGCCGCAGTTCCCAGCAGGCTCTCATTTTATCCGCTCCTATAGGTGCCGTTGGTATTGCGAGCGCGGTGATTTGCGGCTGGTATTCTGACAAGGCAGTAAGCCGAAGCTACACAGACCGTATTCATGAGTTGTACTGATACAACTTCAGGGCGAGAGAATGTTGCCCATTATCGCGTCGTTGATTCCCACTATCGTCGGCGCAGGACTTCTTGTAGGTCTCAAGTCTACACCACATAACAAAGGACCACTGCTCTTTGGTACGTCCTGGGGTGACTCTTTACGACAACGTGTTTCTCACATGTATCTTCGTCATTAGCCAACTACATCATCACCGCCTTTGGAAGTTCGCTTGCCATCGTCTACGCGTACAACGCCAGTAACACGAGTGGTCACACCAAGAAGGTTACCATTAACGCTATGACGCTGGCAGCATTCTGCGTTGGAAACATTGTTGGCACTGAGACGTTCTTGCCCAAGGACGCACCGAACTACATCCCCGGGAAGACCGCCATCTTGATCCTACTCTGTGTATCATTCTTCCTATGCTTGCTCATACGCTGGGTCAACATGCACCTGAACAACAAGAAGAGAAAGTACATCGCGGATTTGAAGGAAAGGAATGGATGGACAGATGAGGACGTTGAGAGGGAGCGACAGCGGCATGCATTCCTTGACATGACTGATCAAGAGTACGTCTTCTATCTCAGCCCACTCATAATTTCCGACCGACTAATGTTAATGTTAGGAATCCTTACTTTGTTTACACTCGATGATGTCATTACTTAAGAAGTCGTTTGTCTTGCTCCCGCGAATTGACCTCGAACTTGCTCACCTGCTACACCACCGGGCGGCGGCGAGGCTGGCGCAGCCTTGGCTGGGGGTCCGGATCAGACCCGGTCTCCGATCCTGTTATCGGTCCCATACCAGGGTGGCAGCGAGGTAAATGAGCACATCTTGTTCCAGGCTTCCCCTTCGGCAGGTCGCTTCAGGCTGCGACTGGGGCTGCATCAGCCTGCTCGCAGGGGCAATCTCAGCTTGTCGTGCTCAGCGCCATCCCAGGGTTTGTCGGATGCTTGCTACTTTGCATACCATATATAGTAATCCTCATTAAACATAGCCACATTATGTTGAAAAAATCGTATTTATTGTTGAACGGATGTAATACATGTAATAATATATATACACTATGCTATACTGACTCGTGACACTTATCTACAGTCCTTACTGCTGAGGCTAACTACCACTCACTGTGATAGGTACCAGAACGAGTGCTGCAACTAGGGCACCTTGGGGGAGATTGGTGACGGAACAACAGAGCTTGTGAAGAAACTGTCCTGTACAGTGAAATGTCAGCATGCATGCGCGAGTGACAATGAGCGGCATGTCTCACACTGTTGCATATGGGCTGCTTGGTCAGGTTGCGGGACATCAAGCGAAACGCGATGGCCGGGTTGGGCGGGAGGTGTATGTGTCCGGGAACAGGGCGACACGGGCTGCTGTTACTTGCAGAGTGGGTGAGCCTGAGAAATGGGAAGAGAGGAGTCAGCGGAGGATGCACCAGTAAAGCCCCTATTGTTGAAGTTGACGTCCACATCCGCCAGTCGTTGAGGGGAGTTAACAAGTACACGGCAACACCATATTTCAAGAGTGCGATGGTCAGTATATCATAGAGGGCGATAGTGATGATATGGTGCTTACCACTATTTCACTATGCCAGTTTCATGCCTTCGCTTGATGGGTCATGCACGCTGGGCAGTCGAGGGTGGAACGTGGGTCGGGAATGGATCTCACTGTGCTGATTCTAAAGGTCCGCTTTAGCAGGCATACGAGGTGCAAGCAGTGCTGTCGAAGCTCACCCGCCCGAGGATCTGCAATCATACCACAGAAGAAACCTTTCGCTGTCATGGGTTTAGTTTAGCGGCTGAGTGGAGGTTGTGGGTGAGCATGTCAATGAGAGACTGCCTTGCTCACGAAAACTTATAGCTGGACGGGTTGTTGAGATCGATGATGAGGATCGATGGCGGAGGTTGACACCGACCCAGATAGAGGTCAGACTAACCCTTGAAGAACAGAGTCTGAAGCGAGGAGGGGCAAGCAGCCCGGACCAAGCTTGAGAGAGGTGCAAAGCAAGGTCGAGAGTCGCGAGCCTGCTCCGGGCTGATGATCGGTATGTCCGGCGGGTCCGACCAGGGCTTGATCCAGCCTGGGCGCCAGCAACCTCAGACCGAGGGACCGGGTCACCCGGTGGTGTATTTCGGGAAACGTTATGCATATTGCATATTGATCAGAGCATCGGGTCGGCGCCCGACGCGAAGGGACATGACACTGACAGTGACGGCACGTCTCTCCTTTCCATAATCATCTCTCTGTACTCTCTCTCTGCACTACCGTCTATTCAACTCTTTGAATTCTATGCAACAAATTCCCAACTCTCAGGACACAGCTGCCTCGTATGGTCTCACCTCTGCTGTCATCACCTCAGCGTCACTCGCGAAAGTCGACAAAGCCCAGCTCCTGAAGTCGTACATCCGCTCACAGACGACTTACCGCACTCACTTTTTCCAGGAAGGCCTGAAGACCCAATCCAAGTGGAAGGATGGTTCGTGTCTCGGGGCTTCGCCAAAGCCAGTCGCCGTACAAGACGCGGGCTTCGCGACACCTACCCTTAAAGCTAGGGTGCCTCTCCCGCCGCGGGCGGAGTCAACAGTAGAGCCAGCAACAAAGATCGACTGCCGTGGAGGGGACGCAGCCGATTATGCGGAAGAGGATTCATTTGTGCTAGAAAAGCCAGCGGAACGTAAGACGAACAAGCCGTCGCATGAAGACAGGTTCCAGGAGATGAGCAAAGGGAAAGCTGAAGATCCTTACATGATTCGCCCTCAGTCCCCAAACACTCTTGATAAATACCTCGCAAAGAAGAAAGCTTTGCCACAGAAGGCTAGCACTCGCAAGCGACCGAGGAGCCACGAGTCTGACCGTGAAGCGCGTAAGCGGCACTACTTCTTCGCTTTACACGATAGGGACCTCATCGGCTACCGCAGTGTTAGCAGAAAGGCGAGAAAGGCGGCGCGCCAAGAACGCTATCGTAGCTCCTAAGTCTAGCAAGGAAGTTATTGAGGACGAGGATAATCACGAAATGCAAAGCGAGTTCACGCTTGCGGAGAGGGAGAAGAAGGGCAAGAAGGCGAAGCCTAAGAGCAAGAGCAAGACTACGGCATTGGCGGAGGGCCTTGCGCTTATGCATGGCTTCAATGCTGTGAATATCGGCTCGAATAGGCTTACGGTATGTTTTTGTCTGCTCTGTCATTTTGACTGCGCTGAAGGCATATTTCATGTCTCCAAGCTGAAGCCTTCATACGGCGTCTTTGGGAAAGGGAAAGCTTCTACAAAGACAAGCGTTTCGAAAGCGAGAAACAGTAAATATAGTGTTTTCTCGAGCGGTCCTGAGGTCTGACTTGAGCGCAGAATCATTTGCGAACGCGTGGTCCGAGGACAAGTTTCTCGACAAGGTCGGCAAGTCTAAGCGGAGGCACGCCACCCCGGGTGCGTCGCCCTCCGCGTCAGAAGCAGGAGATAAGCCCTCCGATGCAGCATCCTCGCCGAGATCCGCCAGTATGAGGAAACCAAAGAGAGCCAAGATCAGTAATTATGAGCGTAAAGTTCAGGCTGGTGGTAAAGGGAATAAGCAAGCAGAACCTAAGACCCGACCCACAGCCTTGCAAGCGGAAAACGAACATGACCCTGTTCTCTCAAGCGATGCGGCTGGGACGACGGAGGAAGAAGTCTCAACGCAGGAACATTTACAGCAAGAAAGGACCGAGTCGATTGTCTGGGATATTGAAAGAGAGATGGACCTGGAGCAAGTCGCCCCAGAGTCTAGGGTGTCGCGCTTGGATGTGCCGACGAAGAATGGGACCGTCGTTCTGGACGCTCGCTCGAAACGATGGACCTACGATATTGCTGAAGAGACCAGGCCGGACCATGCTACTCATGCTCAGACAGATGACGATACAGCAACCAAAGAAAATGATTGCCAGGGTCGCCGGGAAGCACACCAGGATAACGAAATGTCGACCGTCTCTCTCTGCCCCTCTCAGTCTGCGTCGCAAGTCGGCCCTTGTCTCCCGAGTCCTAGCCGACATAACCCGCCGCTGGGTTCCTTGGGTATCTCAAAGTATTTTCTAGCTACCAAACCCTCTCTGAAGCCTCGTAAGGTGCCTCGTGAAGTTCCTGCCGATGATGGTCTTCCTGTGTCTCGAAACGACCCTCGCCACCATGCAGCCGCTCACACCAAGAAGCCTTCTGTGCTTGCATCTCGAAGCGTGTCTCCGAGTGCGCGATCTCACGCGCATCGCCCTACATACCACGACGCCCGGGAAAGCTCTCCCGCTCTTGCATACCTGGATGTTCTATCGACTGGAGATTTAGCTGGCATCCCTCTTGACGACAGAAACAGTGACCATATGCATGACCAAGCTCTGGAACCTTCTCGCCGCAGGCTCTCTGAAGACTTTGTACCCGCAAGCAGACTACCGAACGAGTTCTACAACGATACTTGGAGTGAAGTTTTCTCTGACTCCCGCGACTATGATGCTTTTTACTATATCGACGGCTCCACACCCTATGCGCAGCACGACTTCGAATATGAAGATGAGGAAGTCCATATAAATAATCGGTATGCCGTAGATGATTTCTCGCCAATGGATGAAGAACATCTGGTACATATGGATTACGCTGTTGGGGCAGGATGGATGTCCGATGACGACGAGCTTGGGCCACCTATAGACGATGAAGAAGGCGATGACTTCGATGAGCCGAATTCTCTGGCAGGATACACTCCTAACACCGAGTACCGGAACCTTCATGAAGGACTGGCATGGACTCCTGACGCAGAGTTTGAAGACGAATATGCAGTGCCAGGTGTCTCTAGCGAATCCTATATGGAGACGGAGGAGATGAACATGCCACCCGAGTCCGAAGCCTGCTCGGTAATGGAGCAGAACTGCGATGAAACAACTTTCATGACCGACTCGCCCGCTACGGACCTTGCGCCGGCGTTCTCTCGCGGACGGGCGCTGCTGCGGAGTCGGTCACTGGTGGAGAGCCGTGATCCGGACGCAAAGCTTTCTATGACGCAGACGGTGGGGAGCCTCCCGACGCTTTCGAAGGCGGAGGAGGATGTCGCTAAGACTTTGCGGGGCCACTGGTTGCCACAGAGGGCTTGATGGGAATATATTGGAATTGATGGCCGTGGGACGGAGGTAAAGTTCAAGACATTTGACTGGGATCTGGGTGAACGCCGTGTATTTCTCTGTGTATTTTATTCGATTTCTTGAGATCACCTTCGTCGTCTGAACAGCGCAGGCAGACTCTGGGTGGCACGTGTCCCGACGCGACTTTGTTTAATGCGTGACGGGCTCCATCATGACGCGCTGTGACCCGATTCACATGACTCGCGCATCAAAGCTGCCTTTACGGCATTACAGACGCGCAGGTCAAAGGCAAACGGCCTAGTACTTACAGGGAACGGTATCCTATTCCCTGGCCTCTTCACTTTTCCCTCCCGCCGCCACCACGACCTTGCTCTGCGTAGTGCCCCACCAACCGCCACTTCTGGCGAGAAAATGCATTTTAAAGAAAATATAACGGACAACGGCTCACCAGATGTACGTGGTATGCCAACAATTCCATGACAGAGCATGGGAACACTGACTTTGGTCTGTTGCTCTTAGAGTGTTCCTTTCATCAAGCCAGAACCACAAGAGCAAGTCATCTCCCCGCTCGTCGGCAACAGAGCATGGACAGGAACTCTCGGAGACCTGAGGCCGGTAATTAAGCCAGAGCCTACGGACAATGGGCCGCACGTACGTGTAATGTTGTAACGAGGAAAATCCAGCAGGCTAATGACGCGCCGTGTCGTAGGTGATTAGAAACGGCCTTCCTGTTCCTGCACAGGCCGGAAATGTACTGCCGCTCGGACCGCCTGAGAACGCACTTCCCGGCTCCTCTGCTGCCGCGTCGCATTCTCAGGCGTCAGAATCTGTCCCTGAGCCGCAGCGCTCATATTATACCACTCACAACTCAGCGCACGAGATTGTATATGCCCCTGAGCATGCGCTCAAGGAAGGACTAGGCATGGTCAAAGCCCTTAAGGCGAATATCGCGAAGTTGGAGCTGGGCAGCAAGCTGAGGAAGGATGTGTGGCTCCGTGAAATCGAAAGGTGTGTATATGCGCGTTGTTAGCAAGGGAGGTATGTGTTCTGACGAGCGGGCAGCCTTACGAACCAGGGTGCACCGACTACTATGATCGCGGTTTGCGGAGGTGAGTCACGTCGCGTTAATTAGTCGTGTGGCGGCCATTGACACGTGTCTTCAGCCACCGGCGCTGGCAAATCTTCCATTTTAAATGCTATCCTCGACGGTAACACGCAAGCTTCTCGCTTTGCAATCGCTTGAATGCTGAAATAACGTCTGTATAGATAACATTGTACCTACAAGCGGCATGCGAGGTTAATGACCCATTGAGTGCGAGTGTTTGTCGATTCTAACAATGAGCCACAGCATGTACCGCCGTGGTGACTGAAATCGCCTACCACAAGAAGAGAACAATTGAAGGAGACGTGTCGTTCTTGAGTGAAGCGGAGTGGCGCGCAGAGCTTTCTGTTCTGCTCGATGATTTGGTAGACGAGGATGGCAATCTCAAGCGAAGCACGGACTTGAGATCAGACGCTGGGGTAGCCTGGCAGAAGGTGAAGCGAATCGGTTCAAATGCTGGATATACCCCCTGACCAGACTTCTCTGAAGGTACATGCAGTCTACCCAAACATCTCACAGGAGCAGTTGGTGAAGATGTCGGTTGATGAGATTATTGCGAAGGATCGCAGTGAGTTAGCTTTATCCCCACGTGAAATCGTGCTGAAGCCGCTTAAGAGGTCGCGAAGATGCTTGGCGAGACCAAGCACATCGTCGCTGACGACTCGAAGACGTTTGGGCAAGAAATCGCGAAATACATCGACTCCAAGGACCAGAAACGCGGCGACAAGTCCAAGAAGGACAAAGACAAGGGCAAGTCGAAGGAGGCGAAGGAGAAGGAGAAGGGCAAGAGCCTCATCGACAAAGCTGCGCGAGCAGAACAAGGGCAAGAATGCATCGCACGGCATCGGCTCCTCGTCTTCCAAGGAAAAGAAGGAGGAGGCCGGTGACGCCGCAGCGTTTTGGCCGTTGATTCGGCAGGTGCAGGTCAAGTGTAACGCCAAGGCACTCTCGACGGGCGCAATTCTCGTGGATTTGCCCGGTGTGGCAGACGCGAATGCCGCGCGAAACAATATCGCAAAGGACTACATGAAGAAGTGTGATTGCATTTGGATTCTTGCTCCCATTACGCGTGCTGTAGATGACAAGACTGCGAGAGGTGAGCTTTGTCAGTCCAAGACAGTGAGCGCGTGCTGACTTGCCTTGTACAGACTTGATGGGTGATGCCTTCAAGATGCAACTCATGAGTAAGGTTTCATCCTCTTGACCAGTGAACTTGTACTAACAATCTTCTAGTGGGTAGGTAATATGATCAAAATCATACGAATCTGTGAACTCACCGCAACGTCTTGGTTCGTTGTACACAGACGGAAAGTGAGTGCAGCTAATCTCTAATCCTTCTAGAGCGTCCTGACCTGCGGCTGCTTAGCTACGACGATAACGCCATTACTTTCATTGGTGCGTGTTTACTAGACGAAGTTTAATTGGATAACTAATACTAGGTTGGGTAATCCAGCTTCAGAGTGTGACGACATCTCGTGCTCGGAAGTCATACGCGCACTCAATGTCGAAGACGACCCCGAACTCGAGGTCATTGAGGCAGAGATTGAGCAGTGCAGAACAGAGACTGAAGAGTGGAAGGAGAAGAAGGAAGAATATGAGAGCACCGCGAAAGGTGTGCTAAACCTATTCTCGTACTCCTTGACGACCTTCTGAACTTCTGCATCCTAGCCACCGACCAGATCCTGAAGCAGCTGCGGCCAATGTTGACCGAGTACAAGGCCCATCTCGCTGCACTAGAGAAGGGCGAGAGCTTCGAGCCAACGCTGACCGCCACGAAGTCGAGTAAGGGCAAGAAGGCAAAAGCGGCGCCTAAGGACGACGGCGACTCGGACGTTGAAATGGATGAAGTCGAGGCCATTGACAGCGACGGTGAAAGCCCCCACGCGGTAAGAAGCGCAAGAACTCGCGTAGTGGGAAAGCCGGTTCACCGAAGCGGCGGCGCAGCGAAGCCAGCGAGCTCGATGACGACTTCATTGTGGACGACGACGACGACCTCGTCTTCTCTGACTCCGAGAGCGAGACCGCCAAGTCGGACTCAGATAACGAGGATGGAGCGGGCCCGTCGGACTCTTCCGCGGTCGACAGCGACAGCGACCGCGAAAACTCGGATAAAGATGAGGAGGAGGAGCAAGAAGAGGAGGTGACGGAGGAGAGCCTCAAGGCGAAGATCGAGGAGCACGAGCAGGCAATTGCGGAGGGCCGCAAGGACTTGGCAGAGGCTCGCAGGCTGAGGAAGAGGCCATGGACGCGCTTGCGAGTCTGAAGAAGCGCGAGCACAAGGCGCAGCGGGAGAAGAATGCCTTTGCTCGAAGAAACGTTCTGAGGTAGGTGCATGCGCTAAAGTTGAGGGTCTGAGTCTGATTGTGCCGCGTAGTTCTCGCGAGATGTTCTCAAGGAGGACTTCAGGACGGGTCTGAAGGATCTGGATGATGCGGCTGCAGAACAGCGCGACCCGGACAGTTTCGATCCCACTGTCAACCTACGGGGTAAAGTTTCGCAAAACGAGCGATCTCTCAAACGACTTACGGTGTTGCAGATTATGAGGCCATTGATCTCCCTGTGTTCACATGCTCGGCCCGTGACTATGTTCGCATCAAGGGTATGTTGTCCTACCCAACAGCGCTCCTTTGTGCTCACAATTCCTTGTAGGTCAAGTTAAGGGTGATGGTGAACCGACATGTTTCACCAGGACTGAGGACACCGGCATCCCTGCGCTGCAGGAATGGTGCCACCACCTAACGGTTTCCTCCAGAGAACGGAGCCGCACGCAATTTCCTCGCACACCTTCGCACCTTTGCCAACTCGGTGAAGATGTATGTCTCAGGCATCGGCGATGTCACCGCAGTGGACCGCGAGACCCTCCGAGAGAAGTGGGAGTCGAATCTCGGCGATGACGATGGCGCCAGCGCGTATAGTGGGTACGATGATTCAGACGACGGGGTGGATCCGTTCGGCTTCCTGGAACTGGCTAGACTCGCTGGTGCACCTCAAGCCCCGCCCGCTGCAGGCATGTATACCATGGCGCGAAAGCCTGCTAAACGCGATCGGGATGGTAACCTCGTTGGCATTACTCCCCGTTTGGCCAAGGTGAGCACTCAACTATTACGGTCGCGAGATTGAGCTAGAATTCACCGCGTTACGCGTCTCAGGACTTCGCAACCGTCGTCGATGACGCTGTGAAGGGGCTTCAGGCGCGCTTCCGGGAAGGCCTCGAGGAGAAATGCCGTCTGGGGGCGGTTCTGGCTGCGCAGGGTGCTGTCGACAGCTCTGACGCGTTTGCTGCATCGATGCACTGGGCGACCTACCGAGCTAGTACGTCTCTCCTCATCCACTACGCGGTGCGCATACTCAAGCATGTCGTCGCAGCCCTCCGCCGGCACGGTTCTTGGCGCTCGGATCTCAACGTCGAGCTGAGCAACCCATTCACGCGCCAGATCGCGAGCACGTGGTCCAAGGTGTTCGAGGCGGATCTCTTCGCGAGCTTCGAGAAGGCGACGAACGACGCGATCAAGAAGGTACTCAAGGAGGTCGAGGACACGGCTGCGGTCGGTCTGAAGGAGCGGGCCCGCGGACAAGCGGAGCTGGCGCTCGAGGAGGCGAAGGTCGCGCTGGGGAAGACGATCGACGTCGTGCGCGACACGATCAACAGCGAGCAGAAGGAAGTCAGCCGATGCCTAGCGCCGCATGTACAGAACCAGCTGACCGACGGCTACGATGCTGCTATGGAGGAGCGCGGGAAGGGCAGTGTCGCCCGGCAGAAGGTGCAGTCATATCTTACAGGACCTTGCTCGCGGAGCTGACTTCTCTGCGCAGGCTTTGTTCCACAACTATGTGGCAGACATCAAGGATGAGATGTTTGAAGGCGCTGCTGATGTTATCCTCGGCCGCCTCGCAAAGGCTGCAGAGGCCGTTGGTGCGGCGCTGGGCGAGGCCCTCTCCGAGCTGGCAGAGAAGGTGAGCTGGCAGAGTCCGTTGGGAGTACAAGTTGCTGAACATCATGTTACTAGGTGGAAGTGAGCGTCGCTGTGCTATGGGAGGGACCGCGCGACGACCCGACGCAGGTCAAGGCACGCGTCCTCGTTGTCGAGGCCGTTTCGGACATCCTGCGCGAAGTGGAACATTGGCAACAGGCTGCGCAGGTCAAGGCTCAGGTCAAAGACGACTCTACGTGATCTGCAGCTTTCGCCATTGCTTCGGGTAAAATTTTCAGTACACGTTAATAATGACGAGGGCGCGGCCATGCTAGGTCGTCGCCCCGTTAATGATACCTTACATCCTGCTAGAGATGTATTACTGCTCCATTATTTTACTGCTTATCTGCCCTGTCCTGTTGTATGATGTTCTTGCTCCGTCTCCTCGTAGCAAAATATGTAGTTCTGTGTCACTAAATACGCTTCCCTCTAGATGTGCTCATAGAAGTACGATATTGTGCCAACTATTCCCAGTGTATATACTTCATAACTAGCCCAATCACACCATAGCTTGGATTCCGCCACTGACGAAATTCGCGTGTGGGTGGCATACGGGGACTTGGCACTCAACAGAGCTGCGATGGTTTCAAGACTGAGCCACTCGCTCTAGGTTGTGATAAACATATAAACCTGTCCCATTAAATGTATCCTGCTCTAGATATGCAGTAGAGGTAGAGTAGTGTGCCAAATATTTCCGATGTATGTAATTCGTAGCAAGTCCGATGTCATCCTTATTTCCAAATCACGTAACCCCTTAAATCTGCGCGTGGTTAGCGTACGGAGATTTCGCCCTCAAACGACCACCGATCTTCTTGAAGATGAACCTAGAGAGTGAGGATTTCAGCACCATTGTCATATCACTGAGAGACTGTCCAACTCACGGAAGAGGCGCTGCAATGGTTGTCACGCCCGCCAACAACGCCGTCGCGCCATCCGTGCCGAGCGCAGTGTACATCTGGCCCGCGAAGAGCGGGAACGCGCACGCGAAGAGCGAGCGGACGAAGGAGTTGGCGGCCATCGCGCTCGCGGCCATCGGGCGGTACGCGGACACGAGGTACGTGAACGTCGACGAGAAGCAGAGCGTGAAGCCCGCGCCGAAGAACGCGGACGCGACGATGGGCACGACCCAGTGCACGTGCGGGTACGACGTGAACGCGAGGAAGTACAGGCTGAACGGCACGAGCACCGCGCCGACCTCGCCCGTCAGCAGCCGCGCCTCGGGCGGGAGGTCGATGCCGTGGTACTTGCGGTTCGCGCGCCTGCCGGTTCACGTGAGCAGAAAGAGAAATATGGAGGGCGGATGGACGTACTTGATGAGTGCGACGTTGAGGATGGTTCCCGAGACCATGCCGACGCCAAGGCCGATGAACGCCATACCTGTTTGCTGCGTGTTGAAGCCGTGGTTGACCCCGAAGATGTACGGGTAGGCCTCGAAAGTGAGGTACAGAATGCCAAAAATGACAGACGTCCTACGACAATACTGGTTCAAATATGTACCAACTAGGACAAAAGAGCATACATACCACAGATCCAACAGCAAATTCATCCTGTCAAACAGTAGCAGTTCTATTGTGGATATTCAGGAGGGATGCGTGATGTCGCGAGCTGGAGGATGGCCTACCGAAGGGGAGGTAGCAGCTGACAACAACCAAGCGCGTCACACTCCCTGGCCGGCGATCAAGTGGCGCGTAGTACTGAGCGTCGCCAGTGCTCTTCCTGAGTCTGTAACATTGCAAAGAAACGTCAGAGTCACTTGTTGTATACCTGCGCAGAAAGACTCACTTCGCAGCTTTCCACTTTCTCAGTGCCGGCTCGTACGTCTCGGGAATTAGCTGTGAAGTGTGTGACTTAATGTGCTGGCCAATGACAGCAAGGAAGGTGACTTACCAGGAAGATGAGAATAACCTCAATAAAAGTCCAGATTAGCAAAAGCCGGTATGTCCACCTCCATGTAGTGTTAAAGTTGATGAAGCTGGTAACAAGTCAGAAACAAATCAGATAACCGTTTGGTGGGAGTACCAACGCACCCGCCAATCAGCGGACCCAACATCGGACCAATGAATGGTGACAACGTATACAGCGCAGTTGGCCTGTGTCGATACGTCAGCTGGGATACGTTATGAGAGCGTAAGGGACATACACAGCCACCTCGTGTCCAGCGAAAATGTCACTTATACTTCCTGCCGCAACGCTAAGGAACGCGGACGAGCAGAAGCCTGTGAGGAACCGGAAGATGACGAGAATCGCTGTGGGGCCACATCGTTATAAACGGCTGCATATAGCAACCACATGACGAATACGCACCGATGTGGGACCCAAAGGCAAGCGGCCAGGTGAAGACCCAGAAGAAGAAGTAGGAGACGCGGTAGATGATGCTGCGGCCGTATACTTCAGAGAGCGGGCCGACGAGGAGCGGGCCGAATGCTGTGGAAGAACCAGTGAGAAGTATACTGCTTCGAAGGTAGAATAACGCTTACCGACACCAAAGACGTAGAGACTCACGCCGAGAATAGTGGCTTCCTTGGACACATGGTACGCTTCCTCCTCTCCAGGCTGCGCGAAGGCCGCCTGTACCGAAGATCGTCAGTCCCACCGCAAGCGCTTCAAAGCGACAGAGAAGGCAACGTACGATGGATGAAGTAAACGTGCTGCACAGCGCACCTGAGCACACTGCGAGGACAATTATGACCTTGCGCCAGTGAGGAAGACTCTTCAGGCTCTCCTCCTCAGTGAGAAAGACGAGGTACGGGTCCTGTTCCGCTGGCTTGTCCTTGACCGCCTGCTCCTCTTTTGTGTCGGGCACGGCCGCGTCGGGGACCCGATGCGCATCCGCGCCCCCACCTTCTCGAGGTCCTTGGGGAGAGCGTGTCTCCAGAGTGTTCTGACATGCTCGCCTAAGTGCACAGCGGGGACGATAGGACGCAGTCTGGTGGATCGTGCGACACCGGGGAGGAGACAAGCGGCCTTATATCCCTATCGTCTCAGGGCGGATGGCGTGCCCGGCCAGAGGGAGCATGAACCGGCGGCCTGGTGACCAAAGGGTACATTGAGACCGACGCTACTAAAAAGAACGCCGTAAGCTGACTGGAAGGGCGAGCGGTTAGGAGGGGCGACAGAGTCTGCTTGCCTTTTTGTCAGCTTCGGCGACGGTGAGGAAATGGTTCGGGGTCGGCCAATTCGTCCAGGGCGGAGCCTGGAGGGGCTAAGCCTTGTTATTTTGGTGGTATAGACATCGGGATACTGTTTGTATGTAAGCCTGTGCTGTCTATCTTCCATAATGTTCAACGGAGGTGGGAGTCCGCAACGCGGTATTTTGAGGAATTGCCCGGTTTGAAAGAGATTTCCGCGAGGTAACAAACGTATCTGGCAAGCAGCGTACCATCCACATGAAGCGCATATATGCGCTTATATCTTCCTGCCCACCAGGGCAGGCGGAAAGGCGTTGCAGATGGCGGTCAGGATGAGTGTAGTCTGCAACAAAGGAGAGCCAAGGCCGCTAGCGCTCCTTCGGGGTTTCCTTTGTTGACACAAGGGCGGATCACAAACGGGGTGGCGTCAAGCGCCGCGAGCTGTTCTCCTGCGCGCCGTCGCTCAGACTCCTACCCTTCTGTCGGCAGCATCTACCAGGCCGCTGTCACTTCCAATGACTCAAGACACTCAAAAGCAGAAGATTTGTCAGGCAAAAGACGTTGCGGAGTTGTGTTTCGGGCGCGGAAAGCAGTCCTCGGGGCGATTATGTAAGCCATCAGAGCCGACTCGGAGTGCGTCCGGAGGCCCCGGGCGCCTTCCTTTCTACGGTCCCGTCACTGTTGCACATGCTCCGAGCTGGGTCGGCACTGCTCGGTGCTTGCTTGGCTACATACATCATACCTGATTCAACAATAAATGTGAGCTGTGCTCAAGTATGGCAGCATGGTGCTCTTACCAAAACTGTTCCACCAGCAGCCTTAGTCCGAGATCTTGGCGGGCCGTGCGCCCCATCCCGACGCCCCTTCCAGATGTGGCATCCCGCCCAGAAATGTGCGATAGTCTGAGTATACACGTAGTAAGTCACACTCCGAAGGAAGGTAAATGGCCTTTCATCGTGCCATAGTTTCTGTCCAACACGCTTCGTGACTGATTCAGTCCCTATTCCTCGAATTAGACCGACGAAACCCTCATTCACCACATCGTCTACTTATAATAACAGGCTGATCCAGAAACAGTTCACCAATTTAGCAATTGCATTGTACATTGCATTATTGCCTTGGGGTACGGGTAAGTACAATACAGTAGAGCCGCGTCGGTAGGTGAATCGAAGGGTCATGAAGAGGCTCGTGACCAGTCTGGGTGGTATTACAAGGTACGTAGAGAAGCAGGAAGCAGGAAAGCAAGGACGACGACGACAAGGGGCGTTAAATAGTTCGAGAGTAGATCGTGGTGCAGTGTGGAAGATATGAGCAATGGGAATACATCGACGGGGGGAGCTGAATGAAAACTTCTCAGCTTCTCAGCGTCCGGTCCAGAATGGTCCATACGATAGAGATAGGTACAGGTGCAGAGACGAATGGATGTCCTGCAAAGCATTCGCTGGTTCAGTTGGTGGGTGTTGGTGGTTTTAGACCCTATAGATGGGCCTGCCGGAGCGATCGCACGGACGACCGGTGCGGGCGTCGACGTACTCGGCGCCGCGCGAGCCAGAGTGTGCGCCCATACCGAACCAGCGGCGGAACCGCTCGCCGAGCGAGTCAGAGTTCCGGCGCTGGTGGTGGTGCGACGACGTGTTGTGCCGTGCCGGGTCGCTCTGCGAGGGGCAACGCGTCAGTTACAATGTCTCCCCTGACGCCGGAGCACGGAAGTACGCACGTAGGAGACACTCGGACGGCGGTGTCCGCTGCTTTGGTGGTGCCCCGCGTCGTAGTACTGTGAAGTGGACGTGTGCGGGCGGGAGTGCGAGTACGAGCGACGGCGGTGACCCGAGTTCGACGAGGTCGTGTACACGATTTGGCCAGGGGAGCGCGAGCTACTGCGGTGCCCGTGCCCACTGCTGGCCGTCTGATAGTGTTCGCGGGGTCCGACGCTGCTGGCCCGACGCCGTCTGCCGCTGTCGGCGTAGGCGTGCGGGGCCAAGTACTGCTGCCCGCCGCTGCTGGCGGAGTACACGATGGGCTGCGGGTAGCCGGACTGCGAGTGCGAGCGCGAGCGGTGGTGGGAGGGCGAGCTAGCGACGTAATACGAAGGCATAGTGCGCGTTGGTTGGCGTTGGACTGTGGGCACTGAGGGGTGTGAGTAGGAGGGGTAGATTTGAGGAGGGGGTGCGGGGGACTGTTGCTGGTAGGTATATGAAGGCTGGTGGTGGTGGTGCTGAGCGGGGTAGGAGTCCATCTTATATGAACGGCAGGTGGCGGTGGAGGAGTTGGGTGAACTTTGCGACGTTCATTTAGCTCGACTGGAGCGGGTTTTATGGAGAGGCTCAGGAGCCGCTGACAAGATCCCTGAGAATCCCCTGATGTGGACATTGATCCGCATCAAGATCTCGGACGAAAATCACACGCCATTTCCCCGCCCCTCTCTTCACCTCCGTCATCTCGCTCGTCACATCCTTTCACCCTCTTTCACCCTTTTCACGCAGCCGCAGGCAGCACTGAAACGATTGATGCAGAAAATGGAGAAACCTGCAGGAATGCAGGAATGCTCGTGTTCAATTGTTCTCGGACATGCACTGCAACACTCACCGGTTTTCGGACCTCTCCATCGCTCACCCTTTTTCCTGTGCGAGATCGGACTCGAACATGAACCCTCATCCTGAGTGGCGTACGTCTACAAATTCCCGTGCTGTATAGGATCGCAGTAGTCTGTTGAAGCCCATTCAGAAGCAGTGCACCTCCCTCGCAACATCGCCTCGTGTTGCTGTGAGGCGCTAGGGATATCCGAGGGCAGCCCGTGCAGACTTTGTGCCCTCTTGATACGCATGGTTGCCGCGAGGCAGGCTGCGGCAGTAGTAGGCTCGCCCACAGCTGTAAACACGGCCCAACCACTGATTGCTGACCGTTTGACTGTGGGCATTGTTGTGCACGGATTTCCACACATCGGTGAGCAGCTTGCTGCAGAAGAAGCCACTCGTTTGTCCCCGGCCGAGTTTCCGAGTACAAGACCTGAACAATCCAAACGCCCCCACGAGGCTCGCAATTCCCATGCAGATGAACGCGAAGTCAGTGGCGGCGCCGCTCGATGCAGCATATCTCCTGGGCACGAGTAGGGGTATGATCTCGGCGCCCCACGACGGGGACTGTATAGGCCAGATAGCGAAGGCACCTCCGAGTTTATCTGCCCTCAGCTGGACGATGCGGCCGCTGTGCGTCCTACCCCTCACCCGACGCACTTGCCGCTTCCGTCTTAGACTGCCCTTCCTGTGTCGTACTCTCGGGCCCCAGCTGGCCCTTGCGCTCCCCGCAGTCGTGTCAAGAACACCAGGAGTGTCACGCCGCGCCGCGCATGTTCAAAAGCCATCAACCAAGTAGACCCACAACTTTGCGTTCCCGTGAACATCCGCGACAGAACGGGAACCGATGTCGCACCAGGTTGCCAACTACCCCCCAGGGTCGGCCGCCCCTCGCCCGTCTTCCACAGCATCGGTGCACCCTTGCTCACGACACGCAGGCGCGCAGGCGCAACCTTGACCACTCTGTGCAGACGCGCTTCCCGCTGTCCGAGTCCGGCAAGCGCAGTGCGCACCGCCGCGATGGCGGTCCCCTCCGTGCCCTACCCATCGCACGCACCACGCTCGGCGACAGAGGGTTGACATCATGCGTTTGGGCTTGCCAATGTGGATATACGAGAGGAACAGGGTTGTTTGCCGATGCGTTTTGGACATCTTGCTTGCCTGTAAGATCAAGCCGGGGGTTACCGTTATCCAAGTGGAAGGCAAGTAAGCACTCGCCTTGTCGGCATACTGTGAATGAACATGGTGTACATGACCCAGGTCCAAGCAGCATCAATGCGAAGACGCTTCTGGTCGCCCGCACGGTTCCCACGCGCCACACATTAGCCTATGCCATTCTGCACAGTCCACCGGCTCGCAGGTCAGGCTACTCAGAACTGTCCCCCAGACGACCGACGATCCTAATACACGCCCCGCGAAGGTATTAGGTTCACGTAGCGTTGTGCCACAAACCACCATCGGGCCTTTGTAGCACCGGGTTGCAGCACACTCGTCACACACACGAGGCGGGGCGGGCAAAATTCACGCTAGCCCTTTGTAAATGCCCAGCTTGGAGGCCGATGCAGCCAAAACAGGCATGGGTGAAGCGCACAAGATCCTCGGGAATGTGGCGTCCTAGGAAAACTCGATGGGTCCGCAACCGCTGGGCGCGCCACAATCAGACTGTGCGCCACGTATCCGTATACAGTCGCGGAAGACCAGTAGTGTTCGTTGAATGCGTCGCCTCCGCCACCTCGTGTATCACTGAACTCATTAACGTGTGGGGAAGAGTCGGGGGAAGAGTCGACACGTAGCGTTTACGTATGGACCCAAGGGGCGCGCGGGCCGTCGCCACTCGCGGAAGAGTAGAGGCGTGCTGCGTTTGAAGTGAAGATAACAGAAGCTGTGTTAGAAAGGGTTCAGATGTGTGAGTGTGATCTCCCTCGTGCTGCGTGCAACATGGGATTGGTACTCGCAGTTCTACCTCGTGTAACACAACCGTGTAGAGTCAGAGTTTGGCACTCGCAGTTGCGCAGTGACCCTGTTCTAAATTGTCCAGCATAGATTGAGCGACACTAGCCATATTTCCCAGTTACTGCGAAATCCAGAGGTCGAGGAAGTATTGAATGTTTTCGCATGGATAGCGGAAGGACGGATATCCTTCAGTCCAAGAAGTGCAGTATTTCCAGATAATTAATACGGGTGCGGAATCACTCATCGGCGATTGACACATTCAAATGCCAACGTGAGGATATCATAGTATCATCACATTGCTGCGAACAAACTGAGGAAGGGAATACTCTGTGCAGACAGGAGATGAGTATAGCAACGACGGCAAAGCATGGTGACTCACGATCTCTCTCGGACGCTCACTGCACTTCCGCTGCGATATTTTCGCAGGGCGCGAGCGGTACCAGCCAAGAACGCGATGCATACCGCATACGGGACTGTGGGTGCTCATGCCTTAGTGATAGCCAAAATTTGAGGAACAGACCGGAATTTCATTGTGTGCTGTGTGCTGCGCGCTAAGGGGCTGACAAGCATTCCTGTCAGGAGCTTTCCTAGGTTTCAGGACGACAAGCGGAGAGTGCATGTCCAAATGTGTCAACAGCCGCACATACACTAGGGAACACAGGGTACGTACACATCAGCACAATCCTGCACGTATATAGAGAATAGCCACATACTAAGCAAACCCAGCCACCCCCTCTCGATCTGCATTATCCCGAATGCGGCCACTGACTCACCGATAAACACAGTTGAGATGACAGACACGCCTGTGGGCGGGCTTTGGGGTGAGCATACATATGCATTCAAGGATTATGAGTCTGAACCAGCAGAGCGTAGCGTACGGACAAGACGAGTGTCGGTAATGTATGGTATTAACAGCGGGCGCGTGTGATGCAATTCTAGAGTAGCGAGTGACTCTCTAAGTTTGTCCGCGTGGAAGAGTTCGGAGTGGGCATGGATGGTCATCATGAAAAGAATAAGAGCATGATGGATGAGTAGGGAGGCGATGGAATGGTACAGACGGGACGATGGGGAGGATATTAGGTGATGTATAGTACCGGACAGGCCTCGATGAATGGCGGGAATACTGGCTACAAGGGTGACGGGAATAGAGGGAGACATAGTGTAGGGCGTCGATGAGAGGCGTGCCGGATACCGTGAGCCTGTCGACGGCGGCGGCGAGTCATCACTTTTAGGGTGCATCGAGGGGCATGCCACACAGCCAGAGAGGCAACTCGCCAGCGAGCTCTCGAGGGCGTATGCGTGGGTGTATGCGTCAAATCGACATTCAACGTTCGTCTCCGTCTGGTCTTTCAGAAATAAGAGTCACCGCGGACCTCTCCCGGGGTCTCCAGAGGAATAGCGTAGTCCTCCATCTCTGCAGTGAGGTCCGCATGGTGCTTCCACGTTGTGTCAAGCGACAGCACCGGCGTATGTTCGTCAAACTTGAGGGGAATGGCGACGGACGGTGTGTGCACAAACAGGGGGATGGAGTCTGCGGTCGCTGCGCGTTTCGACATCGGATGGCGGGGCGTCTCAGGGAGGGCCCCGAGCTCCGGGAGTCGCAGGCAGTGGAGCCGTGGGTGGCGGCAGCGCGGGCACGGTCGACTGCTTGCGGAGGCGGCGCGATGCATTCCTGTAATACACCATGATCCGGTCAGCGCCTGCCTGTCTCGCCAAATGCTACGCGCGACACGGGACACTTACTTTAGCGCGTTTCCGACGCTGCCGCTGCGCAGCCTGCCGATCACGCTCGTCGCCTTGGACGCGTCGCTCGCAGCTTGGGAGAAGTTGGCGGCCTCCGTGACGCTGCCGGAGCGCGCGCGGCCGGTCGAGACGAGCCCGGCGACGCCCATCGGCATCGACTGGCGTTGCAGGTTCACGTTGGGGCGCGGCAGCGGCGGGCTCTTCTCAGTGCTGAGGCGGGCGACGAGGAGAGTCCGACGGACGACCGCCGCCGGCGCATGGCACGCGGACGGTCGGTGCCGATGGTAATCGCCTCCGTGTGCGCGACGAGGGACGAGACCGTGCTGCTGGACGACGCAGACTCGGGCAGAGAGAAGCCGGAGGCGGTTGGGGTGGCATCTTCTCCTCTGTTGACGGCAAACGCGCGGGGAGTCGTCGGGTCGGGCGTGCGTGGGCGACCGTCGCGAACTTCAGGGTCTGCTGCCAGCAGCCCGGACGAAAAGAACGAAGAGTAGAAGGTAGACATGAGCGGGGTGGGTGGCAAGGGTGGAAGGGAAAAGGTCAGAGGCGGGCGACGTGGTTATATCAGGTGAAAAGGCGGGAGTGGCGTTGTGGAGAGTCGCGACGCAGGCACTGGTTGCCAGTGGTGGTTGGAGCACGGTCGCTAACAAATTGTGGAGCCAGTGTCAAGCATGAATATTGTAAGTCACAGGGAAATCGAAATGAGAATGCGCCAACCTTTCCAAGAGCAATACACACGGCGGAAGGGTGAGAGTAGCGAGGTGGTGAGTCAGAGGCAAGGAGCGGAAACCCATAAATTGGGGAAGAAAAACTCAGGAACCGAGTTCGAGGTTCGGGGATTGCCGACTGTGCCCGCTGCGTGATAGGCTCAGGTGGGCGCATCAACGCCACCACGGCCGTTTGGCCGGTTTGAGCAAACTCACCGACGCATCCCACACAGCATCTGTTGCTAGGTTACCTGCGCAGCCGGCAAATCCGGGCTCTACGTTGGCTGAGACGGTGCTCAAAAACAATGAATTTCGCAGCAAATTACCCTAGAAATTGTAAACTAATATGATCCACAGATTGCCCAGCATAGTCCCCTAACGACCGAGTCCGTAGCTATTGTCATGTGATTCCGAGCTTCCAACCCTACTTGGCTGAAATATTCAGAAAAGGCTGCGCGTTTTATGCAGGGCACGCGTCACCGCCGAACGAGATCCCCTCAAAGTAGGGACCCAGGTGGTTGGCGACCGATGAGCCGAGGAGGGAGTTGCCCCGGAGCAGTTCTGTTGGGCGACGAAGTCAGCCAAACCCCACCATGCCGTCCCTGAATTTCGGTGAAGAAATTTTACTCACGTCATTTTCCTCGCCCGGGCACGCGACCATTGTGGCACTGCCCGACGAGCTTACCGAGGTGATGTGCACTTCGCCCTGAGAGTGCTGATAAGATAGGAAGTGCGGAGGAACGTCGGGCACGGGGTCATGCTGGTTCGTGACGTGGGTGAACGTCGGGAACTGTACCGCGCCATTTAGCTCCTACGAACAAAGCAATACGCGAGAACGACGCACCAGATTGTCGATCATGCTCGCGAACTGTGAGTTGCCAGTGCGCGGCTGGCCAAATACGACGGAGTCAACCTCGACACTCGAAGGTAGCTGCATGCGCAGCATGGCCGCGTCCAACGTCGCGATCGCTGCGCCGAGGGAGTGCCCCGTCGTCAGCACCCGCTTGAAGCCCGAGGAGGCCAACGCCGATTTGACGGTCGAGAGCACAACGTCGGCGGTGCGGCCCTGGGTCTTTTGGAAACCGTCATGCACAAGGACACCGCCTGTCGCGAACACCAGAGGTCAGCGAACTGCGGCACCGTAACCACTGAGCCAAATACACATACTCGCAGTGCTGGTAAACAAGGTAGAATTCAATGTAACTTGCTTGAACTCCGGCGTCGTTGGCGATCGACATCAACTTTCAGGGTCGGTGCCCTGGTGCGCAACGACCACGGTCTGTGTCGTGGGGTCAGTCGCCACAAAGACTGTATTTGGCAGGCGATGCAGATATCAGCGCCCCAGATCCATAATCAACGCATGATGCTAGGATACTTACAACGCGGGATCTCCCCTCGTCTCCTCCTGAAGCCAGAACCTTGATGCCTTTGATGACGTCGCAAGGCGCGCCGCAGGATAACGCCTTGACGCTTCCACTCGAGCAGTACACCGCGCGGGCGAACTGGGCGGGACGGAGGATGCTCGAGTCGATGGTGCTCTGCGAGAGGGCGGACGGTTTCCCGTTGGCTTCCAAACCAGAGTGGATGTTGATGCCGAAGAGGGGAATCGGCGCCGGCGCCGCGGAGACCAAAGGAAGGACCGAAACCAAAGCAGAAAGGAGAAGCGACGCAGACAGCATGGTGAACGAAAGAATTTACAGCGAAAAGGAAAGGTGGTGAAAAGGAAAGGGAGGGAAAACGAGAGCAAGGGAGGTGAGTGAAGGGGACCACCGGGGTGAGGAACGTGCTCTGGGCACAAGAGCCTTATATACGACTCGTTGCCGACTCAACGATCAACGCGGTACTTACTGACAGTCGATGGTCTCTCACATCTACGCCCCGATGGCACGCGCTCCGTCGCACAGTTCGCTACGCTTCGGGTGATGGCCAAGCCGGCAGTCAAAGCGCGGCATCTCAGTATCTAACCATGGCAGTGCGGTCCGATGTTTCTAAAGGGCTGAAGAGATAGAGAGTGGCAGTGCAAACAGTGGAGATCACAGGGCGTTGCGGAGTACTGAGGCGAGATGTCAGTCAACGGGATGATTAGATCATGCTCAAGCTCTCTCGCTCAAGTCTTGGCATTTCGCCATCTTTCAGTACCTCTCGAGGGGTGCTTCAAAGATCGGTTTGGGGCGTTCCTGAGCGCTGCAAACAGTTCCGCTGAACCCCGCCGGTATTGAGCCACAGCGGAGAGAAAGTTTTGAACTTGCGCTCACTAAATGCACAGGACAAATCAGAATAAACTCACGCCAGTTGTTATTCATCTGAGCAGCGTGCCTGCATTGAGCTGTCGTAAGTGTCTGGTTGGGTTTGTATGCAATATTGCGAGGGAACAGCACAAACATGTCGCGGGAGGGTATCGCGTCCGAACAAAACACAATTTCTCATTGCGTGTGAGACTCCCGCTCTTGCGCTCGCCACCGACAAGTAAACGGGTTCGCCACATGGAGGCTTGGGGCATGTGTGCCACATATCCGTGTAAGAAGACTGAGGACCACTACTCTGCAGTTGCTTCAGCTTCCCGGAGAGCGCGGGCACATCGGCTCGGCAAGGTGTCAAGCTAAGGTAACGCCGCGACATATCGCATCGGCCTTCGCTACGGTCCTGACCTTGATGTAGTGTATGTATACCTTCTTGGCAGGGCAACACTTCCTACTCCATGTCGGCAAAGTCGCCTTCGTCGAGGTCATGAGGCTGACAGACTGTGAGCGCCCTCCAGATTTATACCATCAAATTCAAAACATACCTCCTTCGGCTCCTCGTCTTCTCCATATTGCATCGTGTAGTCGATATGGCTCAACACCGTCTCGATAGAGTCCGGTTCTGTTAAATTTAGCGGAAGGAACGACACAAGAGGGTGGTCTTCGATCTACATTTGTGAGTCTGGTTACGCCGCCGTCGAGTCACCGAGACGTACCAACTGAACGAGAGCCTGGTTCAAAGAGTGGAATTTTGAGTGCCGATCAGTCTTCTCTTCTCTGCTTCCTGGGGCAGAAATTAACAACATGGGGTCCGGCTCTAGGTAACTAAACAAAGCCAGGAACTAAGGATGAGAAGGAAAGGCCAATTAGCACATTCAGCACATACCGAGCGATGTCTTTCTTGGCTCGTATTCCGTTTCGGCCACTCGCGGGATCGTTCACGTTGGTGGTCACAAGATCCATCTTGGACATGATGTTTATCCACGGAACCTCAAGATTCACCATTGCTGACATGGCTGAGAGAACACCGCTGGTATACAAGATATGAGGAAAGCGGTGCCGTAGAAAACCATAACGTATGACTGACCTGAAGAACTTGTACTTGTCTTCCATGAATTGAGACTCAATGAGATACGTCGCACAGACCCGGATTCCCATACGGGATAGGTTGCGAACGAGCGTAGGAAGAAAGGGATGATGCGTGTAGAGTTCAATCTGGCCTGACGTCGCGTATTCCACAGTTATGAGAGCACACAGTGAAACGGAGCAAGGACGTACCTGGGCAGTCGAAAATGAGATAATCATCATCGTAGCTTCCTAGCTCCTCTTCCAGCCAGTCCATGTTTTCAAGCAGGTATCTTTGCAGCACATGGTCAGCAACAACCAGAACGGACCCCCTCTTCATCGAATATTACACAATGTCACTCACTCACTCGAAGCAATAGACGAGACCTCCATTTGGACCATACTCTAGCTCTGTCATGACGTCCTCCAAGCTAACTAGGTCCCGGATATCAATGGCTGGGTCGTACTCGAATGCATCACTGTTCGCCGCTGGGTCTAGGTTGACGAGATGTCCCGTCCGTTTTGAAGTTTGCAAGTGGGTTAACAGGCCGTTGCAGAATGTTGACTTCCCGGCTCCAGCAGGACCAGTCACCAGTACGGCGTAGCGCATGTTTCGCTGTATGGGTCTGAGGACGATGTGGTTTAGGTGTGAAGGGGATGAAAGGATTCTGCAAGCAAGATGGGCTTGAGGGGTCCCGCCCTCCTCCAAGCGTCTACAATTAATGTGATGCGCCAGCCTGTGCCGAGGTTGGGCCTGGGTTGGGCCCTCTTTCATTCCTCCACCCAGGCAGCCATCTCAGGTCATTGTGTCCACGCTTTCTACAACTCTATCTCTGGCTTACGAGTTACGACGCCTTGCACAATCTTTCAGCCACATCTGAGCTTCATAGCTATGTCGAAACCAGACATCCTCGCAAAGACCACTACGGCGGGAATCACTGTCGACCCACGCACGCTCGAGCGTGTTATTCCAGAATCCCGTCGACCAGATGGCACGTATGTCAACGCTGAAAACTCTCCCCTCGAACGACTTGGCTGATCTACGATGCGATCGACCTTTCTGCCATTCACCCATTCTACCCCATTGACCTTCTATCTTCATGATCACTGTATCATGCCGCCGCCCCTCGACATGAAGCATACGCAAACAGCTGAAGGTCCGCCCAGGATTCACGCCGCAGGAGGATGTGAAACGCTTTCGTGGCACTAAGCAAGCCCAGATGGACGCGAACCAGCTTCCTAAGGGTCATGTAGTCGGCTGGGCCCCGCCACCAACATCCACCGCTGCAAAGTCGTCGACAGTAGGTATGAGCAAGAGCCAGAAGAAGAATGCCAAGCGGAAGGAGAAGAAGGAGGAGAAAAAGAGTGAAGATGCAGAGGCTAAAATAAAGGAAAGCTGGGAGGACGATGACGAGGACGAAGTGGCCCCTGCTGCAAGTAAGGAGAAGGAGGAAAAGCCGAAGGAGAGTGGTGAAGATAAAGCGAGCGCGAGCGATAGTGACACTTTGGCAGACAAGTTGGAGAAGCTTGATGTCCGGTAACGCTTTGCTTACGGTCGTCGGTGAGTATGCTTCACTTTCGTGTGCGAAGCAAGCCGACGAACTATGACCTAACAGGGGTTATGTATCAATAGGACTAGTGAATATACGAGGTGTACCAATACATATTTGCTGTGAAGAGCTGTATATTATGATGTGGATGTAAGCGTCCAACGAATCATCCAATGCGACGCGCTAGTCTGTGTACTGGGGCTCCAGGCCGACTCGAGAGAGGTCAATACGTGGAGGCGGCGTGGGATGTTATGTGATGTAGTGGATGCTTTCCCCGTCGATGGGCACCAGCTCTGGCTGCGGAGGTTTCGGCTTGGGCTCCTTGTCCTTCAACAGCTCCATTGCGACCACAATGAACACGAGAAATCCGCTCAATGCAGCTTTTGACAAGTATTAGCTAATAGCCAATATAAGTGTAGTAGTAGTGAAGGAAACTTGCCTACGGATTTTCGCATGTTGTCCCACCTAACCTCTTCCATGAGCGTGCGAAGCTCGCCGACTTCGACGAGAGATTTACTCAGGACAGTCTGCAAAGACCAGGATGTACCACCTATTCAGTACGGTTCGGAGTTGACAAGGGGGAAGCTGACCTCAATTTCGATATCCATCTGCTTCATGTCGTTCTTGGATTCGTTCTTCCTGCTGTCAACTTCCATTTGGATCCTTCATTAACGGCTCAGTCGTGATGCGAGGGCAGGCGGTCAGTCACGTACTCATGTTTGAGATTCGCGGTGTCCTCCTTCATTTGTACATCCAGCTTGTCCACATCCCTTCGAAGTGCCGAACTTGCGGTTCGCATTGCGGCGGATTCGTTCCTCGTACGCATAGTCAGCTCCGTGCGCAGCTCCGAGAGCGCGGCTTTGAATAAGTATGCTTGCTACTCGCTTGTGAATCCAGATGAATACGCGAGAGCCATTGGTTACGTACGCTTTCAAGATCTTTCACAGTCAACCCTTCCCTTCGTACACGACCTGTCCGGTCCACTAGCAAGGCACGCGTCGCGCGCATCAAGCTCCGTGCGGTGGGTGTTGGGAAGGCGTTCTTCTCCAGCACAGCAAAGAAGCGGTAGGTATCGAATGGCGGACTCCCATATGTCGACTGCGACACTCGCCCGGGGGAAGGTAGATGGGTGGGCGAGTCCGTATCGTCATGGGGGTGTTGAAAAGATGGAGTGACGGGCACTGGCGGATGACTATTCGCGGTGGTCTCTGTATCTGGATTGGAAGACTGTGATGGAGGTGGCGGTGGCTCTGCACTGGGCGACGAGACCACTCTATTAGGTATGGGTGGCGGAGGTGGCGGAGGCGGAGATGCTTGTGTCTGCGTAGACGGTCCAGGATCCTTGGGATGAGCGGCATGTATTGTATTCGATGATCCTATATGAGTCGGTGGATCTGCTATCGAAGGCCCTGTAGCATAGTTGACTCGTCGAGGGGTAGGCGAAGGGCTGGAGCTTGGTGGTTCGGCAAATGAGGGGAACAGTTCGTAACTTGGGTATCATTGGAAGGTAGATTCACCAGCACTTTCGGTGAACCTTGCAGCAGTACCTATACTAAGATGGGCGACTGCTTGCGGTTCCAGGAAGGCGACTGGCAGTGGGTTGAGTCTATTCACAAAGAAATGACTTTGTCAGACAATCGTGATTATTTTCGAGAAAGGCTGGAAAAGGCCAGCTAGCACCCATGTGATTTCACAATTCATGGTGTCCTTGGAAGGGTGAGCAAACACTTACTTGTAGTAAATAGGTCAGTCCCTGCAGGAGCAGAGCCCGCCTGCTGAAGCGCTGACGCTTGAGGGCTTCGGCAAGCTCCGAAGGTATTGATTTGGAAGGTAAGCGTGGCTTGGCGGCTGGTCTCAGACAACGTTTTTTCCACATACGGTTCAACAGGATCCTACCTATGAATTAACACGGACGTATCAGCGAGAATATAATTTATCCCGAGCTTGGGCACGGAAACCGCTTGTGATCAGCCTGAGTTCCTCGAATATTTAGGGCAGAGCCACTTGTAACCAGCAACATGTCAACCTCTCTTTGGGTCTAGTCTTTCTAGAGATGACCTCTGGCTCCAGCAGCTTTGGCAGCGAAAGAACTAAATAAAATTCCTGCCCTTTACTGTAGGTTTTCAACGTGTACTCTTCGGTGGTCTGTGAGCCTGTTGATCAATATTATATCAAGCCCATCCAACCCTGGCTTGAATGATGTGAAGAGACGCCCAGCTCTACATCGAGATGTGCGAGATCTGAGATCTGAGATCTCGCCACCCGGTAGGTTGAACCGGTGGGTTGTGGCACGAGCACGCTTTCCTTCCCTACCACCATCTCTGTCGATATGCCTGCGTTACTCGTCGACCAACATCCAAATGCTGAGGTACCGCCCAATCAATCAGCTGCGCAAAACGCTGCGACTTCCCCGCCCGCGTCTGCGCCTCGAAAGGTTTCAAATCCGACTGTGAAGTCGAAGAAAGACCAAGTGTCTGTCAAGCAGAGCACGCTCTCGCCAAAGCAGCCTGACCCGCCGCAGACGCAGTCACAGATGAAGAAGCTCACCAGAAAGTCGAGCAAGCCGATTATCAACTGGTTCCAGCGCAAGCTAGCGGGTACGGTTCGCGCGAGGAGAGCGTCGGATGGAGACGCATTGCGTGCCTCGAGGGTCTCAGGCACGCGCCCCTCCACGCTCAAGGAGCAGCGTCGTAGGTCCTCCATCCCCGCCATTCCTCCCATCCCCGCTTCTGCTGTCTCGGAGAAGGGTCAGAAGGCTGCAAAGACGCAACCACGGGCGGTCAGCGTTGTCGCGAGCACGAAGCGCAACACGATCTCCTTGGACGGCTCGGATGACTTCAGCAGTCGTCATACGCAAGATGATTCCACGGAAGATCATCGCTCGTCCTTTGCTCGGGACTCCCTGTGGTCCCCCACGAGTCTCAGCATCCGGGAGGCCGACGAAGATGCTTCTGTGCGACCCATACCTCCCAGTGCACCCCCATCCCCTTCGCCGTCACATTCATCATCATCATACCTCTCCGACCCACGGACTTTTGCGAGCATGGCTGCTAGCACAAAGCCGACGACTGTGCTCAGCGTCGACTTGACAGGAGGCATGGCTCACATTGCCCAGGCTCCACCTACCCCTACCATGCCTGCGTATAGGCTCGGGACGCATGTGCGACAGAACTCAGCTGCACCAAGCACAGGCGGAGGATCCATCACGTTCTCTGCGCTCCCTAATGTCACAACCTCCTCTGCGTCCCCAACTAGCGTGCCTAGCTCGCGGGATCTTGCGCAACAAGGGGCTTCGTATGCGCCTCAACATACAGCGCACCATCCACGTAACAACCCCCGCCCATCCTCTCCACCTATGGACGATGCCTCAGTTCTGACACTAGCGTCTTCAGCGTTTGGTATCCCTGGCGCACGTCTTGGAGCCAACGCACTTACACGCCGACGTTCCATGGCGGACGACTCGATATCGCATTTCAGCGGCATGGCAGGTGTGGGCGACAGCACAAGCCGTTCTCTTCTGGACGCGGAGGATGACAGGCTGATGGAGGCCGACCAGGACCGAGACGTGGATGCCAGCGTCCGCGCGTTGCGACCTAGGAGCTCACGCCGCGGCAGTTGGGAGAGCGAAGCAAGTGGCTGGAGCGCACACTTTGGTCAGGGCACAGGACCTCCGGGCACACCCAGTGTGTTGAGGGATCGCAGCCTGTGGACGACGGGTAGCACGAAGACAGGCGGCAGGAGTCTCAACTTGACAGAAGAGGAGGCGCAGGAGAAGTCGGTGAACGGGCACGCCGACACAACGGCACAGAGCGACATCAGCCATGGCGATGTGTCCCTAGCGCAGTCCATCCCTATCCCGGAGGTCGGGGAAGCGGAGGAACTGTTGACTCCGCCCGCACATGCCACGCGTACGCCGTCGTCTGCGTCGGTGTCGACGACCGGCGGCGACGCGAATGGCACGCACACGCCGAAGAAGAGCGGAGGCTTGGACACGCCAAAGATATCGTCGCTCACGCTGGACGACCCGCCTCAGTCTGCGAGTGTGAAAGAAGCAGACCGTGCACAATTGCTTACCAGAAATCCCCCTTCCGACTATCCTAGCATCTTCACGCCTGGTACAGACAAGGACGTGTTCTTCTCCGCCCCTTCAACGCCTGCCGCTGTCTGATTTTTGTCCATTCATGGTGAGTGTTTCCTTCTCTAGATTCAATGGATGGAAGTCATGTCTCCTCATACCAAACCCGCAGCTTTGTTCAGGTGGTCTGCACGTCCTTACGTACTCTATGCTGGATGCATCTTCTCTAATCTTGCACGCTTCATGTATCCACATATCTGGTCTGATTTCATGACTTCACTCGGGGACCCTCGTGCATACCCATCTGTAATCTCTTCCTCATATACTTCGTCTGCGTAGTCCTAGCACTGTTCTTGGTTAAAGTTTACCACGCATCACCTTCGTTTCTTTTCTGCCCGGTTCTTGTTGTATATCAGTCTGCAGCTGAACAACGTTACATGACGCACAAAAGTAAACGCGCGGGAATACTTGCGATCAAATGACACTTGTTCCCAACTTCGACTTCGCCTCGTCCCTGCGGTCAGCTGGGCACAAGCCCCAGACTCGATGCTGCTTAAACTGCTCAAGAACGGCCAGTCCTGTCCTCGTGAGCGCACAAGCAGCATGGCTTTGGCTCGATTCCTGATGAAGAACCCGTCCATGCAGAATTCCCCGGCACGCCGCTCGCCGTGAATAGGATTTAACGGTCATGGGGACAGCTGTGCAGTGGTTCAACAGCGTATTAGATGCAGCGGTCGAGATTGAGGCGTTGCAGGTTGCGCTCTTGAAACCTTGGTACGCTCTCAAGATGAAGTTCGCTCTGGTTTCAACGTTGGGTGCGACTGCTTTGGTTACTGGGCTCGTACAAGCGCAATGCCCCGACTTCACAACATTCTCTCAGGTGCGTAACAGATCTCTTTTGTAACCTAGCAAACATGCTGAAGCGTAGGCGGTGCGTAATGCAGAGCCCTCAGGGTGACGCGTCCACAGGGCCGTTAGCGTTGCCGTACATGAGACCTGCGCCCGCATGTCGAACGTTTAACAGCTCCTCTGTCGAAGTACGTGAACCTCCCAGCACATTATTGGCAGGAGTACTCATGAGGCCTCGTAGAAAGTGATTACCGATATGAAGAGTCGATTGAAGGATCCTGACCTCGCAAGGTTATTCGAGAACACTTTCCCAAATACGCTCGGTACGCTTGAGGGAAATCATTCATGTAGACGTTAGTAACCTTACAATCTGCCAGACACGACCGTGAAATACTTCAACGCAGTGAGTGGGCCGTTCCTTCTTCAGCACCTGCAATTGGCTAACTGGAGTGTTTTAGACAGAGAACTTAGCATTTATTATCACAGGAGTAAGTACTGTGCCTTGCTTTCCATATCACTTCAGGATACTGAATGAAGCGGCCTTCAGGATATCACGTAAGTACTGCATAATATACACAGCTCCGCAATCCCTTAGATCTGACCTTCTCCGGTCCGTTAGAGCTCAGTGGCTTCGGGACACGGCGAACCAGGTGAGCTACCTTGGATCGGGTGCTTGCAAGGTGGATCTTGAACATGATACGCTTGCTCAGTTTGCCCACTACCACACGCTTCTGGCCAAGGATAAGCAGCTGGCGACACTCGTGAAAGCGGTGATCAACAATGAGGCTCGTTACGTCTCGGACTACCCGTACTGCGGAGCTTTCCAGCCTCCGCCGGAGAGCGGTCTTGCGCCGACTCACAATGATTGGGCAGACGGTGTCACTGTGAATCCGTACGTTTCCAGTATGGACATACGCGTAACCACATGCTTACATACTGGGATGACAGACCGGTCAACAACCAAACCGTATTTGAGTGCAAGGTCTGCAGTCATCTATGAATCTTCAGTCTGTAGATGGGATGCTAATGGGTTTGATTTTGCACAGTATGAGATTGACTCATTGTGCGGGTTCCTCAAGCTCTCAAGATCCTACTACCAAGCTACTAAGGATGCCTCCTTCATGAACGACAACTGTAAGTGTCTTCGGTATACGGCTTAAGCGATTCACTGATTGTATATGCGTTGCAGGGCATACTGCCATCAGCCAGATCTTCCGTGTCATTGAGGAGCAATCCCAGGCGACCTTCGACGAGGACTTCAACTTCATCTCATTCTACAACTGGACAGGAGGCAACGGCGCGTTGTCCCCCGCCGTTAATAACGCCGGTAACGGCGAGCCAAAGGGGTACACTGGCTTGGTCGGAACCCATCACAGGCCTTCCGATGATCTGAGCACCTTTGGTGAGTGGCGGTCGATTTGGACCTCTACGGTGGAAAGAACATTCCGCTTACAACCCCTCGTCGTAGCTTTCCTGACACCTGCCAACGCGATGCTTAGTGTCGAACTCACTAACCTTGCGGATATCCTGGACTCGTCGAAGCAAGCCAAGAACGTCAGCACGCTTGCTAGAACTTGGAGCTCGAGAATTCACAATGCCATTTGGAACACTACTGTCGTCGACGATGTATTCGCCTACGAGACGAACGGACTTGGAAGTCGATATGTCATGGACGACGCCAACGTGCCTGTAAGTGTAGCCGAAAACATACATCATCGCCCATCGCATTCAATGCTCACGACATGATAGTCACTTCTATCCCTGCCGTATCTTGGTTTCTTGAATAAGACGGATCCTGCCTATGTCGCTACCCGCAAGATCTTACTGTCCAGAAATAATCCGTACTTTGCTCAGGGGAAGACATTCGGTGGCATCGGGTGCGTGCAGACGTCGCCATATCCAATGACACCATTCTCATATTCTTCACCAGTGGACCCCATGTCGACGCCTGGAATCCTTGGCCTATGTCGCAAATCTCCTGCCATATTCGGTACTGACGATGACAAGGAAATCTTGACCTCGTTGTACCTCATAGCAAACGTGAGCACTTCATGGATCGCTGCGTGGGCTGAAGACCTGATCATTACGTCATACACACAGAATACAAACGGTCTTGGACTCATCCATGAGTCTGTCGACATCTACAACACCACGTCGTACACACGGCCGTGGTTCGCCTGGGCCAACAGCTACTTTGCAGAGATGCTTTTGGACCTTGCGAGCCGCAAGCCGCAGTTGATTTTCCGGGATGCGCGGCCTTATGTTCCGGGGCAGTAACGGATGGCATGTGGACAGTGTGTGTCGGCGTCGGCATGGTTCTGGCTCACATCGCAGGCCGAAACACATGATCGTAATCGTTGGAATTTCTGTAGAGAACGTATGAATGTACTGTATGCAAGCACTGCTTTTAAGTGTGCGTAGGATGTGTACATACTTATCCTCCTCTGTGCCCGGAAGTCAGAACTTGGCCATACGAAGCTGGCTCTGGTTGGCTCGGGAATAATAAGAAGAGATGCCAAGATGGCAACATGTCCGGATATGGCTCTCGATGGGCGATCTATGGCAACTTTGTCATGTTCGAACTGGTGGCACTGCGCCTGCGCTCGACTATTTACATAACTTGAACCTAGACCTCCATCATCATCGTTGCCCGCTACACTTCAATGTCTACCGTCCCTCGAGAGGTTGGAACGCTCATAGCTGTGATTCTCAAAGCGGTGTGTGTAACATTTTTAGCCAATGCTGTCAGCTCTTGCTCAGTACGCCACTGCATGACAGAGGAATCTTCCCAACAAACGACACATAGGAAAGCAAGATCCATACTGCCAGGTATCATTCAATGGGCAGCAACGCAAAACGAAGCCAATAAAACGCGGCGGGCAGCACCCAGAGTGGGACGAAGAGGTCCGTTTCACGTTGTTCGAGGACGAGTCGGAGGCACCTGGAGTCATAGGGCCGAACGGAACCCCACCTCCACCACCACCTAAGAAAACCAATGGCCCTCCGAAGATTCAGGGTGGGAGGTTCATGGATCTGGCGTGTTACGCTGTGGACGTCAGGGAGCCGGACTTGATTGGAGAGACCCAGGTGGACTTGACAGAGGTGCTGACCAAAGGGGAGACAGATGGTGCGTCGCTGCTGCTGCTATTCACACTTCGGCCTGCTAATGCCGTATAGAATGGTTCACTTTGATGAACAAGGACAAGTACTGCGGAGAAGTCTACCTCGAGCTCACGTTCTGGTCGAATGTACGTGCACGTCAACTGTTCCATTCCGTTTGCTCACATGTTCGTCACAGGAGCCTGCGCCTGCCAAGAAAGCTGCGAAGCCGAAGGCCAAAAAGCAGTACGGTGGACCAGGGTCCTTTGTTGCCTCTGATGAACCGACGTCTTCGCAAAGTCTCACGTCCTCTTTGAGCACCAGTACTGGAGGCTCGTGGCAGTCATGGCAATCCGATTCTCGCCAATCCATCCCTTCGTCGCTGCGGCCGTCAAGTTCTATGGCACAAATTGATCTGTACACAGCCCCGTATGAGACGAACCGGTCACATAATAGCTTGTCATCGATGGACTCTCTTGCGGGCGAAATGGGCCAGTTAAACGTTCAAGACCCGAGCCATTTGAATAGACGTACAAGTTTACCGGTATGTCATTTGCTTAATGCCAACTCCGAGGTGTACTAAACCACTTCCCATAGCCTATGTCAAGTGGGTTCCAGCCAATACAGCCTTCAGGATCCAGTTACATGGAATCACAACATCGTCACAACAGCTATGATGCATACTCCACGTACTCAAATGATAATTCTTACGACTACAATCGACCAGTTACTCCGGATTCAGCCGCCTATCCACCGTATCCGCAGAACCCGCCTCCACCACAGGCACAACCGGGAGGCTACTATCCACCTTATGAGTCGCAGACGCCAGCGCGCCCTCCTTCAGCGTATCCAGGTGGGAGGCATCCTAGGCATAGTCTACCTACAGCCTCTTCAGGCTTTGTGCCGATTCCTCAGGCCACACCTGCGCCGTCCAGCTTCGCGCCTTTAACGCAGCAAAGCACGGGGTACTACCCCCTGTCTCCGCCACACCAGCTCCCCCATCGCATTATGGCGCGCTCCATCAACCAGGACAGCCGCCACAGTCCAGTCTTTATTACCCTCAGCCACCGCCGGCAGGTCCTGCTCCGACGCCCGCACCGTCTAACTATTCTGTGGCTCCCCAGCAGCATTACACAGGTGCATCTGGTTATGCTCTTCCAGCTTCTTACAGCTCGATACCACAGTCTCAATCTGGATACCAATATCCCTTACCGTCCCCCATCTGCTGCGCCTCCTCAAACTCACTATCCGCCACCACCCGGGACCGCATCTGCTCCACCGACTATGAATGGCTCAGGACAGCATCCTCTTCCTACACCACCGCCGCCACCGCCTGCTCCTCCGCTACACCATACTCAGTCGGCTCCGCCCGTACCTGAGCATGCTGGTTATGTAGACCAGGGACACGCGCTTGTACCCCCGCCTCCGCCAATTATTCACGGCAATCCATCTCCTGTTAGTGCTGGAGGATCAAGGCCGTTGCCCGTTCCTGGTCAAAGCCAGGTTGTCCGGCGACGTCACTCAGTGATTGGGATGCAGCCTCAACCTGTCCCACCCAACCACTCAGGACCGCAGCCCAGCAGTTATTCGCCTTACAGTCACATCCCGCCGCCACCGCCGTTGTCCGCCAGCGTCTCTACATCCTCAGTGTATAATCCCCCAAGGCCGCCTCCGGGACCGCCTGTAAATGGATCACTGCCGTACCCTCCAAGCAACCAACTGGCTGCAGTACCTGGCCCGCCTCCGCTTCCGCCAGCGCGTGCGCCATCCCGTGCAATGTCGCAGTCTTCTCAGTATGGCGTACCGACAAGGCAGACGAGTCTTAGCCACACGTCGCCCGTGTATGCGACCCCCGGGCAGAACACGCCCCCGCAGTACCCTCCTCCTCAACAAAGCATGTACCAGCAGGTACCGCCGCCGCCACCGCTGTCGACTTTCCAGAGCCATACGATGGCCCTCGCGGCGTCGTCGTTCCACCCGGCGCAGCAGCAGCAGCCACCACAGGCACCGTCGCAAACACCGTACCCTGGGCCGTTGCCTGTTCCGCCCCAAATCCCTTCAAGCCAGAGCCACGGATACTCGGTAGTGAGCGGAAGCTGGCAGTAAGGTGCTGGATTGTGTGGATTGTTGCTGGTTTCGCGGCGATTTTCCGAACGTTAGTCTCGCATGGTTGTGTTGCATCGTAACTGGCTTGGAAGAACACTCGTGTCATACACAATGGACACTCAAGTAGTATACATCCCGAACCCTGTTGTTTACCCTGTTGTTTAACCTAATGGACTCACGTTCGCATGTGCAATCATAATATCTATTACTCGAAGCGTCACGATGGTGGTGTCTGGCTGTCTATAGGTTTCGCAGCAGCCATCTCTTCTAGGTGGGCTTTCTTCCACTGCGCTATGGCGGTCTCTGTGGGAACAATACCCCGTCGACTCAGCTCTATCCTGGCCTCCTTCCGAATCGCGCCTTCCTGCAAGCGTTCTGCGGCCTCCAGTGACTGCAGTGCGCTTTCAGCGTAAATGACCAAGCCAAAGATGGCGGCTGCAGGTTCGGGCCAGTCGCGGACGCGCTGTGTCAGTCACGGTGCCGTACTGCAGACGAAGAGCCACTGACAAGTTGAGACGAGGAACCCCTTGAAAGCTAGCGTCTGGCGTCTGCAAGTATGGTCAGAGTCATCCGTCCGTCAACGCGCAGGATTATAAGACTCGCCTGAAGAAGGGCCAAGTGTAGTGCCCAACGATTGCTGCTCCGAGTCCGAGTCCCGTGAACTTGACAGCGCCTTCGACACCGGCCCTAAATTGAACTTCGTAGGCTCTCTGCCCCCTCGCGTGACGCTGCGCCCTGTCCATGACCTAACTACGCAAAGAATAAGGAGTGTTCTGGGGACTGGCACGCAGTGGAAGTGTGAAGGCAGGAAGCGGCCGGGCGCCTGTCTCCCGAAGGCGTACCGCAGATCTCGATCCCGATCCCTCTGGGCGTCTCCGTGGACCGTGCCGGCATGCCCCTTGGTGGCGCCTCCGACGGGCGTCCACAACATCTTCGCCCGGACGTCCATCTCGCCCGGCCTTTGCGCGCAGACATGGTGCGCCCGAACTTCAACATCCGCGTCCTGCGCGACATGAAGGCCCGCCAGGGCGTCGCCGACAACGAGGTCGCCCGCCGCGCGTACCTGTTCGTCGCGCGCAACCAGGCGCTGCCGCCGCAGGTCCGTTACCAGGCGCAGCTGCAGCTCAACACGTTCGGGAGATACACCCGGCCGACGACGGTCAAGAACCGGTGCACGGAGACGGGCAGGGGGCGTGGCGTTCTTAGCGAGTTCGGTCTGTGCAGGGTGAGTGCTTGTCGGTGGTTTCTTCACTTTTCGGCGGGCTGACGTAGTATTAGTTCCAATTCCGTTTGAAGGCACTCAATGGAGAGATTCCTGGCGTAGTGAAGGGATCGTGGTAGACGGAGCAGTATGTTGCTCATAATGGCATTGCGAAACATAACACTGATATTTTTCATTCAAGTGTACTTAGACTGTTCGCTGAGCTATACAACTCTATACAGTATAGGCCTATCAATCTAATCCGACTGAGCACACTTAGCGTGAAAGCAACGAGGTACAGAACAAGCGAGACAACATGAGATATAATGGAGACAATGGCCGCAATAGTGTTCGTGTACGGCCAGTTTAAAAAGAAACCTACGCCGTGCCTTCCGTTGTGACATAATCCGCAGCGAGCAGCTCTGGCTCGCCTCGTTCTCGTCGCCACCTGTTGGCGACGGTGAGTGTGGCGGGGTCGACAAGGAACCTACATGCGGAACGTCAATCAGAAGTCACGCAATAACATTGTAAGCTTACTTGTAGCGTTGCAACCATGACTCGCTAATCTCCCAATTACCGTGGGCGAGCACGTCGTCTCCATGGATCGTAATGGCATTTCGGTAGTCATGCAGACAGTCCACCAAGTCAAAGCGGCCTGCGTTCGAGGATGGGGCGACGTTTACAACTTTTCAAATTAGGTCTGACAGTGGCGTGGCGCACCTCGTAACAAGATCATGCGGTCGCGGAGTTCGGGATGCAGGATGCTGTCAATGACGCTTTCTGCACCGGTGTGAGTGCTGGTCTAAAACATTACTCATATCAACCTACCGTGAGGAACAGTCCTGAAGGAACATATATTTTGATCAGCACCGCTTCGTTTTCTCCCGGAACCTTCTGACTTACCGTTGAACAAGGGTGGGACGCAGAGAAGACGGTAGGCAATATGCGCTGTTTCTCTTGTAGTTATCGAGATGATACCTAGCAACAAACCTGAGTTCTTTGACCGGCATTTCATATGAAGCAGTACGGACTGGATGAGCTTGTAAGCCTCGTGTCGCTTGGGATCCTGGTCGTCATCGGTAGGAGCTGCTGCCGGGCGGACAGAGCCAGATCCAGAGGTCGGTGGCTGCGGACCCCTGGGGGCAGGCATCGTAGTCGCGTTCGAGACCATAGACATGCCGGACAGCGCGGGGTCGACGTTCACGTTCATGGGAGGCATGTAAGGCGCCGGTGGGTACGGATTACCGCTTGTACCTGAAGGGCCAGCGTAGCCGTTGTTTGGCGGCGAGGTCGGAGGTACGAACATCGGGGAACCTCCCGCACCACGCAAGAGCTCATTGAACATGTTGCTGCTGTCCTGGGCACCTCGCGAGGACTGCGATGTATAGAGACCATTGGTGGGTATCGGGGGCACCCCTTGGTTGAGAGGGACCAGTAGAGGGTATCCGTCGCGTTCGCCATCGGCAGAAGACTCACCAGGACCGCGAGCACGTTTGGCCCGACCGGTGCCGGCGTCGTCCTCAGATGTGCGTTTCTGCGAAGTCGAGGCCCCAGGAGAGGGGTTTTGAGGTTCTTCTCGCTTGTGCCGTTGGTAACTTTCCCAGGCGGTGTCCGTCTCTGAGCGGTTCACAAAGTTGTTAAAGTCGGTCATGTCCCATCCCAGCTTGGGCAAGAGCCCTCCGGCGCCTTCGCCGATGAAGTTGCTGAGACTTCTGAGCAACTGGCGAAGCACTTGGTTCTCCTGCATGAGATCTGCGCGGATGTCAACACCCTCGCAAAGCCACAACAGCGTGTCTCATACCTTTCATGATCTTTCTCAGCTGAGTGAGCGCTTCATCCTTTCCGCCCGAAAGAATCTCGACGCTGGCCTCGAGGTCGCGAATCTGGCGCAGGTGTCAATATGCGCATTGCAATGTAGAAGCGTGCGACGCACCCGCTGCTGCTTCCGCAGACGAAACTCACGCTGAGCGATGCGGTTCTGATCACGCCGTGCAGCTTGCGAGCTGGATCAACCACGGTCGTAAGCATGATCACGACGCGTAGAGAGAATGTCTCGCACTTTGGGTTTTTCTTCCTCCCGGGCCTTCCCGCAGGAATGGTGCCGTCGCCCACAGAGTCGCCGTCAGAGTCCTGCAGAGTTTCACGGACGGGCGTGTCTGGTGAGCTTATGCCATGGGCCCCAGTACGTAAGAAGGCTTACTCCGTCAAAGTCGTTCGACATGCTGCGCTCTCTGGCTTGTGCTGGCATATTCACGCAAATTGGAGGGGTACTCGGGTTCAACTGTGCGCGAATTTCGCGGATTAACAGATGCTGGAGGGGTTGTAGATGACGGGAGGGAATCAAGCTGAGGGAAATCTGCTGAGTAATGGAGGACGTCTGCTGTCGGCATCGGCTAACAGGCCGGCCGCATCTGATCCGGAATCACGGCCGCAGCCGCATTTGGCCGTTGTATTCGTTCATGCTTTGCATCCAACCAGCTGCAAAGCGCAGAACGCTGCGTGCGGTACGTCAAGAGCAGGAGGCCCGGCACTCTATCTGGCGGAACGGCGCCGCAAGATGTGCTCAGCGGATGAGAGCATCTACCTGTTTCTCCCGAAGACTGACCGTTTTCCTGGAATTATATCGGTCGTCGCGTACCGTGGCGCTCTACACGTTTTATTTTCTACAAACGTTAACCTACGAACACAGCCTCCAAACGCCAATCGTTGTTGTACCGGAAATGACTCTAGTATCGACAGGCAAGATCTCATTTCTTTGCGTGTCCTTGTACTTGCTCTGATCCTTTATACCGTACAGATTACTTCAGAGTCGGTGAATATTACTCTTTTGCCCTCGGCGTGCTCGAACAGCGGTGTGTTTCCTCCGAGGCCTCGTGTAGAGTCAAACAGTCCACGTCGCAACTACGCACATCACATTTCAGTGTCGGGCAATGTGCTATTGTGCCACAGGCCCTCGCCCATGTTGTTGGATCCACATACCTTGTTGAGTCGTCATCAACACGACCTCGGGCGTGCCAGGTGAGGGTCATTTTGACTATTCGTCGTCCGCTAACTTCTTCCACCTGCTAGGAGACCGTTTTCTACTCCCGCTGATTGAGTTGGGTCTGACTCATGACGATGGGTATGATGACCCCCTTCAGACTCAATCGAAGCTTCGGGTCTCGAATTGAGGACTCGGGATCTCACTGTGGAAGATCTACCTCGCCCGCGGAATTCATTGCATTCTCCCTGCCCGACACTCGCCAGCCACGCGTCTTCTGCAATGTCCTGAATTCCGAATGAGCGGGCATTATCTCTATGCACGATCCGTATCCGGACCATAACTCGTGTTGCGGAAACACCGTCCCCATCGATAAGGTTATCGGCCCCCATAGAGTTCCAGGACCCTAGCAGTGCTCCAGCGTATTCTCGGGCACCCTTCGCAACGTGATGTAGCCGTGCCTCGCCAGGACATGCTAAATCCAGCGTGGCCATGCGTCAGCTGCAGCTCCCGCGGATGAGCGGTCCTGCTACGGAGATGCCGGAGTATGGAAATCGCAAGGACATGCCGACACAGTCGCCCACCGTCGTGGCCAGCTCGCGACTGGGGTACAAACATGCCGCGCCGTTGCGCCAAGCCAGAAGCCCATATTTGTATTTCTCTGTCTCGGACCTGGCATGGGCATGGAAGCACCTCCGCGATTCCGCTTGCAGGCTTCCACCCTAGACGTGGGAGCGCAAAATCTTCCGTCGGCCGCATGTCGAGGATCAAACAATGGCCGTCCCCCCTGTCCATGATGCTTCTTTGTATGGTATCATAAGCCACTCAGATCTGGGACCAGGCCGCACGCGACTCGGAGTGCTACATAAGCTGGGTGAATGCCTTAGTAGCGACTATACCACTCTACGATTTTCACTCACTACCATGGCAGCCGACGGCCTAGTTCTACGCTTTCATTACCCTCCGCCGACGCACACCAACGACATGCGGACGGTTCAGATCAAACAGGTCATGGTCGCTGACGGCGCGGAATCCGAGCGTGACTTATACAAGGTATCATCCAGCGCATTGGACTGGTCGTTCTTGACTGAGCACGTCTTCCAGTTCTATCACCCCGTGTTGCAAGGTTTGAACACCGGTGTAACCACCTTCCATCGCAAAAACCTAACTACAGGCATGTGGGAAGAGGCGGGGCAGATTGACTGGTCGTCACGCTCGAGCGCGGCAGTCTTCTTTGGAGGGACCGACAAGGTCAGCCGGGTGCACCGCCAGGGCATACTGATCACCAAAACGTTGGCTTGCAGGTGCACGTGCGGGAGTTGCGACGCGCGAAGAAGAATACCAGCAAGTACGCATGCATGTTGTTGCCCGCGCCGCTCGTTGGTCTGACTTGCTGCTGCCGCAATAGATCCCGTAGATTCACAGCGAACGGCTCAGAATACAAGTGGAAGTTCGCAGACAACGGCCAAGATCTCTTGGTACGCTTTGTAACCAGTTTTACAGCACATGGGAACGTACTGAGCATTTGTCTGACAGTGCATTAGCCAGCAGCTCAGTATAAACTACGGCAAGAACGTCGCGGAGTGGTCTCAAGATAACTTGACCCTCAAGGTCACTGAACGCGGCGAGCCGATCTTAGACCGACTCGTCGTGACGCTGATACTGAACCTGTGGATGAAGGGCACCGATAACTGGTAACATCGGACGTGTGTGTCGACAGCGTTGTATTCTGACCGTTGTAACACGGTTGTATAGTTTCGTGCGGGGTGGCTGTGCTTTTGTTTGTGCCGATATTTCCGGAAATGTACCATGTTAATTGCCATCAACGACGAGGGATTTAATTGGAAACGCCACGAGGGCGCCGCGTAGCTACAGATTCACGCCCTCGTACAGGTACAGATGTCTGTGGCCGCCTCACGACGGCGATTGGCGATCCTGACTGGCCGTGGACGTGCGGGGGAACTGAGGCGGCATAGCGTTTGTTGGCCTCGGTAGAGATGCTACCATCTGCGGCACCACGTTTCGTGTCAGCTCCCGGACCGTCTGCCTCACGACGCAGGCTATTCCGGACGGCAGGGCTGTGTGCGGTCGTCGTCGGTGCGTCGTCGGTAACGTTGGGTCCCTTGGCGGGCGCCTTGATGTCGGTCGCATCTCCTTGTCGACGGGCGTTGTACGAGCCTTGTCTTATCGACCAAGTGATACATGTCGTCCTTTCGTTCGCATGATATTGTATTCTGATTGTCTCCAGTATTGTTACACATAACGCCTCCGCACTATGACACGCACAATACGGACACACACATCCAGCCCATGGCAACCGCCCCATTCTCCCGGCGCCGTCGCCAGGGTACTGCCCTCCGTCGATTATAATACGCGAGCTGGAGCGGACGCCGAGTGCTTTGCCTCTGGCCTTCTGCTTCGCCACCATGACCACCTTGCCGTCCTTCGTCGAGCTTATGTCCTCCCTCGGTCTGGAGAACAGCGGCCCCGCGGACAGCACCGCGCAAGAGGACAGCGCCTTCCTGCGCGGACACTCGCGGTCCTCGTCCTACTCCTCGACCATTTCCCAGTCAAGTGGCGGTTCAGTCGAGCCCAACAGCGATTATGAGATGTCGGAGAGTGGGGCGCCGTACATCGTCATTTCCGAATCCGAGACCCCCACCGTCGTACGAGACACGGCGGACAACATCGAGCATCGCAGGTATCGTATGCGATACTCGCCGTATACTCCTGCTATTGTGAGTCCACCATATGCCCACTTCGGCGCTTGTTCATAATGAATTGACACTGCTTTGACAATAGTCGCACATTAGGCGCAGTAGCCTGCCTATTGTCAACCAAGACAGCCTCCAGGGGCACCCCCCAGAGTGAGTAACCTGCACCTTTTTGTCGAGTCGTGCTAACATGAGGCTGCCTAGGCGCTTTCGAGCTCGCCACGGTCATTGTCGCCGTTGCGAAGCATTGGACGTCGAACGTCCAACAATAGCCTCCTCAGCCGGCGTCAGGAGAAAAAACTGACTCTAGACGCGGGCCTCATTGCAAACACGCCCATCTCTTCCTTCGTTCGGTTGCGCAGCCCGCAGTCATCGCCCATCTCACCCACCTTCCCCAACCGCCCGCGCCGGCGCTCGTCCAGTCCCTCGCTACCGGTGTCCATACCAACTCTCCCAACGTTCATCTTCCCATCCTTGCCTGAAGACCCTGCGCCGCAGTCCTCGGACACTGACGACGACATGCCGTCGGATACCAAGGCGACGCGCCTGGGCCCTGCCGCACGCCGCTCACGCAAGCGGCGGACCGCGAAGAACAGCACGTCGAGCACGTCCGGACTGGATGAGCTCGCCGAGGCGTCCTGCAGGGCTCTGGCAGCCGAGAAGCGGCATCGCCGCCGCATTTCACCTCTTGCTTGACCGCAACCCACATCCTTCGCTCTTCGCACCTCCGCTCATCGTGTTCCAAATATCATTGTATCCTATTGCAGCTGTATCTTATAGTTTATTTAAGTATTCGCCGTCTCGCAATGCTTCTTTCGCTTCCATCCAGGAGCATTCGCTTCCGCTCTCTGTTGGGCTTTTGTTGCATACCCTCATTTCGTTCATTGTCGTGAGATCTTCGCTGCACGCCTCACCGCCCACATTCATTGCTCTCGTCGTCGTGTTCACCCTTGCATGGACTCTTTGCCATTCGTTACAGAAGAAACCATCCTCACAGAGCATCTCGTCCATCGATACCACTGTCGTTTCTTGCAACCTCCACAACTGTCTCACCTTCGCACACTCAGTCTGTACACAAAAAACAAAAAGGCCATGTTCCAAATACACAAACCATTGTATACATCTTTGCTCGAGAATCCTTGAGATCTACGCTCAATCGTGCGCATCCTCATCTTCACCGGGACAATTTGCGTCCATGTCCTCCTCGCCCTCGTACTGCGTTCCGCACCAAAAGCAGTAAGTGTGCCTCCGCCTCAAATAATCCAAGACCAGCGTCAGGCGATCTTTAGCCTATGGAACCATAAGCCTGATGCCTCGAAGAGGAGAGAATGCAAGCATACCGTGAGCCGCAGAAATTGGACGGCCTCCTTTATATCCTCTTCAGAGTACGGCGTCTTGGCAAGCTCTATCTTGTCCTCTTCCGTCTCATCGCCATCCTCCAAGCTGGCAACTGGTCGCAATGCATCAGCCTGCATACGCGCGCGGAGCCGCCCCTCGAGGCTGTGGTCTGGTCGCTGCTGTCTTACTGATGATATCAAGGCAGGGTCGTCGAGTGCGTCAAGGAGGCCCTCCGGGAATGTATCCGGATCCATCGGATTCAGCCACAGGACATTGAACTGCAGCTCCCGAGTAAGCACTGTGCAGATGAATGGCTGTAGGCTGAGTGATTGCTCACCTCACGACCGGCCTTCTCATCGAGGGTGGCACACGTCCGCTGGGCGGGCCCGAGCTGCTTCTCGGCACGGCGGTCCTGGTACTCCAGGCCCGCCCGCTCCCGGAAGCCGCGGTGGTCGTGCACCTCCGCCATCTTCGCCATTTTGGCCATGCGCTCCGTCGCGCTGGGCGACGCCGCACGCTTCCGGCCGCCGATGCCCGTCTTGCCTGGGATGCATGCCTCAGCTGCGCGCGCCGTGCAAGACACAAAGGACTCACCCGTCCATTCGTTGAGAGGCAGCGGGGCCACGCGGTGCTGCGGAGGGGCGGGCACGACTGCCTTCGCTTCCTCCGTCGGGGTGCCAGCGTCGCGTGAGGGTGAACGGCTGGGTTGCGCGGGAGTCTCTGGCTGTCCCAACGACTGCCCTGGCTGGAAGCCCATCTTCATCATCATAGCGAGAGCCTTGTTCGACGAACCACGGCCCTCGTCTTCCTCTTCCTTGGCTCTCTCGAAGAGGCTCTTGCTTAAGCCTTCCTCTCGAGACTCCAGCTCCAGCTGGCGACGAGACTTTTGCGGTTTTGCTCATTCTTGAGTGCGGCGATCCTTTGAGCCTCCTTTCTACGGTCAGAATATGTCTTCGTCGTTGACGAGGACGTAGCAGCAGCAGACTCGACAAGGAACTTGTCAGAGAGGTAGTCGTCTTCGTCTTCAGACATGATCGGCGCTTACATGAGCAACAGTGAATTCCATTCCAGGGTCATTACAAGCTATCATTCCGTTAACGTGCCAAAGCATAAAAAATCCCTCATGTACGAAAGCCGACCACTACACGTAACACAGTGACACGATCACAGACCGTTTGTGAGAAGTAAGTGAAAGGCATTAATAGGTTAAACATGAGAGAACGACACCAGTTCGCAGCAATACCGGGTAGCGATCGCAGCGATGAAGAATGCGGACTCGAACATAGGCGGAGCGGGGGAATCGTGTTTGGTTTGATCGATGCATGGCACGAGCAGGTGTGCATTTAGGATGCAACGACGGTGGTCTCGGGGCTCTCGTCCTTGGCCTCGGTGGCACCGGCCTCTGCAGCGGCTTCCTCAGCCTCAATCTGCTGCGAGTTCACGGCGATCTTGACGGCGATGGGTCGCCCGCCAACCTCCTTGCCCTGGAGAGCCTCAATGGCCTTGGTCTGCTCGGCCTCGTCACCGACGTCGACAAAGCCGTAGCCCTTGCTCTTGCGGGGCTTTCCCCAGCGGCGGCGGACAATGCGCGCAGAGTTGACCTTGACGCCCGCATCGGTGAAGATGGCCGCGAGCTCCTCGTCGCCGATGGTGAAGCCAAGGTTGGCGACAAAGAGCATGTTCTTGGACGGTTCGCCATCGGGCTCCTCCCCAGCGGCGCGCGGGGGCCGGGGCACACGAGGCTTGCGCTGGCGAGGCTTCTTGGGCGAGTCGCCCTCGGCACCCTCAGCAGGAGCAGCGGCTTCGCCCTCCTCTCCGCCCTCGATGGCCCTCTTCGCCTTGGACTTGCGCTGTTTTGCGAGTCAGAGTATGTTAGATGACTATATGCGTGTGACTTACGCTGTTCTTCTTCTTCTTCTTGGGCTTCGCTTCGTCGCCAGCGGGGCCTCGCCCTCGGCCTTGACGACGTCGCCGTTGGCCTCAGCATCGGTGAGCTCGCCAGGGACAGCCTTGCTTCCGCGACGGCCAGGCTTTCTCTTGACCTTCCTCTCCTTCGCTTCTTTCTGATCAGCCGGCTTCGCAATCTCGACGATGACAGTACGGCCGTCGAGCTCCTTCTTGTCGAGGAGCTCAACAGCCTTCTGCGCCGCCTCTGCGGTGTTCAGGGAGACAAAGCCGTATCCTGAAGAACGAGTTCCTCGCAGGATTACGGATGCGCTGATGCTACACGCGCGACCATGTCAGTCTCTCAAGTGCTGAGCCGACAACACGCGTTTTGCGCACGCACATGTCATCCTGAACAGGCGCGAAGAACGCCTTCAGCCCTTCATCCGTGGTAGCATACGCGAGGTTACCGGCAAAGACCTGGAGAAAGAGGAAAGAGCGGAGACAAATGAGCGACCGCGTGCCACGTCAATACGGTCGTTATGCGTACTTTGAAGCCGGGGGTCTCTTCGACCTTCTCCTGCGCAGCCGGAGGCACGCCGTTTTCAGTGACAGGGGCGGCGGGGGCGTCAGACATTGGGGGAACGAACTGGTGGTTTTGGGTGGATGAACTCGATGAACCGGTTTCTCGTGTCAAACTTGGGGGTTGAGGAAAAGGAGCAGGATGCCAGCAAACTCGATTTTTGATACCTGGAAAACTCCGATTCTATTACGTCGCCATGACTGCCCCACGTTGTTTCAAGCGCATCTTTCAACAATCAGCGCTGTTCAGTGTCTCTGTTACACATGTTTCTACTACACTGATATCTGTCTTCAAAAACAAAGGCGGTGCTGCGTTCCCGAGGCTCGTTAAAGAGGACGAAGAACATGCAATTATTGAGCGCTTCCTGGATAAGTCCAATAAGGTAAGTAAATAGCAGCCAACAGAAACGGGAATCCTCACGTAAGCAAGCGCTTCGCCACAACGACGAAGTTGCGTTTAACTCCTTTGCTAATTTATTTAATGCGATGCACGCACGTAAACATTGTTTTAACCAAGCTGGATGTGGTGGCACAATGGAAAAATTACAGAGGCATTTGGCTCTTGAACTGAAAAACTCGTGTCCAAAACTGCCCCAAACTGAATGCTATTGATCGGCAAATGAGTAGTTGCCGCTTGCGAACCTGTCTACACGTTTTCTTTGCCTCTTTATCGTCAATCGGGGTGCAGCAGAGCTTATGAAGATGTTTTATTTACTCTAACTGTACATGTCAAGATGCAGATTCTTTCATTTGAAGCCAACTCCGAGCGCGAAATTCGGCGAGCGCTAATCACAGACACGAATGCTGATGCGTATAGGTATTACGCTATGGCGGTACCGCTCATCGGCACATGTAGCGCAAAAGTGGTTTCACGATCTGGCACCGACGCTGAGTCGTAATTGCGCATTGCTTTGCGTCGGTGCGCACACCACCACACTAGTATTCTACAACGCAAATGACCAAAGTGTTTCTGCTCCAAGTGCTGGCCGAATAAGAGCACCATGCGGACCTTTTAGGTAGTTGGGTCTTGGCAGATTACCTAAGTGATGGGCATATATCCACCCCGACGTCGAGGCCGATCCTTGTTGTTGCCACCGATACTTGTCTTTTCCCTCCACCTCGACCTCGTCTTTGTCGCCTCAGGGCTCTCACATTCCTTTGCTCATTACTCTCCTTTACATCTGCATTTGCTGAGCTGATACCGACAATGCTCTCGAACTTACTTAACTTGGTCGCTATCACATCTCTCGCGGTGTTCGCGTCGTCCCTTTATACGCCCGCAAACGCGCTTTCAACCGGTCACCAGCATCTTAACAGACAGACTCACCACGACCTCGGTATTGCTAAGAAGAGGAAGCGCGGAGGGAACGGACGCTGCATCCCCAGATCCAGCAGCGCCGCCGCCGCTGTCTCCACTCAAGTCGCTGTCGCCGTTTCCACCACAGCGGCTCCTGCTCCGGCCTCTACCACGAAGGCTTCCGCCCCTGCCAGCACGACAGTCGCGTCTGCGCCTTCTACTGGTGGTGGATCCGGCGGCTGGGGCAAAGTCGGAATCGCTTGGAACGGTGGCAACGCCGCCTCCCTTGGCAATCTCGTCACTGCTAACACTGGCCAGTGAGTGTCTTGGCTCACGACCATCAGGTAGAAAGAAGCTCATAAGAAAACATTTAGCCTCTACACCTGGAGCCCTTGGAATCCCACGAGTACTTTCGGTCTGCAGTTTGTGCCCATGTTGTGGGGCCCTAAGCAACAGAGTGATTGGGACAAGCTCGTCGTTGCTGGCTTCGCCAACACTGCTGTCGCTCTAAACGAGTGAGTACGGCGTTCCTGACCGGCAGGCGCTTGGTCTAACTGGAACAGGCCCGATGAGCCTTCGCAGCTGAACATGGATCCTGGCGCTGCCGCTTCATACTGGAAGCAGCAGGTCGAGCCAAGGAAGAACCTGGGTTACGACCTTTGGTCCCCTGCCGTCACCTCCTCCACACGTGGTGAGCAGTGGATGGACTCGTTCTTGGGTGCTTGCAACGGTGGCTGCTCGGTATGTGCTATCTTGCCCGGCTCTATTTTTCTTGGTCTGAACACTACCTTTACCGCTCAAGATGTCCCATATGGCCCTCCACTTCTACGACACTGATCCTCAAAAGTTGATCAGCTACGTCGAGCACTGGCACAGCAAGTATGGCAAGCCCATCGTTATCACTGAGTTTGCTTGCCAGGTGTGTATTGTGCTCAAGTGATTTGACTCACTTTTTGACCTGCCCTCCTTGTTAGAACTTCGCCGGCGGTGCCCAAGCCTCCATGGATCAGGTCTGGGCCTTCTACAAGACTGTCATTCCTTGGCTCATGTCCCAAGACTACGTCACTGCCTTCTTCCCCTTCGGTATGTCACGATGCATTATCTTGCGTCCGTCGCTGTGACTGATGTATCGTAGGCTTTTGGAGGACATGGGCAACGTCAACGTTGCCAACCAGATGATGAAGGGCGGACAGCTCACCGCGCTTGGAAGCTACATTGTCAACGGCCCATACTAGGCAGTATGCCAGACCCTTATATACCCTCGAGATGCTATATTTACCATCACGGACCGCCGACCGCAGGAGTGTTCCATCTGGTCTCATTTCGCGTTGGCGTGCTTAGTCCCGTCGTTGGGCTGCTCCGCTCTGTGCGCTTCTATTGTATATACCCTTCATTTATCATATTGCTTTTGTTCAACAAGCGCAATGACCTCAGTACTGTACCAGTGAGGAAAGACGTCCGAGATCTTGAGCCAGTTTGGCACTGCGCATCTGTGCAGTGATCAGTGACTTGATTTGCCATAATTAACTTTCATGTGACCGTGTGAACGGTCGTGAGGGGCAGGCGGCAGGACTTAAAACGTAAAGCGCTCCGAAAATTAAAAGTTCAACTTCCTCTCCTCCCCCGTCCCCCGCCAGCCGTATCAGTATCCCGCCTTCGGGCATACATTCCTTTCCCTACGTTCCTTGTTCAAGCCAACCGACGAACTCCGCGTTTTTCTACCCGCAACGACTTTCATTGGTGATCATCATGGCTTCGAAACTGTTAAACTTGTTCGCGCTCGCGTCCCTTGCGGTGTTCGCCTCGACTTTCTCCGCTACCCCTGTCAGTGCACTCGCCACGGGCGGGTCTCAGCACCTGAACCGCCAGGTCCCTCACGGAAAGATTGCGAGAAACCTGAGGCGTGGCTCGACGAAGAGCTGCAAGCCGAGGCCCAGCACGAGCGTGCTCAGCAGCACCGTTGTGCCTTCCTCGTCGGCCGCGGCGACCTCGACTCCTGTTCCTGTAACCACCTCGCAGGCACAACCCACCACCTCCTCCAAGGCACAGGCCACCACTTCTAAGGCTGCGGCGCCTTCCAGCTCATCTTCTTCGGCCTCCGCTCCCGTGACTACTTCGGCGCCTTCCTCGGGAAGCAGTGGAAGCGGGAAGGTTGGCTTGGCTTGGCCTAACGGCCCTACCACGGACCTGCAGTTCTACAACACGGACGCAGTAGGCTGGTACGCGACCGCTCATCTTTTCAGTAACACCAGTTTATTAACACCTGGACTAGGACATACTCATGGAGCCCTTACACTCCGGATCCTAACAGCAAGTTTCCCAACATGAAGTTCATGGCTCAGCTTTGGGGCTCCAACCAGGTTAGCGACTTCGAGTCCGTCGTAAAGGCAGGATATGCCGACTTCATTCTTGGCATGAACGAGTACGCAATTCATTCTTCGAATGGTCTAGAGGCTTGACTTACTTACATACTTGAAGGCCGAACGAAGACGGTCAGTCCAACATGTCCCCTCAGGATGGCGCCGCTCTCTGGAAGGCGCACATTGAGCCCAAGCGTGCCCTGGGTTACAAGACCTGTTCACCCGCCACTAGCTCAAACCCTAATGGTTTCGTCTGGGTTGCCGACTTCCTTACTGCTTGCAACGGCGGCTGCACTGTACGTAAGCTTTTGTTCGTGACGTATGTTTGTCCTAATGCCGGTTTTGTAGCTTGACTGCATTGCCGTTCACTGGTACGACGTCAAGGCTGCGGACTTCAAAACCTACGTTGAGAAGTGGCACTCCATCTACAACAAGGACATATACATCACTGAGTTTGCTCCTCAGGTATGTATATCTCGCATTTGTATTGTATCTTGCTCATAACCCCTTCACAGAACTTCAACGGCGGTGCTCAGCCCTCCACCGGTGATATTTGGGCATTCTACCAGGAGGTTATGCCTTGGATCATGCAAACCGACTACATTAAGGGTGCCTTCCCCTTCGGTACGTTCCGCACTATGGTTCAATGAAGATAAGCGTCACTGAGTTCTTTTTTGCCAAGGTTTCATGCACGACATGTCCAACGTCAACATTGCGGACCAGTTGATGGCCAGTGACGGCAAGCCCACTGCACTCGGTGCCTACATCATCGGAGGCAACTACTAAGCCTCCCGCTTCCGCGCAATGCGCTACACCTATACCATACTTCTGTTCCGGCCCTTTCACCTTCTGCAAGTCCGTGGATCGGCTGGTCAGAAGTCTGTTTATCTCGTGTTGGTCGCAGCTGGAGGCAGAGCGTCTAGCGATATGCACCAGCACTTTTGCAGTTTTGCCGTACCTAGAACCCATTACCGATGTTGTGTGCCCCTGGTTTAGCTCTATAGTTTGAATGTACCGTAGAACGGGTGACTGCTCTTAACTATTTCCGTATCTCGCCAGAACTCGCGGGTGGTTGTGTGCGACAGTGTATTCCGCGTGCAAAACCGGTTAGGCTGCCAGCTGACCGGGTCTGAGGTCATCGCCTGAGAATCGCTGAGATTCCGCGTCCCGCTTCCGTCTTCCACATTCGTGTTTGGCTTTGAAGCTTATTGACATCCTTCGCCGCTGACACAGGCGGCGACACGTAGCGTCTGACTCACGACGCCAGCGGCGTAGCATATCTGCCAGCAGCCATGGTGGTCAAGCACTTGCCCCCAGCCGTGAAGCAGCTGCTGACTTTGCGGAACCCGCAACTGCCTCCTGCGCCGCCAGTATCTAAACTCAGCGCCGTCCTGCGATCTACGTTCGAGGACGCGAGGGCCAAGAAGGCGGAGACGGGCTGGCTGACCCTTGCGGTGAGTCGTGCAGTCTGTACGGCCGCAGCGGCACCCATTGATGGCGTTCTATGCAGACATGCACCCTTCTCACGGCGAACGTGCCGTCCTCGGTCGGCTACCTCTACAAGTTTGCGACCAGGACTGCGCCCGAGGACGCTGCGTCGCGTCGTAGCTTGTCCGAGGCGGTACACAAGGCCGCCCTCATGCGCGAGTCTGCGTTGAAGAGCAGCATCTTCGTCGGTGTGCCCCGGGTAAGCGAGCAGTGTCTTGGCTTGAGAGAATACAGCGTTATTCTGACTTGTGCACGCGGTAGACCATCCTTTCTCTCGCGGGCCTCTCGGAGGCCCTCGAGGACGATGTGAAGGCCAAGCTGCGTACAACCCCGACGCCGAAGAGGTGGGAACCTTGCTCGCCCTCCATTCTTCGACTTGCGCCATCTGTTTCTCCTGACGCTGGGCTTAAATTGTAGAACCCCCACGCCGGACAGCGTCGAGGAAGTCGTGGCGAGAGGCAAGCATCTCTGGGCAACAATCTATACGCCGCACGACGAGAAGCTCTACAACAAGCTCGGCTCCTACCACCCAGACTTCATCGGTGCGTTCTCCGCTACTTGATGTCCCTTTGTTCGCTGCCTGCCTTACCTTATCGATTGTCCGCTTATTGCTACCGCTTCGAGGTCGCTGTCATCGCTGACTACTCTTCTGTACAGAATTCATCATTACAGCCTATGGCTCGGTGCTTGCCCCGCTCCCAGGCGGTACCAGCGAGCAGGGTAACCTTAGCCGTGCGATGGGCTCCATCGTCGGGATGGCGTGCCTGCGGGCGGAGGAACACGTCGTGCCACAGCTAACCAGCCACGTCTTCGGCCTGCTCAAGGCACGCGACGTCGAGGGTCTGAGCGAGGAAGACTACTGGCTCGCCTCCGACGAAGGCACGGAGTGGGTCCTCCGCACGACCGACAAGATTCTCGACGTCGTGAAGCCGGACGAGCCGCAAACCCCGGCGGCGAAGCTATAGTCAGCTGCACGCTGTGTGGGACGTAATATCGATCCGGCATTTATGAATACAATGTCATCACACGATTCATACCCAGGCTGGCCTTCTCTCGACGGCGCGTACCGCGTTCCTTTGTTGCAGGCGCCCTGTCGGATGCCCCGTGTTGAACGGAAAACGTGTGCGAGTACATATGCAATATGGACTTGAGAGGTACTGTACATGGATGCAGGGAAAGCAGAGATGCAGCAATACAGAGCGATATATTACATTTTAATTCAGGAGAGAAGAGGGTCGAGAGCGTGGAAAGTCTATTCAGAGCCCGAACGTGATCACGAAGCGGTAGAGCATCGCGGTCACCGTCACCGTGTCCATGAGGGGTGGGTGCATCTGCGGAGAACATGAGCACGCGTTTGCACCGTGAACACAGCGTACGCACCACCACGCCCGCGCCCGCGTTGCGGCAGAAGTGCAGCTCGCCGTACACGTCGCCAATATTGTAGCGCACCGGTCGGATTGGCCGGTAGAAGGCGATCACATTGCCATGCTGGTCCTGCAGCTGAGGAGCAAACGTGACGTCGGAAAATGCGCCGTGCGAGCGACTCGCGTGGGAGACTTACCACGATGTCGTTTGTTGGATTATTGCTCGGTCGCCAGCAGTACTGGTATCCGTCAGGGCCGTTGAATATTCGGGTGTCCTGCAGAGGCAAATTTACAAACGGACGCCGGTAGGCGGCGCGACGGACTTACGGGGACGCGAGGATCTTGACGGACGAGGTCGGCCATAGGCAGCGTGCTCTGGTACGACGGTTAGTCAAATCTCGAGGATCTTATCGGATGCAAAATTACCTTGCCAATCACCGCACGTCCAAGGCCGCCGTTGGGAGCCCACTCCAGCTTTGCGACGCGGTCTTCTTTGTTTGCTCGGATCGCCTTCCAGAGCGTCGTGACATTCTGCCCATGGGCGTTGAGCTCAGTCTGTGATCGAGAAGGCAGGCAGAGAATTTTCAGTCAGCGGCAGAACCGTTCAAAGGCAGAAAATACCGCATACCGAGAAGCGGTAGAGGACACCGAACCCGCTGAACAGGCTGCTGTTGCGCGGGTCTTGGGAAGTCCAGGAGAGCACTTCGTTTCCGGGAGCAGCAGCCATGGCAGTCTGTGGGTTGTCGGCTGAAGAGTGGACGAGAGTGAGTTGGTGTGTGGCGAGTGTGCTGCAAGCTCTGCACGATGCAATGACTTTATATCATAGTGCAGGATAAAATCTTGACTCTGGATGATGGGTGATTAGTCGATCGGGAACGTGTACATGGTGACCGATAAAGATGAATACAAGGATTTCAACGTGTAGACGGCAGAAGGCGTGCGTTCATCATGTTGGCTTGAGCCTTGTTAATTGGGAGAGAGGACCGGTTCTCCCATTCGGGTCGAGGCAGCACGATCGAGGAACAACACGAGGAGGTTGCTAGCGCTGCAATTCTCCTGGAACATGATGCTGGATGAGAGGAACGAGGGTGCGCTGTGGCTTCGCTTACGACATAAGGCTACGAGATGTGGCCTCGACGTAAAACAAAGGAATTTCCTTGACCCCGCTTCCCATTTACTATGGCTAATAAGTGGGTTTCACAGGAGAAACAAGAAGCGTCGAGGTGCAATACGCTCACTTCTCTTGCACGAGGAGAAGGGCTGCATCTTGATAAGGAAGCTGCGAGGCTGGCAGTCGGATCGTCAGTGAGAATTCATCCGGGGCGGCGGTCCAGGTGAGCAGTGCGTGTAGACGGCGTGGTAGGGCTGCCATACGCAGTACAAAGGGGTAGGAAGATAAGGTAGGTTCTGGCATCTGCGCGGGTTCTCAAGCCTGATGGACGAGTGCATTGGTGGGGTACCAAAGTGACAAAACCGACGGGCAAGAGTTGTTGCCAATGCGGCAACTTTGGCTCTCGACGATGGAAAGTCGGGGGTTGGCTAAGCAGTCAAGATGGTAACGACGGTGCACAAAGTGCGGAAACTGCCTGTCCTGCACAACACGTCCCATACTCGGCCCTTCGCTCCTGCTTACGCATTTCCCAACCTAATCTGCACCCCAGAACCTTGCACCCAGCACCGTCCTCGACCGAACCCACACTGGCGCCTCGAGCGCTCCCAAGCAGCATTGCACGGAGCACTCGCACTCCAAATCAGCACGAGTCTGCCTCGACTCGAGGCCAGGGAACGTCGGCATCCTCTGCTCCTCCGAATTACTGACACTTGCCGTACAGATACATGGAGATTGTCAGGCACACCGCCGCCACCCGTGACGCCAAACCACCATCTCGGAGATGCTGCGTCCAGATAATCAATTCAAAGCGCCATTTAATACTTGCAGCAAGCAACACGCACGGAGTTAATTATGCACGAGCGGCCCGGCTACGGTACCACCTGGACCCCCAACGTCTTCGCCGTCGCGACGACCGTGCTAGCGATCGCGGACAGCTTCAGATGCTTCAGGTGGTCGTCCGTCGACTTGATTTTGGCAATCTCGTAGATGTGCTTGAGGCTGACGGTGCCAACCACCTCGTGGCCGGGTCTGCCCGTTCCTTTCTCGATGTTTGCAGCCTTCTTGAGAAAATAAGTCGTCGGTGGTGTTTTAGTGATGAACGTGAAGGTTCGGTCGGAATTCACGTAGATGAGTGTTGGAGTAGGAATGCCGGGCTCGAGGTGCGCCGTGCGCGCGTTGAACTCCTTGCAGAAGTCCATTGACTTGATTCCACGAGCACCCAAGGCAGGGCCGATGGGGGTGTGGGTGCAGCCTTCCCTGCGGGAATGAGGATGCGCTGTACACGGCCGGTCAGCGACGGCGAGAGCTTGTGCGCAAAGTACAATGCGACATACCACAAGCTGTGACGCTCCCTTGGCAGCTTTCGACATGACAACCTCCCTCGCAAGCAGACACGAGCTTCGAAGAAGCGGTGGCAATCCCAAGTGCCTGGTGGAACAAGAACGACTTTGAAGTTGAGAGGGGGTCCCAAACCGGAACAGCGCACGTGGCACTCACGTGAAAGCGCCGGGCGAGTACCCGTTCGGTGACGACGCGGCCTGCCGCCAGAGGCAAACCCCAGACGCAGTCCGTTGCTCCTCTACCACGAACCATCGCGATGAAGTCCTTCACTGCCTTGCTCGCTCTCGCAACCCTCGCTGCAGCATTTCCGTCGCTGCTCGACAATGCCCAGACACCTCTAGGCACTTCTCAGAATGAATATTCGGGATACAGCCTGGATCTTGCGGAGCTGCGTCTCGTGCAGGTTGAGGGTCAGGCTCCTGTCTGGGTCTCGGAGTTGGAGAAGGTACGAAGCACGATTTCCGCTGTCCGGGTAGGTTCTTACGGCGCTGCAGATCAACATGAAGGCTCAGGGTCTAAACTTCTTTGACATGTAAAGTCTATTCAACCTCCTTTTCGAGGATGAGGCACTCATCACCGCGTCAGCACTGACACTCCAGCCTTGGGCTCGACCGCCAACTTGCGAGCTTTCTCTAAGCGTAAGTAGCTGCAATTACTTTGTAAAGACTGTGCTTACACCAAGAAGCGTCCTATGGCAAACCCAATTCTACGGAGCTCGTAAAGCCGGTGTTGAAGAAGCTCTCCACTGAGGGCCCCAAGGAGAACTTGGAGCACTTCACGAGCTTTAGAAACCGATGTAAGTCTCCGCCGTGCTCATTAATCCGCCGAATATTCAAATGCCACCATTCTAGACTACCGTAGTGACGTACGTTAGACGTCCCTAAAGCGCTTCGTTCTCTAACGCGTAATCGTGTTGCAGACCGGTCGTCAAAGCCAGCAATGGCTGCTCAACAAGATTTCCGAGGCGAGATGAATAATCTCCGCCCATCTGAATCGCCGGCTCATCATTGCACCTCTCTAGATCACGAAGGAGTACGCCCCAGCGTCCCTGCAGAAGGAGATTTCTATCGCAGAGTTCCCTCACTCTTGGGGTCAGAACAGCATTGTCAGTATCTCACCTGTATGTTTTAACATCGCCGCTGACCACGGACTAGATTGCCCGCATTAATGGCACATCGACTACGGACGACCAGGTCATTATCATTTCGGCTCATCAGGACAGGTATGTCGACATCCATATATGGAATGTAAATGGCATTGAGCGCTTGGTACAGCACTAACATGTGGCCATTCCTGCCGGCTCCTGGTATGTTCCTGTAACGCTCTTTGTGCCGGGATTGAAACTGAAATAACATGAAGGTGCCGACGACGATGGTAGCGGCTCGGTGACCATTCTCGAGAGCTACCGCGCATTGATCGAGTCAAACTTCCGTCCCACACGTCCTGTTGAGTTCCATTGGTATTCAGCGGAGGTGAATGTCATGTACAGTCAGTGCCGATCTCGGACTAATGATTCGTTTCAGGAAGGCGGCCTGCTCGGATCTCAAGCGGTGGCGCAATCCTACGAGGCGCGTTCAGCGAACGTGTATGCCATGAGTCAGGTATGTGTAAATCGTTGCACACGACTTCATTTCCGTTGACGCGACCCTTGCACACGCTAGTTCGACATGACTGCGTGGGTCAAGGCCGGAACGCGGGAAGAAGTCGGCGTGATCACAGACTACACGGACGAGTCGTACGTCCGCATTGCGTCGCATGTGCTGCTTACAGCCCACTGATCCTGATCGTGCTTTAGGTTGACTGAATTCAACAAGCAGCTCGTGGAGCAGTATCTGGACATCCCGTGGGTTGAGACGAAGTGTGGCTACGCCTGCAGTGATCAGTGAGCCGATACGCCTTCTCAATTGACTCGCGCTGTTCTCTGACGAGCTGTTTAGTGCATCGTGGCGCAAGGCTGGATACCCAAGCGTCTTCACTATCGGTAAAATTATTCTTCTATTCCGATCTGTCATGTGCTGATACAAGTGCCTCATTGCAGAGTCGCAGTTTGGAAATTCGAACAAGAACATCCACTCGACGCAAGAGTAAGCCACCCCTCAGCTTGTTCATCACACTAGACAACTGAATATATCCGCAGCCGCATCGATATCTCGCCCGAATTCAGCTTCGAGCATATGCTCGAATTCTCCAAGCTCGCCGTGGCGTTCGCTATCGAGCTTGGTGGCTGGAAGAAGGACTGAGGAGCACAGACTTTCTTTGTCGCGCTCCGCCTGTGCTCACGTTGCCGGTCGATTATACCCTACTTGGATATCATGCCACTAGCTACTCAGGACGCAATACATGTTATCGGCGCCTCTACATATCATGCATATTGAAGAATGTGACCGTATAGGCTCCATAGCAAATGACCTGGTCCCTAGAAAGAACGGCGTGCACGATTGAATCTTCTCGCTGACGGTGCTTCTTGAGCACGTTCTGACGGGGCCGGAGTAAGGGCCGCGGTGACGAGATGAGATGCACGCGGAAAGAAACATACCTTGACGTTGCGGTAGTCCCAGAGGGCGACCGTGCCGTCTCCATACCCACGCGCAAAGAGCGTGTGCCGCGTCGATCCCTTTCGAAACCGGTGCTTGAGCTCCTGCATCGATGTGCTGCCGTCCCGGTACCCGAACTCCATGGCCGGCCGGCGGTCAAAGCCGCTCGCGCGCAGGTCGAAGATTTGGACCTGCTGGTCCAGGTGATTGACCTGTGCGCACACATCCAATGCAACGCGTCAACATTAATGAACGTTGGACGCGCGCGAGCGCCCCGAGGCGCGGCGTGAGCGGCGATGGTCTGTGGTAGTGTACACTTTACGTACATACCTCGAGAAGCACGACATGAGGGCTCTGCGGGTGCAGGTGGATCTGCTGCGCTTCCGCGGAGAGCAGGGCCGGCGAGGGGGCCTTGGGGGCCTCCATCTGCGCCCAGTACATTTTCTGGAGCGAACCCGCAAAAACGCAGGCGTCCGACGGCCGGTATGCCAGGCAGTGCACGGGCCGGTAGGGAGAGAGCTCGAGGTGCTTGGAAGAAGCCTGCCAGGCCTGTTCGTCGTCGCGCGCCACGGTCCACAGCTTGACGTGGCCGTCGCCTCCGCCTGTGAGGAACCGATGGTGTCCGTCATCGAGCATGGTGGCCAAAGCTGAGATGCCAGGATTGGGCGACGACGTTCCTGCAAATCGTTTCTCGTGTACAGTTGTGTGCGCTCTATGTGTGAGGTCAATCCGCCGCGGCGTCTGCAAGATTGGCATGAGAAAACTGTTGATAAGCGGAACGAGGTGCTCACTCGAGAATTTAGACAGATGTATGAGATTTGACATGGCCCGCTGTCGCATGCGACTACAATCGTCTCGTCGCCGATGAGCTGTGCGTCGACAACCTTGCGGTGTTCCTCAGTCGGCAGAGAAAACGGCGCAATATGTATCCTGCAAAAAGCGCGGATAGTGAGATGAAATATGCACAGCGAAGAAGGTGTCATACCGTTGCTCTTGGTTAATGAACTGTACCTCCCCGCGCATGTACACGGTTGCGATTGGTCGTTCAATGCCTTCGGGTACAATAATCCGACGAGCTTTGGCGTGCTTTGATTTCGGGACAGCAACAGATATCCCGGAATACTCAGATTGCTCGAAAGACCTTGACCGTGAGCCAGTGGAACGAGAGCCCGGGGGCTGCAAGTTAGACTGAACCTTTTGACCTTTTTGGGGCTTATGATTTCCTTTCCGGGCACTGCTGCCTGCGCTCGGGCCAGACTTGCGAACACGCTTAGCCTCAGGGCCACTTGAATTACCATCGCAGTCATTGTCAACTGCATAGACATATGAAGTGCGACTGGAGGAGGGCTGATTGGATCTCTTGCCTTGCGTGGCAAGCAGCTCGAGCTGACGACGCTGGCCAGCGGTCCTGACGTGCGCCTGCACGTCAGCGATATCGCCAGTTAGCAGCTGCTGGATGGTATCTTCTCTATCAAAGTGGGCAGTCTGAGCAGAGTTAGAATGCGTGTGGGATGGTTCGGATTCTTGATACTCCGAATTCGAGTCTGCTTCACTTGAAGGTCGTGCCATATACCGACTGTAAGGCGACAGCGGCCGAGTGGAAGACCGACGTTCTGGCACGCTAGGGCCTTCCCCGTCGCTCAGCCGGTCTTCTAATGTCAAGTAGCTAAGCGCAGGAGACACTGGGTCTTCTTCGAATTCCTGCGAGGGGACCAGTGCAGGAGGCGAATACGCGCGGCCAGAATCGCTCACTTCGGGACTGAAAGCCTTAGATGTTGAAGGCTTCCTAGAAGCGCCATCCTCCATATCTGCGTCGGAGTCATCGCTCACGAGGTCAATGATGTCCGGTATATGCGCAGGAGCATCAGGCCGGGGGCTACCATCGCTATCTGGAACAGTTAAAGGGCAAGAAGGAAGAACAGGAAGAAGGGTCGCTTGGCGATACTTCCGTTCTACCTGACTTGCATCGTGCCCCGCTGCCACATACACAGTAGCCATAGCCCCACCTGGGGCTCTCCTCATGCGGATATCAGAGACACTGAACAGCATGTCAGAAGATCATAGGTGTCGTGCAATGGGATGTAGAAGCATCACTTACGCATCAGATGGGATGCCTGAGCTCTCTAGAGATTTCAGGAGCTGATACGCCTGGGTGTTAAGTGCAAGGTTGAGCAGATTAAACTGCCCTCCGCTAGGTGATCTGGGACGTCTTCCTGCGGATGCCGTCGGCTCGATAGAGAAGGACGCGGACATGAACCGTCTGTCAGGAACAGTACTGGATTCCGCCTTAATAAGTGGTTCCGATGTCCAACGTCGCTCCGCCGCTTTAGAATCGCCTAGGTATATTACTTCGTCGTCCTCATCCTTCCGTTCTGGACTGCAATGATCCATACGGTAAGTATGTGCTAAGTCTTCACCTATTGAATCCTTACATTACCCGCCGCAAGATCAGCTCTACATCTTCTTGTCGAACGGAGTGGTCCCAAACCCTGTAAAGCGATACACTCCATGCGCTTAGTGTATTTTATAATCAAGACTCACCAGTCAACAGCAATGCCATCAGCCCTGTAGACGTGCATTTAGACGTGTACGATTCGAAGAATTGCCATGCAACATTGTCATGCAACATCTGACTACTCACAATATTTTCGGGCACAAGCTGATACGCTTGCCTTGCTTCGCGAGCCTGAAAGCTTGCTCTTTGACTAGAGCATCTAGTGCACCTCTGCTTAGGCCGTCAGGAATTAGTATGCGTTCCACGCCCCTAGTTTCAGACCGTGCTCCGCGCGCAGGAATCAATGCGCTGGCGTAAACACGGCTGGTCCCGATTTCATTCCCACTGGCAGCGACGTCCTCCCTTTTGGGCCAGTATTCCTTGGAGTATGTGGGTCAGAACACATGCAAAGGGGGCATCTCAACCAGATCTCGGAGCTGAACTTACCGTCATGTAGTTGTCAGCTAGCTGTGATTTGTGCGAGTGGTAATACACAGAGGACAAGCATCGGGCGCTAAAACAATGATCGCGAGGCGGTTCGCCTACCGTGACAATACTCTGGCCTACTTATTTTCCCAGTACAGTCGACTTGAGCACGTCTGGCTTCCTGCTCTTTGCAGCAATGCCGCAGTCTCCCTTTTCTTCGTCTTACTGCAAGAAGCGACTTTCTGTTTGCGGTGCTTATAGCTACATAGTACTTGGTTTGTCTTGATAGACGCCCTGAAGAATACCTCCGTTAGCGCCCTCAGTAGCTTCTGCCGACACGGTGAGCACCTCCGTGAACGAGATATGGCGAATTCGGCTCCGCACGTTTCTTCCAGTGACTCTGACTCACAACGTCGTGACGAGCACTTGTTCACCGTGCCATCTTGTCGCTGCGTTTCAGAATATAGCTACCGTTCAGACCACAGTCCCTGGCGTTTACACACAGCATGGCACCCGCAACGAAGAAAACCTTGACCGGCACCGACTTGATTCACGCGGATGATCAAGTTCCTCGTGGTCTTGAGGTCGCACCGTCAATCTCTGTCTCAACCAGTACGTGCGCAGACCTTTGACTGGGGTGCACTGGCTGACAATGTACTACAGCTTTCAAAAACTCGCGCCCGTGGGATCCAAAGGACGCTGTACCCGATGCCTGGAATCCAGACAGACATATTTACTCGCGCTACACTCAAGAGACAAGCGGCAGAGCCGAGAAAGTTTTGAGTAAAATCAACGTGAGTGTCCCGTGCAATCCTGATATGCATTGCCTTCATATCAACACAACATCCTTAGAACGGCTATGCCATCACGTACGCCTCTGGACTTGCTGCTGCGTATGCTGTAAGCGATTGGTCGTGTGCACGCGGTGCTGGGATTAACCTTTGTTCAGGCACTTGTTTACCTGAAACCCAAACGTGTGGCCATTACGGGAGGCTATCATGGCGTGCATATGACACTTGACGTGTACAAGCGCAGCAGCAAGGACGCGATTGAAGCCATCGGACTTGACGATGAGTTCAAAGAGGGAGACATCTGCTGGCTTGAGACTCCCTTGAACCCCTCCGGAGAAGCAAGGTGAGCGGCCTTGATCTTCGAACGTGCCTACAGACTGAACAGCCGAATCACAGGGATATCAAGTACTATGCGGACAAGGTATTAGTACACACTGCTTTCCTCAACAGATGATGCTGATCGTTCGCTCAGATCCACGCTGTTGGCGGAAAGTTGATTATTGATTCAACCTTCGCGCCTCCACCGCTCCAATACCCGTTTAGATGGGGAGCCGATGTCATCCTCCACAGCGGTATGTGCCTTCCGCCTTCTCCGTGACCAATTAATCATGAGAGATTGCTATTAGGAACCAAGTACTTTGGTGGTCATTCCGACTTGCTTTGCGGCGTCCTCGTCGTGAAAAATGTCGAAGAGTGGAATGCGGTAAGTATCGACGTCCTCCAATGATCTCCTCGTACTTGCTGACATCATCTTGGCAGTTATGGAACCAGCGCACATTCCTTGGGAGCATGATGGGCTCACTGGAGTCGTGGTTGCTGTTACGGTCTCTCCGCACCTTACACCTTCGTGTGCCGCGCCAGGCTGAAAGCGCCACCATCCTCGCACAGTGGCTGAGCAAAGCCTCCGGGGTATGTTTGCTCTTTCTCCGCATCGCTTGGTGTTTATTCTGATCGAAACGTCATAGGGTAAAGCGCATGATGGGATCCCTGCTGGCGTAGTTGATATCGTCTGGCATTGCAGCCTCCAGGGCAAGGATGCGCGAGGATGGGAGCCCAGTGCGCAGATGGAAGGTGGCTGGAGCCCGACCTTTGCTATTCAGGTGTGTCAGGCTGCTTTGTATGCTTTATGTAAAGCTGAAGTTTGGACAGTTGAAGCAACAACAATACGCCACGCTTCTTCCACACTCCACAAAATACTTCATCGTATGTTATTTATTTCTCAATCGCCATTCGAGCCTTGAATAAAGTACCATTTTTAGCCGGCGACCAGTCTGGGAGGTGTCGAGTCTCTCATTGAACATCGCATCGCCTCGGATGCAGGCGCAGATCCTAGGCTCATCCGATTGAGCGTCGGGGTGGAGGATGTTGAGGACCTGAAGGCTGACCTCAGACAAGCGTTCCAAGCCGTTTCTAAGGCCAAGGCCAAGCTGTGAGTTGTGCCGAAAGTCGAGCTATCAACCCATCCAAAGTAAGTCTCAACCACAGTTGCGCTGTGCGTTCTATCTGCGAACTCATCTTCGTTCCCAGTTCACGTTGCACCCCTCACCACATATTTTGTATAGAAGGAGATCTAAACATTAGCAATGGCTGTCTATGTGCTATGTGCATACTACACTGCCGCTTTGAAGTTTACATAAGTCAGAGATAAAAGGTCTGGAGCTCTAAGGACACGCTAGTGACACGTGCACGCGGCGGCGCGGCGAGAAGCGAGGACGAGCTGATGCTTCCTTTCCTTTTCCGGCCGTATGACAGCCCTCGTCTTCTTGCAGCAATTCATTATAACGAATAAGTTTGCCTGCACTCTTTCCTTTCAACCTTCACCACTCCCTAGTCTGCTCTTTGGCCTCGTTACTCCTCGAAGATCATCGTTGTAGATTTTGGGGGCTCTGGCTTGACCTCCTTTCTCAAACACACGCACATGGCGCCCGCTAGTGTCTACATCGGCGGTATGTACTTGGCTTATACCTTCTCGGCCAACTGCTGATCGTTTTTGACCATGGCATTAGGCCTTCCAGATGCAATTACCCGCTCTGAACTGCACGATGTATGCAACGTGTTGCTCACTTCGCCAAACATCCTGAAATAACCACGCATATACCCAGCATCTATCGATTTACGGACGAGTGAACGCACTCAACGTGCAAAAGGTATGCATTGCACTCTTTCTCCAGAGAGTGTTTTGATGTGAACGATAGCCGTCGTTACGTGCAGGGTTTTCATTCGTGGAGTTTGATTCGGAATCGGTGAGTGCTTCATCAACTAGCACATTCCATTGACCACTAATGGTTGTATACGGGGCATAGGATGCGGTGGTAACTATTTGCCTTCGTGGGGATACACAGATCCGATGCTCACGCGGTATATGATGCATAGGATCTGGTCCATATGTTCTCCCAGAAACCTTTCATGGGTACTCGTGAGCACTATCCGTTCTCCTACCCATGCCCTCCTCTTGAATATCTCGACCAGTGTGCAGAGTTGAGCTTGCAAAGCAACCCCGCCGGCGCAATTCAGCTGCCGGAAGTAGCTCTCCAGCTCCTGAAGTACATGTGACCGTGACCATGCCTAGGTATGCTTGCCGAAGGGTGTAAGGATACGGGTGTATGTATGATACTGATATGTGGCGCATATATGCAGGTCAGTACCAGAAGAAGGCCGTGTCCGATACCCTGTCGTCATTACTCATCTTAATCCGCACACATGCTGGCAGGTTGGTACCTGACGGTATTCATGAATGTGGACATACGTCGACTAACAAGCTTATGAAACGTAGGAGCTGAAAGATTTTGGGCGTAGCTTGGGAGGGACGGTTGCGTTTTGCGATATTGATAGGACCAATCGTCGCAGAGGGTAAGGGAACCCTCATTGACAATATGCATACATGACACATCTTGCGCGCAGGTTCCTAGAGTATTACACCCAGGCCGATGCGGAACTCGTCGTCCAAGAGCTCGATGGGACCGAACTCCTTGGCAGTCGAGTAATGCTTACCAGCTGTGTATGTGGCTTGTATATTTCACCAGTTGCTGGTTAGGTTGACATGCACTTCAGGGTCGCCAGATGTTACGAGAAGAGCACTCGCCGCACTCTTCCGGTTCCCAGTCTCCCCAGGACATCCGCCGTTCTCCGCAACAAAGTCGACGCCGGTCGCGTTCGCCGCTCGAAGCGTCACGGCAGTACAACACAACGCGGAGAAGAAGTCCATACGATCCCAATCGTCGTCGAGGCGCCCAGAATGACATCCCTCCACGATTTGAGCCTCCCCAGCAGGACAACGGCTACGTCGCCCGCCGTGTCCGTTTTGCAAAAGATGCAGACTTGCCACGAATTAGTGTCGGGCGTCCCACTTCGACGCAGTCGAAACCTCAAGTTGCTATACTCAAAGCTGACGACGACTACATGGACGCATCGGACGAACGCAAGGCAAAGATGGCACGCCTCGCGGAAGAGTGGGACGTGTTCAATAGGCCTATCTCTCCACTTCGACAGCTGGAGCCATGAACACATGATATACAACGCGTCTCAAGGACGTTTGACAACGTAACCAGAACGCCTCCCTGCTGTCGATGTGCGTCAGAACAGCACAGTCTACGGTTCTATATGTGCATTCTGCATTGCCTCATAACTTCACTCAGTCGTGTTCGGACTTTTCATACTCTCACCACACTGCGAAGCTATTGCATTCAGTGTACTCTACTTCTTCTTTCCTCTGTAAAACTCGAGGAACGCAGCTTTATCCTCCCATCCCATCCCAACACGCTTCATCTTCCCAATCTGTGCGATTATTTGAGCACAGACCTCGGATAACACATCACTGCTTTTGTTCCCAGGAGAAGTGAACTCGCTGGCGAGGAAAGCACCTGAGCTCGGAGACTCTGATGGAGCGAGCAACCGGATGGACGCCGTGAGCGGCGCGAGCGAAGTTGACAGCTTGAAGATATGGCGTAAAGGATTGAACATAGTCTCCGCGATAGAATGCGACAACGTAGGAGTGAAAGGAGTCGGAGGGTCATATCTGATAAGATGTCAGCATTAGCTTCTAAAACTAGAAATGGTGTACTTACCGAACACACATGACAAAAACTTGGAAACCTTTCACTGGCAGGTTGAGAGGTGGGAAGACATCGGCGAACCTCAAAAGACCTCTTGCATTACTCGTGGTGCACTCCGGGAAGATGACCACCGGCCTCTCTGCCTTGCTGCGTATGTTCTCAAATGAGCTATACTCGGCAGTATCTTTGTTACAGGCAGTGACCGCTCCAGTAGCGGCCAACATGCCGAGCAACGACACTTTCCGGAAGCCCAGAATAGCGGAGCGTGGAGTAGGTGTTCGGGTTGAGGGTGACGATATGTTGGCGGAGCCTGTGCCAGTGCGGCGACCTGGTGTACTAGTTATAGGAGTGGAAGATCGTGCAGTGGCAGCTGCAAGGTCGACTGGCTGACATATCGGCAAGAGAAAAATGGGATTGAATCTTTTGCAAAAGCGAAAGGTGAGAAGACGATAAAAGAGACGTAGGCAGCAAACATACCGGAAAGCGAGCCAAAGCACTTCGATCCAGGACGCCCAGTTCGACATGATCACATCACCCGCCTTCGGAGCCCAAGATTCGCTCGCTTTAGACCCACGTCTGTAGGTATAGTGTGAGCGACTCGATTCGTTATGCTATAGAAGCGACACGTACCCTCGCTTCCGCGTCACGACTTCTACTGGGATCCACCACAGCCCCACGAGTAGCAGAACAAGTCGAGTAAAGATTGCAGTGAGCACATGTGTTACGATGTTATTGACTAGTGGGATAGGAGCCTGACTCCCGTTAGGTTGAGCAATAACATCTAAAGGCTATGCACTCACCAGTATCCTACAGACTCCTTCCACTAACAGAGTGTATAACACGCCCAGCGCGACGATCAAGGTCGTCCGCACTATACCGACAACATAACCCACGGGGAGTAATGCGCTTGCAAGTATGTCGGAGCTGACTGGAGGTACCGGGGTCAGAAAAGGCTGCCAAGCTAATCATCTGAGCATAAAATCTAATAAGCCCACGGGATACAAGGCTCACCTGAATACCTGTGCCAGGATCCTGCGTTCGGTTCAGTATAAATGCACTAAGCTAGGTAATAAACTCACCCTGAATGCGGAGAATTTCTCCATCCGGTCCTCGATACCGTGCGGAGGGTTGTATCAGAGGTCTGAGGAAACAAAACAGGGAAGGTTCTCAAGGTGCTGTAGACGAGGACTTGAGGATCCCGGCCAGCGATTTTGGTGCGGGGTGCTTGAGCGCCAACTCTAACGGGATTTCCCGAACGACCAGGTATGGCAAGAGCTACAGATGCCGGCGAACGTTGAAGCCTCGAGGTTGCCACGACTCACTGTAGTGGGGGAACTCTCATCTTAGTGGAAACGGGTAGGTTCTTCTCAAACGATGTCTAGTGTGTTTTATTGAGAACTTGGTATTTTCTTCAGCTTCATATCCTTTCAGTATGCTACGTTGAATGCCCCCGAGCAACTTGAACTTGAAGAGGAGCCCCATACTATGGATACCCCGCAGGCTCTTGCGGACGCCTTTAGTCATCATGTCAACGGACTTTTTGCGACGCTCTCGCAAATTCTCTGCGATGGAACTAAATTTAGGGAGTGAGTAGAGTATATGTTTTCGTTAGAAATCCCGCTAACCACGTCACCAAATACAGTTTTCCACCACAGCTTACTGACACGATGGTGAGAGGTTTACAGTGTATGTAAGCCAACATATGCATATCTAACTTTTGACAGCTGGACAACGTTACAGAAAAGCTTGCTTTTGCTGGCTCCCTACATGAACACCATCAGGAATTCTCACCGAGGAATATGTGCCCTTCCAATCGAAATTCTAGGCGACATATTCCTCCGCACAGGCGAGCCGACTCCTAACTTCCTAACGACATCAGCTTACGACCTTGAGGACCTAACGCGACCAAGGAGTGGCGATTGGCATCCCAGCCTCCTATCCGGAGTTTGTCGCTACTGGAGAGCAGTGACGCTATCCTTCCCTGCAATATGGTCGGCAATTCGTATAGACGATCATGCGCGTAACGGCTCCTTGGCTTTAGCCCAACTTTGTCTCCGACGCTCGTATGGGTCCTCCTTGGACGTATACATTACAGGTCGAGGACGAATGCCTCCCGAAACCTTCATGTGGCTCGCCGAGGACCTGGCGTCCCAGTCCGTACGTTTCAGAAGCATACACATTTGCGGCGACGGCATTCCGAAACCGCTCCTCGAGATTTTCTCCGAGTGTCCCGCGACTCAGCTGGAAAGCTTGAGTATCCAGCCGATGAGCTCTCGACATGCACAGGACATCGATGTCGACCAGCCCATGGATATGCTCGCTATTTTCGCAGGTTTTCTACCAAATCTTCGAGACCTCACGATATCCCGATTTACTTCGTGGTCAGGGTTTCACGCTACAGGTATCACCCGCTTATGCCTTCAGTACCCCCAAGTGCTCTTCGGACCCTCAAGAGTATTGGAAATCATTGCAGCCCAGACGCAGCTTACAACACTGGTACTAATTTCCAGTCTGGATCAACCGCACTCCACGGACTTCCCCTCAGAGACTCCCCCCACTATGCGATTCGACCATTTGTGCAGCATCTACATTCGCGGCTATTCATCATCGTTCTGCGCACGCCTTTTGAGCGCTATCACGCCGTCGTCCACTGTCTCATTGCAGCTATACTGCACGGGAGTTGCTCCTCCACACGGGCTACTATCGGCACTCTCGCGCCTCTCATGTACTGAGAATATAACCGCGCTTCAATTCTCGACGAGAACGAACAATGCCCACGTTGGATCCAATTCTTCCTCCTCTGGGATGAGGTTGCGGATACAAGGGTATGGATCGGCATCCTTCGACATACACCAGAGTGCGGATGCACACGAAGTGGCCACAACTCAGTATATGGTGTCTCTTGTCTCGCTTCTCACGGCGTGTAGCATACAGGAACTATGGGTGGGCCAGCACGATCTCGTGATCGCGAGAGAGCCGCTCTGGCAACGACTCTTATTCGCGATGCCTCTAGCCAGGAAGTTAGTCTTGGGCCCTTTCGAGTCATCGTATACGGAGAACAACTGGAACGTGCCAGGCCTCTCCGCACTCTGCGCGTCGGACGAGACTCTTGGCCTCGCGTTGGCATGCCCTTCGCTGGAGGAGCTTGTTCTACTGGGGAGCCTTGACGAAAACCTGGCAGCGGAGTTCTTCAAATTCTTGGAAACGAGGAAAATGCGGGGGTTTCCTATTCGAAGGATCATAATTCTCGGGGTGCGCGACATGATGGCCGTGCAGAACCATTCTTCCTCGTCCCATCCTTGGGGACGAATCTTGGCCAGGTTCAAAGAGTTAGTACCAGAAGTACAGACGCGGTGGCTCTCGCAGAATTATGTAGAGTTTCCTGCCACTCGTTTAGAGGACCTTTATCCCGCCCTTCATTTATTACAGTGAAGTAATTCCCAGCGCGGGCGACGACGAGGTTTATTCAGGGGTCAACCAAGGGCTTGGCTTGTTTTCCCCTTATTCAGCTACCACGACAGTGTCGGATGTAACTCCAATGGCAACAGCCACAGCTAGTGATATACTTCAGTTTCTGCTGATCACCGCACTGTGCACTCAGGGCATAGTAAAGGCCTCTTTACAGAGTACTTGGTTTGGATTGCAAACTGCGGTACATAATACACGGGACAATCATACTGTCCACGAAGGTTTATACTTCCTTTCCATACCTCCCACGGAGGTTCTCGGTAGAACCGACAAGAGTCGTGGCCACAGACGCACGGCGTACGTGGTCCAAACGACGGGCGGGCCAACCCACATACACGCCGCCGGACTCAGCGACGTCGCCTGAGGGTAACAGAGCATGCTCCATCAGCATGCTGTGGTCTTCCATTTGCGCCCCAGAGAGTAGACGAGAGCCTGTCCGCATCGCGCTTCCTTGCGCGATCTTGAGTCGGTTGAGGGCGAACATGCCCCGAGAATTGATATGCGCGACCACCGAACAGTCGTCTAATGAAACTCTGTCGCCCAGCTCTACCAGGTCTGGTTCCGTCATCAGGCCGACCCGGCCGCCGGCCCATATCGTGACGTCTTTGCCAATCTTGCATCCCTTTGCCCGATAAAACCTTCATAATTTTTTTGTGAGACGTCATCAACAGTTGAGAGGAGAGGTAACTCACCAAACAATATATGCAGATCCTGTTAGCGTAGCCAGTACACCGCCGTTGCCGTGTCCCCTGTACAAGGGCTTGGATAACGTGAGGTGAAGCTGCCAACGTTGACCTGCGTTTTTGTTAGCTAATACAGACGGAGGAATGAGATGAGGAAAACTTACAGTATGAGTCTTTATCCCAAGGACAACTCCCTTCCTTGCGACGACCAATAACTATCCATTTCCACAAGATAACCCATGCAATGGCGATCAACGATTGCGCGGTCAAGATCACGACGAATAGCGCCGCAATGAGCCCGTAAAGCGTAGCAGGACGGTACCAGCTTGCTGCGAAGAGGTGTAGGTGGCGAGCATGGTAGAAGATGTGTTTCAAGATCTGGGCGGCGGTGACTGCGCCACAGGACCACCAAGCCGCGGATATGCATGCGACCGATATGTTGATCAATACCAGGAGCGAATACGGGAAGACGAAGTAGGGGGCTTCGCGCTTGTGGAATGCCTTGCCAAAAGGTGTGATGGTGTCTTCGTCCAGCTCCACTCCGAGTCCCTTTGAAAACCTGAGGTTTGAAAACGATGAGCTTCTTCGAACACAACGACGAGTAACAAGGTTGACTCACATCGCAGCTTCCCCTCCGTCGTTACCCATCCATGTTGACCCATCCTCGTAGGTACCTCCGCGCTTGCCCAAGGAGCCTGAGCCCATGACCGTGCGTTTGCCGACATGAGTACCGGGCAGGAGGACAACTCGGTCGGCTATCATCGCACCCTTGCCGACAACAATTCTGGCTGTACCTGCGCTGTCCGTGGTGAAAATCTCTGAGCGGGAGCCAAAGACCACATCGTCTCCAATCTCCAATAGCTCCGGGTCTGGGCAGTATATACCGGAACCCGGCCAGTACACCCGTTGCCCAATTTTTGCACCCATAGCGCGAAAGACGATCTATGGTTCGATTAGAAATGAGCCATTCGCAGAAATAAAAATGCTCACCGATGTCATCTCATAATGTGTTCCTAGAACATCAAAGGCATGCCGCAGAGTATACTGTGACAAGAGCACGGAGTTAATGTAGCGCCTTAGAAGAGCCAGTTGAGACTGTTCTTCGACGGGCCCTTCCTTGTTCAGCCCCATGGCGCGTTTCACGAGGATACCGAAGAAGACTTGTACCAAGGGCGATGCAACCACTCGAAGGATTCGAGCGAGAATATGATAGCCCACTCGGGTGGGATACGAGAACCAGATAATCACAGACTCGACCGAGTTGTAACCAGGTTGGCTAATGTGGACGTCGTGAACCATCCCGTACAGTGCGGCAAACCAGGGAATATATGAGATGAAGATGACGGCGAAAATGATCGGGAAGGCGATGAAGATGCGGAGTAAGATGTGAGGTTGCCGAAGGTTCGTCCGGTTGTACTGAACGAACGTCTCTGGCGACGGAGATTCGTGTGAGGACGCATGAGGACCAAAGACGGCGCCTTGGGGAATGTTCGCACCAGGGGCAATTTGCGTGTAGGTGTTGATAGTAGCGTTACGGCCGATGACGACGTTCGCTAATCGGAAATGCCCCTCGCGTTCGACACAGAAGCCGCGGACCACAGCCTTGTCGACGCGACAACCATCCGCGAATGTTAGCAGGTCGTACTCTCCCAATATCGCGGTGCCATCGATGTGGACATTCTTGCCAACCTTCGCGCCGAGGAGTCGACAGTGGAGATTGATGAGGGAGGGATGAGCGGCGAATATCCCTCGGCCAGAAGAACGAAGATATTGGTTGACGAGCCACCATCGAAGATAGTACACACTATAGCTGTTATCACGGATTAGTATCCCGCTTAATACTTGAAAAGACGAACATACGTATCATACAGCCCCGGCTTGTACTTTCCGATGACGACCCACTTGAACAGAATCGCGGAAAGAGGACAGATAACACGTGAAGTGAGTCGTGCGGCGGCGATAGCGGTCATGAGAGCGGTTGCGCGGGTCCAATAATTATCATCCAGATAATCCGAGATGAATGCAAGGAAAGCTAGGATAACGGTCCCTAGACATATTTTTGTCAGCGTTAGCTCCTGAGGTGATGCATATAAGTGCTCACAGTTCCATGCAGCTTTCAGGGGATAGAAGAAGAGGGTCGGGATAGCCTGCACAATCAAGCAAAGGGGGTTATACTGACTGCGACGACAGTCGACCTCCTTCGCATCATATTCCTCTCCGAACAGGGGATGCGCATGGTACTCCTTGTCACCAGAACCCTGTTCGTCGTTCCGGTCAGACGCCGCTGCCATGAAGGTGTTCACTTCGGAATCGATGAGCGCCGCGAGGCCATTGACGGTGCTATTGGTGAACAAGTCGGACACCTTCAGCGACGCCCCAGTTTCTTTCCGGATGGCGTAGGAGAGCCTCCCAAGCAGAAGGGAGTTGCCGCCAAGAAGAAAGAAGTCAGAGTCGCCGCTGATCATGGCCGCATCCTTTGATAACAGATTCGAAATGATGTCGCGCACGAGAAGAGCTCTGGCCGACATCCTCGACGCGTTCTGCTGCTCGATGACTGCTTCCATTGCGTGGACGTCGGGTTCGCCGTTGTCGGTGGGAAACGGCTCGCTGAAGACGTAGATGGAGTTGGGGATGCCGTAGCCTGGAAGAAGGTCTCTAAGCTGGGACTTGACCGAATCTGGAGTAATCGCGGGGTCCTCTGAGTATACGAAGGCGTCGATGGTGCCATCATCCTGCATCCTCACGGCGACGTCCTGTACAGCGGGGGCGGCGCTGATGGCGCGCTTAGTCTCCGCGATATCAAAGGAAACGTTCGACGAGGGAATGGGTTCAGACAGAGGGACATTCTTGTCTGGCGCCGTCGCCTCCCAGTGGCGCTTCAGCGCGGGGACACTGTCGTTCTGCATACCGAGATCGAGTCGCAGCGCAAGCTTGATGCGGAGAGGCTTCCCCGCGCTGTTCTTCGGTAGATCGTCCATGTACACCACCAGGAACGGCCACTTCGACGGATGGAGCTGCTCCTTCAAACGGTCCTGCAGCTCGGCCAAGCTCACCCGAGGTGCGCCAGAGACGGGGACGATGACAACGCCAATCGCTTCTTGTAGGACATCGTGTTCGACGGAGAACGCAATGGTCATCTTCACTCGGTCCTTCGCGACAATGAGTATCGCCTCCTCAATCTCGAATGGCGATATGACTTCGCCACCTCGGTTGATGATCTCCTTCGAGCGTCCAGTGATGAACAAGTAGCCATCTGCGTCCATAAAGCCGCAGTCCCCAGAGTCGAACCAGCCCTCCGATGAGAACACCGAGGTGTCAAGGGTAACGCCCTCGGTGGTCTCCTTCTCGTAGCCCATGAACGTGGGCAGGCCCTTCATGCAGACAGCGCCAGTCTGACCTCGTGGTAGCTCCCGCTCAACATTAAGCGGGTCACGGATGGATAAATAAGGCCCACAGGCGATACCAGAACATCCGGGGCGCTCAAGGCGATAAGTGGTAGGTGGACTGGCAATGGGCATAGATTCCTGAAGAAGTGGTTAGCCCCATACCCATAGGAGATGATCGCTAGGACGTACAGTGGAGCCATACGACGGCAAAATGGTCGCACCGAAGGTGTTCTTCAGCTCCTCAGCAAGGATAGGTAACAAGCCACCAGCAGCGTTGCAGATGAGCCGGTACTTGGTGTCTCGAGAGGGGATGATGGCGTCAGGACGCGAGTTCAGAATTGCCTGATGCATTGTAGGCGCAGCATAGTACCTTCGCGGACGAGTCAGTATGTACAGCAGCACGAGTACATTGCACTTACCACGTAGTGCCCAGCTCTGTCGATAAAGACCAGAATGCTGCAGCATCGAAGCCCGCACACATGACTGCCGCACCTCCCGACAACATCGGCGCGAAGAGGTTGCGCACTATACCACCAACGTGGAAAAGCGGCATCATATTCACTACACGTTGTCAGAACGTCAGCTTTGTGAAGGCCGATAATATGCTGAAAGCAACTCACTATTGATGTCGTCCTCTTTGAGATCCCATGAAGTCATTACAGCGCATGTTCCGATAATCAAGGAGCGCAGAGTGTACGGCACGACCTTCTTCTTCCCGCTAGTACCAGACGTATGAAGTACGAGGGATTGGTCGTCGAGGCCGTGTAGTTGGGATGGTTCTGGCTTTCTTTCCTCTGCCCCCACCGTGACCTCGTCGAAGAAGTCCATCAAAGTGAGATCGAAAAGGCCTGTTGGACCCGTCGAACACCCTTCGAGGAAAACAACCTCGCATCCTAGCTTCTCCTGCAAGCTGCGCAACTCTAGCCGATCCTCTGCGTCCCTGGTGGTCAAGATCGCCTTTGCTCCTAACCGTTCGGCGTCCTCGAAGAGTTCCGATGCGGTACACGTGGCGTTGACGGGCGCGGTAGTGTGATAGCTGGCCAGCGCAAGCAGAGCTAGACCATTCTCTGGGGTGGTGGGGAGAACAACCATGACGCGGTCATTGGGACCGAGGCGACGGTCGGGTCGAGAGGCAGGGAAGACGAAGGCTGAGACAAAGTCGTGAATCATGTTGTGGTATAGAGGCTCTCGGACGGTGTTCGGGGAGTACAGGGCTGGGCGTTTCGTGCTCGGGAAGCAGTCCAAAAATGTATGAACGTGGCCGATGTCGGTGACATGCTCAGCGAGGAGATCCCCAAGCGAAGAGTCGTCGACCGGTTCAGGGAGGGAGCGCACGAACGATAGTGGAACAGACATGTTGAATTGAGCGAACGCCCATGATGCGCACAAGAATATATAGGCGGGTGCAACCCTGGCCGCTGAGGCGGAATCGTCCAACCCCGGCATGTCGGCGAGTTCGTTGCGCTATGTTCCACTCGGCACCGAGGGCAATGTCGGGATACGGCAACAATCAGAAACTGCGCATAGCGGAAAAGACCTGTTGGGAGAGAATTACCAGGGCCTACAGCACCCTTGCTCTCTGTGGCATCGGTTGCTGAACGGATATGCTCATTCGTCCGCGGGAAGTCGCAAACGGGCGCAATCCTCTGCTAGTGCACGGCGGATGCTGTCGAATAAGCTTACTGCGGTCCACAGTATGCAGGAATGTGACGGCCTTGCTGCCCCTGATTGAGATATCCGCCGCGGCCAGCCCTGGTCAGGAAAGCGAAGGCCTGGTGGCGCAGATAAGCGCCGAAGCACAGGCGCTCGGACGAGACCCGCATTTAGCTGCGACGATTCGTGTAGAGGGATTACGGCCGCATATACACACTGCATAACCTCAAGAATCATCTGGAATAATTGACAAACTTCAATGAAATCTCACATATTCTGCAGAAGAGAGGCTTACGCCAAGAGGATTGAGATATTGTGGAGAGTCCACTCCAGTGCTTGTTTGATCCGCCTGCAAATTGCACGCGCGTAATGTGGGTCACACCGGCTACGCTTAAACCGTCTTGTATAGCTCAAAACACTTGATACATCCTTTCGGGGGTTTGTCAGTGACGTGCAAGTGGAAATGTCGCACTTACAAGGTCGCGCCGTTATAGAGCTCTGACATGCGCTTGTTCCTTCGTCCACGACTAACACCGTTCAGATAGACAGTGTAAGGAGGTGAGTAACAGCAATACATCCAGTTCTGCAGTCCTTGAGGTACAGAAGAAACTTTGAGGCCCCATCGTGCGGCTGAGGCAAACAGTGATCAAACGAATACACCGTGCGATCCTTTGCCGATCATCTGCTGTTGAAGTCCAAACGTCCAAGCCGAGGAATTAGCTTGGGCAGGGCTTGGAAACGGTGGCGGACAGTCGCCACTAAGCTTTGCAAAGAGACCAGAAAGAGAGAGCCGTAAAGAGATGGTGATATTGAGCGCAGTCGCCGTAGAATCGTCCAGATGCAACTGCATGGAGGAAGTTGTGGTCAAGAACGACATCCGAGCGAGTCGCGCGCCAATGGGCGCCGATCCGGTGCCAGGTGTTTTCCGGGGTCCATCCTTACCAATTATGGAACTCCCGGGTCCCTGTGCGTCAACAACGCATCCTGCTTAGCTAAGCAGCAGACACTGGCAGGATAGTTTGGCAACGTCGCGCACATCAAAACCGTCGGCGACAAGCACGGTGAGTACGATTCTTGGGATTGGAGTGCTGCAGGTGGATGTTATGAAGGGCTGGGAGTCGATTGAGAGGTGGAACTAGTGAAGAAACGGACGGAATGGGCTGGATGCGTATGGGTATGGGTGGATGCTGACCGGACGGTCTACAGGGCCTCAAGACTCAACATGTCCGTCCAACACAAGATCCTCCGCACGGCCAACGCCCCCACCACTCCTCCCGATGAGACAGAGACCAGCGTCGCGCAGGCTCTGATCGACCTCGAAAACAACGTTCCTGAGCTCAAGACTGAGCTCCGTCCTCTCCAGATCTCCGCGGCCCGTGAGGTCGATGTCCGTGGTGGCAAGAAGGCCATTGTCGTCTTTGTCCCCGTCCCTCAGCTCAAGGCTTTCCACAAGGTCCAGCAAAGGTGCGCTGAGAAGCTTGAGCGTATGAAACCGAACATCTTATATAACGCTTTGCTTGACCTAGGTTGACGCGGGAGCTTGAGAAGAAGTTCTCCGACCGCCATGTTGTCTTCGTTGCGCAGCGCCGGATGCTCCGCAAGCCTACCCGCAACTCTCGTGTTCAGCAGAAGCGTCCCCGTAGCCGCACCCTGACCAGTGTCCACGAGAAGATCTTGGAGGATCTTGTCTTCCCCACTGAGATTGTCGGCAAGCGGACACGTATCGCTGTCGACGGCTCAAAACTCCTCAAGGTGTACGTCTCTGCGCGTTGACCATACTGGGCTTGGAAACCCGTTGTGCTAACTCTGTTGTCATATAGATTCCTCGACTCCAAGGATGCCACATCACTCGAGTACAAGCTCGACTCCTTCTCGTCCGTCTACCGCCGGCTGACAGGGAAGGACGTTGTCTTCGAGTTCCCCGTGCAGGCGCAGGAGTAGGCGCCACCCATTGTACCTTTACGGCTATAGGGATGGTCATGTTATGCTGTTTTATTACTTTGCACCCACGAAAATCGTATGCGCATGCCCTCGTTTACGGCAGTCTGCTCAGGGTTCACCCTATTGCGTGCTCAGGCCGGTGCTTTTGGAGTGATAGAGATTTAAAGGTCGACGGAGGTCGCTAACTGATTTCAGATGCTCCGAATGATAACGAGTTAGCTTCGAGTATATGTACACAAGCGTGAGATGGAGGGAGGCGAGGCATCCGGTGTCCCGTTCCTCGAACTCTACTCTCTTGTCTCAGCCTTCGCAGCTGCGGACGCTTTACCCCTTCATTCCTCTGACTTTGCCCGCAGATAGCAGGCTGACTGGGTTGCACCGCTTACACGCCAGCCCACGGACGACGGTGCCGACGTGCCGCACCCTGGCGAAGCAACCCAAAACGGTCGCACGTGGCTCACACTGTTCCCCAGGTCGCGCCGGGCGTCTACGTCCTTCGTAACAGCGGCCCATAACTTGGCTAGGTTGCATCTCCCTTCCTCCCATTCCCTCCCGCCCTCGAGGCCTTTCTTTCCCCGGGACCACCGTCGTTTTCTGCAGGGTTGATGGTAGAGTCCTTCCGACGGGATCCTTATTTGCAGGCCAAATATGACCATGGGGTCGACGCCAAGATCGTAGTAATGGGCAACACAGGTACGTGCTCGCAGTCCTTTGTTCGGTTTGTGCACACCGCGCGCATGCGATTGCGAAGTAGCGAGCACTAACTCGCGTGATAGGTGTCGGAAAGACCAGCCTGCTGTACCGATATACCCACCACAAATATGAGCCGAAGAACATGACCTCTACGACTGGAGCCTCTTTCACTGCAAAAAGATTAAATGTGAACGGTATCAAGGTTCGCTTGCAACTTTGGGACACAGCTGGTCAGGAACGATTTCGCAGCATGGTAGGCCGATCTGACTTTGAACCTCAGGTGCTTGCTGTGCTAACGTCCGTTGCAGGCACCTATGTATTACCGCGGAGCCCATGCTGCACTGTTGTTGTACGATATCACGAACGCTGCCACATTCGAAGACATTCGGGGCTGGTTGGAAGGTGCGTCGCCGTCCGCTGTCAGGAACGGAACAGTTTGGTGATGGCTGACACTGGCGCAAACTTAGAACTGAAAAGCAACTGCTCTCCGGATCTCATTATCTATATCGTCGGCGCAAAGGCCGACTTGCATCGGCACCGCCAAGTAACCCCCGATTTCGTTCGCGTCTCGTTGAACAAATGGTTTCCACCACCTCGTCCGCCAACCCCACCCCCACCGCCTCCGGCACCCTCCAGCTTCGCTTACATCCGGCCGCGCTTCACGTCCTTCACCAGCATGCGTTCTGTTCCACTTGCATTCCCGCCGAAGCAGCCTCTCACACCCTCGACCGAAACGGATGACAGCCATGACTCTCGTTCGTCTGGGCTTACCCGGTCTAGTACCCCCGCGCCCTATACCCGTCCAAGAGCGAAGAGCGGCGGTGCACTCCTCCTCCAACGTGCCAACACCACGGGAATGTCTCCGCGATCCCCCGCGCCTCGTTACGGTATGAACGGCTATGGGCCAGGCGGGTGGAAGGAACTTCCCGACTCGAGCAGCAACAGCCATTTCGACGACGACGAAGATCCCGATGACGCGGACGGGCAAGAGTTCGGACTCGAGAAAGGCATGGAGCTTTTCGAAGTCTCCGCGAAAGATGACATGGGTGCGAACTTTAGCTGGATAGAGCCTACTTCCTGATCTGCGACTGACTCGTGTCCGGCGGCCTAGGTGTGAAGCAGCTGTTTGACTCTCTACTGGACGCTATTATCAAGCGCAAGGATGACATCGAAGCAGAAAACGAGTTGAAGAAGCGCGACAGCGTTTACCTTGCCCCCGTCACCACGCCCGTGTGGGCAGCTCAAGCCGATGAAGAGGAGGCTCGAGAGAAAGCAAAAGCTGTTTCAAACTCCTGGAGGTGTTGCTCGGTATAGTATGTACAGAAAGTTCTGTTGCCTTCTCCTCTCTCTCCCACCACGCCTTCGGTCCCTCGTCCTCTCATTCTCGATCCCCCACGCCCCCACGTCCTCAGTTACCCCTTTCCAGCCATCCAAGTCTGCCAGCTATCGGTCGCATATTTCATCTCTCCATCATCTCGCATTGTTTCTTGTCTGCTACTTTTATCTCCTCATACTCTTATAACGTCCCAGGTGCCCGATTACCCATGCCATCCTCATACCTTCACGCACCACCCACGGATCCTCTCTATGTGCCACCACTAGTGTTACTTTATCATATTTCAGATCTCATGCTTTACTGTAACTTACATCCATGGCAATATTACGATCCCCGTTCTGCCTCGCTGCCTCATCGTCGCACGCTCTTGACAACGGCTTGTTCACCGGGTGCGCTTCAGTAGCATCTCTTCTTAGACCTTTCTCTGAAAGCCGCGCAATAAACAGTGTCGTATCTTTGCACCACGCACGCCTTCGTCTTAGCAGCTTGCGGCCGCTGAATGAGATCAGAGATATCTTGTTGCAGATCGCGCCGGTAGCAATTTCCTCGAATCCTCCTGCGTAGCCGTCTTTCAGTTGAATCAGTTCCCCTCTTTTGAATTGCAGATATTGAATACATGTGTAATACTCGTAGCGAGCGTGTGTATGCTACAGAATGTTCGTGTGTATGCTAAATGCTAAGAATACACAGGTTGGGATATCATAACGTATAACTGAGGCTTCTAGCGATTGCGTGTATGCTGAAAGATGCCCATAATATCTATGCGGACAAAGCAATATTGTGCGGGATGTGACAGCGTGATGAGAGTGGAGAAAGCACGAACTAAACCAAAGGGATATATGTCCATAGACCCTACAAGAAGAAACCCCATCATACATAGAAAGAAAGAAAAAAGCAATCCGGGGGAAACGTCGGTGTCAGGACGAAGCCTCATCGAAAAAATAAAGCGGGTGGTGCTGATCCGGATGGGGTGTCTATGAGCGGCGTGCTGGGTGAGAAGGACTGGATGTCCTCCATGTCTTTCTTCCGCTTGATTGCAGCATGACGCGCGACGCTGGCATGCTCAAGCGGGCAGCTCCGTCGGCGGGTTTGGCGAGAGCTCAGCCTCTTGCAGGGCGCGCATCGCTTGCGCGAAGTCCTGCATCCACGGGTGGTCCCTGAGCTCCGCCGCGGTCGGCCGCGCAGCCGCGTCGATCGTGAGGCACTGCCTGATGAAGTCGATGCCCAGGTCGCTGAGCTGGCCGGGCTCGGGCAACGGGGGAGGCTGCGTGGCGACGCCGATGTGGAACATGATAGCCCTGCGCGGGTCTGTATCAGCGTAGTCCAAGATAAAAGAGCAATGTGGTACACCATTCATTGTCCAGGTCTTTCCACGGCTTGCGCCCGGTGACGCATTCAAGCACGACGCAGCCCAGTGACCAGATGTCCATCGCGCCGTGCCGCCCGGCGGAGTTGTTGCGGATGACTTCTGGGGACATGTACATAGGCGTTCCGGTCAGACTGTTGTCAGCGCCTGCAGCATCAAGCACGTCCAGCACGATCGGTTCTGCTTTCTGAGTGCGCTGGATGGTCCGTTGATTCTTCGCGATAACCTTGGCTGCTCCGAAATCGACGTATTTGATGACACCCATATCGTCAAGCAAAATGTCTGCGATCTCGTCAGCAGCCGTCTCCCCATAGCGAACAGTAAGATACGTACTGTCTGGCTTGATATCACGATGGGCAACACCCATCGAGTGCAGGTACGCCAGCCCTTCCAGCATTTGCATGGTGTAGATTTGCATGATTCCCTCTTCTTCGATCCTGCCGTGATCCAGTAGAGCTCCGAGACTTCCACCTCTACAAAACTCCTCGAAGACGTACACCTTGTCGCGATGCACTTCTATGCCGTAGTACTCCACGACGTTTGGGTGACGCAGCATCGCCATGACTGAGAATTCGTCCTTGATCTGGTTGTACACTTTCGTAAGACCGGAGGCCTCTTGGAACTTGATCTCCTTGACCGCCATAAGCGAGCCAGAGTCGAGGTTGACGGCCAAGTACACAGACCCGAAGGTCCCCGCGCCGATGAAGCGACCTTGCTGCCACCGCATGGAGACGTTCGAGGTGGAGCCCGCCAGGGAGAGGAACGAGCGGTCAACAAGCTTCTCGTCAAGCACTCGCCCTACGGCGAGCTGCCCGCCGCTGGCCTGGGCTCGGTTTTCTTCGAGTTCCTTAACAGCGGCGGACGGGCGCGCCCAGAACATCCGTATATGAGGGTCCGTGTGGCCCGATGCGGCGGCGTTCTCCGCTGCGAACCGCGCGCGCAGCCTCTCGTCGTCCTCCGCTTCTGCCATAGCTGCGGCCGATTCGGAGTGCCTGCGGAGCTCCGCCTGCCGCTGTTGCTCGTTGACCTCTTCCGTGGACCTCGCGCCGAGAATGTCGACGTGGCTGATGAGCAACGTCATGCAGCGAGCCACCTTCTGTCGCAGCAGCTCATATTGCTCGGCCGGAAGTTGCAGGATGGTGTCTTTTGAGATTCGGTGTATGGTGAACTCCAAGGCAGAAACGGCCCAACGGAAGATCTTCCGGTCATCGGCGTCGCAGTCGTCGCAAATGAAGGAGAGCCAAGAGATCGCAAGCTTGATCAAAAGGCGGTGGAAGCGCGTAGAGAGGGCGTGGTCCATGAACTTCAAGACGTATTGACCGTTTTCGGAGGCGAACGCATACCAGCTCTCAAGTAACTCCTGGTAGCCCGAGGAGTCTTGGAGAGCCGCGCGAACATATTGGACAGACTCGAGTATCGAGTTAGCCAGTCGGTCGGTAGCTCGGTTGATTTTTCTAAGCTCGTGGTTGACTGAAGGGATATGTGCCTGAAGCTCGACTATACACGTGGGCGGAGGAGGTATGGTAGATTCTATTGCCTCTCCGTCATCGTCATAGAGGATTAGACTATCTGTAAATAGTTGTTTGGCTGTCTCCAGACGGCTCTGCGTGCCATCCGCGACCAGTCGGACCCGGTCGTCTGCTAGGTTCAGCTCGAGCTTCGGCAGCTGCAGCGTAAGGATCGCTCCGTTCCACACAAACTGGGTGCTTGAAGATAAAATCAGTAGGTAATTGGCCTCGTCGTACGCGTGCAGATCTTCACCCTCCATTTCTGGTGGCCGTTCCTCGGACTCCTGCAGACGGAAAGCATTCATGAAAATCCGGCGGATGTCGTCGGGCTCCCTCTTTGAAGCCTTCCGAGGCAATGATGTACGTGCCATCTTCCTCATACGTTTGTGTATTAACGAGAAAATGACCGGTCTCGATGAGCCCCGTAGTGAAAATATCCATTGGAACATCTTCGAGATCGTACTCAGCAGAGTTACTGAACCTCTGGGTAAGTGCGCTATATAGGGATACAGTATTAGACTGGTGTACTATTGCGCTAGCGCGCTAGAACTCAAGAAACTTACCGCGCTAGTCGCTGAAGCTTCCTGTATCGTTGCTTCGCGCCTTCCAAAACCTGTCCGTACCACCCAACGAGCTGCTCCTTGGTCATGGGCCTATGTCGCTGAGATCCCTCTTGTAAATGGGACTGGAACGCCGAGGACCGGTGACCGTTTTGCCCGTGGAGACCTTGCGACTGTTGATGTTGCGCTTGGTCGGTGGATATAGTGACCCGGATTTGAGTATTGAAGTAGTTGGCCACCCGCACCATCAGTTTAGTTGTTAGAATGCTTCAAAAATACCATTAGACGAGATCCACAAAACGACTACACGGTGACGTACCAGAGTTGTTCGGCAACGAGAGTCGTTCCTCCTGGTATGTTCGAGCTGACGTCGCTGAACGTCGCCCACTGGGACTCTATAACATCTATCTCCTTGAAATAGAATCCCTTGGCGCCGCTCTTGAGTTTCCAGTGGATGAGCTCAAAGAAATATCGCAGCGCCCCCAACACCACGCTGTCAAAATCGGCGTCGATGCACGGAGGTAGATTCCATGTGCCTCTCGGATCTGGCACGGAGAACTCCTCGTACTGTCGCTTCAGCGCGCATGCGAACCCAATCCTGAGTCTGAGATCCTCCGTCATTTGGTCCACGACTGCGATATCAGGTTTCTTCATGTTTTGGGCGTACTCCATGCGCACGCGTAACATAGCTTGTGTCATTGTGGTGAGGAAGGAGATGAGGGGGACAAGCTCTTGCTCGAAACAAGGTAGATTCATCTTTTGGAACATTTCCGCGAGATTGACGTGTGCGTCTCGAGTAGCTCCTACGAGGGCGTAGATAGTTGTCATCGAACCCTTTTCGAATTGTCGCTGCATGGACTCATCCTTCAACATCCTCTCCAGAAAATGGGTCGCGCCTGAGCTCTCTGCTAATCGCGGGATGCTGTCACCAGAGTCGGCAGGCGGCTGCCCAGCGTCCAAGGTTTCGCTACCGGTCCATGCAAGAAGGTTGGCGATTCGCTGTCGGAGGGAAGTCAAGACTGTGGACCAAGTGTTAAGGGCATCGTGTCTTCGTTGGAACTCTGCTTCGTCAACGGATGCGTGGTCGTCATAGAAGGCCCGCATGCTGGGATACAGGGAGTAGACGACGTCGAGCCGGTATAAGAGAGCCTTCACCTCTTTTAAGGCCTGGTCTGCTGGCAAGCCACCAGAGTCTGGGGGCAAGTCTGAGACATGGAAGGTGAGCAGTTCCTTCACGGTATCGGCCGTGCGCTGCCTGCGGTGCTCCAGCCTGATCCGCTCCTCGCTTTCCGTCGTCTCGTGTATCTTTGCGCGCAACTCCAGCCACAGGTTGAAGCGTAGGTCCCCTTTGTCGGTCGTCGAAGACTTGGGCGCGCCCACTATTCGCGAGCTCTCGGACTTGAGAATGTCTCCAGACAATACAGAGACCAACATTGCCTGCCACTCCAGCCTTTCGTGGTTCTCCGTCGCCCCGGACTCCGTGGACTCTGTGTGCTCCGTAGAGTCAGAGTCGATGGCGAGTGATGATGGTGTACGGCCGCTCTGTTCACTGACTCCATGATTACCCAGAAACCGTTCAAGACCAGAGGTGTAGTGGTGGCTCTCCGGGTCTGTACGCGGATCATCGGGGACACCTGAGCCTCGTAGGTACCTCTGAACGAAACGGTCGTAGGTGCTGGGATTTGTTTCTCGAATAGAATGACTCGGAGAGGGTATCGGTCCTGGGCTAGAGTGTCGCCCTTCGCTCCGACTTCGAAAAGAGCCGTGGCTAGAGTTGTACGAGTGGCTACCAGACGAAGTGCCGGCGCCCGAAGGCTCGCTGTCGTCGCCCCCGTCCCCGATGTCGTCCTCGCGATGCGCTGAAAAAGCGGCGCGCTGCCTCCTCACTGGATGTGGCATCGCGCCCGTGGATGTTGGAGACGAAGGCAAGGCAATCGAACGGAATTTCTCATTTTCCAGTCAGCAAACGCATTCAGGCTGATCCACAAGTGCACGGTACCCATTCCTATACTTATCAGGAGCGGTCTCCGATCATCAAAACCCTCCTCGGGGGAGGATCGACCCGCTAGGTGAGCGCCCCTTTCAGGCCGCTCTTTACAATACTTACAAGCTGCGACGGGCAAGCTTGAAGCTCGCGCCAGCCTGGTGCTAAAAACGCAAATTATATATAAGTCCTTTGGGACTTTAGGCCACTCAATGGAATTAATGTACATACCTGCAGCCAAGGGCTTCAATCGCTTCAATCGCTTCACCGTGGTACTACTTTATGTCAAGGCCGTCTTAAAGTTTACGGAGGACACTGAGTTTGGTAAACGCTGAAGTAGGCGCTAGCTTATAGTATGCAGCATATTCGCCCAGGGATTAATCTCTCTATGTGCCACCACTGGTGTTACTTCAAGGCCTCATGCTTTACTGTGCATCAATGGCAATATACCAATTCCCGGTTTGCCTCATTTTCCCCATTATCCATGCCCCTTTCTCACACCCAGGCTCGCTATGCACCAGAAACGCCAGTCAAGAGACCTGCTGTGCGCGCTTTAGTAACATTGCTTTCTTCCCTCTCTTCTCTCCTGTGGTACTTGGCGGTGTCTGCTCCCAGCTCCGGTATCGCCTCTCATCGTAAGCTAGTAGTCTCCCAGCCGACCTCCAATGGAGACTTTGGAACCGGTGAACCCAGCTGCTGAGCAACCAATTGTCAAGGAGCCACAGGTCTGCACGCCCGAGCACTGTTTCTACGCCTTCGACACTCTCTTCTGTGAGCTCACGAAGAAGACGCCTTTGCCTCCCAAGTTTCCCAATGAGAAGTAGTGAGTTGCGCATGCTGCGTACGGCGGTGCTCCTCAGTCTGAACGGCACGACAGTGCGCTCTTCGTGACTTGGAACACCCGCTCATCGCGACCTGGCCGCCCGCCGCGCCTGCGGGGCTGCATCGGCAACTTCGAGGCGATGCCCCTCCACGAAAGCCTAGCCGAGTACGCGCTGATCAGCGCGTTCAGAGACCACCGCTTCCGGAGGATAGAGGAGGGGGAGCTGGAGTCTCTGGAGTGCGAGTACGCACCGCCCCTCCTCCTCCCGCGCCGCGCGTCTGACCTCTGGCCTGCGCAGCGTTTCTCTGCTCACAGACTTCGAGGACGCTGCGTCGTATCTGGACTGGACGGTCGGCGTGCACGGCATCCGCATCTCCTTCCCGCACCCGGCGTCGACCGCGTCCTCGGGCGCGCCCTCGCCGCTCTCGTCCTCCACGTCGCTCCCCACCCGTGCCGCGTTCAAGCCCACGTACACGGCAACGTATCTGCCGAACATTGCGCCGGAGCAAGGGTGGGACAAGGTTGAGACCATAGACAGCGCGATCCACAAGGCCGGCTGGACCGGCCGCATTACTGAGACATCCGGCGAAGCGTCAGGCTGCGCCGATACCAGAGCAAGATCTGCACTGTCAGCTGGGAGGAGTACGTGCAATGGCGGATAGAGAATGGCGGTCAGATGTAAGAGCTAAGTCTGGTACCCCGGCATGTACTTCTACTGGGCATGCGTCGGCTATGTTCTGTCTCTCGTTTGTACTTTTTCTGTTTCCTTGTGTTATTAGGGCGTAATGTAAATACGCACTGTGATATTAGTATGTACTAGTAATACCATCATCGACATCGTCAATACTCTTGAGCGCCAGCTGGCTGTCTATCCTCTCTTTCAAGGCTGCCAGCCTGCCTCCCCAACCTCCCCCAAACCGGGTCTCTAGCTGCACGTACACCTCGCGTATCTTAGACGGGTCATCCCCACTCAGCTTCGCGAACGCCGACAGAATCCAGTAGATCAGCCGCTCCGTCGGTTTAGCGTCGCCGGGGAGGCAGAGGAAGTCCCGGAACAGCGCTTCCAGCACCTCTAGCGTCCATTGGGACGCCTGGCCAGGAGAGTTCCCAGGGAGAAGCGTAGACGCGTGCCCAAGCACCCTTGTGTTTTGGGGGCCCTTCCCATGACGCACAAACCCCCTGAAGATGGCGCGGTACGCCGGCAGATAGAGCTTGCCATGCTCAGCGGCCTCAGCAGTCGATTCGGTACCATCGGGCGGCACGAGCGTTGCCACCATGTCCATGAAGACAGTCAGGGACTCGTCGAGATTGCCGTGGTAGGCATGGGCTTGTATTAGCGAAGTGTACGTGATCTGGTCTGGTGCGACGTCCTGTGGAACATTGATGTTCTCCTCGGCCAGTTGACTTCTAAGAACTCCTATCTCGGGGTCCGCGTCTTGCTTTATGTTCGCCCTAAGGACTCTGTAGATGGACATCGCGATATCCAGACGGTCGTTGCGGCCGAACGCCCATATGCACGCGTTTGTCCCATCGAGCCCCAGCTCGAACCCTTCAGTCACCATGTTTGCGAGGACGGACCGGACGCGCAGCAGCCTGCCAATACGGGTGTAGTATCGTATGAACACGAGATATGTGATGCGGTTGGGGGCAAATCCGGAACCTTCTAGCAGTGCGGACGCGCGCTGCACGGTTTGGCTGTCCAGCGTCCTGCCCGCGATGTTCAGCAGCGTGGTGAATGTCACGATATCGGGCTCCAGGACCTGCACGGACGCGTCGTCCGCATCGCCGTCGGGAGCCTGCTCCTGCGCCGTCCGGGTCGCAAACGACGCCCCCGGCGGTTTATTCGACACGAGGTCTTGGTATACGGCCATCGCGGTCCTGAAATTCTCCGACGTGGTCTTGCGCCAGCCCTTGCCGGCGAAGTCGACCAGGGCGTTCCATTGCCAGAGCTTCACCGTGCCGCCCGAGCGGTGGATGGTGGACACCACTGAGAGTAGCCGGACGAAAGAGTGCGGGTCCGGGGGCGGACGAAGGTGATGAGCCGCGAGAGGCGGTGGAGGTGCTCCCAGGGGACGAGGAGGCGCGTGTCGTATTGAGGGAGCGACATCAACGAGTAGTACGCGTCCCACCCATCCCATGCGGAATCGGTCGTGGCGAGGATATGGAACAACTTTTTGCGGGTCTCGTGGTGTTCGTCTTCGCGCGGTGTGTTTGCCCAACCATGGCCGCGCAGGGGAGGGATGCCGGTGCGCGCAGGCTGAGGCACACACAGCACAGGGCCAGCCATGACGCCCCGGAGCTGTTCGGGCGGCGGAGCGACCTCTGGCAGGTTTTCCTCGAAACGTCTGTACACGTCTTCGTCCTCGGTTTCGTGAGCTTGTGTCCCTTTTCCGATGGGGACCACTTTCACGCCTTCCGGTAGCTTCAGGACGTTGCTTCGCCGCACGGAGTCGCGAGGACGAGTAAGTGTCCGATATTGGTTCCTGTATGCCGGAACAGCTGGCAGAGCTGATATAGGCAGCCCGTCTGCTGATAAACCCTCTGCCACTGTGCACCCGCCTCTTAAAGCTTCCACTCCCGACCTCATCCCAAGGCTCCAGTGCTCGCTGGCTCCGGACTCTGGCAAACCTGGGTTCTCGGGAGCACTCGGCTTCTCCTGCGCTGCAGCATAGCGAACCCGCTCTTGAGCTGGTGCCAACCTCGTAACACATCGCGAAGCACCAAGATGCGACATTTGGCGAAAGCATCTGAGGCCCAGCGAGGACGCTCTCAGCATCAATATGACAGGCAGTCATCCTGCGGGGTAGTGAGCTCAAGATTCCGCACAGCAAGGACAGGCAAACATACCGCGAGGTGCACCAAGCGCACACGGCAATGAGGGAGCGTGCAAGACGCGTCCGGGTGTGCGATGTGTTGGCAGAGACTGGCTCGGCTGGTCGTGGGACAAGTGCAAAGTTGACAGTGGGCGCCTACGGCAACATTTTTGGACAAAGCTGATTGGCTTCGCGCTCGTTCCGAATTCATGCCCTTCGAATGTCAAGCAGCTCAGAGCCGGAGCACAACGAGCACAGGAGTCGCTGCAATGCACCAAGTCACAGTAATATAGTTTGGCTCAGCGGTAGTCCTCTCATCTCACGCCGAACTGGATTCGATGGTACAACTAGCGCGGACGCCTGATGGCATTGGCAGTATGGTGCATAGCATGAACGTAGTAACAAACATGGTGCCTAACGATAGAGAGGTGCGAGGAAAGCAGAACAAGCGGATAGGACAGAAGAGGGTTACGCCCGGGCCTTGAGCGTTCCCAAGAACGCAGCCTTTTCTTCGAACGTCTGGAAGGCACCGTGCTGTAGGATTTGGGTAGAGGATTAGATTGGTATAAGCAAACGAGAATAACGTAAAAGCACGTACACCGAACTTCGAGGAGGTATCGATGAACTTGAGCTGGACCTTCTCGAGATCCCGACGGGAGGTGTGAACCATGAGCGATTTGCGGAGGGTGATAACACGCTTCTTGGTTCCGGGAATGCATCCCTTGAGCATGAGGTAGTCGTTCTTGACAATACCGTAGTGCGGGAAGCCTCCCATGGGGGTGATCGCCTTCTGGGTGATGTCAGACTCGGTTGAGGCGTTCCCGGCGTCCTCGCCAGAGCCAATACGATAGATCTTCTTGTTGAGCTCGGTACGGTGGTGGTAACCGTCTTTTGAGCGAGATACATGTCACTAACGTTTACTCGAAATAACAAATGATGAATACGCACTTTGACCAGCACGGGCAACGGAGAACATGACCTTGGAAGGATGCCATGCACCAATACACGCGACCTTGCGGAGACCCTTGTGGGTCTTGCGAGGCAGCTTCTTGGTACCCCAACGGTGGGTGACACCCTCGAAACCATGACCCTTAGTGACGGCAATAACGTCGATGACCTCGTCCTGCTCGAAGACGGAGTTGACGGGAACGGGCTTCTCGAAGAGACCGTGGGCGAATTCGACCTTGTCAGCGACAGAGCCACCGTTGACCTGGATCTCCATGAGGTGGGCCCTCTTCTGGCTGAGGCCGGTCTTGCGGATTTGGGTGTGGGCAAGGACACGGACGACAGTGCAGTACTTGCGAATACGCTCGAGCTCGCGGGCGATGGACTTTCCGCCGTCCTCGGAGACCTTCTTCGCGTAACGGGTGAAAGCCTTCTTCTTGGAGCGGTACCAGTTCTTGTAGAAGCGGCGCTTGAGCTCGTCTGATAGGTGGGAGGCCCAGGCAGTGGTGAGAGTGCGGAGGCCACGGGGGTCTCGACATAGCCGACAACACCGACGACAACCATCGGAGGTGTCTCGACGATGGTGACAGCCTCGACAACTTCACGTTTATGCATCTCTACAGGTCAAATATGTCAGTAAATTGTTCGCATAGTGTAGTGTAAACTTGGCGCACTGGATCCAGGACGGTCGAGGTCACGGACGACATGGGTCATACCGGCCTTGTAACCCATAATGGCGGTCAGGTGCACGGGCTTCTTGGGGTCATCCTAGACACCAATATAAACTGCTCAGCAGCAGATTCCCCAATCTTCATCGCAATGGTCGTACCTTGGGGAAGGACTTGACCTTTCCGCGGTGGCGCGCTGCCCGCTTGCGGGGCAGAAAGCCGAGCGAACCGTGACGGGGAGCCTCATACTAAAATTCGCGAAAATTCAGTCTCTGGTCCTCCGGAACTCAGATTAACAAGGTTTCTACAGACCTTACGGTGACTAGCAGTACCGAATCAGCATTCCACCCTCGGCGAATGGACGAACACACTCACCTCATCTTGAGGGATCTTGAGGGGGTCGGGAGGTACGGCCTGCAACGATATTGCCATGCTCAAACGCGCAGGCGGCTGTGGCTGAGGTACTGTGTAGTTCATCTAGAAAAGGCAATTTGGCGCTTACGTATATATGGCCTTTGGCGCTTATTCTACCACGTTCCCGTCTTCAGCTTGCCTCTCTCATCGACACTCTCGGCAACATCTCCCCTCTGTAATTCACGCCCCCCGTCGCCGACTGTCTTTCCATGTTGGCGCTGTCTCTGTGTACTTTGAATTTTCGTCTTCTCTCATCACAATCTCGTTCGACATCGCTTGGTGCATTGGCCCGGATTGTCTAAGGCTCGTCCCCGCGCATCGCGCATCGCTGACCGGACGACATTAGGGGCTTTGGCTCCGGGATATATTCCGGTCCTCATTTGGTATGCCTCCTAAAAGGCTCGCCTCAACGGCCATCACGGCGGGATCCAAGGTACACGCCCCATTGGTCCCTCAGTTAGCAGGGCTCCAGCCTCGGGACCCGCCGTGATAGCAACCTTTTGGGTGGCTACCAAATTGGGCCGGAATATATTCCGGTGCCAAAAGTCCCTATTCACACTTGTTTCTCTTTGTCCACCCAACTTCCAATTCCGTACTTCCCACATTACGGCTCTACTTATGTGAAGGCACTTTCGGTTTCATCGGCTATCCAAGACAAATACGGCTAGGCGTTCCTAGGGGCACCACCCTATGTGAGAACGTCCAGGGTCGGCTTTCCATGCAGTGAAGGGCTCTCCTAGGCTGTTATAGTCGGTAGTTGTAGATACTCCTCATGGCAATGCTTTCATGTAATATCTATACAACTCGCCATCCAATCCCAACGTATAATCCAGCGCGGAGGCTTAAAGAAATACCGCGAGAAATACGCGGCCACGTGACGACATACTTGATGTTCAACGCGTGTGACGCCCGTGACGATCGCGTGTGTCGACGCCGAGCTTGCTCGTCACATCCTCTTCACGCTTGACGCTCTTCCGAGGCGGCCTCAGCCGGCTACCACCATCTATCACCGCCTTCATCGCACGCCTCGACGTTCCACCCCCTATCCTCGTCGTCGAGAGCAGCGATGGAGACTCCCGACATATCCATCAGACGTGCACCACGGACGTACAGCCGGCGTAGAGATCCCGACGCCACCAACCTCGAAGTCGCCCCGCCTGGCGAGTCCAGTGCCTCCTCCGCGCAAAGCAGTCCAGCGTACTCCGAGTCCGGACGCGACATTCCCCCAAGCTCGGATTTCGAGACTTCCTTCAACCACGCCGATGACGACGCCGACGACGCGCCAGACGACGATCAGAGTGTCGCGGCCTCAACGCTCTTTAACTGGCAAAAGAAGATGAAGAAGATCGACGTGCGGCAGGACGATGACATGGAAGATGCCCCACCAAGAAGTGCACTCGCCACGGAAAGTAAGGAGAGGTCTGTCGGAGGTCGCTTCCGCCCAACCCACGCTATAGACGCCGACGCCGACGACGTTGCAGACGACGAGGAGGCCCCTGTTCCGAAACGATTGTTTGGGCGAAGTGTGAAAGACGAGCTGGCTCGGATTGATATGGAATATGACGAATGCGCAGGCGCGAGTCCGCACAAAGCAGCAACGCAGCCTTTGTCTGTGCATGATCCCGATGACCCCTTCGGTGGACCCCTACCAGAGCTCACGGGGAGCTCACAGCCAGCACAAACGCAGAAAACGTCGGCTAGACCATCTGCATCGCCGTCGCCTCACGCTCGCCGTATCATCAAGAGGCGTCCAGTGGCCTATGCCTCTGATTCTGAACAGGAACTCGAAGGGCAGCCACGCTCCTCTCCACAAACGTCTCCTAATGCGTTACAGCCCATAAACACGCCTAAGCTAGCATCCTCACCTACCCCTCCCACAAGTCAAGAGATGGTCAAGGACAAAGGCAAGGGCAAGGCTCGGAGTGAGACCCCGATGGACGAAGACTCCGGTGAGCTGCCAGTACTCCGACCGTCGGGACCCAAGAGCAAAAGCAAAGGAAAGACGAGAAGGGCGAAGGTACGATCCCACGAGTAGATTCAGAGCCATGTACTAACTCCTTAAAGGCCCCTACGAAGATGGACCGTATTGAGACCGAGAAAGCTACGGCTCGTATCAAGGCAGAACAACAAGTCGCTCTATCGAGGAAAGAGACGCGTCTACCAGTCTCAGCGTTATGGCAGAAACTCAAGCAAGTGCCGTCATCCTTTACTACTCTCATGCGCTAATATTCCACCTTCACATAGACCACGACTTTCCTCCGCCAAGGAGAGCGGGCAAGATGTACCGGAAGCCCCGCTTTCCGATCCTATACAGCCCTTCTCGTCTTCCCCAGCTCGAGCTATACTCCCAGCGGCATCGTTCGTCCCACGGCCATCTGCTCTCCGACCTCTACCAGCTTTACGGACACGATCCCATACCGCTGAGCCTGAAGTCGAGTTCTTCTCCAATGGTCTCTTGGGCGGCGCCTTGACAGAGATAAAGCCTTCCGCATCTTCCTCCAGGCCGTCAGACCGGTTACGCACCCCGTCTCCTCCTTTGCAGGACGCGTTCATGTCAACAGGTCTTCTGGGCGATGCCTCGCACGGCGCCGACTCGGATGAAGATATGGACTTGCCCGACACCAGCGCTTTGCTTGCACAGGACAAGCGCAAGCGTGATGCAGAGACGCAGAAGCGGCAGCTCCTGGAGCGCAAGATGCGGCTCGTGCAGAACAAACAGCCCGTCTACGCAGATGACGACAGCGACCTCGAGATCATCAGCAATGACATGCAGGTCGTCGCGAAAGAGGAGGAACATGACAGGCGAGCGATGAAGGCCCGACACGTTCGGCAGTCCGTTGGGCGGAAGAACCAGTTGACTCTGGCAGGCCGGTCGACTCTCGTGCATTCGCCGACCAAGGGTACGCCCGTGCGTCGCAAGCACCAGGATCTGCACGCACTCCAGGCCGCAGCAGCCCCTGCCTTCTCGGCCGAGGCGCGTGCGGAGGCACGCAAGGGCAAAGACCGCGGCGCGAACAAAGTCAACGCCAACGACCTCAACCGGATTTTGCTTCGTGCATCTGAGAAGCAGAGCAGGGAGCTCACGCTGCAGAAGGAGCGGGAGTTTTATCGACGCGAAGGCCCACCGAGAGACAGAATGCTTGCAGACGAGGAGGTCGAGAACGCGAAGAAGGAAAGGATGGCAGAGCTGCTTCAGAAGGGCTTGTTGGCCGCCCAGAAGCGGGAACTTGGCTCGGATGACGGAGATGACGAAGGCCAGAGCGACGAGGATAGTGACGGAGAGTGGTCTCCCGATGTGGCTGCTATGCACGACGAGGAAGAGCAGCTCGAAGCTCATGACGACGAAGATGAGGATGACGAGAACCTCGTGCCCCATGAGCTGCCATTTGCGACCGAGTCTGAAGAAGACATGCCTGAGAACGACGAGAACCAGAAGGCCCCCTTCCGCCCTCGGCGGCATGTCATGGTGCTGGACTCGGATGACGATGACGAGAACGTGGCCCCGCAGCCAGCTGAAGGACGCGTTCTGGTGGCGGATTCTTCGTTAATCTTAGACAGCCGGCCAATCATGCCACTCAACCACAGAGGCTCAGTTTCGTCGATGAGCTCCCATCTGGAGGACGGTACGGACAAGGAGAACGACGCACGGATGATGTTCGACCGCGGCGAAGACAAGGAGAACACACTTGTAGCAGGCCCTTCCTCCTTTACGTTGCCGCCGCAGGGTTCCCTGCGAGGTGACAGTTCACTTTTTGCGCTGGATGGACCGGCGTCTCAACCACTGGGAGAGCGTACGCCGTTCAAGGACCTTCCCACAGAGGACGACGACGAGGCTTTCTTCAGCTCTCCAACAAGGCCGCGGGTACCCCGCACCGCACTCGTTCGTGAGGATTCACCAGACACGCCAAAGGGCAACGCTGGAGACCGTGAACATCTCGGCGCACTCCGCAGTGTTGCTGAGAGGAGCCCAGGCCTCAGCGAGTTCTTTGTGCCCACTGTCGACATGGGCAAAGGCAAAGCTCGCGCCAATGGAGATGGCCAGTCGCCTTCGCTGGCACCCGCTGCCGTGATTGGATCTGAATCCGGCTTTGCGGAGTTCTTCGAGCCTACCTTGAAGAAGCCGGCGAGTGCCACCAAGGCGATTGACGGCGGATTTTCCCAATTCTTCGAGCCCACCTTGCAACAGTCTGGGCCGACGCCTGCAACAGCACGCGGCAGCGGGTTCTCGCAGTTCTTCACGCCGGCGAAGGTCAGTCGTAGAGTTCCGTATGCGGGTGTGCTGCGTGACCGCTGACATGTTTCCAGGATGTTGGGGGGTTGACTGGTCTCGCCAGGAAGGAGGACTCGCTGACGCTAGGATCGAATTTACAGCCGTCGGTCCAGGTCGACGCCAGCTTGCTCAGGAAAGCCGATGACATATTTGACAAGGCCCAGGAGCTCGACGCACGCGAGGCCCAAGAAGTAAGTAAGCCGCAAGCGAATGTCGGCATGTATGTCAACGAGTTTGGGTGCGTATGTCTTCCCCTAACTGTATGCTACTGTTCACTGAAAGTGCCGCAGATTCATGACCCAAACTCGACCGACCGCTGTGTTCCAGGTCAGAGCCATGGAGTCTCCTACGTCTCCGCTATTCGCGCAGTCTTCTCCGGCATTCCAAACGCAGCTCCAATCCACGACGAAGCCGAGGCAGCCTCTCGGTACTCTCGCACTAACAACTGAAGTGGACGCGGAGGAAGACTCTGACGGTCCCGATCGGCCCCGTCGCCTGCGGAAACGAGCGTCGACGCCAAGCGAGGACGACCGGCAGAGAGGCGGGTATCGCTCCAGCCCTTCACCGAGCCCCGTGAAGCCGCGGAACGCCTTTGACTTCTTGGGTCGCAAGCCCGAGAAGCTGAAAGCACCCAAAGTTCAAGAAGCTGGAGAAGTCGGCTTTCATTGAGGGAGAGGCGGAAGAGTCGGACGAGGACGCCGGGTTTGGCTTTGGGTTGCTCAAGAAGAAGGATGAGGACGAGGAAGAGCTGGACGGTGAGGATCAAGACAAGGTGCTCGAGGAGCTGGTTGACGATGCGGCGATGGATGAGGAAACGTTGAACGAGGACGGGGTTCTGGAGAAAGTCCAGTAAGTTTCGATATCCGCACATACATGGATGGCTCTGACTGAAACCCGTTTTCTAGGGAACACCGAGTCCTCGATGACGCTGCTGACGAGAAGATCGCTCGAGATGCGGCAGAGGGCAAGATGAGGATCAAAAGGCGGAACCGTCTCTTGGACTTCGAGGAGGACAGTAGCGATGAGGAAGACGAAGATGCTCGGCGACGTCGGCAACGAATGGCGAAGAAACGCAGGATAGATGGCGACACCTTGGAGAAGCTCGGTATGTTGATGTGAGATATACAAGCTTTACTTTGCCTGACGAAGTGCTGCAGCTGTCAATCCGGAGACGCAGGCGTTTGTGGAGGCATACCGTGTGGAGATTGATGACGACAACGAAGAGTTTGCTCACCTGGGCCATGAGGACGTCAGCTTGACTTTCGCCGACGTAGCCGACAACGGTGCTGCAGAGGAAGACGACGACGACGAGAATGAGCCGCCCGAGGTTGTGTCTCATGTGGAACTTCAGGAAGAGCTGCGGAGAGTGGCTCGTGGAGAGAAGGTCGGTGTTGCCGTTGGCCGGACAGAAGACACCTTGCTAACATCATTGGCAGACAATTGAGACAATCGACACCAACGACGTGGACTGGGTATTTCGTGATGATGACGACGACGACATGGACACAGAGAACCTCCGAGTCAGGGAGGTTACGACGACGTCGAAGAAACCTGCACGTGGACCAAAGCCGGGTCTGATGGAATGGGAAGCTATGCAGGTTGGTTATGTCGCATGCCGTACAAGGACTTTGAGAGCTGACAGTTCCTTTGCAGCAACTCCGTCGGGAAGATAGTTCCAAGGACCTCGAACGGCAGCAGAAGTGGGCTCGCAGCGAAGGCGGCGCCCGCAACGCTGGAACCGGTCGCGCTTCCGCCGTCACAGGCATTGGAAAGTCGGGCAGGTCTGGCGCGGGTTCCCTCACGGGCCGTCGCAGCGAGCAAGGTCCGTCTCGAGACAAGGCAGGTGCCAAGCTAGCGAAAGCCCCCAGCGCGCTCTCCGCCGTTTCTGGCAGACGGGCCAGGTTTGGCTAGTCGCCGCTATGCCTATTTATCTCTTCCTACACGCATCCTGGTGGACTCTCTTGTGTTTTCTTGGTGTACGATTACCATCATATCTACTATGCCGCACAGACCCATATGTCCTCTATGTTATACCGCTAGTCGCTTTGTACTGTAATCTGTTCTGTCGCTGGTGTTGTACTCTGCACGTACTCCGAATACCATCATCTTTGTGGCACCGTCCGTCTCAGAGCAGCGCGTCTAATGTGACTGCACCAACCCTGACTGCAATCACCGATGCTCTCCGCCCCATCCTCCACTCTCCCAGAGCAAATGGACTCTCAGTTGAAGATCGAGGATAGTGGTACACAAAACACAGATGCTGTAGAACAGCTCAAATCGCTCTTCAACCAGACCCTGCGCGTGACGATCCGCGACGGGCGAGTGTTTCTGGGCACGTTTGCCGGCACGGACAAACTGCTGAACATCCTGCTGATGAACACGGACGAGTATCGTTTCTCACCGCCGGAGCACGCGAACCCTAACGGACGCTACGTCGGTCTGATTCTCATTCCATGGAGGCTCGTAGTGAGGGCGGAGGCACACAGGACTACTCGGTCGCGAGAGCTCGACGTCGACCCAGCTGTAGGGCTTCGGGGGATCGTGGAGACGTATGAAGACCTGGATGACGGGCTTTACACCTGATACAAGTAAGCTTCCCGTTCAGAACCGCCTAGTGAGAGGGATATTAAGTGGGACTTGACATGGCCTCCAGCCTGTAGTTTCTGGAAGCGTACGAGACAGCGCAAAGAAACCACCCTCGGCAGGCAGGCCGCTTCATCAAGGGCTCTTCGGGGGAGTGGGAAGGAGTAACCGTTGAAGATGGGAGTGATGTTAAGGGCCCACGCTGGTTGAGACCGCTTCGCAAAGGGTCCCAGCACTACCTCGGGCCAGCTGGCGCAAGGTCAAGGCGGACAGAGATGCGGCGAGCGGGCAATTAGTATGAAGAAGCAACGAGCGCGAGGTATTAAGTTGTAAGGGGGTATATACAGTGCACCAAGTAATAAGATCCCAAGTATGAATATCATCATCACCATCTCTCCGTCGTCCAACCAAGTTATCGCTCCAGGGTTCTGTGCGCGGAACCGCGAGCGCCATAGATTCTACAGTTTGCCTATACATATGCTTGACGTGCATGGGGATTTTCTTCAGTAGTATGACTGCTTGCCGTGCGCGCGGCCGAACCGCCAAGGCGCGTTTCGCGGTGGCCGGGCGGGGGAGATGTTGAAGGTGACTGCCTGGCGGGCGTGGGAGGAGCTGCACCGTCGTTTCTGGTTGCTCTGGCTGATCTACGCGCGTCCGTCCGTCGCCTTGAGAATCGGCGCAGCGTTCAGGAGGGAGCCGAACGCACCTTGTGTCTCAACATGATCAGCTTTGCCATGCAAGCGGGAGGCCCGGTCTCGCGTACGGGGTTCCCTGGGGGTGCGCACAAAAATCGTGAGGCGGCAGCCAGCGGTACAGAGCATGGGTAAAGGCTTACGGAACGACACCAAGGCGAGGCCCGCTTCGTGTGCGTCGAGGATCTCGTCGCATGCCATGGTTGCCCACGTTGATGGGAAGAGCAGGCAGCAGAGGACGAGGGCGGCGCCCAGCGAGATGAGGAACATGGCGAGCATGATGCTCCTAGAGCAGCGGGGCGCAGGCGACGCTCGACGGGGAGAACAGGTCGAGCGACGAGCAGGGGGCAAGCGAGAAGGCGAGAGCGGGCAAGCGTCCGTTCATATCCTCCCTCCGAGAAGGGACTAGCACCGGGAGTGACCGTGCTGAGTCAGCTCTGATATCGAACAGAAATCACCATTCTTTTCGGGCACTCGACTTGTTGACCGCCGCCAAACCGCCGCCACGCCATATTCAGCGAAGGTAAGAAAGAAGTCCGTTGCTCGTGGGTAATCAGTACAAAAAATTACACTACTACTAGATGCACATAGTCCAAGCGAATGGTCCGTGAACCATGACAATTTTTGGGGTAAGCGTCTCTGCAGCGTCCATCGTTCAAATTCAAACAGGTATAGTGCCAGAGAGCCTGAAGTCCCTGCTGCTCGCGCCGACCGAGAACGTAATCTTGCCCGAGGGCTTGGCCCATCCCTGCGCGACAGTGTCCCAGATCGAGAGGTCGTAGCGCGAAAGCGTGAGCGTCACCGTCTTGGTCTGACCCTTGTTGAGGCGAACATCGGTGAAGCCCTTCAGCACCGATGGCGGCTCGCCTGCAGAAGCAGGGTGATGGAGGTACAGTTGTGGGATCTACGCGCGAACACGCGGTCAGGCAAGCCAAAGGGATGGAACGCATGGCGACTTACCTCAGAGCCGGCGACGGGCCCGGTATTCTGAACCTCGAAAGTAACCTTGACCAAGGGCCTGTGCAGCCAGATGGCGGTGGTAGAGCCTTCGGCAATGGGGGTTGCTTTGCCTGCAGCCCATGCTGCCTCAAGCTTGGCTGAGTTGGAGTCGCTTTGTGGTATCACGCTCGTGCGTAGGCTGAAGTACTGGAATGTCGTGTAACTCAACCCGAAACCGAACTCGAAGCGCGGCTCGATGTTGTTCTGCCAAGTGTATCGTCAATCAACGGCTTGTGTATGCGTAACATCAAACTTACAGCATCGAAATGGCGGTAGTCAATCATAAGACCTTCGGTGTAAGGAATGCTCAAAATGTCGTTGGGACCGCCACCAGTTATAAGCTGAGCAGAGTAATCCGGCTGCACTCCTCGCGATAGTGTAAGGAAGACGTCCCGAAGGGTTGTAATCGCCATAGAGAACATCGACGATTGAATTACCGGCCTCCTGTCCAGCGACCCCAGCCCAGATGATTGCAGTGACGTTCGGATTGTCGACCCACGGGCTCAATAATGTTGGGTCCCACGGAGTGTACGACAACGATCGTGTTGTCGTTGTTGGCCGCGACGGTGTTGATCAAGGTGTCGGCATTGCCCCACAGTGTCAAGTTCTTGCGGTCGCCCTCGTTGCCGTCGACAGTGATGTAATCTTCGCCCGAGTCCGAGTTGACGAACACAATCTGTCACAGTAGTAATCAGGACCAGCCCATGAATGAAACGTCAAGGTGACTCACCGCAGCCGACTGCTGTTGCACCGTTGCAGCAGCCCCGGGAAGCTGCCAGTTGCTCCTCCACCAGCTCACAGAGGTGTGGTCCTTGATAGCGCGGTTCTGGATGGCAGACAGCGGGTCGATCAGGTACGGGAACTGCGCAGTTCCGGAGCCCCATCCCATAGCCAGAATACCGTCGTCTCCGCCACGATCGCCAAAGCCGTTGGGACCAAACACTGACGGACCAGAGTCGTTGCCTAAGAGAACAAGCACGTGTTAGTGTTGTTCTGCTTTGAAATCCACGTTTAATAGAGTACGTACCGATGATGGCGATGGAACGCGGCTTGAGCAAGGGCAATGCGCCGCGCTCATTCTTGAGGAGGACCGCACCGGCGGCGCCAATTTCGCGGACAACTGTGAAATGATCATCCTGAACGTCGACATGCTGGTTTGTCGCCTGATCCAACGGGAAGAACGCGTTGAAGTTCACTAGATCCAATCCAGATAAGCTTCGCGACATGACGTAGAAGTGAAACACTGACCAGTAGGATAGCCTGAGTCCTGGTGAAGCAAGTACCAGCCAGCGAGGATACGTGTAGCCATGTCATCGACGCGGGACGCAGCAATAGTCCCGTTGTTGACGAAGTCTGTGAGGTTCTGACCAAAGTACGATGTGCCGGAGTTGAAGGTGATGTCACCGGGCATGGTCATCTATAAACCAGGCGTGAGCCTTAAGCTGTATGCGGAGAGTAATATGCTCACATCAAGGCCAGCAACGGCGCTCATAGTGGAGTGTTGAGCAGACCAGTCAGACATCACGTAACCCTGGAATCCAAACTCGCGCTTGAGGATATCGTTCATAGTCTTGTCATTATCGCAAGCAAACGTATCGTTGATCAGATCTACAGCATATTAGCTCATTTCAACTCGCCGACTCTATATGACCTGTTGAACTTACTGTAGCTGCACATGACGGACGCGACACCAGCCTGCACACTACGCATGAAGGGGTGAGCATAAATCTCGTGCTGAGTCCTGTCGGCAACATTTGAAGATTCTTGGGTTCGCTTGTGCTCCTGTTCGCTAAGTATCACGTATATCAGCAACGCATATATACCAGCGTCCATGTGCACGAACTTGTTAATGTAGTGCTTGGCACAAGCCTGAACACCGCCAGCTTGCATACCAAGGATAGTCTCATATGCACTTTCTCCGCTCAAGAACGGGTCGGCTCCGAAACCTTCCCAGTTGCGACCACCCTGAGCAATGCGGCTGCGAACAAGCGTCGTTAGTTGAGAACATGATAAATGGCTCGAAGAGAAGCGCACCCCATATTCATCATCGGTCCAAGCGCGACGTTGACACCCTTGCCCTTGTGCTCTTGGCCCATGAAAAGGCCGCGAAGACGGATCAAGGTGCGGTTCCACCTGAACAATTTGGTGAGCTTGGTTGCTGCATGGGCCAATTGAGTGCGATGCAACTTACGTAGCTGCAGCAGTGATAGCAGTTGGGAATGCGGTGACGAAGTCTGTATCACGAACGCCGAGGGGAGAATCCTGCATGGCAGTAATCAGCGTGTGAAGCTGTGAAACTGTCAAGGAAAGGCGCACCTCAAGACAAAGTCCCGGGAAGTCGGCGAACGCTGGGATGTTGCCAACACAGCGACCGCCCATCCAGCCAACGCCAGTAGTCAAGTTGACCTTCTCCTCAAGCGTGTATTGCGCGATCTTGGCCTTGGCTTTCGCATATGCGGTCTTCCATGCTGCACCAAAGTCAGGGATAGGGCCGCCTAGACCCGGCGCCTGGTTAACGGAGGGCGGCTTCAATGGGTCTGTTTCGACGAATACGCCGGAAACGGGTGTGTCCGAGGGCACAGGGAAAGCGGAGAATGGTACCGGCGAGATGGGAATCGTAATGGGACCTAAAAGAGATACAATACCGTCAGCGCATGTTCAGGCAAGGGAGGGCCGGACATTGAGCGCCGAGAGTAGATCCCCGATCACAAGGTGGAAGACGTCATGAAAGGTGCTCGGCAGGCGTGCGAAGGGGAGGACAGGAAAAGGAGAAGATGGTGAAGTAATGGCGGAGATGATGAGCATAAATAGGATGAATATGAAAGAGGACTCCGAGAGATATCGGCAAGCACGGCTTGGAGATGGCACTCACCGGTCTCAGTGCCCGTTCCAGTGTTGAAAGTGGGCGAGCCGGTGGGGGCAGAGGCCGCGGACGAAAGTGTCGCGTTAACCGAGGAGGCAGATGAGAAAGACAGTGAGGTTGCCCCTGAGGAGAGGGCGGACGTGCTGCCAACCGACGCGGAGACATTCGAAGCAGATGCTGAGATGGAGGATGGGATAGACACGGAGATAGTGGAGGGAGCAGATACGGAGATGGTGGAGAGCGCACTGGACAGGGCCGATGACACGGGGGCCGACGACGACAGGGTAGAGATCGACACGGCAGAGGACGCGACAGATGTCAGGGTACTGACACTGGCACTAGCGGATGACGCAGCGGAGCTAACCGACGATATCACCGAGCTGGCGCTCGCGGGCAAGCTGGAAAACTCGCTGGACGCGGCGCTGCTAGCAGAGACCACGCTTGAGGGGGCAGCATCGACCGCGACGGCGAGCTGGACGAGGCCGTACGCGACGCGTAGACCTGTTGAAAGCTTCATGGTGAGCGTAGGCGTGAAGCGAAGTTGCTCCGCACCTCGAGATCCTTCTTATACTGAACCCCGAGACCAACGTTGAAGCCGCACGCGCTCAGGAAGCAGATGGTGGAACCATTCCCATCAAAACAGCCCTGGTAGACATCACCTCGTGAGCAGCCCGTCGGCCAGTCAGGGTTGAGAAAGTAAAGTTGTCGACCCCCGCGGACGGGTCTCTTCTCCAGGTATGTAAACCAACAACTTCGCTGTCTCGCCCTGTCGAAGAGGAATAAGCCGTGGGTCAGAATACAGCCTTCAGACGCCTTCGGATTTGCTATCACAGCAACGAAGCAATGCAGACGTACGATATTCACGCAGATGTTAATGGAATAGACAAGCTCGCCTCCGTTCTTGGCGAGCTCCGTTGATTTGGTTCGTTTCCCCAGACCGTCCGTCCGCCCCCGCACCGGAGGTTCCATTGGAATAGTCCTCTAACGTCGAGCGGATGCAGAGGTGCAACGAGCGTATGCACGCTTGCATCACCTGGCCCCGCTTGCTGGTCCGATGGGCCGCCCGCAAGATGGTGAGCGTGGTCGACTTGAAACCCAGGCCGCAGCGACGATACCAAGGGGCGCTGTCTGTACAGCGCCGTCGAGTCCGGATGCGATCCTGTGACGCAAGCCCGAGTATGTACGCATGGTGGAAGGTCAGGGTATCGCTTAGGGCTGTGCCGTTACGGAGACGGCGATCCGCGCATTCAAGACCGTTGGCTTCGGCGTTGGATGAGCGAAAAACCGAGCGGTCCAAGTTGGCTGTCAAGGTTAGATCGCACGCAGTCATAGTATTTGAGGACCTAAGACACTATCCTGAAGAACACTGAACGAGGTGAGAAATAACGGGACGACGCGGAAGTGGATGAGTACTCACGTCGTTAGTATCCCAACTTTCGACGTGGCCGGCTCCCTGGATCAGGCACAGAATATGTCGCATAAACATGAATCTGAGCGGATATAAGCAGTGAACAAAGGCCATAACGGCATAACCATCAGATTGAAGGGGTCACAAGGCCACATCGCCATGAGGGCTCGCAAAGCGAATTGCACGAGTGATGAAGATCAGTGGACGGCTCATACAACCAGGTTGCGATTGCATTCGATAGCCTACTGAGTCAGAGTCAGTAGGTTATCGAGAAGACGAGGTCGTGGAAGAGAACGTACATCTTAGGGTAAGAAGAGTGAATAGGACCGCATACAATCTGCACAAGAGCGTAACGACTTTGTAACCAGTTTCAGAGACTTTGCCTTCCTATTTCCGCACTAACACGAATAACTGGCTGTGGCCTGAGCGGATGCGGGCTTTCTCGTTTGCAAATGGCGCTCAGAATATAAGAGGGATATGGATGTTGATTTTGAGCCTAGCAACCGAACGTAGAATGCACAGTGGATGAACGGTGTTAAATGTGAAAGTATCAATGGGATTCCAGAATGCTGACGTTGCTACTGGGGTGAGATGTTGGAGGGGTCATGGAAGTACAGAGCAAGAGGATACGACCCTATTTCGGAAGCTCGGTGGCGGCGTGGCGCGCTTTAGCCAATTGAGAGTCAGACTACAGCGCATATAGCCAGCTTGGCACTGTAACAGTGATTGCCAAATACTGAGCAAGTTAGACTCAAGATAATAATAGTATGAGTAAGAGTGGCGGAAAATGTCATGCAAAACAATAATACAATGCGATCCAAGAAGTCAAGTAAGACGACGATCAGTCCTTCCTTCCACTTCCTCGCCCGTTGTTATCAGCCTCGACCGACTTCTGCGCGTTCTGATAGATCCTATTACGATCTATCCGTGGCCGCTTCGACGGTATTGAGCTGGAGTTCCCGCTGCCAGCCGCAGACTCGCCGATTTCTCGCTCTGCACGCCGCGCGTCAGCGCCGTCGCGGGCCTTGAAGAAAGGGACTGGACACACCTGAGGATGCCCGCTTCCGGTTGCTGTCCCTGTCGTCCCTGCCTGCGCCCCCGTCTTTGCGCTCCGAAGTGACTGCCCTGCGGTGAGCTGGCGGGACCCTGGGGGAGAGAGCGAGGATCGCTGTCGCTTATGCGTGAACGGAGGCTCGCTCCAGGTCCTGAAATGGGCGGATCCAGCGGCGCGTTCGCTGGCGAGCTACGCGGTCCTTGGTCGTGAGGCCGCCACTCCCTATCGGACTTGGCGCTCCTCGAGCCTTCGCCCGGATTCATTGCGCGAGGACCAGAGGGTGTAGTCGGAGGAAGGGCTCTGGAAGTTGCAGACGAGGGGCCATCAGGAACGCGATTGTCTGCAATCTATCAATGACAGGTTAACTATTTTCCATGGGTGACTGTAGGAAGTCACAAACCTTGGTATCCACAGTGAGAGACTTCGAAGCGCTGTCATCGCGATCCTTCCTCCGGCGGTCAGATTCGCGACGTTCATGGCCGTCTTTGTCAGATCCACGGCGGCCTTCATGATGACTGTCTTTGCGGGAGGGTCGTTTTGCAGCGCGATCAGACTGTAAACACTCGTGAGCATGTCTTCGAATCCGGTGCAAAGGAGACACTCACATCGTCCTCGGTCGGTCTTCTTCGCTTGCCTAAACCATCGTCGTCTCTTCGTCGAGACGTATCCGGTCGCGCCGGTGTACCACTGTCACCGGCAGGGGAAGCATTGCCAACGGGCCACTGGGTGCACTCCTGCCCCCTCGCGCTCCTTCCTCGAATCGCGGTCGCGGTCCTTCTCATCCCTACGATGGCGCTCCCTATCTCTCTCCGAGTCCCTGTGGCGATCCTGGTGGCGGTCGCGTTCCCGATCCCTGTCACGATGAGAATCCCGCTCACGGTCACGAGGGCGTTCCCTGTCGCCGTGCCGATCCCGCCCGCGGTCCCTGTCGCGTTCCGCATCCTTGTCTCTGTCAGCCTCGCGTTTCCGATCTCGCCTTGACTCGTGCCGACCCTCGCGGTCGCGCTTGTCGTCAGACCGCTCAGAGTCGCCCGTGGTGCCGCGCGTCCGGCCACCACTTGCGCGGCTTTCCACACTGGGGTTGCGAGTCCCAGGCCGACTGGCCGGCGACGGCGAGCGGCGGCGCGAAGGCGGGGCAGAAGAGGGCTGCTGACCGCGGGCGTCTGCGGATGCTCGGCCAGGCTTCTCGTCTGTCTTCTCCGAAGGACGGGTCTGTTTGGCTGTCTCGCGCAGTTCATGGGCAGAGACAGTCTGACTGGGGGTCGCGGGTGGCGGCATCCCTTGTGCATCGCCCAGGCGCGAGCTTCGGATTTCGCCGTTATTAATCCGCGGGGACTGCAATAAATCTTTGCCGCTGACGGAACGAATGAGGGGGACTGGGGGTAGGAGGACGAGAGCCCTCCAATTGGATGCCCCTTGGTACAGGTGACGCGGTGCCTACTGCAGGGCTGGCAGGGCGCATGCCGTTGGTCGCCCCAGCTGGCCCTCGAACTGAGTCATCTCTCCTTGGCGCAGTGGGAGGTAAAGCCGACGCAGATGGACGCGGCGGTAGAGAAGAGTCGACCTGCATTGGCTCCGGTTGGCCATTTGCTCTGGCTTCAGCTTCCCCATTGACTTTAGGCGCAGGGCTCCTCGCGTCTGGCCTGACTCTTTTCACAACTTCAGGTCGAGGGATGCTGACAGGAAATATGGTAAGCCGCCAGACGGCCGAGGCAGCACGGGAATAGCACGGTACCTTTCTAGCGCCAACCTGGTCGAGCTGGTAGCATGCGGTTTGTCTGGCGTTGGTGTGCCAGCACCGTTGGTGTGGGCCGTATCTGCGCGAGGTGCAGAAGGCAGTGGATTCGGGGGCAGATTTGCGGGTCGACCATTCGGCGCAGGTGCACCAGATGGTGCGGGCGTGGAAACAGGGCGGGGCTTTTCATTAGGTGCTGGAGTAGCGGACGGTGTCGGCTTCGAGGAAGGTGCAGTGGGCGGCGCCTTGGCGAATTGTAAGTATGCAGCGAGCACGGTGGGGTGAAGTCACTAACCTTGATAGCCCTTTGACCCGCGAGCCAAAATGACTCCCGCTTCTTGAAGCTCGCCGCATAGGCTCTGCCGAGAATCTTCAGGTCACCACGTTCCTCCTTCTCAACGAACTTGTCGATCGCCTTCTCCAGAAGTGGCCCAGCAATGTCGTTGACTGTATGCAGAGGGAATACCGGAAGAATTTCTTTGAGAACAATGATCGTGTTGTAGACATGCATGAATTCTCCGGATTCGATGCAATCAACGAAGCACTGTGGCACTATGAGCGCAACCCATATAAACAGATGACATGTACACGAAACATACCTTGGCGAGTTTCATATGCCACTTCTTAGACACCTGTCTGAACTGCTGCCATTTGATGATGTCGTCGATAGCGACAGCAGGTTTGCTGACAAATCTCATCATAAACCCGGGCAGGTACGCAACCTTGCCTCCGCTCTTCACGCGATTGTCTTGCATGAAGAGCTGCTCGTCTTGATGCCATTTCCCGGTATCCGTGAGGATGCCGAGCAGGAAGCGTCCTATGACAGCGTTCAGCAAATCCACGAGAGCTCATCGCAGTATCACGTACCGTAGTTGCGAGCTTCGTATTCACTGCACGAGAAGATCATTGCACGAATATGGTCTCCGAGGAGCTGGGATCATGTCAAAGGAAGCTAAACATGGGATAAACGTTGATCATACCCTGTCGTAAGTCATGAGCGTGGAGAAGCCCGGGGTGCCTTGCAAGTGGACAACCTTGATAATTTGGGCGCAGAAATCCGCGTCCATAGGCGAAATCAACGCGCGTGGATGGAGACAATGCTCTACCAACGCTTGCGCAAGGGCTTTGCCCTGCGGACCTACTGCAAGCCTCAGCAAACAAAGCAGATACCATCTAAAAGCACATACCATGAGCAAACCAGTGGTTCTTCTCCCTCGCGAGACGTTTGATGGTGAATGACCGGACGGCGGTTTGCTGCTTCAACTCGGTGTTCAAAGAATCAATGAAGACATTGTAGCGATTCCGCCTCTCGCGATGCAATTGCGCCGTGTGCCTCTTTGCGCGATCGGACGAACGGTCCGCGGCGGTGTAGAGGGAGGCTTCTTCTCTGCTGAGGGCTCTGAGCATGTTACTTTCCTCCCTCGTAGCGGGCGGCGGGCGGCGACAGATCATAAGTGGATAGCTGCCAGAATGTGAGATAGAAACCCGGCCCGATCTTAGCGATGGCGTCTTCCGGAGCGACGGCCTTCACGTCTTCGAACAGAGCATACAGCTCAGGCAGCCAAGGGTTCTGATGCGTACATGTTAGACTAGATATCTCACGAGAGGATGCTATTCTTACCTCCGCGGGTGCAGGAATGAGTTCTGCATTCTCACTGGCTTCCATCGACACGTCTTCAGACTGCACGACAGGCTTGGCCTCCGGCGCTGGGTCGACAGCGGTGGCCGAGTCTGTGACAGCGGGCGATCCAACACGCGAAACGGTGACCGTCGGCTCCCGCTTTGCCGTCAAAGCCGCCTTCAGTCGCTTCTCCGCCTCCTCGTTCGCGACCCGCTCCTTCTTCTCCAGCTCCAACGCCGCCGTCTGTGCCTCCAAATGAGTCTTCCCGGATATATGCGAGGTGTGAAGCGTCCACCCACCAAAAGAGCCAAGTTCAGCGTTGGCCGGATGATTTGCATGCAGATTGGCGGGGAAATGCCATATAGGACGTGTAAATCGGAGAGACGGGGTAGGATCTGGTTCTTATACTCATCAGGTGAGATGACTGATGGTTGTGTGAGGAATTCAAGGTATTGCAGCAGAACACCGTGAGTCTAGAATCAAAAGAGTTAGAAAGCGAACTCAGATCGCGAACAAGAGGGCTTACCGCATCGTATAGACTGGCGAGTGACTTCAAGTGAGCATTCGGCGACTGGAACACACACGCCTGTCGTAGCTGCGCAATCTGGATGAGTAGAGGTAATGCTAGCTCGTTGTCAATCAACGCTCGCCCCAGCCTTGTCGGGCCTCTGATATTGAGATCCGCCAAGTCTGGTACGGGCACCACGGGTCGTCGATGCCACCGCCTCAATGCGCAATGTAGGCCCACCGGCCATGGCGGCAATCTGCGAATCCGAAAGGTTCGGTAGGGGCTCAATGCCAGCAATCTTCCAGATGAGCTCGCGCAGGACAATGATTTCCGTGGCCTGGCCGTTGTACAACTGGTGCACAATGTACTTGAGGATGGGTGTGAACTCGGCATTGTATCGGCGATAAAGCATCCCAGTGAAGGACGAAAGACCTAGTTACTATTAGCATGGAATATGAATGACAATCAGCGTACACGCACTCTGAAGCCAGTCGGACGTATTGACTCCATCATCCTTGACGCGCTCCTTGTTGGAGTTTCCGAGGGCCTCCAGGACAATGTACAGTAGCACATCGAAACCCATGATCGTCACGAAGTTCAGCGCTTGAATGACGACGCCAGCCATGTTGTCGTACGCCTGGATCTGGTTCACCGCGTTCGTGAAGAAGATGCACGGATCCGAATGTGCTAGCTTCGCCACAGAGCTTGCAAGCGAACTGATGGTGTTGTGAGACAATCGCCGCAAAATACCCTTCGCCTCCCGATCCGCTTGCACCTGCCGAACGCGTAGCTCCGGATGGGACTTGTACACCCGGTTCTTCCACTCGCCATAGAGCCTCCAGCGCTGAGTGATAGGAAAGACTCGTGCGACATTCCATACTTCAACGGTCAGTACGGCATTGCCTCGGATGAGCGGCATCGAAGGAATAAGGTATTGCCTCAAAGATCTTGAACCAGAAAATGCGTATCGGGTTCTCGGGATCGCCATCTCCAACTTTTTCGTCACAGGGTCAATAGGTTGCTACAAAGTAGAGTGAGCTGAGGATATTGAAGTTTTAGTGCCGAATAAAACTAAGACATACCGTAGGCTGTACGTGGAGTTTCCCCAGTCGCAGGAGTTTGGTCAGGAATATCGGGTCTCTTGATACATGCAGACCGATAAACCTCATCAACGGCTCGCAGACATCCTCCAAATCCTCCAATGCGGCGCATATAGGGACACGGTTGACCCAATCCGGGAAGAAGAATACGAAGTCGGTAGAACTGGTAGGTGGTGGAGTTGGCGCCCAGAGCGTCAGAGTTGACTTCCTTTCTGGAGCTGGTACCACGCCTGTGGGGCCGAAACGTGCCCTTGGGACGGCAAAGGGAGATTTTGGCTCCTTGTGAGCGAAGTGAACGTCGTAAAGCCCGGCCACAGAGTGCTTCAAAACTCGAAGAAGTAGATCCGCGATGTCGGGTGAAGCATCAACCAACCAAGGATACTTGCTCAGCAAACCCAGCGCTGGTCGCAAATCACCCAAGGCTAGGAGCGCATTGAGTACAGCCAGTTTTTGATTCGGCATCTCCTTCACTGGTGCCTTCGCTTCCACAGGGGTCGACGACCGGATCTTTGAACCGCCTAAGCTCGACGAGGACTCCAGCGGCGCAGCCATAGCCAACATGCTGACTTTGGCACCAGCAATACGAGCGTCGATTGACGCTAGGTACTTCTTGTGCTCTGCGTCCATTCCCTCGTCTTCCGGAGACAACTATGAGGAACATCAAGTCGCCGTATGAGATCAATAAATTGCAAGAGGGCGCACATGTGGATAGATGTCCTCGAGGGTGATGAAGCCTTCCCGGATGAGCAGCGCGGTAGTGAGATACAGGCTCTTCGGTGTTGGCTCCAAGACGTCAGGTAGCTGAAGATACGTCAGTTTTGCCCCCTGCATAGTAGTAGCTACGTACCTGATAGTAAGTGAACTTGAACCCTAGCACCTGGGCTAAGATTCGCGGGCTGCTCTCGCCTCCAGATGTTGGTGACCGTGGCACGCGTAGAATTTGACCAGACTGAGCTTCTGCAAGCCGCAACACCTCGTCCAAATCCTTCCCTCTATATAGATCTGGACTACGCTCTACCTTCATATTATCCGCTACTTGCGCTTTTGGACATGCTGCCCAAGGTGAGTGTTGTAGCAAGGCCAAGAAGAAGCTGAAATGAGTCGCCAGATGGACGGAGAACACATCTAGAATGACGTCCAAAGCGCGGTTGGGGTCAAGGTCGAAGTAACCGACGAGTCCAACTACGCGCTCCCATACTGCTCGTGCACGTGTTTCTATGGCGGATGAAGGTTCGACAGGATGGCCAGTGGCAGAGGAGTGTAGCGGCCCTAGGCTGCTCGTGAGTTCTGCAGTGAGCTTGCTGTAGCCTTCAGACTGTTCGCGAAGTAGATTGAATTTGTTCTGCTTGTAACTGTTACACCGCATAAGAACAAAGGCGCGGTCGGATGGTCGATGTACTCACAAAGGGCAGTCCTCGCTCGCACTTCCTTCTTCGAGAATGCTGATTCGTCAGCTATCAATCCAGCGTGCGAGGCCAAGGAGAGCTCAAGTCGCTCGCGGCACATGTCGAGGTCAAGGATCCCGGCGGCCTGGGAGAGATATTAAACTGTTTGCGATACACTTATTTGCACCTCGGACCCACCACTAAGAGCTTCAACGTTGTCGCCAATATCTGTTTGTCGGCTTCCGCATTCTGCTGAGCCTGTGCCACACGTGCAAGTACGGCTGCTTGGTCCATGCCTTCCGCCACAGCAGGTGGGTTTCCCTTCTTCGCATTGGTCAGTGTCAAATTCGCATCTTGGAGGGTATCGTCGAGTTCGCCATCGAAAGTCCAGAATATGTCTACCAAAAGCTCGCCAAAGGCAACTACTTGTGGAGACCTGGCATTCGACGGCGAGGGAAGACGTTCCAGTACAGACTGAATGAAGTCGGCGAGTGTTTGGGGAGTCAAGGAGTTGGGAAGAGACCACGTCTTCAACGTCGATGAGACGAGGGTGTGGTATGCCGTGGATAGAACCTCGTCCGCGGATGGGTCGGAAGGATTGGAATGGGGACCAATAAGGAGGTCACGACTAAGTCAAAGTCAGACGACAGCATCCATGTGAGGCCACCGAAGCGCACCATTCTGCTTCACCACCTTCCTCCCACCGTTCGAGACAGCCCCGGACAGTCGTTACGACGTCCATGAGCCGTATAACGAGGAGTTGGCAGGGATTGTGAGGATATTGTCTCCGTCCGTCACGGCGGCCTGAGCAAGACTGAGTTGTTTGTCCAAGTTTGGCAAGGTGCGTGGTCCACCAGCTCGGTTCATTTGATCGGGTCCTCGGAGTCACCCGCGATCAATCCCGCCCTCACAATGCGCCTTCTAAGTAAGCGCCAAACAGGTTCCAGCGCAACCGTTTAACGACTCGGACGCCTTCACTTACTCAGTACTCAGTACTGCTGCTTTCCCGGTCCGTCGCAGCATGCTACACCTTGCAACTTGCACCCAGGTCGGACCGACGGTGAAGACACTGAATTACATTCATCTGTTGGCCAGCTGACAGCCTGGTGTAATCGGCGCGGAACGCTCTGCGTATCGCCCAAGCTAATGTGGGGAGTTGTGTTCCTCCTTCCCACTCAAACTCTTCTTTACGCTTTCTATCTGAAACGCTATCAGACAGTCGTAGCTCGAAATCCTTTACCAGAGCGGACCCGTGGCCATGTAAATATGGCAAGGAAGAGCAGAACCTGGTTGGGCTTGCTTCCCTTCTTGGACTCGGTGGAACGCTCAGGAGTCTCATGTCTTCGAGACTAGCTTTCCCCGGTGTCACGCCGATCGCGTTTGTCTTATGTCCTCTCTTTCAGTTTACAGCTGACTGCTTGACCCACTATTAGTTTGTACGTTCTACGACGATGTGCCTCACGCCTCAAGAGCGAGCTTGGCCTCGCTCTGCACAGGATACCAGGCACATCTGTCGAGACCGACGTCGCATTTGTTGTGCAGATAGGTTCAAACTGTATCCGTGCGATGCTATCTAACGTTCCAGTCTTTCGCGTTGACTGAGTACGCATGACACGGACAGTGCCCCATGTTCTGCTGTCACAGATCACACCGCACCTTAGCTTCCCTGTGGCTTTGATATCCCTGGGTCCTACCGTGGCAGCGCATTTCTCCAGCATTCTTACAGTTTTGGCTTGGTTTTGGCAATCGTCCGAAGTATAAATGTGCCCGAGGGTCACCTGAAGCAGATGAGGGCCTCCAGGACGTCGTACCCCCACTGCATCCTACGCAGCAGATTCTGCTGACTGCACTCGTCGACCGCGCCATGTTCAAGTCTATTCTGTGCCTATCTTTGGCTGCATCTTTGGCCACGTCGCTGCCGGCAATCGGGACTGGTTTTGACGATGGTACTCTCGCCAAGGTGCAGGCCAACCTGCTGCAGATTGCTACACACAGGTGCGTCCTTCTTAAATCAAACTTATACCCTGCGCTGACCTTGCCATATAAAAAAGTTGGGAATTAGGAACGGCTTCAGAGGCGGTGACAGAGCTACTATCGCCCTCAATATCGGTCTTTGAAGCAGGCGCATTCCCGCCGCCGCCCACGTTGAATCCAGCCCGGGTGGGAAACACCACGGCAATGATCAACATCGCGACTACGTATGTCTTCCGCCGTGCTCCCACCCTGAGCTTCTAGCTGAGCTTCCTCCGCATAGCGTCGTCCGAAACAAGGACCCAAACAGTCCTACCCTGATTGACGGCGATGGTGCCGTCGGGGACCCTGCTAGTGCGCAATTCTATCAGCCCTATGTGGCCTGCATCGCTGATTGACGGTGTTGTAGGTTTGGGCGTCGCAGTGCTCATTGCAAATTGGACGCGCAAAGACCTTGCCGACAAGTCTTTCGACGTCGCTGACCGTGAGCAGCTGAATCACCTCATAAACGTCGCCCCACGAACTCCGGATGGCGCAATTTCTCACCGTGAGAGTCAGGTTCAATTATGGTATGTTCGCAGCCCTCATGACATCCACGGCGCGATTTGACCAGCGAGTATGACAGGGCGGACTTCGTTTACATGGCGCCTCCGTTCATCGCGTACTTCGGTGCCTTGCAAGGAGGAAGCACGGAGACGACGCTCCTGCAGCTCGCGTATGACCAATGCCGCTTGTACCGCAACTACCTGCGAGACGACTCTGGGCTATGGAAGCACATCGTTCTCGGCACCGGCCTTATAGATCTCACTCATTGGGGTACAGGTGCGCTCTTCTGGTAGGCATTAAACCATGAATGAGATGGCTAAGGTGACTGCAGGGAACGCTTGGGCTGCAGCCGGGATGATGCGCGTTCTACAGACTATCCGACACTCTAGTCAGGCGAAACGGTTTGAAAAGCAACAGACAGATTTGACGTTCTGGATCTCAGAGGTCGTCGCTGCCTCTTGGCAACACCAAGTACGTCCTCCGTTACTTCCCATACAAAACACCTCTGACATCACGTTTCAGCACATCAATGGCACGCTCTTTAATGTCATTGACGACCCGACGACGTTCCCCGACTCGTCGTCAACAGCTTTACTGGCCGCAACAACCTACCGTCTCGCCACCTTAACGAAGGATTACTCGCACATTTTCGCCGCGAACAAGGCCTTGGCTCTCATTCGCCATAACGTAAATTCCGAAGGCTGGCTCCTGGACACTGTAAATCCGGAGACGTTCAACACTACGTCGCCACCGGGGACGTTCAGCCCAGAAGGCCAGGCCTTTGTGCTATTGCTGCACGCTGCATGGAGGGACTTCGGAAAGTCTTGGTTGTAGGGGCGATGAAGCGGAGCCTTTCGAAAAGCCTTGCGGGAGGGCATCTAACTCCTGCATATTTCGTCATCTACTTACGATAGTTATTTAATATTTACAACCTAGACCACTCATTCGCAGTCCTAATCCCTATTTATGCATCGACCTTTCATGTGTTCGAACTTCAGACAGTATGAGAGTTGAACGTTGCCATCAGAACTGTATACATCACTATAACATTACTACAATACACGTATGAATAGTCCTCGCGCGGAAAACGAATGGACTGAGATAGGGAGTGGTGAGGTTTCGTCTGCTAATGAGGAAATGAGGGTATCCCTTGCTGGTTGATGTGTAGATTATGAAGAGAAATAACGTAGAAAAGGAACGGCAGCCTTACGCCTGCCAGGAGATATCCTCGACGCCATACATATCATCCTTCAGCGACCACAGCTCTGCTTGAGAAATCCTTTTGCATCCCACGATGTGTATGCTTCGTATCTTGCACGGCTGAACGATCTCGTGCGCCTGCCAGCCCGCGATGAAACTTCCGTTGGGCGATGAGACGGACTCAACGATCGCTTGACAAGCCTTCGTTGGCGTACCGACAGCTTGCACTCCTTTGAGACCCGCAAGGCTGTTGCCGCTGTTGCTCGGCGTAAGTGGCGCTTTCTTCGGTGTCCTGAGCGGACGTACAGGCCGTCCTGGCGTGGTACCTGACGGCTGCGGAACCTCGGACTGCCTCTTGCGAAGGCGAACGACCGACTCGAGACAGCGAAACTTGATGTCGGAGCAATCGGCAATGGTTAGCTGCATGAGGCGTGGACAGATCCATTTTACGGGGCTGAGGGCAGAGCGATCACAGCGCATACGCCCGGAAAGAGCGCATATGACGTTCCCGACACCTGACGTACATCTAGATGAGCTATCGTGAAATTACATAGGTAGTTTGCAAGACTTACCATGGCAGGAGTGGATAGATAACGTCTTCAGCGATTGCATGTACGACACCATGATAACAGCATCTTCCTTATTCAAGCTGAAGTGAGACAAGAGCCAGAGAGGTCAACTTCACTAGTCGAGGTTCGCGGAAAATCATCTCCAGTCTGGGGAGTTCAAGCCGTAAAGATGGCTGATGTTGACCTGGGAAAGGTTCGTACGACAGCTCCAGGGATTCCAAGTTTGAGAAAGTGAGCTTCTTGAGGGCGAGAGATATGGCCTGGATATCGGTGAATGATAGGTCTAGTCTCTTGACATGTTCAAGAAGGATGGTAGGAGGTAGTTGATACGCAGCTAGCACTCCGGGGTCCTGGAAACTGGGACGGATGGGATCTTCAGAGACTGCTTGCCAACGTTTCTCGTCGGCCCACAACACCAGGGTTTCTAACATTGGCATCTCTAGAATGAAGAAGAGCCGCCAGATATCCTTGGCAGGGGCAAGGTGCAATTCCAGGGCGCGCAGAGATGGCAGTACGACGGGGGCAATGGCGGTGGTGGATTTAGGGCCGTTGGTCAACATCACGTCCAGAGAAGGGTAGCCGCCAGCGAAAACCAAACGTTCCATGTGAGGGATGGTCGCCACATAGGAGCAGAGCTGAGACATTCGGAAGATTCGCGGCACTGGTCCTGCACGAGGAAGGTCGTAGGAGATAACGAGGGTTTTAACGCAGGGTGTCCTGTTTGCTAGACTCAATTCTGACACGCAGACATTCCGCAGAGTTATGGACTCGAGTGAAGGAAGGGGTGCGTAGCTGCCACACTTCAAGGACCTCGGTCGTGCATTCAATGGACCTTTCTGATAGGATATGTCGAGTTCACGAAGGCAAGGGAAGGAGCTGGTAGCGAGGCATATACAAATGGCGTCATATTGTGTATCCTCCCCTTTGGTCGACCAGGTCAGAGAGCGTAGTCGTTCTTCAGTTGGGGGTACCGTATGGGCTATATCTTGTATTGAGAGGAGAGGACGCGCGAGGGGTTGACGGTATATTAGGTCGACAGGCTGACGGCGAGAGCGTTGAAGGAAGAGCTTGTACAATCCCAGGCTCTTCTGTAAAGGGATCGTGGACCAGAGGGAAGACGCCTCGAGAGTGAGGGAACGCCAGTTGCGACATACTTGAGATATGCTCAAGGGGGCTAGCTGAATGGTAGGATAATCGCAATCATTCCTGAGTCGACCAGTAGACATAGCGAAGGCAAAGACAACAAGAAGGACTTCTGGCGGCAGGTTATGAATGGTCTTCGTCGCGCCAGTAATCTTCGCGCACCACGACAACAAGAGACTGCGTCGTTTTCCTACCCGTGCAAGCTCTTCCAGGCATTCTTTCTCCGCTTTCTCCAGTAGAATGAGTTCTTTAACGATTGTTGCCGCATCCAAGCCGTACGGTGGAGGTGTCCCCGCGTCCATGGTGCCGCCAGGAGTCGTTGCTAAAGTTACAGCCAGTCAAGATAGTGGATAGGATATACAAAGTTCAGAATAATGAGTGTGCGTGTATGTGATCAAGAGGTTGCGCATGTATGTTCGAAGGAGAGCGGTGGACAACTCACTCGGAGGCAGTCCGGAGGCGGAGATGCGTACGGCGCTTACGGGCGACGAGCCTGCCCGAGCGTGCACTTGCCAGGTTCATCACACACGACCATGGTCTCTCTCGCCAGGACAATCCGGTCTATGCGCCGAGTAGGCTTGAAGGAATGGTGGCATCAAATGAATGGAATAGGTGATGCCAAGTCTGGAGCGTTCAAGGGAAAGGACCAGTACGTCTCTCAACGCATACAAAGGCCTTGTGTCAGTAACTCTCCGAATATGATAGGTTTGGAAACCGTTACTTCGAGAACTTGAATCCCGAGGAGGAAATCCCAGGTCTGCTATATATCTTGCGATAATACTTCAAGGCGTGCTCACAATCTCTGGAAAGGTCGCCACCGATGGGTTGACTTTGCTCAGGTACGCTTTATCCGAGTAGTACATTCCTCGCCCCAGTCTTCCTAACCATGCGTCTGTGCTTTTAGAGCGACTTCAACGCGACCCAAGTGCCCGCAGAATGGCACTCGTGGCTTTCTCATATTCGCAAAGACCCACCACCGGAGGACCGGGTTATGCAGAACCTTTCCCCTCCGTGGAAAACGGTACGTACTACGCCTCTCTAGCTGTGATGCGAAACTTACTGCGCAACGTAGCCCTGGATCGAGAACCTCACAGGTACCCGCGGGGCGTACAGACCCTACAACACAACCAAGCCCAAGGTTGAGGCCTGGCAGCCCACCGTTGCAGCACGAGGAAACTCTTCATAGTCACATATTCGGAGTACATGGCCCTTGCTATACTACTGCAATATACTCCCTCCTTTATCCGTGTCTCTCTTGCCCGCACAGCATGTCCTCCACCACCATCTCAGCAATAGCCAGCGACGAGGTCAACCCAGGACTCTCTATACCCATCAACGTAATCATCGGACTGCTACCTCTGTCGCCACGCGACGCTCGACCCACTGTTAAGAAGTTATGGGGATAGTCCTTCCGGAACACAAAGTCGTGGAAGGCTCCTTCTGGCCCAACGAGCTTCGGGCGAATCCCACTGTAATCGGGCTGAAGACCTTCCAGGGTGATAGAATCTAGATATTCGGTGATGGCTTCATGCATCTCGTGTAGTTTCGATTCCGAGGGTAGGAGATGTTTGGCCCAAAAATCGGGGTCCACGACCTCGGTCCCGTCTTCATGCTGCTGAATGGCAGGCGGGTTCAACCATTCCAGGTCCGGGCCAAACTTGATATTCCCGTTCAAATCCAAGGTTAGATGGGTTCCTAAGGATTGGAAAGCATGGTGCGTCCTCCCTGTACCTGGGCATGGGTAGATGAGATGCGTGACATTGGATACACCGGGGCCGTGGTACGACGCGTAAGATCCCTTCCCGTAATACATAGGGATACGCTCTTCGCGGGATAAAAGAGAGTTGAGGATCATTGGCCCAGCAAGGCCTGAGGCATTGATGAGAGTCCTGACGAGCATGGAGTCGCTCTCTTCTGCATCTCCCGTGACAGTCTGTACGACCCAACCGTCCTCGGCTGCCTCCTCAGTAGGGTGTCCCTCGGTTTGGGTTGAGCCAGTATGGGGGTCTACGCGTACAACTCGCGTTGAGTAGACCAGGCTCCCAGATTCAGATTCAGAGATGTCCTTCTCAAAACTCTCCATGAGCGAATGTGAATCGACGATGCCGGTCTCGGAGCTGAACAACGCAGCAACAACCGTCTTCGATAAGTCGGGCTCCATATTGTGCGCCTCATCCTGTTCGATAAGCCTAGTAGGGACAACGGGGGAGCCTGTCTTGTTCGGATCGGAGTAAGACAGCCATGCTAGCTGCTGCATCTTCTCATGCAAGTTCTCGATGTAGGGGCGCTGGTGCTCCTGGGCTACAACCAATTTCCCGCACTTCCGGTACGGTACATTGTTGGCCTCGCAATATTTATACATGAGGTCTCTTCCTCGAAGACAGAGTCTCATCTTCAAGGAGTCGGGTGGGTAGTAAAGGCCTATTCAAAGCATGAGCTTGCTTGAGGACGTTAACTGTGATGGAGGTTTATACCCGCATGTACGACTTCGGAATTGCGAGCACTGAGGCAAAGGTAAGTCTTACGCAGGCTTGTGACAGTTTGCACTACTCACCTTGTTTCTTGACCAGCGGAGGTGTTTCGCTCAACGAGGAATGTGGACTTGGTCGGGAACCGCTGCGTTAAGCGGCGGGCAATTGCAAGGCCGACAACACCTGTTCATTCCAAGAGTCAGGCTGGCATAGCACCGCCATGTCCCAAGTGCTGACCTCCTCCGACGACCAGGTAGTCAGTTGCAGATTGCGGAGCCTGTGAACGACGAGTGACGTTCTAAGCTGCAGATTCGCGGTATGACACAGCAACTCACCTTGAAAGCATACCGCTTGTCGCCGTTTAGAGCCGCCTGCAGGCCTCGTATCTTCATGGCTCAAGACAGTATGTCTTTACGCGGTAGTAACCAGTATGAGCTTGTTGAAAGCGACATGTACATACCATTAATATTGTCATTCCGGTGCGGAACCGTGATTCCCGCACGCACGTCTATGAAGAGATGAACGCCGGCGTCAATGAGATCACTCATCCTTCCCTTTTCCCTTCATCTCCTCTTTCCCTCGCTTGATACTCACCACTCTACTCTACTCATATCTTCAACAAGTTATCCTGTAATCTTGCTTAGTTTTTGCTATGGCACTTCCTCTTCCCGCCGAGGTAAACCTAGACGAAAAGCTGGCGGCTTTTGACAACACGCCATTGTTCATGAAATCACTATCCGATGATGCTTTAGACAATCCCGTAGTCAGTGCTCTTCAGAGCCTAGCACATGAAGGAACACCAGATGGTATGTAATTACCCCCAATCCTTTTTTATTCGTGTTTTAAGCTTGGTTTACAGAGATTGCGCAGACTTTTAAGGAGCAGGGGAATGAATACTTCAAGGGAAGACGATATCGAGAGGCCTTAGGTTTCTACGGCCAGGGCGTTGAAGCGAAACCGTCCGATCTTTCATTACTCGAGGCACTCTTATGCAACCGTGCTGCATGTAATCTAGAATTAAGTGAGGCAATCTTACATCATACTTCTCCCTCGCTGCATTGACGGATGGCCTCCTGGACCGGAAAGAAAACTATGGCAATGTCCTCAGAGATTGTTCGAAGGCGATTTCTGTAAACCCAAAATCATCAAAGGCGTACTATCGCTCTGCTTCGGCTCTCGTCGCTCTAGAACGCTTCGACGAAGCTTTGGATTGCTGCGACCGGTGTCTCGCTTTCGACTTAGACAACGCCCCCGTGAAGGTGCTGCGGGAGAAGGCACTTGACTTGAAAGAGGCTAAAGAGAAGAAGGAGCAAAAGAAAGCGGAGAAGCTGCGTGCGGAGCAGGAGGAGAAGCTGCGGCTGTTGGTGAAATATAAGGCATGTCCTCAGCTGAGCTTCACACTACCCATGATGCTAACTTCAGTCTTTAGGAGAAGAATATCATTCCTATAGAAGGGTCAAACGCACCCGAGGTCGATTACAGGCCGCACTTCGATCCTGAAGACTCCACCGGCCAGACACTCATCCTCCCTACACTCTTCCTGTACCCTCAATATGCTACCTCGGACATCATCGCGGAATTCGTGGAGGATACACCGTTCTCCGCGCACATCGACAGGATGTTCCCACCAGCTGTAGCACCGCCCTATTGGGACGTGAACGGTGAATACTCTGCGGAGCGCGTTGTCGTCTACGCGGTCACCCAGCGGAGAAGGATCCTGAAAGTTGGCAAGAAGATGACACTGGCCGATGTCCTCAAGGCTTCGGCAGCGAAGCCGGGAGAGCCGCGGGACGGGTTGCCGCTGAAAGATGGTTGCCTGACTTTTGTCGTGTTGGCCAAAGGCGATGTAGAAAAGCGGTGGATAGAGGATTTCAAAAAGACACGAGACAGCTAACGATAGCGATTCTTTGACTGAAACGGTGGCATTAGGAACAGTAGGTGCGTTGGATCTGTAAATCTCATGGCCGTTACTGACCAGTTTGAGACAGACACTCAATGTATAACTTGCAAATATATACGATGTTACATATCCATAGTTTATCGGTGAAAAGATTATCCCCTACCCTTACTCAGACTTCGATGAATACGCCTGAGTAACGGACGTCGCGAACTACCTGTGCGCTTGAATGAAGTTACCTCCCGGTGGTGATGTCGAATCGTAACCCTCGGGATAGATCTTCGTTTTGGTCACACGCCTGGTATGTCCAACTACACTGGATCTCTGACATCTGTGACAGTGGTGCCTTCCCTTGATAGTCAGGATGCGGAGTCCTGAGCCAAGATGCCACCAAATCTTTTGGCGCCAGCCTCTGGGTATCATGGCATCTCGCCCACTCGTCTTCCTTACGACCGCCACCTTTCCTTCTCCTCGCTTCCTCTCCGAACGCCCTAGCATGCCACTCTTTCGTCTCCTCCCTACGGTCTTTTCATGGATTCTCTCCTTCCGTTTCACTTTAGCTGTTCAGAACATTACAATTGATGACAGGTGAGTAAGCTATCTAGTGCTAGGAACAGGGCTGACTTGAATGTTACATGAAGCGATATAACGCGCGTATTGTACTCGTGCGTGGCCTTACCTAGTCCGTCGACACGTTGCTCGTGACTGAATCGACTGCTCAGTCCTTCTGACGCTTGGATGAGCAGTCTGGAAAACAATAGCTCGTCATTCCCCGATAAGATGCAAGCTCATAATGGTGAGTCGGTTTTAAAACATATGAACAATAATTGTCACGACTCATTGCCTTTCTGCAGACAGTTGGCACTGGGGACCGCAAGGCATCGAGACTACTTCGAGTAACGCTAGCGTCTCCATATCATTCAGTGGTACAGGGATAGAGATATTTGGCATCCTCGCAAGTAAGGTAAATACGTAATTTCTTAATGCCTTGACGAGGAGGCTCTTACATCATTGCTAGATGTGGACCAATATATCTATCTCGATAAACGGCACAGCTGTTTCACCTTTCTCTCAAATGCCTCAAGGAGATGCGCTTTTCTTGTACAACGTGTCGCTGTTTTCCAACGACTCGCTGCCATCTGGTGAACACGTGCTGTCTTTCAGTAGTCCTCCTCCTTCGGATGTGGTGTGGGGACTGTGCTTCGATTACGCGGTGGTTAGGTATGTGAATACTTATTGCTCACGAGTCGTCAACCTTTTTCACGCGAGCGTACAGTTCGCCCGAATTATTTACGGCCACTTTACCTACCGAGCGTGGGAGTGTTGGTCCACCAACCGAGTCGAATCCAGCTGAACTCGTCAGTGCAACTGCCGTTCCACCCACGCCTTCCCTAGTTCCTGTCGCGCCAATGAGCGACTTCCCCAGTTCCTCGGTCTCAGAGTTACAATCAGCTTCTTCATCACCTTCTCTCTCTTTACCCACAGGAAGTTTAAGCCCTTTGGTATCGCATTCGCCAGCCACAGCCATGATCCCATTTTCTACTTCTCTAATTTCTTTTATTGGCTCCAATCCAACCTCTCCCTCTTCCACCAAACTTACAAAATCAGAAGGTTTATTGCGGCACGACTTTGCTGTGATCATCGGCTCAGCAATCGGCGGGGTCTCACTGCTCGCCCTCCTTCTACTTGTTTTTGTTTGCTGGCGCCGTCGAGCGAAAGCATCACATCTCCTGGTGGTCGATCCCTTCACGACTCCTACCACGTCGCCGAACACGGCGCAGGATTTTTCCAAACTTCCCCAGTCAGCCACATCATCCAGTCCTTTCCTTGCACGGCTATCTTTCCAAACCACCACCAGAAGCTCAAGGTCTGATCTAACGCTCACCGAAGAGATCTTTCCCCTTGCCTCAGAGGTAGCGAGTGTCTACAATCAGCTCGAGGCGCTGTCCGCCGAGGTCGAAGCACTGAGCAACCGCAACACTGTTGTTGAAGACACTACCAATCCCACTTTTTCTAACACCGTGCTGACTGGAATCGAACAATTGCGCGCAGAGGTCCAACGCCTGCGTCGCCACAGTGAACGCACTCTCGCTGCTTCGCCTCCTCCTGATCCCCTGTCTGCCGCCTCGCTTACTCCTGAAACCACATTCACCAACGATCATCCGCTACGCATGCTTCACGATCTTGCCCTACTTCGCGTAGAGATTGAAGCAATGCTAATCGAGCAGATGAACGTAGACTCGGCTGAAATCGAGCGACTTCCCAGCTATCACTCTCGCCGGGCGGCTCAGGTCCACGATGCAGAGGTACCCCCGCCTCTTCCAACGCCCACGGATTTCCAATATGCGAAAATGTTAAGCAAGTAGGCGCCAGCCGCGGACGATTCTTCTATTGCCTTGAATTATGCCTCTCCATCCATCCCTTTCTTGTGTCGTTCTTTCTCCTAGGCTTGGGCTAGCTGAAGTTGCACATTTGTTATTTAAATTCTGTCTTATATGCCGCAATTTTGCAGTTGCCCTGTTTATACTGGTCGAGCACCTTCGTTACATGCTGTATGCACCATGAGCTCAGATTTAGAAGCCTACCTGGTCGGTTGACTGGTCAATACCCGGTGGCTTTGTGGCGGGCGTTCAGTAACATTCTTATCTCGATCCGCTTGATCGACAGACGACCCCCGCAGTTCCGTTCGGAAACAGGCGCCTTCCGGGGCTGCGAAGCCGGCAACGGCAGCTCCGCAGACGCAGCTCTCTCAACCGACGGCTCCTGCCCTCCACCGCTTCGTTCAAGGTAATCATCATTTTCCGACAATACCTCTGAGCAAAGTAGTTCACTTCAAGATGGAAACCGAAAGTGGCACGTCCAGTGTGTCTTGGCTTTGGTCTAAGTTCAAGCATTATGTGCACAGCACTTGGCTCAGGTACAAAAGGTTACATTTCGGAGGCAAAGTGAGCTTCATCTTACGCTCCATCCTACAAATTCTTACCTCTGTGAGCCTCAGGTTCTCATATGGTCTCTCGCGCTCTTCTATGTCGCTCTGGGCACCTTCCTCATCGTTGTTGGAGCTGACCGGATTGCGCAAGCCATGTACGACCTCGCCCAGAAGATCAGTCACCTGCCGTTTGGCTGGGCGATCTTACTCGCAATGCTCAGTGAGGCGAAACATACAATTGCAGCTACCTTCCAAAGTTGCTTACATCTCAACCGCTGCAGTCGTAATATCCTTCCCGCCTTGTATTGGACATACTACGATCACTACACTTTGCGGCTTTGCGTATGGGATGAAGGGATTCTACGTCGCCGCTGCCGGTTCAATCTTGGGATCAGCGATTGTGTTCAGTATCCTCAGGCTGTTGTTCAGCAGGAGGTTGAGGAAATGGTCCCAGTCCAACGAGAAATGGCAAGCCCTAGAGGCTGTAGTGGTGAGCCCGCTGCTGCCGTGCACTTTTGCCTGGACTCTTACGTTTTGTAGAGCGCAAGGGGTTTGCCTCTTATCATGCTCATTCGGGCTTCTCCTTTCCCTCCATGGGTGTATGCGAATTCGCTATTTGCCGTGAGTCAACGATCATTAGGTCCGCTGCGTTATTGACAACCCTTTGATAGTCTATTGAAGCAGTCGCGCTGTGGCAATTCGTGGTTGCGACGGTTGTAGTCTTCCCGAAACTCGCCCTTCACGTATTTATTGGGTCAAGACTTGCCGCGCTTTCCGACGGGGAAACCCGTCGACGCATGGATACACGTCAGTGTTTCATGTTCGATGGTTGTCTTGTCAGCTTCTGACCAAATCAATAGAAACGAAAGTTCTTAATGGTGTCCTTGTTGGTACTGGATTCCTCATCGCCATCCTCACGAGCTGGTCAGTTTCCAGACACATCAATATCAGTCACGCTCTGACCTAAAATTTCACAGGATTATCTACCGCTCAATGCAGAAGCATATACGGCACCTGGATGGGATTTCGCCGGACATTGACGAGCTTGCGGCCGAAGCAGTGGACGAAGCGACCGAAGGGGCACCCCTATTGGGTAACTACTCCAACGACTCTCTCGGCAATGACGAGGAATCCGTCAGCACGATACGGCCTAATCGACGCTCAGATTCTGAAGAGGCATGAACTCTTTTGCGCATATAGACAGTCATCTACTCTACATTACATCATACTTTTCGATGGAGCAAGTGTACGGTATAGAGTGGAGGATCCATGTAATAATTCCGAGCAGTGTGCAAGTTCCAAGTAAATAACGCAGTCACCAAAGGTATGGATGGAAGCGAGGTACTCGTGCTGACTAGTAATAATGCAGGAAAAGAAGCGAAAGACTGGCTCCGATGAGGAACAACAAAATCCACTTCCGACCATCCCTTGCCCTTCGCCTGGCTTCCTTCAGCTGAACATTACCCTTCTCCACTGTCGCTGCAGTAGCTATAGCGTCTTCATATAGCTGCTCCGTCTGTTCCGTCTGCTTCGTCAGTTGCGCGACCAGCTCCATCTGCAATGCACTGATCTCCATGAGCCGCGACTCTGCCTGTTGCACCGACGCGAGATTGTCCTGCATATCTCGCAAGATGTTGGCGTTTTCCGTTTCAAACTGCATGATTTGGGACTGAGACAGTTCCAATTCGTCGTCGTCTTCTGTGTCGTCCAGCGCCTCATCGCTCACTGAGAACGACGAGGATTTCGGAGTGGAGCGTAGGCTGGAGGCTTCCCCCCATAGAAGGCGCGCCCATGAAGTTCGACGCGAGCGTAGATGCCCCGCCGAGCCAGCCGGCGGAGGGCGCACCGGCCTCGGAAGAGGAGGATGAGGATGGCAATGGATCTGGTCATGAACATGGCTTCGCGCGTTGCACCTGATCCCAGGGTCTTTGTACGCTCGAGCTGCCGCTTCATCCGTTCTTCTTGCATGTCTTTCAGTGTTTGGCTGGCTTCGGTGAGACGGCGGGTGAGGTACCACGTTATGCTAGCGTGATGAGCGGCGACGAAGTCTGAGGTGGCACTGGCTTCGTCTTGCCGTAGTCGTGCAGGAATAAATCGTGTGAAGGGATTCGATTTGCCCGCGACGAGCTCTGCACGTCCTGGAATACAATGGGTAGGTTGCGACATCATAGTAACTCCTGCTGTTGTACTCACGCTTTTCCAGAGTTTCCATCTCTTTGATTCTTTCAGAACATCGCGAAAGGATGACTCGGGCTTGTAAGTCTATCTGGTCTCGCTCTTCGTTGGTGAGATGCTTGATACTCGACCATGACTGCCCCTCAGGCGTGTTGAGGTCAATAGTGCGAGGTGCTGGACGAAACAAAGGAGCATTCCTTGCGTCAAAGTTAAGGTATGGCTTCCGTACGGAAGTCAACATGCGAGAGAGCGTGTTGATGTGATTAAGCTGCCCGAGGTCTTAGTCTGGGCAAGCGGGCAGCACATTTAAACATGGACATACGTACGACGTTGTACCCTTCCGTTACATACTCCTGGTTCAATAACTCCTGCGCGTCTCGTTGTTCCTCTGGCCCTCGTCTTGAAGAGCGAGAGAGCTTCCGTCGTTTAGCTTCTGGTATGCCCTGCTCTGTCTCTTTGAGCAGGTCGCGGAATTCTGTAGTACGGTCTCCGACGGCCATCTTAGAGAAGGGTGTCAAAAGCTCAAGTAATGCGTAGACTGTGAGATGTAGGTGAATATGCAGTGAAACGAGACAGTGCGGATTGTTGGTCTACGCAAGGTGCGAACGCGTGGGTGGTGATGCCGGGAGGGGCCCACGTGGGAGCCACGAGGGCAGAGCAGGACAGTATAAAAGCGCGTCGTCGCTGAAGCGTTTTCGCTACAGATTCTTATTCCACGACTTGCCGCATCTCTGAGGCTGCCTGACAAAGGTCTCCCTTATTAAATGCCTTACTGTTGTGGTAGACACTAGTCTTCGTTTGAGGCGTACAGTGCTCTCCAACCGCTGTCTGCCATAGTATATGACATACATACGTTCTCCATAGCAATACACATTTTTACCCTACTTCTCGGATACTGGAACGTAAGCTTCGTGACGAAACACCAAGTTCAAGCTTCAAGATTACGTTCAGGATTTGAGAGCACCACACAGGATGTTTTTGTCGCCCATCTAGCATGCACTGTACAGCCGGTAGATATGTTCGAGTGTGAGGATAAAGCGAAGGAAAGCAATACTGTTACAGACTAGTACACAACAATCCGATGCTATGCCTTCATTTTCACCGAATAGCCTCCAAGGTCTCCATAGATGTCACGCTGTTGCCACGAATGACCTATTGCAAGCAGGGAAAGGGTGAGCAATGCCAGCTTCCTCGTCTACAGCAGGGTGAAACGCACGACCGTGCCGATTGGATGCTTTTGCGCGGGTGTCGTCTCCTCCAATGCATCGTCAAGGACGAGGTTCAGAAACAGGTCATATCCGCGCAATGTTCCGCTGACCTTGCGGCCGCCTTGAAGATGGACGAACAATTTCTTGTCCATGAACTGGAGCCCACATCAGTCTGCGTCTTCGATGAGATGAGCGCAGATCTCACCTTCTTGAGTTCGGGTTGCGACGCTTTCGACATGACGTTGAGCTACAGATGGCTGGTAGCTGGGGAGGGGATGGGTGTTCTGCTGTGTTCTGGCTCCAGGCTCGCCGTATGGTTTGGCGTTCGCGTTGAGGCGCTTGTCTACACGGCGGGCACGTGGCAAACAGCCGGCATTGCCGTATTTGGATGCGGTACTCGTTCTGAACACACCTCCTCTGGTACAACCATCTCACCACTCTCACCTCCATACCCCATCACGGCCTAGAGACAATACTGTTATTGAACTTCAGCATATAAGCAAAACCTGCACTCATATCAGCTTAAAACATCAGTGATGTATGTGTTCGAATCAAGCTGTCACTCCTAAGCGTTCTTAAGTTGACAAGTATTGTTTAGACGAACACTATAAAAATCGCTCGTCTCACTCATACCGCCACACGTAGCATCTATGGCCTCCCCTGCCGTTTCTGCTCCGCCGACCGGAGGCACGAGCGCATCGATGTGGGCCAAGGAACCCGGCCCAACTCGGACAGGGCGGGGAGGTCGAGGCACCGATCCAAGTTCCGCCTCTGGTGGGCCTAGCAGAGGTGGCGCTAGGGGAGGAAGAGGTGGACGTGGCGGTCGAGGTAGTAGATCCGGCGCTGGTAAAGGAAACGAACGGAATGCGAAATCTGACGCTCCAACGAATAAGTCAAGCACGAATGGAGATTCAAGTCGAGCCCAGGGGAAATCCTCAGAGCCCCCCAAACCATCGGCAGCACCCCAGCCTGCTGCGCCGACGGTTGAAGCATCGACCAACGGATCTGCTAAATCATCCACGCGGCAGAGACCAGCTCGGAGAGTATCCGAACAGAAAGGAACGCGTAAAGCGGGGCCAACTCTGACTGTCGATCCCTCAGTGGCAGCTCCTTCGGATGCCTCTTCCTCTCCTTCGATTTCTCCTCGCACTCCTTCACGTCGGAAACGCGGTAGTACTCAAAGTAAGGCCAACCCACCAGCCGTCAGCGTTCCAGCTCCCGCTCGAAAACAATCCTTGTCGCAACAGAATGGGCTATCGAAAGAGAAGCATTCTGCACCAGTCAAAGACGTACCGCCTCATCTGGCACCTCCGCCGCTATCCGCGGGACCATTCGATATCAAACACGATATTGATGCTTTGGTAGAACGTGTCCGTGCTGTGGCCATGGACAGACCCCATACGCCAGGTAGTCATATTGACTGGGCTGGGGACGATGACGATAGTCTTCCCGATTTGGACGACTGGGGCGTCCCGTCTCATCCTATGGACTCACCTTCAGAGAAGTCTGACGCGAGTATAATCTCTCCCATTTTACAAGACACGCTGAAGCCTCTTCCGACAATCATTGATATCGAAATACCTACACCGTCGATCAGGTTGCACGAAGTCGATGAGGAAGTCCTTCGAGCGCGGGATGGGCTGGCTGACGGTGGGGATGAAACTCCCCGAGACGAGAAGCCGTTCTATCGTTCAGGAACACACACACCCGTCGGCATCCCAAGTGGGAACGCTGGCACGAAGGATATCGATGTGGGTGCCGCCAATCACCCCAGCATGTCCTCTGGGCCTTTCCGTTCTCCTTCTCCTGCCGACCCTACCACAGATGCTGCTCCCCCATCTAATAACGGGGTGGCAGCTTCCACCCATGCGGCCGAAGCACAGCAGCCATCCTCTGCTGAGGTAGCTTCCGACGGCTCTTCACCCTCTCCGGATCGCGGTCTCTCGGCATCCATTCATGCCATGCCGACTTCTGCTTCTACACCCACATACGTCGAAGCACGACCTCCCAGAGAGCGATTCAACCCCTCACATGGTCGAGCGCACACTGTTGGCCGGTTCAACAAGGCGGAGCACCATTCGGATGGCGACCGTCCGCGGAGGGGCGGCGGAGGCATGCATGGCCGTAACCACTCCACGCCACCAACAGGACCGGGAACTGCCCATGCGCGAACGCACTCGACGCGGCCTGTCATCAATGCCGACGCGCTCTCGAGGCTGGCGAAGTCACTCGGAGGTGCCCCCATGCGTCGACGCGAGAGGGAAGCCGCCACCGCATCTCCCGCCAAGGCCGAATGATATATTTTTCGCTCCATCTCTTGCCGTCTTAACCCTGTACTGATATCTCTCATCTGCCCTTGCTTTGATTTTGAGTTCCTTTCCGGTTGGTTACCCCGCCTGCTTTGATATACCGCTATACCCCTCTCCATTCCACTGTAACATTTGTGTCGCAAATCATATAGGGAGATGCGTTGCTCGCTGGTTATTGTAATACTTATACTCATGGGAAATAGAGCGCACTGCTTGTTCCGACTTATCTTGTCATCTGCGTGCTGGTGGATTTCGCGCTAGAGTTTAAAAACTGGCATGCTAGCAGTCCAGTGTTTAAGACCAGTCAAGGCAATCATCACAATTCGGAATTGTGAAAGTAAACGTTGAACAAGCTAGGTAAGCAAGTTGGTTCTGTCCTCAAGCCTCAAGTGCCAGTGTATGGCCTCAAGGAGTAGTTATCTTGACGGCCACGAAGAGGTCCGTGCCGAGACGACCTCAGCGGTCGCCCCCGTCGAGAATACATAGCTCAAGTCAACATACAATCCATACATCTACGGCAAAACCATTACAATGGACGGAAAAAATATGAACCTAGGCTAGAAATTACAGTGCAACGCGCAGTCACGAAGGAAACTGCAATAGGGCTTCCAGAGCTGCCCACCTGGATGTATGGAGGCACGCCCTGGGCTTGCTGGAGTCTGATCCTGTTACACTGGGTGCCCCAGGTGCGGCGGCTGCCGCGCAGTATTCACGCCAGGTAGCAGGCAGGCCGCGATAACGTGCGGCAGTCGTGCAAGGAGGGCACCGCGAACTCGCGAAGGTGTGCACGACGCACATTTTTGATGGCCCAAACGTTCTCGCGAGCTTATTCCACAGGTTGAGACCAAGTTGAGACCTTCAAGCAGGCTGGCGATAGCCCACTGCCAAGCCACTATCAGCCTCCGCGCGACCTTGGTCGACGGTATTGCGATGTTACTGAGGTGGAGGATCCCATAGCGGTAAAATACTGGTGGGCAGATACATAGCCTTTAGTTCTAAGCCCGTAAGTTGAGGGCTGCCAAGACGCACAGATTACGCACACGTCATAGGAGGCTTTGTGGCGTCGTGATCCGCCATCAGGTCCGTTATTCCGGTCCTCAGCACGTACGCGTAGTATGCGGATGTAATGAGTAGGCGTAGGAGGCTGCGAGCATTAAATGGTGAGGAGGGGACTCTGATAAATGTAGGTGAGCTTTATGAATGGCGAAAATCCAACATTTATTCCGAGCTGAAGTAAGACAGTTCTAGTCCTACAGCTTTTATTGGCTTCGCTCGACTTGAAAGATTAGACGTGATACCCAAGCTGACAAGGAGGTTTCGTATTCGTCCCTCCCACATTAAGGATACATCCTATTGACGAGTTAACTACCATGGGAAGTATACAAAAGGTATTACTTGCCGTTGTCGTGGACGCTCGCGCTTTAACTACGCCTTGAATATCGTCCGTCGGAGGAGGGGGTTGCATGGGAGCCACTACAAGCGGCAGCGTTGGCGACGACAGATCCGGTACTGGCAAAGGTTCGTGCCGAGGCTGAGGCTTGTTGCGCCGGGTCCACCACTCAGCACCAAGGGACCATTCGCTCTCGTAGCTGTATACGTTGAAGTCGAAGCGTGAACCGAGTGAGAGGTCCCGAGAAACGCGCGCGGCGTAGGCACCAGACATATGGCCCAGCATCGGGTTGAACATCGCCGTAATTGTGGTGGGTGGTTGTGATGGGGGGCCCTTCGGTGGTGTTGCCCCGTTTGCGGTGGGGTTCAACTTGCGCGGACGGAGGCGTGGCGTCCGGTAATGTCGTAAAGCGTATACCAGCCGACACTGTGTGCGTAGGCCTTGAAGTCAAGTCGGTACTGGCAATCAAAAGGAGCATACCTCCGGCACTCTTCTCCTTCGTACTCAAGTAGAACTCAGCACCTGCGGATATCCTACCCTTCAGCCCGCCCTCCATGGCCTCCTCTTCGTCCACCCTCTTCACTTTCGACTTTGCCTTGGAAGCGTCGTCCGGGGCGTCGTACGGCGTTCCGAGTTTACCGAAGTTGTGCATGCATTGGACGCCCCACATCTGGTCTTCGACGCTCCATGAGTACTCCGTGCACCACCGGCCGGTCGCGTGCTGCAATTTGAGGAGGACGTTGCTTGCAGCACCGCCGCTTCGCGAGCCTCCGTTTTGCATGTTCCGCCGGGGGTCCGAGATAGCCGCCACCATGGCCTGCAGCGTCGGGCTTACCCGCGTCGAGTAAATGGCTTCCAGGCGACCAGTTGGGACGTAGATTCTCCCGTATAATAAATAGTCTAGGCTAATGGTTCAGAGCAGGATGACATGGATGGATGGATGGACTGCGCTCACCTCGGTTCTGCACTCGCTCTCCCCCAAGCCATTCCTCCGCTTTGTCTTCCGGTCTCCGAGGCTGGTCATATACTCTGAAGCGTTCCACCATGTCTTTGATACGGACACTACCAGAGGTCTTTATATCCAGGTCGCATGATGTGAAAATGTAGCCCACTGAGCCGTGCAATGATGGCAGGGCACTCATGGAATAAGAGGTCTTGAATAGTGGATTCGGTGACTTCGAGATCCCGAACTTCAAGCCAGAAGGCACGTCAAAATCCAGTATAGCTGTTTATGTGAGAGTTAACTGGTATGTTGGGTAGTGTTCTATAGCCATGCCGCGTACCACTGGACGAACGCGTCATATGTGCGTAGAAGTCATCCTCGTTCCAGCCGGTCGCATTATAGTATCTTCGGATGACATAGGTTGCAAGCGGATGCATAGCGTAAATCAAGCAGTTACCAAAGTTATGTCATGAGATTTAAAGTGCTCCCAGCCCTACACGAAGTCGAAAGCTGAGGTTAGTGGAAAGAGGACGAGGGGCACCTGGGGAAATGTTTGTGAAGTGTGCAAGCGCTGGGCAAGCTCGTTCTCTATGGGCGTCTACACCAGGAGCAACTGCTTCCGTCCCACATCCATGTAACGGCACGTCAGAATGGCCAGTTTCTTTCCTCCGTCAGGGCCTAGTGTACCGGCATTCGAGTCGCTTCTTATCCAGGGGAAGCTGCACCCTACGGCACCCATCCATTTTTCCCTCTCCTACGTACTCGCAAATGACATCTCCAGGGCCGTATTACTTGCCCCTTCGCGCGTGAGGTTCAAACACTCGCTGAAGGCATACAACGACGAATGGATGAACAAACACGGCCGGGACGGTCGTACCTGCAGGGCTTCCAAACAGGATAGATGTTCTGTATGTCCCGCTCTCTCAAACGCTATCATGCACTGAGCTGGTGATGTCAGTTATCCACCCACGCCGGCGCACCTCACGTTCTTGCTCTCTATGTTCCATGAAGCTCTGTTCGGAGAACAAGACTTTCTGCACGGAAAGACAACTTTTGCGACGACTCCGACGCTCGTCGTTCTTTCCGAGCTCTCGTCCTTTTCGCCGAGGACCCCGAGGCCACGTACGAACTTCGCTCGTACTCCGTGTGCACCTACTCATGACCTCAGCGTTTCCTCGTACATCGCTCTCATCGCCCATGCATTGTCATGTGTGACCTCTCTGAGTGCTAAGACGTGAGTTGGCCCGCTGTATTCCTCGCCGCTGACCAACAGTGATGGATAGTGAGAAGCCCGTGGCGTTGGCAGTATTTGATTCAGGCGTCGACACGCTCCGCCTACCGCTTGTACGCCCAATCTCTCCCGACTTGATCGGGCAGCAATCCCAGTCGACACCATCAAATATTCGACGTGAATCTGTGGCCTACCTTCTCCGAAGGTACTTCCAATGGATAGGAACTGTGGAAGAAGGTAAGCGTTTCATGCAGCCCACAAACCTGAGACACTTCACGCATGTTTGCAGATGCGATGAGTCCTTCTGCTTGGCAAGAATCTGCGCCCTCTGTCGTCAGAAATTGCACCTGTCGCATTCAACGCGTCCAGATAGGGGAACCCGGAGGTCAGCAAGAAGATGCTGAAGAAGTTGTATGGCAATGGTGTGAAGAGGTTACCCCACACGGCATTACATTTTCTTGGTAGCACGCATCCCTTTTTGTATCCTAAGTGACGCATGTCTTGTGATGAATGCAGATTTGAGTATAGTACAAAGTCCAGATGAGCTATCATACATTGAGGCAATATGCAGTAGTCAGCGATATGCCTAGTAAGACATCGACCGCTCAATGATATCCGTTAAATGCTCCCGCCCATCCTCGCCTGCGACATCGCCGATGCCCGGCGCGAGGTCCAGCACCCTGCGCTGCGGGGCAACGTGCCCTCCACCAGCCTCGAAATGTCCGCGTTTGTGTATCCCACAGCCGTCAAGCCTCTCGGGACGTCGATGGCGTCGAGGAACTGCGCGATGGCTTCGAACAGGTGCGCGCCGATCGCCGAGTCCGGGATGGCGGCGATGCTGGGGTCTGAGGGCGTGGTGCGCTTGAAGACGGCGAGCGCCTCGCGGTGCCGCGACGGTGCGGAGGGCGCGGTGAATTGGAAGACGGCGGGGCCGGTGAGCGCAACCCTGGTGAAATGCTAGGTACAGAGGTAACGTTGAGCAGAGATGACACTTACGTGACACCATGGGGGATGATTGGGTGATCAACCTGGTATCCTGGATGCTGCCATTTTGGCCCCGTCTTGTTCAAGCCTGATATCTGGGAACAAAGTACATATACCAGGTGCAAAGGCATGAAGGTTTGATGACGCGTACCGGATAGCTGATACCATGGCAGAGGTGCACACCAGCGTTGCCGAACCCAATACCCGCGAACGATGAGGCGAGGCTGTAGGTCGGAGTTGCACATTAGCTTGGAATGTGAGGTTATAGGAGGTTCACCTACAGCATCTCCCTCATAGCCTCACGATCGCCCTGGTCTTTGGCAACGCGAGGAAGCATTTCAACCGTTGTCCTTAAAGCCCACATGGAGAAAGACATCAGCAACGGGATTGCTGCCCTGATATGCTGGTCGTAAGATGGGATTAGCAGGTCGAGGCGTACGCTCAGTATAGCTATGGGCCTGTAAGCATGGGAATATTGCGCAAAGCGACGAAAGACTTACGGGATAGCGGTGTAACTCTCCAGACTATGAAAGAGTACGTCCAAGCCGGCGCTGATGTGCAGCTCTGCAGCGAACACATGTAAGAATAAGACCGCATTTCCAATTTCTCAAGCGTACCTCGCGAGCAGGTACGGGTGTTGAGGGTGTCTACTATACCCAGTGTCGGCTTCAAGGCACGGTTAGCAATGCCAGTCTTGAAGTTCATAGAGGTGATGTCCAGGATGGCGGTCCCGGTCGTTTCTGAGCCAGTACCGGCGGTCGTCGGGACCGCAATCAGCGGCCGCAGTTTGTTCTCAATTGGGAGGCCCTTCCCTACGGGTGCGTTTATGAAGTCGAATAGGTCTGCGTCTTTGTACACCGTGAACCTATATCTGTGTTAGTGCGCGTTCTAGGCCCGCGGTAGGATGCAAGAGGAGCGCACAAATTGGCTGCTTTCGCGGTGTCCATTACGCTTCCTCCACCGACACTGATGAAGAAGAATTCGTGAGCCTGAAGATACCAAGTGTATTACTTGGACGTACGCGAGGAAATGGCTGCAGTCATGCTGCCGAGCCCAGGCGATGGCGTCTCGCCAGCTGGCTTCTGTGGGCTCTGAGACGACCCGGTCGTAAACTTCATAAGGCAGATCTTCCTGGAAATCGAGAGATTGGATCGCCTGCATTGCTGTTAACGCTGGCATGGTCTGAGTATTGGTGCACAAGATGCACACACCATCTTCATAGCGGGCAGGTGTTTGACGTTAGGGTCGGTGAAGACTCCGACCTTTTGACGAACGAATCTCAGTCTCAGATATAATTCTACGCTCAAGCAATGCATACCTTGGTCGCTTTCATGTTCTTGAGGTCCATACCCACCTCACGGGTGACGCCCTCGCCGAACCTCAAGTTCGCCGCCGCGACCTGGCACGCAGCGTCAGCACACCAGCGGGCGGGTCGCGCGACCGCCACGGACCTCGAACGCATACTCCTTCTCCGGCGGGGGCATGTCCACCTCCGTCGCGTACTTGCACATCTGGCTGAGGGCCTGCATCGAGTTGTGCATCCCGCCCGTGCGACAGCCGTGGCACGGGCACGCCGTGTGCTGCACGGCGGTGATGAGGCGACGAATCACGCTTCGGGATGCTGCAGGAGCCATGGTGGGTGGGTTGGACGTCGTTCGCGGTCGGGTTCAGGAGGCGGTTGGTAATTATACGGTCATGGGTGTCGATGGAGCCGAAGCGGAAGCCGGGTGTGAAGGGAGGGGTCACGAGAACGAGACGGTCTCCAAGCGGGCTCTGCACGTGGCCGTGCGCCAGACCGAGCGGAAAGGTCGTCCGAAACTGTGCAGCATTCGGACTTCACGTCGAGCGTTATCAGGGCGTAGTGGCGGTAGTACGCGGTGCTTGCTGGGCGTGGCGCATTCAGGACTGGAATGCGGTCGCTTCAGGCGTGGCAATCATCTCGAGCTCGCAAAGATAGGGCTATATGTCTGCATCCCAGGCAGCATATACCATTGGCAGGAGAGACAGCTGAGATAGACGGCAGTCAGAGCAGTACGCCTATACTGGCCACTTGGCGCAGTGTTGAGTGATATATGTTTGCTCGAGAGTTATTCCGAAAACATACACTGTTGCGATAGTAACACTCGGGGAGAACTCGGTAAGAAGGTTTGTTATCGTGGGAAGACCTCGCTGTTACGGGACGTTATCTGCGGTAACACCCGCTGAAGGGTTCCTTGAAACGATCATCCGCGAATAGCATGGAGTGCGATCAGCGTGGACGAGGCCTCGACTCTCCAGCTTCCGCAGGCTCGCCAGAGGACTCTTGTCCGCTGCCAGCTCTTGCCACCCCAGGTTCTGCGCCCTGTACACTGTCCTTACCGTCTGGCACTGCGACCAGACCCCCGCCTGTCCCTCACACGCCCGCTCGCTCTCAGTCGCTCGTTCACCCACCTGGTTTGGCCCGATACCCCTCATGAAGTCCTTTTCGCTCCCCCTTGCCCTCGCGCTTTACGGCTCTCTCGCACACGCGATCGTCTTCCCAATCACAAAGGCGAGACATGCCACCACGAATCTTCAGAAGAGAAGCGGAACGGCGGCGGCAACTGCCCGTCCAGCAGTGCTAGCGGCCGCCGCATCTAGCGAAACGCCGGGCTCGTTGGATACATCGTAAGTTTTGCGCGTGCTTCGCGGCCAGATAATATTGAAGGGGTCATGCATGGGGCAGAACCTATCACGACATCATTTACCTGGCAAATGTGAGTACCTACTCTGCTTACATTGGTTGGTTCCGCTGGTTGGACTGTAAAGTGTCCGGTTCTTGTTCTGGGGTTTCAGGTTACTGCAAGAACTGTTCAGATATCGTATCTCAACGTCAAGAAATGTCCTTGACGTGCTTATAACGAGAATTAAGCTAATTTATTGTCTTCAGATCACCCTTGGAGGCAGTGGTACGGCTTAACTATTGGTTATATACCTCAATCATGCCAATCTCAACTCGCGAATGGCAGACTATCAAGTACAGCTGGATACTGGCTCCTCAGATCTATGGGTGAAAGGACCCTCTTCGCCTCTACCCAACGCCAACCAAACCGTAAGCCTTACATTTGCACATAAAGTCTTCCGTGCGCTGACTAGCCGCAGGACACTACATATAACCTTACTGTCAGTGTCTTTGACTTGTATCCAGTGCAGTCGACTCATTATTTGCTCTAGTACGGCATTGGCTGGGCTTATGGTCATGTATCTTATGCTCCAGCAAAGTTCGCAGGGTGCGTTTCGTGTGCTGTGATTGCACCTTACTGGTTGAGCGTGAACATGTCTGCAGGATCTCAATCCCGTCCCAAGCATACTTGGATGTCTCACAGGCGAACAACCCCGCTCTGTCGTACGGCGCTTTGGGCATTGTGGGTCTCGGCTTCACGCAGCTGTCCACTGTGGACGCGCTGGTGAACCACACGGGTGCAAGCACCGGCCGGAGTCTGCTGTACAACGCCTTCGACGACAACAAGGATGAGCCAAACTACATTGCGTTCTCGTTGCAGCGCAGCTCAGAGCCCGATTCCGACGTGGAAGGGACGTTCTCCATCGGTTCGTCCAGCTGACCGTCTAACCCTCCGCCAGAAGCCCAATTGACGTGTTTTGATCAGGCGAAGTTGTCCAAGAGTACGCCTCAGTGCTCAACAACGATCCCATCCCCACCTGGCCCGAAAGCTACCCCTCACGATGGAACATCCTGCTGGATGCCGTCCTGGTGGGCAGCAAGACCGTCTCCGTGTCCAGTTCGGTGGACGGTGTCCCGGCGGGCAAAGCTGTCGTGCTTCTCGACAGCGGTACTTCGTACACGTATGCCCCCGAGGACGTCTGCACGGCCATCTACGGCGGCGTGTCTGGTGCGAAGTTCGACTCCTCTCTCGGACAATGGGTGGTCCCCTGCGACGCTGAAATAGACATGGCGCTTCAATTCGGGTGCGTTCTGTGGGAAATATGTGAAGGACTGTGTGCTTATGCCGAGAGAACAGCGGTCACGCTTACCCCATTCACCCTCTTGACGTGAGCCCGTCCAGCCTTACGGACCCGACCTCTTGCGTGGGAACGTTCATCCCACAATCTGTCGCCGTCGGCTCCGGAGAGTTGTACGTCATTCACACTCTTTTGTTTTTATAAGCTTCCCTCATCCGTTTATGCACAGCGACTGGCTAGTTGGCGACAACGTCCTGCGCTCGATCTATTCCATCTATGACTTTGGCGACTTCGACTCCTCGGGCCAGATGGGCAACCCTTATGTGAAGCTGCTCTCGCTGGTGGACCCCAACAAGGCTTCCGCCGAATTTCACACGCTGCGCGGTGGCGCCGCGGCGACCAACATCACGTACAACGCCGCGAACTCGACGAGCGAGACCTCGACGTCGGGCAAGACGACGACGCTCACCGTTTCTGACGACGTCGCGCACACCATCACGCAGATCGGGACGTACCTGCCCGCGGTGCTCGCGATCATGGCGCTCAACGCCGTCGCCGTCCTCGCGCTCGTCGCCGCCGCGATCGTGTACGTGTGCGCCGCCGGCGCAGCAAGGGCGTGCGCACGCGCAAAACGCCGGGCCGGATGGACCCCATGCCGTTGAACCCCGTCGGGTCCGTGTCGTCGTTCAGCATGCCGACGCCCGCCGAGCACACGTACCAGCCGGTCTCGATGGCGCTCACGGAGGACACATTCGTGCCGCCGTCGCCCGCGTTCCAGAAGGAGGGCACGAAGCTGCGGCCGATGTCGGTCGCGTGAGGCGTCTACTGCGTACACGTCTCGCCCCGCAGTTCGAGCGGACGCCTCGCCCGTGGGCTGGCTACACACGGATTTCGCCTCTCATGTTTTGGAAGCATGCTCGCTTCAAGGGACTTTTTTTCGCACGTCTGGGTTGTTGTCACTGCTCATATAATACGTTTACGTTGCTCCGTGTACTGTCATCTTTCGCTCAGAGGATTTAGGCTTGTCAATATACTAGGATATACGCATGCATCGCCATGGATGGTCCGCGGCGTCTTGCGCACGACACCGGTACGTGCCGCCGGAGGGGCGTCGCTCGCACGATGCGCGGACGCAGTGAGAAACGAAGCGCGGAGGACGGTGTGGGAGGCGTGTCTACGGTGGGGAGCGCACCCTGCGCCGTGGAAAGCTGCAGCACGGATCTCGTCGACGCCGCCCGTCGCGTACACGCCCGGGGCGGACGGCGCCGACCCTGGATAGGCGTGCGCGCTCCCCGGCGAGCCTTTTGTCTCGCGCGAGCCCTCCGGCAGCGGCGGGGGCGCCGCCACTGATCGAACGCGACTGCCTCTACGGACGCCACGAACGTCATGCGCGTGTGGCTGTGCGGGCGACGCGCCGCGGGGGACAACCATCCGGATGCGCAGCGGGAGGCTCCTCGGAAAGGGCGAGGCGACCCAGCGGCGCGCGACCGCCGGGAGCGGCAGACGCGGTGGGCAGCTCAGGGCCGGAAGCTTGTCCTGAGCATGTACAGAAACATGAGTGCGAGCGGTATGATCGGACGGCCCGCGAACCTCCTTGCCGTGCGCGGGCAACCGCGGGGCTGCATGCAGCGGCCGGCGTGCCTCGTTGTGGGCAATGGCGAGCTCGGAAACACGGCCTGGGCGATAGATTGGGCAGGCAGTATGAACGTGTAGGTGCCACGCGGGGTCGAATATGCGCCTACAAATATCTGTCATCGCCTTATGCGACGAGGAGAAGGCGTGGGCGCACTCGCCACCTCGTGTCGATATATACGCTGCTCATGATCGGTCGCATTCCTACCTTCTGGGTCTTGGCAGATCAAGCTTCAAACTCTAGGAGCTAGAAATTTCTGGTTAGAACTTCTGTGTGGGCAATTGAAGGCTGACTTTGCTCACCATGCATGCACAACCACAGGTGCTCGATCCTGTGCAAGCACGCGGAGTACGTGCATTGATAAAACCACAGCAGCTGCAAAGATTTGCAAAGCGCACGAAACGTCCTTCATGCCTGCCTCGTGCGTGGCCAAGGTGCGCGACCGACATGCGTATCATCCGCTGGCGGTGACGCTTTGGCTCTGTAGGACCGCAGTTGCTGCTTTCGGGACAGACGCTGCAGCCTGGTGCAGCCTCTCGACCTGCACCGCAGTCGAGTAGGATTATTTCCGCCTCGCACGAGGAGCTTGAGCCTCGCCTTGCCTGTGGCGGCAGGGATCAAAGACTGCCCGATTTGGGCTGTCGGGGTCGGTGTGAGCGCCACGTGTGCTGGGCCACATCCGCCCGTCCCTAAATGGGATCCTAAAGGACGGGCAGTGGTGAAACCGCCGGAGGGGGCGACCCTGCCTGATTGCCCCGTCTTTGTCCCCGTATGCGGCAGCCCGAAAGCGTTCGGTCTGGAGCAGACCGCACACACGATTTTATTCCTGCGTGATGGGCCCGAGCCGGCCTCGTCGCCGCCTGCCTCTCCTGGTATGCGCACATTGACCCCTATGGGCCCGTTCCAACCAACCCTAATCACTGCCAAATCCTACAGATCCCGTGTCGTCACCGTGCCCCGCTGCCAATCACCTCGGTTGCCAATTCTGCACCAATACAGTCGCCCCAGGCGTCCGCCCCCTCTGCACGGACGCCTGGCGTTTCAGAGCCCCCGCTCAGCTCGGTACAGCCTTCCCAAATCGCGCCGTTTCCCGCTCATTCATCCGACAAAGTCTTGTCGGATCTCATCTTACGGAAGGCGGTATAACAAAAGGCTGCCTGTCAGGGTATGTGGCCACAAGCCATCCGCGCTTCTTAAACCGTCCACCGCGCCCAAAGATGTCACACACCCCCTTATTGTCCGCGCACGATGAGCTACCGACTCAAGCCCCTCCACGCCCTGCTGCTCGAGATGCTCAGCCCTCTCGCAAAATCGCAGCCGCGTCGCGCTGGCAACCCGCCCCCGCCTGCGACGAAGCCCCCGCCGGCGTTCGAGAATTCCAGCATGTCGCTCTATGAGGCATGGCTCGCCTCGCGGGCCGTACCTACGACCAAAGGCGTCCTCTTGACCCCCGGGGCCCACCGGCCCATGACGCGGGAAAACATGAGCCGTGCGGCGTACATTGCTCGCCGGGCCTGTTTCGACATCCTCTCGCTCCTGTGGCGGCTCCACCCGCTGCGGGTGCTCGCCATGATCGCCATGGACCTCTGCAAAGGGCTGTTCCCCGCCTGGCGGGCGTACTCTCAGGCCCTTATCATCAACGAGGTAAGCCCCTTTTCGCGATTTCATACGATAACTAGCCTGAGCCTATTAGTTCCAATCCCTGATCTCGTCAAGAAATTTCATGTGCGCCCGGGTGTGCCGACTTATCGCCACTGAATTGCTGCGCGTCGTCTTCGAGAGCTACTTTGACTCCTTCGCGTGAGTTGCTAGCTGACCGTTGCCCCTCGCGATCGTCTGACGAAGGACTCACGCCCAGGACCGCGAATGAGGACATCGTGCAGAGCTCCGCCCGCTTTGCGATGGAGTACAGACAGATGGCGCAGCGCGTGAGAATGGACGTGCCCACTCTAGCGGACCCAACCGTCCGGGACTTGTTCCAGGAGTCGGACCTCTTCGTTCGTTCCTTCAGCGGCGTTGCGAATTTCGGGCTGTTTTCCCCTCTAGACCTCCTCCGCATTCTGACACTCCTCTCCGAGACCGCTTCGCACATCGTGGTTCTGTGGACCCTTGCATCCAGCCGGTCACATCTATCACTTCTCGCATTTTCCATCATTTCATACATCTTACCGCTATTAATATCCTGGTGCAAGCAGAGCACAGCGGACATTGACGACTATCAGGACGGGAGGACAGCTCGCGCGACCGCGAAACAAAATAAAATGCGGGGGATGGCGCAGAGCGACTCGTACCGTCCGGAGGTCATCTTATTCGGCCTTGGCCCCTGGATTCTAGACACATGGGCACGGGCGAGGAAGACCACCCTGGGGCTCGAGCAACCTCTCCCTTCCTCGGAGGGGAACCTGCTGGGTGTAGTACTCTCGAACATCAACACAACCGGCCTTCTGGTCGCACTGCAAAACGTAAGTCTGACCTGATGATCACCCGGTGCAAGATTGTGATACCCGTCCTTCCAGATACCGGTCGTTCTCGCCATGCAGTCATCGTCGAGCACCTCGGCTCGTACACCCTGTGCCGCAGCTCCGTCGAGTCCATCGTGTTTTCCTTGCGGCAATTGGTGCAGCTCCTGCGGATGGCATTCCAAGGCGTCTTCCTCATGGGGGCTTTCTCCGCCGCCATGGAAATTCAACCGAAGCTGCAGCCGAAAAAGGACACCCTCGTCCAGTTACCAAGAAATCCTAAAGGCATGAAGATTGAGGCTAGGTACGCGCCAGTTTACCCCGCCCCCAGTCGACCGCTAATCATTGTGCTACAGGAACATATCATTCTGGTACCCTGGTAGCCGGGAGCCCGCCGTCAAAAACGTCAGCTTCACGCTGGACGCCGGCGAAACGCTCGCCATCGTGGGCTACAACGGCTCAGGTACGTCGTCGCGCCCGCCCTCCTCGCGGGCCCGCACGCGCGCTGACCGGCACCGCGCCAGGCAAATCGACGCTGGGCAACATCCTGCTCCGCATCGTCGACTTCCACGAGGGCGAGCTGCGCGTGGACGGGTGCGGACGCGCGCCGGTGCGCGCCCGCGGAGCTGCACGCGCGCGAGCGTGGTCTTCCAGGGCTTCGCCAAGTTCGACGCGTCCGTGCGCGAGAACGTCGGCGTCGGCTTCGTGCCCTCGATCGACTCCGCGCCCGCCGTCGACGCCGCGCTCGGCCTCGCCGGCGCGCGCCCGCTCGTCGCCGCGCTGCCGCACGGCCTCACGACGCACCTCGACACGGTGGCGGGGCCGGGGCCGCGCCCACGGCGCCGCTCGCGCCGGGCTGCCAGCGCGGCCGCCCCCACGGGCTGTCGGGCGGCGAGGTGCGGACCTGCGTGTGTGCTCTTTCGCGTGGGACCGTGCGCTGACGAGGGCCGTGTAGTGGCAGCGGATCGCGATCTCGCGCGCCTTCATGCGTGCCCACAATCCCGAGGTCGAGTTGCTGTTGCTCGACGAGCCGGTGAGCAGCTGCGTTGGCTTCCGCTCTGGCCAGACGACTTACGTCGTTGCAGACATCCTCGCTCGACGCCCATGCACAAAATCGGGTCTTCGAAACTGTCGACGAGATCTCACGCTCGCCCACGGGCGAGCGGACGAAAAGCGTGATCTTCATCACGCACAGACTGTCTACTGCCCGTCGCGCGGACAAGATTGCGATGATGCAGGGCGGGGTAAGCACGCCAGCCACCGTTCTCCTGTCCCTGCTGACCTCGACTCAGACGATCACAGAGTTTGGTTCTCATGAAGAACTGTTGAGACTCGGCGGGTCGTATGCGGCCCTGTACCACGCGTCCGTGTGAGAGAAGTCGCCTCCGCCAACTCTATCAGATTTCATTATACATTGCGACGTCTCAGTGGATATGCTACATATACTCATCCCCAGCTAATAGATAAGTGCTACATCATGATACATTAGGTTTCTTGTACGTCTATGAATAATGTCGCGTAGAGTATGTCATGATGCCATCTTGCACGTACGCGTCGATGCCGCTCGATTCCAGCATGGACAGGTGACCGGGCCCGCCAAACGCACCTACCAGCAGGCTGCAGTCTTTCACCGCCTGGATGAGGGACGGAATCTCGTGCTGTGTCGCGGCCTTAGTGCGGAGTCTATCCCGATCTATGGGGGCCCACTCACCAAAAACTCTGCATCCAACAGCAGACCGAGCAGGTTGTTCGTCTTGCAAACCTCGACGGCGCAGTGCAGGCTGGACATGCGGTAGTCCCGCGCGTCTCCCACGCTCAGGGCGGTAGCGCTGGGCAGGTGTGGGCTCCGTCGCCCGCATTGCGAGGCGAAGAATACGGGATCTACCGGCCGGCGAGTCAGTCCCCCAAGCACACACGCGCACACACACCCCCTCGCACTCACAATTCGGCTGCTTCCAATTGAGGGCCGCGCAGACGTCCGGGGAAAATGACGTAAAAACCACGTTGCGCCGCCCAATATCGCGGCCCTCGAGCGAGGTGATGTCGTAGATCGTGCGCAGGACGGCGTTCACCGCGTCGTTGAGATCGACCTGATGGCCCAGCATCCCCTGGTCGAAAAAGGCAGACGGGGGTGCGCCAGTTCCAAGCAGATTCCCAGGTTGGCGGGGATGATCTAGGGACGCCACAAGGTAAGCAGTGCGGATAGCCAGTCAAAAGCTAAAACACACCTTGAGGAGATCAGACAGGGCCATCATGGAATGTACGACGGCGCTCTTGATCTCTTGCAGGGAAAGAGACGCGATATTGGTCGGTAAGGCGCGTCTGCCGCGCCGCTCCGCAAGAGCCAAGAATTGAGTCAACGTAACATCAGCCACGCCGATATCATACGCCTCTTCCGGCAGCCGCCATTCGGAGAATACGACCGGCTGAAGGTCCCGTGTAACCTGAACTGTGATATACAGGAAGTTTCCGTTCAACGACGAATGTGTTAGAGAGTGGCCAGTCGCAGAGACCAGCCCATGTACAGAAGGGGACGTTTGTGCAGAAGCTAACGACCGGGTCGGCGGTGCAGCGCGTGGGGTCGTCAGTCTGGCTGCCGGCGTCGATACTGGTGTTGCAATCGCCTTCCAGTACGTTTCCACCGCTCCGCCGATCTCAAGTGTAACGCCGCTGAACGGAGTGATGACGTTCACTTCGAAGGACACCTGGAGATTCATACTCAGATGCCGTTTGTATTCGACCAAGCATATCACTCACCTCTCCAATGACATGTAGCCGATGATCGAATATCGGCAGTGTCAGCGCCTCCGTGCTTTTGCCCGAGCCGAGCGACGACGGCAAAGACGCTGCTCGACCAACAATCTTCGTGCCGAAATTCGGGTAAAGCGAGAACTCCAAAGAGAGCGCGTTTATGGAAGGCGCCTGGAACGTGTACACCGTCTTTCTCCTCATCTGTGAACGGCAGCGCCACGCTGAATGGAGCGGCCGTGACCGCCGGCGAGGCGGTGACGACCAGCTTCAGGCGAGGGGACGTGTGCAGATACCTCTCCGTTCGCTCTAAGCCGCTGAGAGGAGGCCGCAGACGCACAGCGCTGGACGGCCCAGCAGCTGCCTCTCCATAGCGCGAGGTCTGGTGTCCGATGGAGATCTGGACGAGCGTGTTTTTGTCGAGGTAGTTGTGCCCGTAAACGCGGTACGGCATCATCGGGGGCGGCAGTGACAGGGACGGGATGGCGTCGATGTCGGACTCGGCGCCTGTGGACTGTGTATCTGACATGGGCGACGGGTGCGCCAGAGGGGTGTGCGCGGCAGTGTACTTGAGCTTTGCCTCCATGAGCAGGGATACGCACGTGTGATGCCCATACCACGCCGCGTAGTGCACCGCAGAATTCTCCAGTTCATCTGTGCGGTCTGGCCGGCTTCCCGCCTCGAGAAGGACGCGGAGGCATTGCTCGTGGCCGTACCGGGCGGCGTGGAAGAGGGGCGTCCATTCATTATACTTGTCCGGTGCGTCCCAGCCTTCTTGACCAACGAGTAACTGGCAGATCTTGTCGTGTCCTTCTTGTGCTGCGAGATGTATCGGGCACTCCCCGTTCGTATTGGGAAGGCTTGGCGCACCATACTGCAGTAGCAACACAACAACGTCGTAGTGTCCAGAGCGAGCAGCAAGAGACAGAGGCATGAGATCGCCATTTAGCACGGTCGCCTGAGGCAGACACACGCCCCACTTCCAGCAGTACGCGGACGCATTCCGTCGACCCTCTCAGCGTAGCGTAGATCAGAGGCGTGCAGTTGTCGAGGTCGAGTGCGTGAGAGTCGAGACCTTCTTCAATCAACCGACGGCAGACGGCAGAATGTCCATTCATGGCAGCGTAATGCAGCGCAGAGCGGCCGTATACATCGGCTTTATCGCGCTGGACGCTATTCTGCAAGCACAGATCGACTAGACGCAGGGCCCCTACGCGCGCCGCCTCATGAAGGCACGTGCGACCATTAATATCGTCGATGAAGCGGTAATCGAAGGGGCTCGAGGTGGAGGCGAGGATCAGGTCGGCGAGATCGACAGGTGCGTCGATGATGGCTTTCCACAGGATTCGAGTAACGTGCTCGCGACCTTCTGACGACTGTGCGAGCGACTGAGAGAAGCGCACCACGTCGCGCAGCGCCGATTCGTCCCTGTCTGTGACGGCCTTTCGAAGGGTGCTTTCCAAATCGTTGAATGGTCCAAACTGATAGCCATCTGACGGGAGGTGTTGATTGAACAGAGCCTCTTCGCTCACGGGGGCTTCGTATGTGACACCAACGGTTAAGTCTGTGAGATCCAGGAGGCATGCGGCCACAGTATCCGAGAGTTCCGAGATCAGCTGAGAAAAACCATCTGTCAGTTTCTGCGGCTTTTGAAAGCGCGGGTACAAAAATAATGCACACCTGCCGATTGAAAACCGGTTGGACGTCCACCTGCCGGGCGAGATAGAGCTCCTTGGTACTAGACTTTGACCTTTTGTCCCACTTCTTGAGAATTTTCCGAAACCTGTGGCGTTGATCTCGACGAATTGCTGAGAGAAACGTAAGCTCTGGGGGCTGTGAGACTTGCGGTCGCAACTGTACCTGCAGCTTTCCCAGGTCCCGCTCCAGTAGATGAAACCCTTCTTCGACAGCGCTCCATTCGACATGATCCCTCGTCGAGTATTCATCTAGGGAGTCCAATTGCACACGCGAGGCCGCAGCCCGACGCTTCGAAAGCAGGGTCTCGAGCCGCCCCTTCAGTTCGGCCTCTTTTTCCAGGTAGAAGGCATTGATCTGATGATAATCTCGGCCGTCAGTTACAGCGAGCGTGGTACATGAACTTGCTATGCGCACCTTTTCCAATTCTCGCTCCAGCTTGAAGAAGAAGGCTGCTTTGTATGCTTGAAATTCCCGGCCCCTTTCGTCCTCTTGACCCAGTCCAGAGGATAGAAAGGGCAGTTGCGGCAAGTCGGATATGGGCGGTTCTGCTGGTAGATTGTCAGAGATGCAGCAGACTATGAAATGAGTAGCATATAGCCTACCGACAGCGATATCTGCGGCCTCTGAGACGGGCTTGTTAGTCTCAAGAGACGAAATAATCTTCTTGAGCGACTTGTAGTCCAGATAATATTGAGACCATCCTGGTACTTGATCTGCTTGGATCTGCTTCCCAAACTACACGTACAAACGCGAAAGGTACAATGTCAGCGTGCAGGTATGTGCGGTGTGAGTACGCGGGGTATTGACCTTCATTTTGACGGCGCTTCAAGCTTGTGAAGACACGGCCGACGGTTAGGGATTGTCCCACTTGTCGTGAGCAGGTCGCGAGGGTAGGCGGGCAGAGGGGCGAGGCGACGGTACTAGAGTCTTCATGGACTGAGCAGGAGGGGCATGTTATGCCTACTGTAGACCCAAAGCAGTCGAAGCTGAAGCTATTTCCACGTGCGGCCCGATTATCTTTTCGAGCGAACGGAGATCCTCAAATCTGATGCCACGAACGTGCACACCGATCGTCCAACCACAGGACGCCCAGCGCCGCCTGTCCGGTCGCACTCACTTAGACTCGCACAGAATATTCAGACCAATATCTTTCGCAGCTGCCACACCCGCGCGGGGAGCAGCGTTACAGGACACTTGCTGTGCTCTTGCACGTACTCGTACGCACATTTGTAGCAAAACACATAGCCAGACGGGAACGCAGTCGCATTCGCAATCGCCCCATGACAGAGCCCACACTCCCCGTACTTGGTCTCTGCAATCGACAGGCCCCGTGGATGAGGGAGGCAGCAGGCGGGGCGCAGGGACCGCAGGACCCAGAGGTGAGACTGCGAGGGCACGAGCAGGGGAATTGGGAGAGTACCACCACTCCAGGAACCTGATGAAGAATATGGCGGTCGGGAGAAGCACCTTGAGGCTGTCCAAAAGGAGGCGAGGTGACGAGAGAAGGAGTCGCCGCACATTCGCCAGTAGACCCTGCGGAAGGTTTGTCGACAGCGCCTTCTGAGAAGCTTGCCTTGCCGCAAGCTGGATGAAGTCAGAAGTGACCAACGCGGGAGTAATAAGAGAACTGACCATGTCCTCTGCCCCCACACGACGAATATCTACACCAACCCATCGTAGCCACGGCCGATAGAAAGGGCTTTTGTCAAAGAGGTATGAGACATTGCACACTAGCAGCCAAACTTCGAAAGCCGTGTTCAACCAGGGGTATATGGTCTTGAACAGTCTGCGCAATTTAGCGGCAACGGTCTGTGCACACATGAGGTTATTCACGTCAATTGGGGAGTGCATAGAAGCGCACCTCCTCCGAAAGTAATCGCGTCTGACGATGTATCGCACTGCCATCCATGATATCATGGTCTATTCCACCTCCAAGTGCCTCGAAGTAGTCCGCCGCTTTTGCTCTCAAGTATGGCAGTCCAATCTACAAGCAGTGAGAACGGCCAGACTATCAACAGGTATTTGGACGCACCAAGAATATCATCGACCTCCATATCTCCTTGGCACGCAGCTTCTCCTCGGCGAATATTCCGCCAACAGCCGCGCGTGCTCGCTCAGTTTCGAAAAGAGGGCTACGCCTTCGCTTCCAGACCGTAGAAGTTCTCAGCAAAAGAGGCACCTGCGCTGTATCAGACTGGCTCACACGACTATAACTAAAGTACTCGCCGTGCTTGCGCAGATAATGGCGCTCTACGAAGAACATGAGCGTTGCATAGAACTCCTCGTGCTTGTTCACGAGCCGCAGCAGGTACCTCGGATACCTCTGCGCAAACACCTACGCGCATCTAGCATGTTAGCAGGGCGGAGAGAACCCAATGCAAGTCCCAGTGCGTACCGAGAGCACATACTTCAACGCCGGCTGCAGGAGGTCGCGTAGCTGTTCTTGGGCGACAAGTTCAAACAACGATGGCTTCGACGGATCGCCTCCCACATCGCTGAAGAACTCCATGGGCGGAGGGTGGCGTAGTTGGGAAACAAGACATGGTCGCGCCTTGGCGGATGCGTTTGCGTGGGCTCAGCGTCGGGCGACTATCACCTCAAGCGAAAGCGCTCTATTGCCGAGAAGCCAATCCGGTAATATTTACGTCTGTAAGTATTGTCAGAACGTCGGAATAGCTCAGCTGGGAGAGCAACAGACTGAAGCGTAGTGTTTCATCAATTCTGGAGGTCCCGTGTTCAATCCACGGTTCTGGCATCATGTCTCAGTCTACGTGAGCACAATTTTTGGGTGTATATCTCATTTTGTCATGTTACTTTTGCAAGTACGGGTACCAGTCAGTGACTCAGGAGTCAGTGGCAGTCATCCTCAAGTCTCAAATTCAAGTTTCAAGAGTCAAGACCCAAAAAGCAAGACTCAGGCCTGCCTCAAGGGGGAGCGCTGTGTCTGCGATATGTCCTCGTACGTCTCGCCCGCCACGTGCTTTACTATTCCCGGTTCTCGTCGGTTTTGTTATCTCTGATCTGTTCTGCTTGACTATGCACTCCCAAGTATCCAACCCGTATACATACACCACAGATGAAACCTACACCTGTGTACAAACGTTCATACCTTTCTGGAATATTTGAGGCGCATGCAACGAACTTAAACAAGACGATTTCCTCCATCGACCTCAATTCGCTGACCGGTAATAAACGAGCACCTTCCGATAGAAGAAAGTAATCAGTAGGTGTCATGGGCGGCGGGCAGTGAACTGAGCGTACTTCATCAGGAAGAGATACGCCTCTGCAATCTCATCCGGCTGCCCGACGTGTCCAACGAGCAGTGACTGGGCGACCTTCTCAAACATGGTCTGCTTCGCACTCGGGTCCATACCATCCCAGAGCTGCAATGCGTAGATTGAGTACATTCAATAAAAAAGTATAAGCAGCTGTTCGTACCTCGGTATCAACTGCACCGGGACAGACGGTGTTCACGCGCACCGGTGCCAGATCGACCGCCAAACCACGGACGAGGGCATCGACGGCTCCAAGTACACTGGTGATGAGTGACCAGCCTTGACGAGGGCGAGCAATGGCGCCGCCTGTTGTACAGTAAAGGGATTCTTTGTGGGCTAGTGTGCAATACAAAAACCGGATAGGTTGGCTTACCGATAGTAAATATAATGGAACCGCCTTTCTTGATCTTGATAGACTGGGCAGCCTGTGCCGCGCCCCAGAATCGCACGTCGAAAGCATCTGCGATAGAGGACTGGATTAGCAGTCATACATGCCGAATGTTGGCACCTCGGGTACTCACCCCTGTTCTCATCCAGACTCAGTGTCTGCGGGAAGCCCATCCGCAGCGAGTCGCCGCTCGTCCAGATCAGGTGGTCAACCTCGCCGACTCTTTCGCACCACGCGCGCACGCTCGCAAGGTCGTGTGCATCAAGGGCGTCGGAGGTGATCACGGGCTTGACGCTGCCTGCGGGACCCGCCGCGATGTGCGCCGCGATGTCCTCGTGGAGTCGCTGGACAGTGCGCTCGCCCTTCTCCTTGGATGTGGACACGACGATGACGTGCGCGGCGCCGTCGAGAAGGCTTGCCTTTGCTGCGCCGTATCCAATACCAGAGGACCCGCCGACGACGGCGATCTTCTTTCCTACAAGGTTGGCGACCATGGTTGCTGCTGGTGGTGGCGCAGTACTAAGTGTGTCAAAGTTGGCTGTCGCGAGCGCAAGAGTACGAGAAGGGATTATATCTCTTGCGTTGGTTGCTTCGCTCTCACAAGTTCTGTGTGTCTGGGAGTTTATTTCCTAATTATACCTTTTCCCACTGCGCGGCCTAGCCTGGCCTTGCCACCTGGGAGCAGACATGGCTTATAAATCCAGGGTGTTGTAAACATGATGCGACTTTGCGAGGGACACGTACCTGACCTGACCTTAATCTCATCGTACGCGTCCATCCGACTTGGGATCTCAAAGTACGTCGCTGGCGGGTACAATAGGAATAACAGCATACATCTCCAGGCTGCATGGTCGTTTTGAGTAAAAAGAAAATCCGGCGCTCCCAACTGACGGCTCACTGTAAGCATATTGCTCTCACGCTCTGATTGGTTCCTTCGCGCTTCCGATGAAGCCAGTGCGACTCCCGCATCGACGCTGTTTAACCACATACACCCATCGCTATAGAAGAACCTGGCATAAGCCCCTCAATGGCTGCCAGCGTAGCCGGAACACCCGCTACGATATCGGTGCAGCGGACCTTCCTAGCACCAACTCTGAGCCCGAGAGGGGAGCCTTGAGTGGCACATTGCAGCGGTAAGTAACTCAGAGGTGAAGAATGGCTGATTGCGTCTAGTTCAGATGTAACGTACAGGCAGATCACAAGTCAAGCTACTTTTCACAACTATTACTGTCCTTTCAAACCAAACGGGCGCCTCCGTCAACCTCAATCCGCTGCCCAGTGATAAACGAGCACCTACACGGAGAAGGGGTGGTCAATAAAAGGTATGAGCAAAGCGACATAGCTTGGACGCACTTCATCAAGAACAGGTAGGCCTCCGCAATCTCGTCCGGCTGTGCGATGTGTTTGACGAGTAGCTTGTTGGTGAAGCTTTCGAACATGGCTTCCTTTGTGCTGGGATCGACCAGGCTGTCCCAGAGCTGTGGGAATGAAATTAATGGTCTGGAATAATACATAAAGTTCTGTTCGTACCTCCGTTTCAACTGCGCCAGGACTGACGACATTCACGCGTACCGGCGCCAGGTCGATCGCCAAGCCACGGACGAGGGCATCGGTGGCACCGAATACACTGACGGCGAAGGACCAGCCGGGAAGGGGGCGTACAAGTGCAGCACCTATATGGCAAGCGAATCGTTGTATAAACGGAACACATTGCGAGACGGGAGGGTGCGGCTTACCGATAGTGAGGGTGATGGAGCCGCCGCTCTTGATCTTGATGGACTGAGCTGCCTGAGCTGCACCCCAGAAGCGTACGTCAAAGACATCTGGTATGAATGAGCTCTATTAGCATATGCGGAAGCTATGCCCATGCACCCTGAGGCCTGAGCTCTGAGCACGTACTCCTATTCTCGTCGAGATTCAGCGGGAACGTCACCTGGAGTGAGTCCCCACTCGTCCAGATCAGGTGGTCAACCTCGCCGACTCTTTCGCACCACGCGCGCACACTCGCGAGGTCGTGCGCATCGAGGGCGTCGGAGGTGATCTCGCCCGTCACGGGTTTGACGCTGCCTGCGGGAGCCGCCGCGATGTACGCGGTAATGTCCTCGCGGAGTCGCTGGACAGTGCGCTCGCCCTTCTCCTTGGATGTGGACACGACGATGACGTGCGCGGCACCGTCGAGAAGGCTCGCCTTTGCAACGCCATATCCAATACCAGAGGACCCGCCGACGACGGCGGTTTTCTTGCCTGCAAGGTTGGCGACCATGTTTCTTGGTGCCAGAGGTGCTAAATGCTAAGTATCGAACTGCCTGAACATGGGCTGCTGACCGCAGGCATATATATTGGAAAACACTGGTCGGCTCGCTTTCCCCAACCAAGTGTTCTAGGAAGCCCGATGTAAGTTCAACTTCCCAGGTTCTGCTACGTTGCCTGGCAAAGGATGACTAACCTAAAGGCAAACCAGGCCGAATCCATATTCGTGCCGCACCAGGTGTGCCAGCGGTATAGCCGTCCGACTTTGACTTGATCGTATGGGTCCATTTCGCCAGGGAGCTTCAGCCTAGTATGGTCGTTGACGGTGTTACACCTCGAGCTACATGAACGTTCCCAGTAAAGGCCTCGGCGCCCCTAGCCGAGTTGACCACAAATATTGCTCTCGCGCTCTGATTGGCTCCTTCGCGCCTCAAATCAAGCCGTGGCTCCCACGTTGACGCTGCTTGACCACCTACACCCATGTCATCCGCGCGCCGCACGCTTTTCCGGCCCTGCATCGACCTGCACGACGGGCAGGTCAAGCAGATCGTCGGCGGCACGCTCTCCGAGTCTGCCGAGTCCCTCAAGACGAACTTTGTCGCGTCTAAACCGCCGAAATACTACGCGGAGCTATACAAGGAGAATAAGTTAGAGGGAGGGCATGTCATCATGCTTGGGAAGGGAAACACAGAATCAGCGAAGGAGGCACTGTCAGCTTGGCCAGGTGAGTAGGCTGAAGTGTGCTTTACGAAGTTATGGATGCTGATACGTGTGTAAGGCAGCCTGCAGGTCGGTGGTGGTATCAATGACCAGAACGCTTTGGAGTGGATCGAGGCCGGGGCTAGCAAGGCGCATACACCCAAGTCTTCATCCTTTGCTTTGACTTACAGTGCACCTTCTTGCAGATTATCGTCACTTCCTATCTCTTTCCCGATGCCAAGTTCTCATTGGAGAGGCTGGACAAAGTTTCAGTCTTGTAGGCAAAGACAAGCTTGTCATTGACGTGAGGTCGGCACCTCCCAAGCCATCTCCACTCTTACTTATTACTCTATGTTGAATGTAGTTGTCGAAGGAAAGATGACCGATGGTTCGTCGCGATGGACAAATGGCAGCGGATAACGGAGATGGAGATCTGCAAGGACTCGCTCGACATGCTCGCGAAATACTGCAGCGAGTTCCTCATCCATGCAGCTGATGTGGAGGGGCTTTGTCAGGGTATTGACGAGAACCTTGTGCGGAGTGCGTACACTTGCAAGATTTGTCTTGATGTCCAATTTTTGACAGCGTGTCTAGAGCTGGGCGAGTGGGTCACGATACCCACTACATATGCTGGCGGTGCCAAATGTGAGTGTCCGAGAACTAATAATCGCTTCAAAGCGTGTTGATAAGTTCTCCAATAGCCATATCCGACCTGCAACTCGTCTAGATGAGCTCTCCAACGGGAAAGTCGATTTAACATTTGGCAGGTGAGTGACTGTATGCCGCATATTTGTTCACAGCTGATTGTATGACAGTGCATTGGACATATTCGGGGGCACTCTTGTTGCCTTCAAAGAACTAGTTTTGTATAACACAGTGGTTACAGAAGCAATGAAATAGAACATTGCGTCTCACTAACTTTGATTGAGCACCCCCATTGCAGGAACTCACGCAAACAGTGCGTATACTAGCAGCAATAGTATATGCGACACAAGCATCATTTCGCAGACTTGATATACCTGTTGGTCATCTTGTAGTCTACATGGTCCGCCATCGCTGACATGCCCCGTTGGGTACCCAAGAAGTTGTCCTCCAACGCCGGTGTAGTGCCGGTATCCCAACCACGATTCTCCCTGAGCACTGCCTTCGCCCTCAGTCGCAACGCAAGCCACCTGTTCCTCTCCTCATTCGGCATGAAATAGTCCCCTTCACTCCCGCCCTCCTCAGCATCACCCGCTGCCTCTGCATCCGAGGTTACATCCGCGTTGGTGCCTCTCGCTTTCTTCGAGTTCGGAATGACGGCGTCGACCAGCTCCGTGATGCTCTGCGCCAGCTTCCCACGTAATACAGATGCTCGCTGCGGTGCGTCGCATCCTTGTCCGGCGCATATCGGCCCTCGTCAGCGCCGCCTTCACCATCGGCCGCCGGCCTCAGCGCAAACAGGTAGTCGAGCGGCAGGCGCTCCACGATCCGCAGACACTGGCGCACGTCCGCGGCGTCCCCGCTCGCGAGCGCTGTGCGCGCCAGCAGCGACGCGACGCTCGTGCTCGGGGTGAGGCTCTTGCCCGCGCTCATCGGCACGCGCTTCGGCGGCCGCCTGCCCGCCTTCGCACTCGCCTTCGCGCCGTCCGCGTAGTCCGCGCCGTCGTGGCCCGTCATCAGCTCGAACGCGCGCAGCGCGGTCGCCCAGTCGCCGCCGCGCCAGCACGCGAGCAGCGCGAAGCGGTACGTCGCCATGCGCGGGCGGACGACGCGTGGCGGCCCGGGCGCGGCGGCGGCGGTCGTCGGGCTCGCGGCGCTCAGCGCGTCCTGCTCGAGCATCCACTCCAGTATCTCGAGCGCCGTCGCGCTCTCCGTGAGCGAGCCCATCGCGGCGCGGCTCGCGTTCGCGCGCAGCGCGGCCTCGCAGTGCTGAACCTCGACGACCCGTTCGTTGGCCTCCATCATCTGCCGCAGGAAGTGGATGCACAGCGCATGCTTGTCCGCGCGGAGGCAGAGCGAGAGGGCGACGGAGAGCACGTACAGGTTCATCCTGATTTTCGGCTTCACAGGGGCTCGCCCGGGCGCGTGAGCCCTGCATACTCGCGCAGAACGTCAAACGCGACGAGGTGGTCCGCTGGACGGCCCCTTTGCAGGATCTTGACGAACATGTAGATCAAATGCGAGTCAGGGCAGAAGCCAGTACGTTCGGACGCCTTGAGCATCTGCTTCCAAACTAGCTTCGCGTCCGAGGCATTCTGTGTGTCCGGTGTGCCTTCCTGTCCTTCAGAAAGCGTCTTGCGGTCGTGTAGTGCGGTGAGGATGGCACCGTAAGTGAACGCATCCGGAGCCAAGGGGCCATTTTGATCCATGGCGTAGTAGACATCGAAAATGCGTTGATAAAGCCTGGCATTGCCCAGCGCACGGATATATCCATTCGTGGGAGCTACAGAGAGCTCTGCTGAGGTCGGGTCCTGTAGTTTGACGGTGTGCATGTGCTCCGTGTAGGCTTCGTAGACTTTGTGAAGGTTGTCGAGCTGTTTGCTGTAAACCCGCCAGTCTTGTATGGCCTGGTATCCAGCAAACAGACTGGTGAAGGTACCGAGGTTCGGGGGAAAGCCACGACGTTTCATCTGAGCAGGCGGCACTAGTGTCAGCTTAAGCCTCAGGTAGTACATCGTGGACGCACGTCAATGTACAGTAAATACGCCAGCTTGTACTTCTGCTGTCGCATGGCTGCAGACATGGCGGTGTTCCAGACGATGGTATTCTGCGCGTCGAGCGGAGCGTTTTGAGCAACAGAACGGCGTCGTCGAGGAAGCCACTCTGTGAGAGCGTCTTGATCCGTTCGGCGAGTACAGGCGGGCGCAAGGGTCGGGATATCTCCCCTGCTGCTCACCATCGCTATTTACGGGGCGGCGTGTCCATTGAGGGCTGCGCGGTTGGCGATCCTCCTTCGTCCTGTCTGTCCATGTCCGCTGAGGGCTGCGTGGGTGGCGATCCTCGGGCGTCCTGTCTGTCCATGTCCGCTGAGGGCTGCGTGGGTGGCGATCCTCCGCCGTCCTGTCTGTCCATGTCCTCGGAGGGCTACGCGGTTGGCGATCCTCGTTCGCCCTGTCCGTCCATGTCCGCTGAGGGCTGCGCGGGTGGCGATCCTCGTTCGTCCTGCCTGTCCATGCTCGCCTTGGGCGGTACGGTTGGCCATCCTCCGTCGTCCTGTCGGTCCATGTTCGCCTTGGGGTGCTCATCTGGCCATCCTCCTTCGTCATATTTGTCCATGGTCGTCTTGAGCTGCTCTCCTCATCGTCCTTCCATCCTTCCTTCCTGTATGAAGGTTTTACGTTGACGCGAGGAGGTTTGGGTGGGAGCCCGTCCGTCGTACTTGGGCTCGGCGATGAGGAAACAGCGTCCGTGGTGGCATGTGTTGACGTCGAGGACGTGAATGCACGCAGGCTGGTGGTGAGCCCGCGCTGACTTATCAGCGAGGTGGACGCATTTCGCAACATGCAAGGCGGTTGGCAGAGAATGCGAAGGGATTGGTCGACGTGGTGGTCGACGGCAAGAGGGAAAGCGCAGGCGCCCAAACGCGACTCATAATTTGAGACGCGCCTGCTGCGAACGGATGATGTGCGAGCACTCTGGTTAGACGGTCGCTCAAAATTGTTTTCTTGTCAATCATGGCCATATGATGCTGTTCATCCGCTGCTCTTTATCTACCACCACCACCATCCGTCTCCTCCACCGACCCCTTTTCTCCCTCCCTTCCCACTCCCTCCGGTCCAGCCACGGCCCTTCGCCTTCCCTCACACCCTCACTAACGGGTTATAGACTCCGACGGGCAATGGCGACCGCGACTACCACGACGAGGACGTACAGCGATGCTATCGAGCATCTCAACTCGCTGCAGAGCAACGCGGCGGACCTCGACGCCGCGCGTGCTTCGGGGGGACGGCTTGCCGAGTTTGCAATCCCAGATCAACTGGAGTATCTTGGGAGGATTGGGTACACCGTGCGTTGTTACATAAAGCTACAGCCGCAAAGACTTATGCAAGATATAATGCGTAGCCGGAAGATCTGAACGCGCTGAATGTGCTCCATGTTACGGGCACGAAGGGGAAAGGCTCGACTTGCGCCTTCGTAAACTCGATATTGACACAAGTGAAGCCAGAGTGGAAAGTCGGTGAGCCTTTGAACACTCATTCTTATCCGTTCGTAAGCTGAAGATGTTATGATTTCACAGGTTTGTACACTTCTCCGCATCTGGTTGCCGTACGTGAGCGTATCCGTATAAATGGTGCGCCCATCTCCGAAGAGGAATTCGCAAAGTATTTCTTCGAGGTTTGGGACAGGCTAGACAAGAACGATGTCGTGCGTTTACGCCTCAACTCTCGCTCCAATACGCACAGCTGACTCACATGTAACCTAGAGAGCCCACCCAAGCACGCCCTCCAAGCCTGCGTACTTCCGCTTCGTCACGCTTGTCGCCTTCCACGCTTTCCTCTCCCTCAACGTCGACGCCACTATTCTGGAGGTCGGCGTCGGCGGGACGTACGATAGCACAAACGCTGTTCCAAAACCGATCGTCACGGGTGTCTCGGCCTTGGGCATTGACCACGTCGGTGTGCTTGGGAAGACCCTGAAGGAGATTGCCTGGCAGAAGGGCGGGATTTACAAGGCATGCGTCCCTCTTGTATTGCTTTGAGGACTTCCTTGCTTATTCCAGCATATAGGCGGGTGTGCCGGCCTTCACCGTAGACCAGCCGGATGAAGGAATGGTTGTGTTGAAGGAACGCGCTGCTGAGCTCGCCGTACGTTCTTTTCATCATGACAAATTGCATACCTCTCACATCGACAATATCTCCCGCAGGCCTCCGAGTTCCTTGTCACCCCCTCCATTCCCGGCCTTTCGTCCATTAAACTGGGGCTCTCGGGGCAGCATCAGTACCAGAACGCCACCCTTGCCGTGCACCTTGCGACGAAGTTCCTGGAGCTCCACCCTGCGCAAGAGTCGTCGAAGGCGTCGCAGCCGAACGGGCACGCCAGCGCCAGCGTCGCACTGGATGAGGCGTATGTGAAGGCGCTTGAGAAGGCACGGTGGCCCGGCCGGTGCCAGACGGTCGTCGACCCGAAGGACATGGCGAAGACGTGGTTCCTCGACGGTGCGCACACGCTGGAGAGTCTGGACTGCTGTATGCAGTGGTTCGTCTCCCCGGACGTGGCACTACGCCCGACGCCGTAAGTCCCATTTCAATGCTATGCGCTCGCTCGTGAACAAATTAGCTGATGCGAGCGCAGATCCAAGCCACGACGTGTCCTCATATTTAACTGCTCTGGCGGCCGAACAGGATCGACCTTCCTCGACGCGATCCTCAGGAAGCTCGCAGTACTACTCCAGATCAGCGGGCACGCTGAAGGCGCCGCTGCGTTCTTCGACGACGTTGCATTTTGCACGAACGTGACATACGCAAGTGGAGATTACAAGGGCGGTGAGCGTTTTCGTCTTCTTCCGCTGCAGCTATGTCCTGACGCAAAATTCCACGCATGCATAGATCTGACGAGTAAGAACGTACACGCGCACGAGCTCGCCGCGCTCAAGTTGCAACACGAACTGGAAGCGGCGTGGAAGGGACTGGTGCCTACCTTCCCCGCCGATAGGATACATGTCCTGCCGTCGATTGAGCACGCTGTGAGCGTCGTTCGCAGTGGAGGTGACGGAGAGATCGTCGACGTGCTTGTGACCGGCAGCCTGCACCTGGTCGGCGGCGTGATCGAAGTCGCAGGCCTGAAGGAGGTTGCGCTGTAGGGTTCCCCTTGGCTTCAAGTCCTCATACATCAGCCTAAGGCGATGTTTTAGAGTTCCAGCGCTACTTGCTTGGTCTGGTTTGGTTTCCTCGGATTTGATATACTCACGTAGACTTTCCAGCCTTCTGTCGTTCCCACAATGCATTCAACATCGCACACCACTGACCTTCAACAGGCATAATCCATAATTTATTATATTTGTACATATGCACACATCTCAACAATGTATCCTAGTTCAACACTCTAGCCAATGCAGTGACGAGTTATGCCTCGGCCAAGTAGCCGTAACTAACTTGAGGTTCTGAGCGTAGGAAATTCCTTCTGTCGAGTCTTATACGCTCGGGATATCCCGCTCAATGGCAGAAAGTCCCACTTGCGACATATCTAATTATATTATAGAGTACATGTTCAACTGAATGCCTCAGGAGACTTGAGGCTGGCGGAAAGCACTGGACGAGCGGCGCTTCCGACTGCGGCGGAGCCCTGAGCTTTGTGGCGTCTTGATCCGCCCTCAGATCTCAGATCCGCCGTCAGGGCGCTCAACAGGAGCCAGTTCTCACATCCAGGATCTCTCGAGACCACCACAGTATTAGTACTGGAGATAACACCAGCTCATGGCTGTGTTTATAAAAATAATCGATGTATATATTATGGACATATAAGCAAGGCTCTATCTCATGCACGCGTTGCGTCACCGCTTTCGCCTCGTCCTCTCCCCGCCCGGCGCCGCGCCGTAGAAATGCACCGCCTGGCTGTCCAGGAACGCCTTCACCCGCCTCTCAAGCTTCCCGTCTGCTCGCCATGCCTGCATGCCCGCCGCCGCGCCATCCGCGCCGTCCACCGCCCCCGTGTGCGCGCCAGACAGCACCCGGACGGCATCCACCGCCGCCCGCACGAACACGTCGAACGGCACGGGCTCGAACCGCAGCACTTTAGCATACAGCGCCGCGTCGCCGCGGATGCGCGCGTGCAGCGCCGCATGCAGCTGCGCGTCCGGCACCGCGGGCAGGCGCAGCGTCTTGGCCTTCACGCTGGCGGCCGCGGACGACGAGGCCTTCTTCGGCCTGCCTCTGCGGCTGGCGGGCGGGCTGGCGGATTTGCGCGGGCGGCCGCGCGTTGTCTTCGTCTGTCGGGATTGGGAGAGCGGGAGGGCTTCTCCTCCGGAGGATGCTGATTCCGAGGCGGAGGACGGGGCGGGGCTGGCGTCCTTGCGCGGCCGTCCGCGGGGTCTCTTCGGCTTGGGCGGGTCGGCGATGACATTCGCGTCATCAGCACTCTCTGGACTGGTGTCAGAGGCAGAGGCGGAGTCGAAGTGTACGGCGTAAGGTTTAGGCGGCTCGTAGTGCAGCACGGCGGCGTCGTTGTGGTCGTAGGTGTACTCGTCGGCGTCGGCGTTGTAGTGTAACATATCGTCGGCAGCGGCGCCGGCGTACTCGTCGTCGTATCCAATATCGTCGTTTGGGGATGTCTAGATGAACGTCGTCGTCGTCTTGCGTGTCGTGATCCAACACATGAGACGGCGATTTGGTATTTAGAGGGTTATCCACGGTCGCTTTCGTCGGTGAGGGTGCGCCGGCGCTTCCGCTGCTTCGTCCCCGTGCGTATGGCGGCGAGGGAGAGCGGACGCGACCGTTATCAAGACGCCAACGGGCAAAGGCAGGAGAAGCGTGAGCAGAGGACGGAGACATCTGCATGCATGAGTGTGCATCCCGCTTACGCGCAGAAGCGCAGAAACAGGGAAACTTACGGGTTCGTCGCCGCCCGCCGCCTCGAGAGGTGTGCCCGCGCCGACGCGGCTGGGGCTCATCGCGAGAAGGCGCATCACCTCGTCGTCCGCGACGTCGCCGAGCTCGTGGATCCGCGGGCCGTGGCGCGCGTACTGCGCCGCGAGCGCGCTCTCCGCGAGGGGCTGCGTGCGCGGCGGGCTCGCGCCCTCGTCCGCGTCACCCCTGCGGAATGCGCGCCAGGATCGCGCGCGGCGGATGGGCTGCTCTGGAAGTGCGGGTAGAGCTCCTTCGCGCGCTTGATGATTTCTTGGTGCGCCTCCAACGGGTCGAGCACCGTCTCAACCACCTCCTTCCGCCGGCCGGACTTGCGCTTGCGCACATTCTCGAGCGCGTCCTCGAGCAGCGTCCCCGGGCCTTCCTCCTCCCGCTCCTCTCCGCCCTCGACCGCCTTCCCCTTCCCCTTCCCTGTACTCTTCCCGCCCGACGCCGCCGCCTCCGCCTTCGCCAGCGCCTTGACGCGCTGCAGCTCCTGCCGCACGAGGTGCGCGAGCGTGTCCTCCTCGAGGCTCCGCTTCCGCGCGCAGGCCTGTACGTGCTTCCCCTTCTGCGCCGCGCTCTTCCGCACCGTCCACGCGGCGTCGCAGCACGGACACCGGCGCAGCAGCGCCAGCGACGCCTCGGAGAAGCCCGCGAGCGTGCCTGACGCGCTGCGCTTCACCTTCGTCGTCTTCTTCTCCTGAGGCGGCGGCGGCGGCGGTGCGGGGAGGGTGGACGAGGAGGCGGTGGGTGGGGGCGGGGCCACCGAGGGGCTGCGCGAGGGCGCGGGGAGGGTCGACGCGCTACGCACCCGGGCGGGAGGCACGTACGCAAAGTGCGCGAGGTGCAGCGCGCGCGTGGGTGACCGGACGGGGCTGTCGTCCCGTATCTCTGGTGCGCGGAGCGGGGGACGAAGCACTCGATGGAAGGGGCGTCGATAGGAGACACAGCCACGGTTTGCTGGCTGCCTGGGGGCGTCACGGTAGTGGGGGTGACCGAGGAGGGTGGAGGAGGCGCGACGCTCTCTGTTGAGAAGAATATCGAAAGGCCGGGTTTAGGGAGTGTGCGGCCGTGCTGTTTCGAAAGCTGTGGAAGATGCGGGCTTGCGAGGGAGGCCGAGGATGGCGCGGACGGAGGGCATGGTGTCTTCGTCGAGGACATTTTCTGGAAGAAATAAGATTGAGTCGCGCGTGTAGTAACCTGGAGGTGAACGCACCGGTCCTATTTGACGAACGTTGTGTTGAGTGCGGAGGCGAAGGTGTTGTTATCGAGCTTGTGTAAGAAGCAGGCCGTGCCTTCGGCACAGACTTGTGTTTGAACGGGGACACTGCGGGCTGGGCGTCATCCGAGTCTGTAAACGTAGCAATTAGCCAGATTCACGCTGCAACGTAATCGCCACGCACCGGGGATCTCGACGACAGAGCAAGGCCTCGAGCTGTCGCTGCTAGACGCAATCGAAATGACCTCCTGGGCTGCCTTCGCCTGCTGCACCTTCCGCCTCGCCCGGGCGTTGGCCCTCTCCCGCTGCCTCCTCTCCTCCCTCTCCGGCTCCGAGTCCTCCACCACCTCGTCCTGCGGCGGGACTGTGACCATTCTCGCTGCAAAGGGCATGGCTCTTACTTGTATGGGTCGGGGTCTGGTGAGAGTGGTCGTCAGCCGTGGGCGAGGGCGAAGAAGTCGGCGCATGAGCGAAAAACAGAACCAAGCCGGGCCGTGACATCGCGGTGCCTTACGACGCGTGACAGTCGCGGAGCGTGTTCCTGTCACGCAATGTTGTGGTTGTACCGCGATGCCTGGGCGGTAAGCAGATGCATAATATACCACCAAGATGGCGAAATTGACTGCATCCTAGGTTGACACCAGGCGAGATGAGTCAGGAATATTGTCACCCTGGTCCGACGAGCATGGCGCGCTGAAAGAGCTGCGGCCGTGAGTCACTTCAACGCGTTGATCACAACCGCTGCTCAAATGGGTTGGATTATATTGCTACACAACTGCTGGGGCATCTGCTTTAGAGCGAGTATGGCTCAGACAACGACCATCTTGCCTGGGTCTCGAGCTCCCGGGGTCTTCGCTTGGTTTTGTGCGCTGCGTTCTGACTCACTCCCGCCACACGCGAAAGAACCGGAAGCCCACAAGCGCTTGGAGGCGTCGCTCTGGCGGGCGCCTATCACACGTCCCGCATGGCAGAGAAGGCGCCTAGACCCAATTGGGAAGGAAGCTTTCCGCTTCTGGGAGACTATCTTCGCCCTCTTGTCTGCCTCCAGGACCTATAACCCCGCCGGAATATCCTCGAAATATAACAAAATATGTCTCTAGACTCGAGGGCTTTCGGTGATCGTTCTGACGTTGCCTACACTTACTGTAGGGGAGAACAGACATCGCCAATTCAAAAATTTCTCTCGCGCCGATGTCGGATTTTCCCGCTTAGAGCTGACAAAGAGTCACTCACGCGGACGGGGCTGCCCTTGACCCACAACCCTAACACAGGTTCTGCCGCCTGCGCACACACATATAAGAACGGCCAGTGCGGACGCAGGTGCGGGGGCAACTTCCGCGATGTCGTCCGCCCAGGTACAAGAGGCTGCAAAGGCGCCGGTCGCGGTGGCAGACCATGAAAAGACGTCTTCAGACTTTACGGACGCGGCGGGCAAGGAGCCTGCTGAGCTCAAGGCGTGGCAGGCGCACGACGACACAGAGCTGCCGCAGAATAACCTGCCTCTTGTCTTCTTTTCGTTGCTGCTCGCGACATTCTTGGTATGTTTTTTGGTGACCGCGGTTTCATCGTGTGTGTTCATGGGATAAATGTAGGCTGCCCTGGACCAAACAATGTATGGTCTTGCAGTCAATGCATGCTTGTGCGCCTCACTGACACATTGACCCGTCAGTGTGGCTACTGCTCTGCCTACGATCGTTGAGGACCTCAAGGGCGGTCAAGACTACTCATGGGTCGGCAGGTGACCTGCCCGCGTCTCATTGCCCTCGCAGCACTCATACCGGCAGTCTCTAGCGCGTATCTCCTGGCCTCCGCAGCCCTCTCCTCATTCTACGGCAAAATCTCCGACCTCGTCGGCCGCAAAGCCGTGCTGTACCCCGTCATCGTCATCTTCCTGGTGCGCCGAGTCTCCTCGCTGCCCCATCGTTGTACTACTTGCCTACCTCGTATGCCGACACTTTCCTTCATGTATGTAGGTCGGCTCGGCGCTGTGCGGCGCCGCGAAGAGCATGACCTGGCTCATCCTCGCGCGCGCTGCAGGGCATGGGCGGCGGCGGCATCTTCCAGATGGTGAACATCGTCATCGGGGACATCGTTCCGCTGCACAAGTGCGCCCTCCTTTCTTTCTAATGCAACGGTCAGTCATTGCGAGCGTACACTGATTGACCGTGTAGACGGGCGACGTTTGGCGGGTACGCGGGCGCGCTGTGGGGCATTGCCTCGTACGTTGTATTTCGCCTGTCGTCGAGTTTGACAGCGCAGCTAATGAGTTCCTGGCAGGATCATTGGACCCCTCGTGGGTGGCGTAAGTTCGTCCTGTTGACTCACAACGCCCACGGCGCTCACACGGCGCAAACAGGCCTTTACCGACCGCGTCTCCTGGCGCTGGTGCTTCTGGGTCAACCTGTACGTCCTCCCCTATTCACCTTACTCCTGCCGAAGAACCCTGACCCAGGTCCCACGCAGCCCGACGGGCGGCGTCGCGCTCGCCTTCCTCTTCTTCTCGCTGCACCTCGACCCACCGAAGCACCGCAAGACGTTCGCGCAGCACGTGTCCGAGTTCGACATCCTCGGCCTCTTCCTCATCGTCGCCGGCATCATCTGCGTGCTGCTCGGCTTCAACCAGAGCGAAACTAGCTGTGCGTCCCTCTTTCTGACTACATCAGGGCAAAAGCAGGGGGACTGAGAATGGGATGTAGGGAACTCGCCCGCGACGATCGCCTTGCTGACGGTGGGATGCAGCTTGCTTGTCCTCGCTGCGTGCTGGGAGGGTTACACGAGCCGCTCGCCAATCATCCCCCTCGGCTCTTCCGCGTACGTCCTCCTCCATCTGCGGTTTGGGTAAGGGTACGGCTGATGTTTGGGTAGACGCGGACGACGGCTATCCTGTTGATCACGGTCTTCCTGCAAGGGTTCGCGTTCTTCGGAGGTGAGCAGCACCGCCCGACGCGAAACTGCATGCTAGTTACTGAATATATGCTGGCTCAGCGTCGTACTACCTGCCGGTGTACTACCAAGTCCTCGGCGCCTCAGCGACACGCGCGGGCATCCAGTGCGCGTTTCGCTGTCCTCCTCGTGCTCTCCGCTCACTGCAGAACCCCGCAGGATGCTCCCGTACTCCCTCGGCACCTGCGCCGTCTCGCTCACCGTCGGCTTCTTCATCTCCAAGACGGGTGAAGTCCGGCCCGTCATCTGGTTCTCCTTCGTCTGTCCCCTTCCCTTCGTGAACCCAGCACGCGCGTGCGCTAACCCCCTGCCCCATGCAGGCGCTCATGACCCTCGGGTACGGGCTCATGATCATGCTCGACGAGGCCTCCTCGCTGTACGTCCCCCCACCATTTTCCGCCTCTCGCGTCCCTCATCTCACCGTCTCTGCGCCGCCGCTTCTGCGGTGTTCTGTGCTGCAGGGCGCTGCAGGTCGTGTACCCGCTCATCGCCGGCCTCGGCACGGGCGGGCTCTTCTTCCCGCCGCTCATCCTCGCGCAGGCCGCGATGCCCGTGCGCGACATGGCGACGACGACGGCGACGGTCGGCCTCCTGCGCCAGCTCGGCTCGACCGTCGGCGTCTCGATCGGCCAGGCCGTCTGGGCCACCGTGCGTCCCTCCCTTCCCTGTTTGCTTCCGCGGTGTGGCAGGGTGCTGACGGCGCATGTAGGTGCTGAGGAAGAAGCTCGCGCGGGTCCCCGGCGCGATGATCGACGCGTCGAGCGCGAACATCGCGGAGAGCATCCGGCAGATCAACTTCATCGAGGCGCGTGCCCTCTCCCTGTTGTGTTGTAAAGTGTACGGCTGAATCGCGTGGCCCTGCAGCCGCTCGCGCTCCGCCGCCAGATCCAGCACGCGTACACGAAGAGCGTCGCCACGATCTGGATCGTCGACACCCCGCTCGTCGGGCTCTGCTTCCTCCTCGGTGCGCCCCCTCCCTCCCTCCTCCTCCCGTGCCGCCGCTGACCACATGCCCGCCGCCCGCAGTGTTCTTCCTCAAGAAGTACTCGCTCCAGCGCGGCAGATCGACACAACCGCCCGTGCAGCCGCCCGCCGCGGACGTCGAGGCCCTCGGCGGCGCGGCGCCGGGAGGAGAGGGAGACGGCGGGGACGAGGACGGAAGGCCACGCCGTCCCCGGCGCGCACGGTCCGGGACGAGCAGGGCACGCTCGCGGGCGGCGACGAGAAGGCTGCGTCTGTGCGGAAGGAGGCCGTGTGAGCGGGGCTCGGAAAAGTACGACAGTCACGACGAGATGACGAGATGACGACGGCGGATTTTAGTGCACGCTCACAACATTAATAGCTAACATTGACATCTTCGCGCTTCAACCCGCGAAGGGACCTGGACGTCGTACGAACCAGAATGAAGCACCATCACAAACCACAACACGCATTCATCGACAACCCATTGTAAGTATGTAAGATTCTTGAAACACCACGACATTGGCGGCGATACATCCAGCACCGTATATTCCCAACCCTGCTCTCCGTTACTCAGCGAGTACGGCAACCCCTGCCTACCGCGCACCCCCCGCGGGCCGCCCGCTCAGCTCGTTCTGGATCTGGCTCAGCACCGTCGGGTCGGCCTTCTGCAGGTAGCGCTCCTGCAGCGCCGCGCCGCCGCCGCACGCCGCCTCGGCCTCCTGCAGGCACGCGGCGACGAACGCCGTGAGCTGCGTCGTACGCGCGGGGTCGTTCAGGTACATCTGCGCCATAACATAAAAACGAAATGAGAATGCGGGAGACGGGGGCGGGGGAACAGTGGAAGGGACGTACGGCCTCGCGGCGCTTGTACTCTGGCGTGCCCTCCGTGCCGCGGAAGAACGACTCGGGCGGCTTGTCCCAGTAGAGCAACAGCGTCGGCTGTTCTCTGTGCATTGCCCGTCCCAACACACGGGGTTAGTAAGCTTGTGAGCGTGACAGCAAAGGACGACGCACGGGTCCTCGCTCGCCGTCTGCGCCTCCCGGATCTCGCACAGCACGTCGAGCCACAGGTTGCACACGACGTGCGGCAGGCGCTCGAGCACGTCGTGCTTCCCCGTCGCGACGAGCGCGGCGATGCCCATCGCGGCGAGTTTGCGGTGCCGCGGCTCGGACATGTTGTCGAACTACGCCAGGCGTGGCAGGCACATATTAGCAGCGCACGCGGGTGCGGTGAGGGAAAAAGGAGACGCACCCGCGTCCACCACTGCTCCATGACCGCGTCCCACGCCTCCGTCTCGCTCATGCCGAGCGCGGGAGCGGCGGCGGCCATGAGCTGCAGGAACATCTGCTTGTCCATCAGCGCGACCCGCGCGACGACGTACACGTAATCCGTCAGCACGTCCACCGGCATCTGTCCCGTTCAACCCATCAGCATTCATCCTCCCCTTCTTCGCCCAAAGAACCAAAAATAAAAAGCAGAAACGCGCACCTTCTCCTCCTGCAGCGCCTTGACGATGTGCGCGAAGAGCCCGCTGCTGTGCAGCGCCGCGCCCCAGAGCGCGCTCGGCGCGAGCCGCGCGCACATCTCGACCGCCATCGCCATGTCCCGCACGTTCACGCTCACCGCCTGGCCCATCCCGACGCGGCACGCGCCGAAGAGCGCCGGCGCGCACGCGGCGAGCAGCTGCGGCGCGTCGAGCAGGAGGTACGACTCGACGATGCTCACGACCGCGCCGAGCAGGTCCAGGTTCGTCGCGAGCAACTCGACGGCGAGCGGGACGAGCGTGAAGAGCGTCTCGCTGGGTGAGGACGGTGACGGCGAGGCGGAAAGAGTGGTTGTATTGCGCAGCGTGGCTTGCCAGAGGATGAGGGCGTCTTCGTCCAGCTGCGCTGCAGCCTATTGATACAACACACAGAAAAAAGGCGAGCTCAGCAATGAGAAGTCGGATATGGAAAGGACATACCCCGGGCGCTAGACTTTCCTGCACGAGCGGGACAACAAAGCTGATCAACGACGCCGCCTGCTCGCCCGCGGCCTCGACGAGCTTCGTCACCGTCTCGAGCAGGCTGCCCTTAAGCAGCCACTCGCCCTCCGCTTCGGCCCACAGCCCCGGCAGCGGCGCGGTCACCTCGCGCAGGAGCGGCACGATCTGCGCGCCCGCGCGCTCGACGACGACGTTCAGGCTGCCGAGGATCCGCCGCTTGCTCTCGAGCGAGTCTGTCTCGCCGATGAGCGCCACGAGCGCGCGCACCGCATGCGGGAGGTACGGCGTGAAGATCGCGAGGTCAAAGTCAATCGTCTGTATGATCGGAAAAGGATTAGGCTTTTCCGGGGAGAGGGAAGGAAAAGGGCGCGCACGTCAACACACTCCTTCAGCGCGACTGCGCTCGTGAGGCGGACGACTGCATCCGTGCCCGCGCCGCGGTCCTGCAGGAGGAAGAGCAGAAGCTCCCACACGCGCGGGTTGTTCGGCGAGGTACACTGCGCGGACACCCACTTGCCCACAAGCCACGCTATGCGCCGCTTGATAATTGGATAGCTGCACAGAAAGATGGTAAGCCAATAGCTTGATACAATGTGCACAGAAAGTAACAATTAAAGGATAGGAACAATAATTACATACCTTGAGTTTGTTGATCGCGCCTCCGCGAGCAAACTCCGCTCAAGCCACTGTTCGAACGGGATCACATCCTTCACCTTTTGTCGCACACCGTCCGAGCGCACAATAAAGGGCCTCGCGCTGCAGGACTGACGTTAAATCCTCACTCGGCTGAGCTGCACACCATGATCAGGTCAAAATCAGCAAGGTACTGTGGCGGACATCGCACTTGAGTAACGCACCCACAATTTGCTGAAACGTCGCCTCCAGTAGCGGCACGACAAACTGCTCGTACCGATGCGCGAGCGTCATAAGCACACGCTCTCCACAAGGCTGCAAGCACCTGACGTTAGCTGCAAGCGGCGCTGATGTAGTGAAGGACATACGCGCAACTCAAACTCCCAGAGCTCGTTGTCCTTCTCCTCGAGGTTCACCCACTCCTCGGGGTCCGCCATCCACTCCTCGAGGTCGTGCGGGTCGAGCGGAATGAAGCGCGACACGAGCAGCTTCACAGCGTCCTCAACGAACGCTTGGGACAGCACTGGCGCAATCGTCCACATCATGAGCACGAGATACTCAGTCCTGAGTAGAAAGGTAGACCGACCGTTTGCGTTCTCCTTGCCGTCCTTGCGCACGGGCGCCCATTGTGCGAGGCTCTCCTTGAACAGCACCATTGCCTGCACGAGGAAGCGCAGAGGGAAGACCACGCCGGGGTCGTCTACACACAGCTTCCGTCATCAGCCCGATCCTGTCTGAAACAGCCAGCAGAGATATTTACCGCGCACGTACTCCCGCGGTGCATCCGTCGCCTGCACGACCTTGCTCCAGTAGTACAGGATCAGGTCGCCGCATCTGGGCAGCGCGACGAACCGCGGCGCGTCGAGCTGCTGCAGCCGCCGGAAGAACTTGCCGAACAGGCGGATGTGCCGCGTCAGCGTACCGATGCTCTGCTGCGTGACATGCGACGGCGCGGCGCCGCCGGACGAAAGAGACAGCACGAGGTTGATGCGCAGCTCGCTGAACGACTGGAGTTGTGCGGCGGAGCTCTGGAAGAGTCCGACTAACTGGCGGCCTCTGGAGTCAGTACATGTGAATTGAGAAGAGTGATCGATGTACGCACCCAGCCCTCGAGCTTCGGCGCGACGGCGTCGTTGCTTATTTTTGTGCGTGGCCAGACCCAGCCCGCGACCTTGACGACACATTTGTACACAAGGTGCGCGACGAGGAGGTCCTCCGCGGTGCGCGCGGTACCGACGGTGGCCGGATCGAGCTGAGCGAGCGCCGCGGTGGCGGTACTATAATGGTTTTGGAAGTATCAGGTGCACTTGTTCTACAATCTGGCGAGCATCATGTGCCTCAAAGGTGAATTTTCTTGTATGTGTAGGGTTAGTACGGGAGAGACGCACCATGCCGCACGTTCGAATGCCAGCGAGCATCTTCATGTTGACAAACTCTTTGATTACGGCGTTCAGGGCTTCGAGGGCACGTCGGAGGGTGACCAGGGTATCTGGCGGGGGCGAAGGTGAGGAATAGCGAATCTGCATGTTGACGTTGATGAGGTTGAGCATGTCATTGAGCACGCTTGGCCTGCAGCCTGGTGAGCTGAAGCGTATATGTGCGACTAAGAGTGCATCACATACCAGGTTGCAGGGTACTCGATGCGAGCGATTTTAGCGAGAATGACTTCGTTGCATTCCGCAATCTGGTTACATGACAGGTCGAAAGCGGTCTTGCAGGTGAAGCAACAGTGTACGTACAACATCGTCTGGCTCGTGCAGTAGCTCTAAACACCTCCGCTTGATGCTCGCCCGCTGGTCTTCGGACAAGAGCCTATCAGAGCGTCCTCAGCATTCTACAAGCTGTGTTCGCAAGCACATCCGCACCACGCACTTGCGACTCTTCCACTGCCCGAGCGACGAGTTCTTCAGCTGGATAACTGCCTGCTGGCGCACCTGAAGCGGCAGGTCGCGCTGGGCGGCGATCTGGGAGAGGGTGTCAAAGGTGCCGACCATGTCGAGCAGCAGCTTCGAGGCGGTCGGCCGAGACCTTGATTTGGCCGGGGTCCTGCGAGGCGGCGGCGCAGATGACATTGTAGACGTCGTCGGGGCGGGAGTGCTCGGGCTCTTTGTTCGTCGGGGCGGGCATCCCTCGCGGTCGGGTGGCGGCAGGCGCAAGACGTGTGCAGGAAACGAGGCCGCCTCCAGGCGCCCACCAGCGTCGCCAATTATTCGTCACGCAAGGTGACCGCGAACGCGTCCCGCGCTGGTCACGCGTCGTGCAATGTCAAAGTGTCACGCCGATGGTATTGGTCCAGCAGTCTGTCTACTTTTTGCCAAAGAAACTCGCGAGACTGCCCTGCCCCGCCTTCTTCTGTCCTCCACTCGACCCCGACCGCTTGACGGGCTGACCGGCCCGAATCACCTTCCGGGGCTCCTTCCGCTCGTCCTCGCCCTTCTCCTTTGACCCTTTCTCCTCCTTCACCACAGCTTTCTTGCTTTTTGTCTTTGCATGCTCCACTTCTTCAGGTTCTTCGTCGACGAGTTCGTGTTCAGAGTAGTCGACAGTCACTACCAACCAGGCTCGTTAGAGTACGATTTTCAATGAGTCAAATATATACGTACCCATGTATCCCGTCTCATCGACCTCAACCCTGCTTTTAACGACTCTCTTCTCCTTCGACCCCTTGCTGGCGGATGCTTTCCCCTTCTCCTCCTTCACCGCAGCTTTCTTGCCTTTCGCCTTCTTCGCGGGCTCCTCTTCTTCAGGCTCTTCCTCATCGACTGACTCGTACTCAGAGTAGTCGACGGTTACTGTCAATCAGGCTCGTTAGGGTATGATATTCAGTGAGGCAGATGCGTACGCACCCATGTATCCCTTCTCGTCGACCTCAACTTTACTCTTCACAATTCTCTTCTTCTTCAGGCCGTTCCTTCCAACAGGAACGACCTTCTTCTCTTCCGCTTCCTCGGCACCTTGGCCACCGGCTCAGGCTCCTCCAAGAAAGAGTCCACCATATCGACATCCGATGCAGCACGCCCTTCAAACTCCCCGTCCGCGGAATCAGATGGCGTTGTCGACCTGCGTCTGCGAGATGCCTTAACCACCTCATCTACAGACCCGTATCAGTACAGGCCAACCCACAGGAACGAGAAGCATACCATCATCAATGTCCATCATCGCCCGCAAGCTCATCTCCGCCTTGGTCGGCACTTCCTCCATATCGTCGTCCGAGTCCACCTTCGGCTTTCTGCTCGGCTTACTCTTCGCTTTCATTGCCGTCTTTTTGGGGAGCGGCGCGTCCTCGTCGCTGTCCGACACGACGACCATCTTCTTGAGCTTCGGCTCAAGCTTCGCAGCCCCTGGGGTAGGAGCTGAAGGAGACTTCCCTCTGGAGGACGGCCGAGACGAGGGCGCGGTCGTGGGTGGCTCGGTCTCGGAGGTGTCGGAGTCAACTGGAAGTTCGGATTTGCGTTTTAGGGTGCGCTGCGTGATCACCCTGAGTTCAATAATATATCTCAAGTCGTAAAGAAAAGCTAACCTTGAGTGCAGTACTCTTCAGAGCCGCCTTCGCTGTAGGTTTGCTAGCTGCCACCGGCTTCGCCTCTTCGATGTCCTCGTCAGAGTCCACAGGAAGAGAAGACTTGCGCTTCACACCGCGCTGTGCAGTCTACGGCCCGTAAATTATTAGATGATCCACTCATTCGCACACAATATCTAGATACCTTGGATGATGGCTCTGTCTTCTTCACTGGCTCCTTCGCAACGTTTTTCTCCTTCTTTACCTGCTCCTCCACCTTCTCTCCTTTTGCTGATACAAACTTTACATCCTTCTCCTCCTCCTTGATCTTTTCTTTCTCTTTCTCCTTACTCTTATCCTTCTCACCCGCCTTGCCGACGGTCTTCGCCTTTGCCTTGCTCCAGTCCAGTGTGCCCGACGCCCTCGGCTTCAGCGTCCCCGCCGACTTCTCCTTCTCACTCTCCTTCCCAACATCCTTCCCATCTTTCTCTTTGGCATCCTTCGAAATTGTGGCGTCTTTAGCGGAGACTGCTGGCTTAGGCGGCACTACGGCTTTCGCTTGCGGGGCTTTAGAAGAGGAAGCTAAGGGAGGCACAGGTTTCCCCTTCTGCGTCCGCTGTCAATCTATGCGGGGCGGGAGGTGAAGGGGAGGGACGTACGACGACGTGCGGCCCGACGATACGCCCCAGCTGCGCCATTTCTGACTGCTTCAGCTTCGCATCGGTGTCGTACACCTTTTCGGACGGCGTACACACCAGGCCGGCATCCTGCAGCGCGCAACTTGTGAGCACATGTGATATGGAGGTTCGGTGGGCTCCAGAGAGAACGAGATGCTCACGATTACGGGAGATGGTGATAGACAGTAGATGTGTTCTGAGAATATCCGAGCGTACGTGGACTTCACGGCTAGCGTCCCGCTGAGCACACAGCATGCGCGCGGAGATGGGAAGCTGCACACCTTCTAACTCTTCCTCACCGACGAGCGTCACCGTGAGCTGCATGACGTCCTCTCCGTCGTCCTCCTTCAGCATATCCGGCACTTCATCGTCGATTTCCATGCCATCCTGCGCCGCCAGCTCGCCGCTCAGGAGATATGTCGCGTGCGCCGTGCCCGCGTCTGACTGGCTGTGCGTGTAGAAATTCTGCAATTCACTGCCAGGACATGTCTTCTCAATTGCGAATTCTAAAGAGAGAAATAAACTCACTTCTTTGCAGCGTTGACATGAATCTTGAAGTGCCGGCTCAGGGACCTAAACGTGACCTACGTCCAACCAAAGCACCAATCAACCCTCCGGCCTTCCCCAATCATCTCTTCGTTACGAATTTCAATACGTACAACATTCTTCTCAATGAAGATCTGCTTCGACAAGAAGTCGTTGAACTCCTTGCTCATCCTGTAGACAATGGGGCAACTGGGCCGGTGTAGATAGAGCGTGGTGGGAGGTGAGGTCAAGGTAGAGAAGCGCCGAAAGGCGTCGGACACGCGAGGTGTCACGCCACTGCGTGCCAGGCGCGTTTGTGACCGCCGGTCACGGCAGGGTTAGAGCGAGTGATGCATATTCGAAATCGGTGTATATTGATTTGGGAATATATGTTACAAGTATGGTTAGTGTGAGGAGCATCAGCGTGAAGCTTGAAGTAGTACACGGCGTAACGTATTCGATAGTCCATCCAATCCTTTCCCATCCTCGAGATTCTATCTGCCCGAAGCCAATCCAGCAATTATAATGTAAACCTACCGTTTCGAACTGTGATATACACCATTTATTGAATTCATTCACTCCAGCATACTTCCGGAACGCCATATTCCAGACCCTTGAGGCAGGCCAAGCTCGCTTCGGATATCCGAGTACAGCCCTCTACGCGAATGCTCTGCAAGGCGACTGGTCGCGTTTGCATGTGGGGGCTCCATCCTAAGCCCGTCTTGCTATTAGTGTGGTTAAGGGCAATTGTAGGAGCTGTCCTCTCGCCTGTATATTCCTCGCTATGCAGACTCTGCTGGTCCTTGACAGGAGATGGAGCCTTGCGAGGGCTTCGAAGGGGCTTGAGCGTGCGCCTGTGTAGAGGCTCCGGCGCGACGCCCTCTGCATACAGCTTGCGTGCGAGCACGGTGTGTTTGAGACATTCGAGCTTCACTTCATCGCAGCCGATAAGGGCGAGATGTCGCAGTCGCGGACACGTCCAACGTCGGATGCCGCCGATACTCTCCTGACACGACCACGAGCCGGACAGGGCACATATGACCGCGTTCTCATCTGGATAATTCGTGCGTTAGTAAATACCAATCGTTGAATTTTTCTAGACGCACCGTTGCATTCCTCTAGGGTAAGGCGCTCCAAGTTCTGCATGTACCCCAGCATCATGACCGTATTGCACCGATCTAAGCGAAAACCCGACAGCGTAAGTTCAGCCAAGCCCGCCATGCGTGGCTCCCTGAATATCCCCTCCTGCGACGGAAGCACGGGCACCCCAGGCGCCTGCCTCGCCCGCGCAATCGGGTTCGGGGCCTTCACGATCCTCCCAGCGCGCTGCGCCAAGTACCCGACGCTCAGCTTCCTCAGCTTCGGGAACTCCATGTGCCGCAGCGCAGCGCACAGCCCGTCCGTGTCTGTCGCGTACACCGCGAGCTCCTCGAGCGCCGCGAGACGGATCACGGAATGGGGAGGTTGCGCGGCAAACGGCTCGCTCCCCATCGGCTCGAGCGCGCCCGCGTAGTACGTGTGCCACCGCCGGTCCGCGCTGTCGATATACAGCTCGAGCGTGCGCAGCGCGGGCGCGTTGAACACCGCGAGGAGGCGCCACAGGTCCTTTGGCGGCGCGTGGCTCCACTCGAGGCGACGCAGGGCGGGCAGCACTAGCGGGGCGACACTAGTACTACCCGACGGCTGCGCGGCGAGATGCGCCACGCTTTGCGCAGACCGCGCCTCGCTGGAGTCGAAGCGGACAAAGACGTCCATGAGTGGCGTCGAGTCGCTGAAGACGAGCGTCTCTAGCTTCGGGGCCCGCGCGAGGACGGTGTAGAGGCTGGACACGCGGAACAGGTTCGCGCATGTGAGAGGGTACTTGGCCGGAAAATGCAGGGTGAGAGAACGCAGCTCGGGGAGGTCTGTGGGCGGAAGTTCGGACAGCGAGATACTGGAGAGGCAGAGGCGTTCGAGGCATGGCAGGACACTCCGTCCGCTGTTTAGCCCGGTGGACGCAGGACTGAGTGGAATGTTGGGTAGCGATCGCTTCTGCAGCCCTAGTTCTATGCTCCGAAGCCGCGGAAACTTTTCACCGCTGTTCAGAACAGCCAGGATGTCCACCACGCGCGACTCGTTGGATTCCCAAAGCACTGAACGCCACCGCGCCGCCGTGCCCTTCAACGTGCCCTCGAACCGCGCGTCGTGCCGATACCCTGCGAGCGGCGCCGTCCCGACCACCACGTCCACTGCGTGCTGCCGTCCGCGCGCAATGAGCGGGCGCACGGCGGGATACCGGCTGAAGTCGAGGCACGCCCACAGGCTCGACGAGCTCATCGCCGCCGCGCGCCATGCCGCACAGACGTGCGAGAGCAACACCGGCCGCCAGTCAATCTCCTCGCCCCCTGTCCAATCGTCCGCGTCCCAGTGCACGACAAAGTGGAAGATGAGGAGCAGGATCTCGGCCGGCAGCGCGGCGATCGTCTTCGAGGTGCGCCGCTCGAGCATGCTACGTGGGTTCACGAAGACAACGTTGCGGCGCGGGGGCGTGCGGCAGGGTTCTGAGAGGCTCGGGTATGAGTTTTCATTGTATACGGACTCGGGGTCGCTCTGGGTAGCGCTGTAGGGGTTTCCTCCGCTGGATGGCATTATGGCGGTGGCGTCTACCGTGGATGACGCACACCTATCGGCGCGAGCTTCCTCGAGTATACTTGCCAGTTTAGATGGTCTTCAACGAATTAAAAGGTCTGCACAGAGGAGGAACAGGGAAATAGGAAGGGAAACGAGGCACTCAATCAACACTGATTTCAGTCGAGGAACGTCAGGAAAACAACGTTGACGGGGATAAAGTTGCTTGTCTTTGAGTCTGCAGGTAACGGATTTTGAGACGAATTCGGTTCGAAGAACGACAAGATCTAAGGAGGCAGTTCTTGCCGGGACGTCGAGGTGGCGGTTCAGGGGAACGTCCTGCGAGGCGACGCTATAAGAGGCCGGCTTGGGCCCTCGTGGCGTCCATCACTCGTGCAGGCGATCCCCGACGCCTCCCTTATCGGGATATCACAGCCGACAGGACCGGGCCGATCCTCCGGTTAAGACCCGGCGCTCCGACGAGTAAGCTATCCTTAGATAGTCTCGTTCCCAGCCGTATCTATGACATTGGCCCTTCGGGACCTGCCGTGCGGAGATCGAAAAGTCGATGCACGGTAATGTAATAAGGTAGGGCTCACGCAGGAGTCAGTACAATCACATGATCAATTCCCACGGAAAGTGACATGGTGTGATTATAGGCGCTTTGTGTTTGACGCGCTTCCGTCTCGTCGCGTTGAATCAACACGCTGTATCTTGTGCGTTTGAGTAGTATGACCCCTAAAAGTGGTGTGTGATATTGCACAGGGAGATCTAGTAGCTTTATATACTCCACAATACGTTGCTTGAATGGCACTAAGGTGTTTTGTGAGCACACTCACAGAGCCTTCCCCCACAGCGCCCAACCTTTCAAACTCTTCATTTCCGGACTGCTGTTCATGTGCTCACAGCTCCAAGCTAATGGAGCTAGTTTATTATCTTGGTCTTCGTAAAAATCACCTCACTAAGTGCGCAACAAAGTGCAGAACTTACTCAGTGGTAGCATTGGGAGCTTGAGACCTCATAATCCATTACAGCACTTCTGACATCATTTCAGAGGTCCAAAAAGTCAGCAAATATATAAGCATCGTTCCAACACTCCTTTTACATCATTTTCAACACCTACGGACCCTTACACTGTGGTCTGAGGAGGACGTGTCATCGGCGCGTCGCGGTTTGATTGCACTTGTCACATCAGTGTAACGTGGGAATTGATCATGTGATTGTACTGACTCCTGCGTGAGCCCTACCTTAGAACGTCTGGTCACTTTGAACCGTCCGGGTGTAGATCGCTCGCACGTGACCGCGCCCGCTCACTCAGAGCCGCTGTCCGGCTTCTCACTTAAGACTTGGAACTCTGTGTTTGCGCGTAGTGCTACTTGTATAGTGGCATACTGCATTACAATGTCATATACATAAAATAAGGCAAAAGTGAACCGGAAGCCAGTGGCTGAGGTGAGTGAGGGTGTCTGAGAAAACAGAACGCGCCGTCACATAGCGGATAAGTGTGAGGTGCGAGAAGGGTCCATGGTGATTTCAAAGGGTGTGTATAAGGCCAGTTCACAGCTGACTTGACAGTTTCAATGGTTGAAGAGGATGTAGACTCGCTGTGGATGGGGCCAAGCGACAGGACTCTAGATCAACGAGCTGGAAAATGGGAAACATACCGCAGAGCAGTCCCCTTCAGACCCTTCCCCATAGGCATTTCCAAACCGTCTCTTCCCTACCCATGATGCTCTATGCCTGCGCGAACTCCAAAAACCTCCGCAATATTCGCCCGGCCAGTGTGGCCAGCTTGGCAGAACTGCCAGTCACGTTTGAAGGCCTACACTTGTATTCGGCATCAGGGGCAGAAAATGAGCGCATGTGAGAGATGTAACAGGCCCGGATGGCTCAGAGAGGATGAATCGAGACCAGGAGGGAGCAATGAGCGAGGGACGGTCGTCGTCGACACTGAGAGCAAGCCAGAGAGCTGTCACGTGCGAACGATCTACACCCGGATGATCCAAACTCACCAAACGCTCTAACTAGTGTTGCCGCAGGGCAGGGCAACCCTGGAGTATGCCCTGCCCTGCCCTGACGGCATCTCGGCATTGGCGCCCTGGGGCACCCTGGGGAGCCTCGTGGCGCGCCCCAGGGTCGCCCTGGACCACCCTGGGGTGCGAGCCTCCAAGAGGTGTCCTCGACATGTTTAGCCTCTGTCTTGCATATATTGAGCGCAAAATTACAACGACACATATATATTAGTGCTCTATAGCAATATTTGATATATTTAAATGCAGCCTTGCAATAATCCCGTGCGCTGGCTCGATTTCTAATCATTTTCGACCAGCATTATTTTAGACGCCAAAAGCTCGAGCTCTCAACGCGCGCTTAGTCCCGGGAGACCTTATCCACGGTCAGTGCCACTGTGAGCACGTAGAGTGGACTAAAACTTCGATTAAAATGTCATGAATTGACTCAGACCATCGTTTAAAGTCTATTTCTATGCTCTGACAATTTTTCTCGCCGATGCATACCACCTTGGGATGCAAAGTGCACTCACCATTGCTCTGGACAGAGCCTCGCAGCGTACAAATTCGACTTTGAATAATCACCATGCCGCCTAATATATTGCTTGGTAGTGTAGCTAACATTTATAAACATGAGTTACACTTTCAGAGAGCTGAGCAGGAGCCCAACGGACGTTACAGTCTGTTTCTCGCGTTGACCACTGCTGGGCGCTCACGCCCCAGGGTGCCCTGGACTTGCCCTGGGGAGCGCCACATGGAACCCAGGGTGCCCCAGGGCACGATGCCGAACGATGCCGGACACCCTGGAGTCGCCCTGCCCTGCCCTGCGGCAACACTAGCTCTAACGAGCCAATGAACATCGCTTTTTCGATGTCCGACTCACTGGCCGAAAGCCTTGTGCTTTCGGAGTTTAGAGCGGATGGGAACGAGACTAATCCTTAGATTGCTCCGGGGCACACAATTGATCGCATTATGTAAAGAAGCTGCGCGGCCAGACTCGCCGCCGGAAAGATGTAAGGGTGCGGGAAGACTTGACAATATTATCGCGTCCGGGGACTCCATAGTGAGCATGCGATCATTTCATGTTTTATTCTTGCTGCAACCTATCTGAGTGCAACCAGGTTCCCACCAAGGGGTTGAAGGTACGCATGGTAAAGACGGATGCAACACGCTAGCACTCTCCAACAGAGCAGCGTGGAGTTCTTTACAATTGGTGCAACCCTGGGAAGACAATGTGGCTGACACCCAATCCTTCATCGAGCTTCATCTACCACGAAGATGGGCTGTGCATGGGTGTTAGCCAGTGAAGGTACATATTGCAGCGGAACACATACCCAAAGGTTGCCTGTGGCGCGAGCGATTTCAGTGGTGTTCCATTCCAATCGGCCGTATTCTTGTACACATTGTTGCCCCACCACGTCTGAATACTGCTTTCTCCGATGTCGCCATTCTTGGGAAACTGGAGGCAGAAGAATATGATAATGGTGGAGATTGCCAACCCTAGTATTAGAGTCAGCGCCAGAGTATACCCACGTTTACAGTACGCTCACCAGAGTCTAAGCCGGCAGACAGGACGTCTGCGTCGGGAGCATACATGAGCCACTGCACCCAAGACATGCGGAGGAGGACTCACAATTGTACTTGGTCCACCATGAGAAATGACGGCGTCGGATGATGAAGTTGAAGATAAACCCTACGACACACCACGTCACGTAATTGGACGGTGTGGCCGGAGGGATCAACCCGGTGCCCGTGAAGACGACAGGCCAATTAATGTATCTGAGGAAGGAGTTCGGGTATCGTCTCTGCGCCAAGTACGAAAGGACCGGGACCGCAGCTCCGATGAGGAAGAACCACAGCAAGCCGTTGAAGATTTGACCGCCAGAGAACTGCCGTGCGGGACCGATGACGCCCCAGATGATGGAGGCGGTCCCGAAGACGGTGGTGCTCGGACAGCTGAAGCCGTCCTTCTGATGCTTGGTGCAAATGTCCGGGATGTTGGTGAAGACCCAAGATTGGACACCGAGCTGGACCGTTCCCGCCACCGCGGTTGCCAATACTTGTGCGGCGAACATGGGGCGAGGGCTGGAAGGCTGTTCATAAATTGATGCTGGACGATAAGGCGAGTACTTACGGTACTTTCATGTAATGTCCCAACTTAAAGTCGGATGTGAACAGGAGCGCCTGGGACATCGTGATATATCCCCAGGTTTTGAACATCATCATGGCGATAGGCCGCCCCGGTAGGGCGTATCCCACAATGAGCTCTGTGATCACGTTCAACCCGACTTGCTGATTCGTGACGGCCTGGATTATCCCGATCGGGACGATGTAAAAGAAAGCGATGGACTGTCGGGAATTAGTACTCGTGGAAACAAAAGACATGACAAACGAAGCATACCAAAGCCAAGACAAACGCCCAGACAGGCATGTCTGTGTTCCACACTTCGATGGTCACAACGCCGAAAATAAACATGGCGACTGTCAAAAATTTCAGTGTAGGTCATACTGGATGGGTAGACTCAAAACTCACCAAAGATGATCACATACCACCATTCGGGCACTTGAGGATATCTCGCCATCAGCCGCGCATGAATGTCAGGCTGCTCGGACATGGCCCGACGAGCTTGTGTCCAAATCTGTTTACGGTAGTACAGTATAGTATGCGTTATCGTGGCTAGAATCAAATGTCATTAGCAGTGAGATCGTAGTCTTATACTGCTGCGTACCTGTTACACTGGCGAAAGAGAGACCGTACGATAGCGCGAAGGTGGTGGATAGGAAGAGAGGCGAATACGCCTTGTACTTCTCTGGGTCGAACGTGGCTTCCGGAGTTAGGATTTTCGTGACATTGTAAGCAGCACCGGTGTTGTCGAAGGCTCCGGTTGAGGATATCGGCATGTAGTGCGAGTACCATGTGTTGGTATAGTAGAGAATAGGTGTCAATATCCCTGTAGAGTGTCTGTGTCAACTAGAGTGGCGAGATGATTTGGACAGACAACTTACAGAAGAAAAACACGATAGAGGCAGCAACGTTTGCTTCGGCCCACCACGGTGTCGCCAGTGGTGAGCCGATAAACGTGATTTGGGCCCAGTCAAACGTGAGGATGGACATTCCAAGACCGGACGCCGTGCCGAACAACTGGTTGATGACAACATTATCGGGTACAATCCAGCAGATCCAATTGAAGTAGGACAACGCGCCAAACAGATACCCGGGCGCGAAGTACCAACAGAAGGCGCCGATGAAGACGTAGAGGAAAAACAGCTCTCGAGAGATACCTCCGCGGCTACCAATGCCAGCATACTGTTGAGCATGAAGAGTGTTGAACAGAGTACATGTCACCAGGTTGGCTGGCCAGATCATGGAGGGAGGCTGGACAAGGAAACGACGGGCGATTCCACCGATGGAGAACCCGATCTGTATTAGGAATTTAATGAGCAAAAGATGGCCCCAAAAGTCTCTAGCACTATACGTACGAGCTGTGTGGACATCACAAGTAGCCATGAATAACCAAATGGTGGGTTCTGGTGGTAAAAGACCCTTTGCACAGCGATGATGTCGGTCTGTCAAAGCGTCAGATTTTCAGGAGCGTCGAGATAAGTCGAGTAGACGCACAGCGTACGCAGATCCAGATCCTACGTTAGCCATGATAGTGATGATGACATGTTCCTTGATGGAAAACGGTCCCGGATTCAGCGATACACCGAATATTTTCACTCTCGGTACGAATCGTGCCCAAAGACGCATGATCGGGAAGGAGATCAATTGAGCAACGATCTGCTTGACGGTCAGTCAAACGGAAGACCACGACTACAAGACACGTACACCTGTAATGGTAACGCTCGGGTAGCGGAAGAAGAAGAACTGGTCCAGTCCGGGAATGATGATAGCCCAGATTAGCCCGACGAACCACGCCCGGAACGTCGAACATGGCATGTCTGGGTCGTCCGTGTTGGCCACAGCGGAGCGGACTTCAGGATATGGCGAGTCATCCTCTGCAAAGTCACAGTCAGGGGACTTGTGCGTTACTGACACTTCTTGCATGCACACCTAGGTCTACGACATCGTCACCAAGATTTGGGTCCGCCACTTCCACAGGCGGGACCACTTCTGTGGATTCTATGCAACATAGTCAGTATGAATACATGAACAACTCATCAGACACGACGTACGCTGCTTCTCATGGTCGTAAACAGCCTTCTCCTTGAGGATGTCTGCCATGGTGCGAGGGACGCGCGCTACTAGTGGCCTGCGCCGATAAGGAGGTGCATCGTTCCCCGAGGCTGGAGTAGTTTATAGGAACACCTGAGAGCGGACCCGTGTCGAACGCCACTGGAGGTTGTTATCTCAGAAGGCGTTCCGCAAGGTACGAAGTATAGCACAGAGGGCTTCTGTCACTGTGCATATGGTATGCCTGGGTATGAATGAATTTTCAGTACGGATGCTTTCATGTACTTCGCCGTATCCGAGCGGAAAGCGGACTTGCTGCGTTTCACGGGAGAGAGTAACCCGGCTATACGTGCGCATGTCATCCAGCAAGCCACTTGCTGTCTGAGGCAGCAGAACCCGCCGCATCGTGCCTGGATGGACCGTGCTGCATGTGTCAGCCCAACGGAACTTAGGCATACAAGACGAAGATCGGCCCCGAGAAGTTTTTCAACAATCTTCTCAAGTCGAGACAGAACCAAACGCTCCGCTGACAGAGGTCAACGCCCTGAGGTAAGAAAACTTGACGCCACCGGGGATATGCACATCTGCACCGTCGGAAACCTTCGGGCAATACATGTCAGCGAAAAGTGTCAAAGTCACTATAATGGCGGTGACAAGCAAGCCACCATATGATATGACTCGCACTAGGGTTCTTATATGTAAGTCGTTGCTAAATTCGGGAGAAAGGGGGATGAGCCACAGTTTCAACACCGGGCAAGAGACCGACAAACCTTATCTACTATACAAGGCATCGTTACTCTGTTAGAATCTTACAGCTGGCGAGTCTTCAACGCTTTCCAGTGGAACCTTATGGCCCACTAGTGACCTGATGTTGGTGATTCCATAACTGTACCACAAGTCAGTTAATTCACACTACGCATATATGAATCACGACTCACCGAATCATCGTGGGCCGCTCAAGTCCGATTCCCCATCCGTGAACATTGACGCCCGCAGGGAAGCCCATGGGTTCCAACATTTCGGGGCGGAACATCCCGCTGTTGCCGACTTCGACCCATTTTCGTAGTTGTGGGTGAAAAGCAAAAATCTCTAGCGACGGCTGCAAGAAGTGCATCAGCCGAATGTATGCACGCACAGCAGTGCTAGCATGTAAAACGAACCTCCGTGTATGGGTTGTATGCGGGCTTGAACCGAATATTCTCGATACCCATCTTCTTGAAGAAGACGCGCATAAACCCTGCGGTATCTGATTCAGGAATTTAGGATCCAATAAACCCCGTCTGCGCTCACCAATAAGATCCGCGAGAGTTAAATCCCGGTCTGCAACAACTCCTTCGACTTGGTGGAACTCAGCCAAGTGTGTCGCATCCATTGTCTCATTCCGGAACACACGGTCAATGCTGAACAACTTCGCTGGCCTAAAGCCGTCGTCCACGCCTGTAGCCTTCGCTTTGCGAGTCGTGCCGGAATGGGCAGCGAGAGCATCTGCGTCGGCATCGACGTCCTCGCCTCTACACCGCGCTGCAAGCTTGTAGAGCATCGCGGCAGATGACGCGGTAGTGTGTGTTCGTAGGAGGAGCTTTCGAGTCTCGTCCTCCGACCATGGCGCGCGGTAGCCAATCGAGCCGTAGCCACCGTGTTCGTGAACAGTGGACACCCGTTTGTAATAATCGACAGGAGGCGGGAGAGACCTAGCAGGATCTGGTATGACCTTCGTCAGGTCAGCGCATTGTCGAGATGGGTTTATGGCTTACCGGAGAGGTAGAACGTGTCCTGAACTTCTCGTGCCGGGTGTTGTTGCGGGACAAACAATGAATCGAAGCACCAGAAACCGGATTCGACGAAAGATGACGTTGGCATCTCAGCGAATCTAAGTTTGATACTTCAGCATCATTATCCAGCAGCTGTGGGAAGTAAACATACCCCATCTCCAAGAAAATGTTTCGGATCTCCTCCCTGACTTTCAGCAAAGGGTGAAGAGCGCCACCATTCGTGGGAATACCCTCCGCCTCGAAGTTGTACTTTTTGAAGGCGGAAGTCTTCCATGCCCCACTGGACGACTGTCAGTCTGACAGCAACTGACTTGACCAAGTCTGTGACATACGTCGTGAGCATGTCGACAGTCAAGTCGGTTTCGGGCTTCGCCGTGGATGTAGAGAACTGGGGACCCTTGTGCACGGTAAACCATTGCCCTTTCCTATGATGATCTTCAACATTCTAGATCAGCTGTACAAGGCAGAGACTCACTTTTGTACAATGAGTTTGCGTTTCCTCAATTCTGCTAGTGCTTTCTCTCCCGCCTTCAGTGTTCCCGTAGAGTCCACTTCTCGCATGTCGTTTTGGGTTGTATCTGTTATCGAATCTGCCTGTACATGAGTCTGAATATCTGTCTAATCTCTGTGAATTATACCACCACTTACGAGCTTCACAAGGCCGTCACCCTCCTTCCCAACCCACTTGTTCTTGAAGGCACGACCTTGGCCGACCTTGGCAATCTCACTGCCAATAGCCTGCTCAAGCTCCTTCGGTGTGATGGGCTTGCCTGCTCCCTTGGGAGGGACACCTGCCCAGACTCTGGCTTCGTGAGATCCATTGAGAGCAATTGAGGCTCCTTCGGGTGTGAGGACATGTGAAGTCGTCTCTTGGGTGGTGTAAGTAATCATCTAGTAGGTCATTTAGTACACCGCCTATATCTTTCGTCGCAGACACGTACTTCACGGCTGGACAATGAGTTCAATGCGCCCAGAATGATAATCTGAGCATCATGAGTAGCAGCCTGGTCAGCATGCCCAGGCAGGGTCAGCGTCCTGGTGTCCTTAATCGTGCCATGTTGATCCAGGGTCTCAAGGACGAGCTTCTGAATGGCTTCTGCCATTGTAACGGTAGGTAGGATGTGATGAAAGCCAGCAGGTCGCGGTAGGGTCAATAAATGTGAATTTCACAGAATTGAGTCAAGCCGATAGTGATCTGACCTCAATCTCAGATCCCATCAACCAGTGGATGAAAAGGTAAGCGCTCTGCGTACCGCCGCTTCCGAGCCGCCCACTGCTGCTCTCCGTAATCCCATGGCCAGTACCTCCGCTGCGACGTTTGCTAGTTGGCAACGAGTATGGGACCAATCTCAGGCCAGCTTGTCATCGATTCGTCAATCTTTAAGTCAAGGGGAGCATCCTCAAACCAGAATTACGCGGGTCGGCAAGCTTGATGCCGAATTACTGGACCAGGAACTGGTTCAAGTCCTCCAAGATCCTTTGGCGAAGTCATTGGGGATCGTAAACGTATGTCTGAAACATTGAGAGCATTTGTTAACATTTCTAACACGTACAACGTCAGTCCGCGCTCAAGGGCCGCTTTGAACCTGAACTCACCCTCCTCATTCAACTTACGCTGTACAAGTTCTCTCTCTGGGATACAGGCGCGACCTATGGTGCCAGGCTTCAGGGATTGAAGTATACAACATCAAACGGGCAACTTCAAAGTGGGTCATTTTTCTTAAAAGCTAGAAGACCTCACTAGAGCCATTGCTAGCATTCAGGTTGCCACGACGTTTGTTATTGATTCACGGAGCTTTGACGCTGCTGGTCCCATACTTGCACACTCGCCTACGGGCCCACGCCTTATCCCAAGCCTGGCCGGATGCACCATCTTCTGACAGAAGGAGAAAGGCATGGGAGTGCCTCACGAAACTGGAGTCATTTCATTCGACCCTCGCGCTACTCAATTTCGTGGCGTTCTTGTGGAACGGCAGGCAAGTGTCAATTACACGACTGGTCATCGCTGTTGAGCTCTGACATTGTATATATCAGATATCGTACTCTAGCCGACAGTGTTTTACGAATACACCTAGTTTCAACGCAGAAGGTTACCTCGCGAGACGTCTCGTACGAGTTCATGAATCGCCAGATGGTCTGGCATGCGTTCACGGTGAGTATCTCTACTACTTATCCAGTCCGTACGCGACAATTTCCCGCAGGAATTTCTGCTATTCCTGCTACCCATGATCAATACACGCACCATTGGCCGAAGAATCACCCAAATATCTTCCCAAGTCTCGGACACATTTCCAGTCCCTCAACCTCTTAGACGACTGGTCGGATTGTCCCCGGAAGGCAACGAGTCAACTGTCTCCGGTGCTCGTAAGGGAAAATATTGGTCTCTACCTCTGGACCAATGTGCTATCTGTCACGAAGACAGCAAAACCGACTTCTCCGACCCAGCTGCATCTTTGTCCTCACTCAGTACACCGGCTTATCCATCACACAAAGGTCCCGCGCCCGAAGTGACCGAAGGCTCTGAGGAAGAACCTCCACCGTTTCCTATCCACACACCATACGAAACGGACTGCGGGCACGCGTATTGCTACGTCTGTATTACAAGTCGCATGATACGCACTGCCGACGAAGCGTCCGGGGCAGGGCCTGGGGGAACGAGGTGGGAGTGTCTTAGGTGCGCTCAAGCGGTTTCGAGTGCCGATAGGGTCGAAACCTCGGTGGATCCTGCGGAAAGTGAGTACGGAAGCGAGGATCAGAGCTTCGTATTCGGCAGTGAGGATTTGGACTTGAGTGATTTGAGCGGCAGCGTAGCGGATGATACTGAGTCCGTTACATCTGAATAAATCATGTCGATAACCTCGTCCCCATCAATGTTTTTTGTCGCTGTTTGCCAATAATACTGTACCAGCTCGAGTTCTGGCTGTCGCGGACGTCGGCCGCCACAAACTATAATAGATGACTGCAAGATGACTGCCTTATTTGGAGCCTTGACTCGAGTAGACGCGCATTTTCAGAATCTCTCATTACCGCCAGGTCTTTCCAGGACCGATATTCTCTCCGGCACTTCCATCTCGTTGATATTCAGAGCGCATAATGCCGACCGTCGCTGTAGACAAGGAGGAACTTTGGGAGAGACTGGGGCATAAATATGGTGAGTACACAGTGCAGCACTTGTCACTTGCATCCTTTGATACCTTTTACCAGCTCCCGATGAATTCGACAGACTGTTATTCGACTTCGGTCTTGAGCTTGATGAAGATGTGCGTGGCACACCTCATCTCATACACCACAGTATATTCGAGCGTAGGATGTGTGCCTAGACTACGGAGGAGGTTGAGGCAGCGAGGAAGCAGGGCTTGCCTGCTGGGCGTCCGGTGAGTAGCAGTCAGTGTGCTCAGACACAATTCGGGCTCACTTATACATGCACCGTGTCCAGCAACTGAAAATCGAAATCCCTGCGAACAGGTCGGTCAGTATGCGCCGACTCTGAACCGTCAAGTCTTGACCATCGATCACCTGCAGATACGACCTCTTGTGTATTGAAGGCATCGCTCGCGCCTTGCGTGTTTTCCTAGGAAAGGACCGCACGCCGAATTACAGACTAGTGCATCCAGCTGGCGGGGAGGCCACTCGTGACAGCTACTGTTGCTCCCGAGGTACGAACATTTCGTTTTTGTCTCATTCCATTCCTCAAACCATCGCGGCGTAGACTAAACAGATACGACCTTTCTTCGGCTGTGCTATTCTGCGGAATGTCAAGTTCACGGAGCGCTCCTACGAGTCTTTCATCGACTTGCAAGACAAACTGCACCAAAATATCTGCAGACGTCGCCAATTCGTTGCTATCGGCACACACGACTTGGACACCCTGAAGCCGCCCTTCACGTATGAAGCACTACCGCCCAAAGACATACAGTTCGTCCCACTGTCCAAAAGCAAGGCATACACCGCGGAGGAGTTGATGACTGCGTACGAGGTGAGTCTGTCCTATTCTGATTACTTGCGATGCGTAGAGCTGACTATAATGCCTAGTCAGAGAAACATCTCGCGAAATACCTTCCCATTATCAAGGACTCACCTGTGTACCCGATCATTTACGACTCGACCCGTACGGTTGCATCCATGCCTCCCATCATTAACGGCGAACATAGCAAGATTACCTTGAACACTCGCAACGTCTTCATTGATATCACAGGGACTGACGAGACGAAGCTCAACATTGTCCTCAATATCGTCGCTACGATGTTTTCTGAATATTGCGAGGAGTCTTTCGCGTATGTACCGTTTCGTACTCTCAGCTATGCAGATCTAACGTTTACACGAACATAGGATCGAGCCTTGCAAAGTGATATACCCGGATGGTACCACCAAGATAACGCCCGATCTTACCTACCGCCCAATGACCGCACGCGCATCATATGTCAATAACTGCACTGGGCTCTCTTTGAAGTCTACGGACTTGGTGCGCTTGCTCGACCGTATGACGCTTTCCGCGGCAGAAGATCCTTCCGATGCCAACTCTGTCACCGTCCAAGTACCGCCCACCCGTCCTGATATCATGCACGAGTGCGACCTGATGGAGGATGCAGCGATTGCATATGGCTTCAACAACCTCCCGGATACGTTCCCACCTACCAGCACGGTGGCGCAACCACTAGAACTCAGCAAACTCACCGACATCATCCGGAGAGAGTGGTCACTTGCCGGATTCACTGAAGTTCTGCCTCTTATCCTCGTGAGCCGCGCACGCCCTCTCATGCAATGCTGTCTCTGAGATTCCTCCAACAGTGCTCGCATGAGGAGAACTTCGAATGGCTCAACCGCAAAGACACGGGTGAACTTGCGGTACGCATCGCGAATCCCAAGACACTCGAGTTCCAGGTCGTCCGAACCTCGCTCCTGCAAGGTCTCCTAAAGACCATTCGCGAGAATCGCTCGCACGCCCTCCCCATCCGAATCTTCGAGTCCTCGGACGTTGTCTTCAAGGACAAGAAGAGGGAGCGTCAAGCCCGAAACGTCCGACACGCCGCTGCTGTGTGGTGTAACAAGACGGCAGGCTTTGAAGTCGTCCATGGAATGCTCGACAGGGCCATGCAGATGCTGGATGTACCAAGAATTGCAAGCACGGACAGGAAGGCTCGTACAGGCTATTACATCAAGGAACGCGAGGGTGCGAGCTACATCATGCTCCCGTCGTTCTGCACCTATTGACGCCCCTTAGATCCTACCTTCTTCCCTGGTCGTGCGGCCACGATCTACTTCAGGCGACCACGCCCCGAGCACGGCCTCGCAGACAGTGTCAAGAACGCGTTCCTAGGCCTGGATGACGAGGAGATCGGCGTTCTCGGTATCCTGCACCCGTCGGTTTTGGAGAAGTTCGAGATCACATACCCTTGTTCGGCGGTAGAGTTCACGCTGGAGCCCTTCAAGAGGGATACCCATCAGGTGTGGTCTAACAAGGAGTAATCCACTAGAATGTAGCATGTATAAATGAAAGCAATGTATCCATATACACCTCGTTGTCTCGCGTGCTATAGCTCCCGACCGCGGAACTCGCGCTAATGCTAAACATCTCTCTTTTGTAGCAATGCCAAAGCATGCTGACCACCGCAAGAGCCCATGATCGCCGACCAAGAGCCTGTTCTCCTCACGATGGCCGTAGGCACCTTGAGTATTTCGGCGTCTCCAGCACCCAATTCGCTCTGCGATCCTTCTCCCCACATGTAGACCGCCCCTTGACTGGTGATGGCCATGCTGGTCCTAGTTCCTGCGCTGACTTGCACCACAGTGTCATCGTCAGGGTCGGGGAATGCTACAAGCGCAGGCTTGTCTAAGAAGTCAGGGAACGTGCGATCCTCGAATGCTTCGTCGTCATCGGCCAACCCGAGTTGACCGCCAATGGACAACCCACACGCATAGACTCGTCCTTCGGAGGTCAAGAACAGTGTGTGATCGTCACCTCCTGCGATTTGAACCACCCTCTCGTCGTCACCGAGTTCTTGAGCGCTGATCCCGACGACTTTCCTCGGCACATGGACCTCGCCGTCTGTCGCACGATTGATGAAGCCAGTGCCTGTCTGGCCAGTGCTGTTCGCGCCCCAGCCCCAGACAACACCGTTGGTATCGACTGCAAAAGAGGCGTAGTTGCCCGCGCCGACAACCACGGCCTTGTTAGCACGAGTCCCGATGACGATGCGCTCCGGTGTCGTCCCATGGATCTTGTGGCGGTCGAGAACCTTACGCCCCAGCTGACCGCGCTCTCCAGTGCCCCAGGTGTAGATATTGCCGTGCGTCGTCAGCACGACGACGTGGTCGTTCCCAGCCACGACGTTCACGAACTTCTCCGCGTCCACCGGTCGTGACTGCAAGTTGACAATCGGGATGGGGAGGGACTGGTGCTTCTGGCCTCCCGAGAAGCCAAGCAGACCCTCCATGGACTGCGGCACACCATTCAGCACCGGCCAACCGCGATTCAAAACGTGCTGCGTACCCGGAAGGTGCCCCATACTCTTAACTCTCCCTCCGCGCTTATGGCGGCTGCGATGCTGTCGCCGGCCGCGACACGCACAGCCCGGAAACCCTCATCCACCAACGTTTGAATGGGAAAGGGTGTGGATGAGAGCGTATCTATATCGAGGAATGCCCCTTCCTTGTCGGGATCAGGTACGTTCTCGGTTTCGCGCCCGAGGGCAGCGTTGTCATTTGCACCGCAAGACCATACCTAAGCAGATTGTTATGAGTACAATACTGCAAGGCCGAACTCTGAGACCAGTAGCGCACCGTGCCCTCTTCGTCGACCAAAGAGACTGGACATCCCACCCGCTGTTAGGCTCTCGATTCCCGCTCCGTTGCCCCCGAACTTTCCGTCTGCGACCATGGCCTGGATGAGCGTATTCCGCTGTGGCTTCATGTACTCGCCCAAGGCGTCCTCTCCCATCCCGAATTGACCTGCATTCCCTGTTCCCCAAACATATACCACTGGAGCCGGGCGCTGAGGCGCCGGAGGATTAGGTACTGGGTTCATGTACTCCTTGCGTGGCTTCGATGCTGACTTCTTGATCTGCTCCTTCTCCGTCGCTATCTTCGTTGTCTTGAGCTTAGCCTCGATCTCAGCTACAGCACTTCCCGAGGGCTTTCTCGTCTTCTTGGCAGCAGGCGCTGGGGCTGCCTTGGTGGGCGCAGGTTCTTGTGGAACGGTGGACGCAGCACGCGCGGAACGTCTGGGAGGCGGGGCTGCGGGGGCTGAAGCCTCAGCTTCGGGTTCAGTGTCAGAGTCCGAGTTCTCTGTGAGAGGGCTCTCCGGTTCAGGATCGTCAACCGCAGCCTTGGGTGCTTCGGCCTGCGGATTCACGGTCACCGCTTTCGAGGCGCTTCGCGTCGACTTCTTGAGCGGCATTGTTCAGAGAAATAGCGGTACACGCTTGCCAGCGAGGAAGATGGGATGGGAGATCAAGCACAAGTCTGAGTGGTATGGATGCTTTATGGCTGGACCATCGTCACGCTTTACAGTAAGGAGACGTCATTAGTACGTATGACGCAGATCAAAGCATGGTAGGAACTCACCAAGGCGCGGTCCGACACGATGCGGGTGTGGCAGATTGTGTGCCTCGTTGGCGCCTCGTGTTTGGCCAATTTCCGGGGCGCGAGTCATTCTGTGGAGGAACGGAAAGTTTAGTCGGTCCACGGTATGCAGCGGTGAGTCTGAGGCGAGCGATATCCCAATTTTTCTGGAAGCGATGGTCTTGAGAGCTGAGCATCCTGACGCGACAGCGCCAAAAACAACTGACGAAGATACTGTGATCTATAAGACAAACGCGTACAATACACACCTTATTACATCTACAATTACAAAGAGGATAGGATGCAGCCAATATCTTCGAGGAAATATTCATTCTGCTACCAACGGGACTAGAGATGCAATCAGCGTGATGCAAGAGTAAATTCAATCTCGCATAGGCTTACTCGGCGGAATGTCGACGTGCTCTGCGTTTAGATACCATGCTCCTACACAGCGAATCAGACTCCGTTCTGGCATTTGCGCCACAAAAGAACACGCACTGTCTCCTGTCATGTGCTGCTCGTTGTATGTCATGCCGTTGCCGAGCCACTGGAGTCGGTTTCGAGACCCGTCCATACGCTCATACTTGAAATCTTCCCATCTGGGTTCCTTCAGCGCCACAAGTGCATGCAAGCATGAGCCTGCAGAAAGCCAGGTTAGTGGGTGAAAGCGAGACGTCTTCAAGCGGTACTCACCAGGCCAGAGTCCAACAATACGGCCTTCATCTTTGCCCATCTTGTACCATGATCTACACTTCTCGCTGTAGACAGTCTATTATATCTGGTCAGCTTTGCCCATCCGCGAGTGTGTCAAGCAGCAGCCGCACCATAGGGAAGTAATTCTATGAGACCATAAGTGAGTGATAAAACTGAATGTCAGGAACAATAAGACAAACCTCGATATACTCGTCATAGTCTTCCACGGCCTCTCTCTTGACTTCGATCGTCTTCAAACCTTCACGCAACATCTTCTTGGCAGCTCGGACAGCGTAGTCAACTTGGTGCTCTATCAAGGCCAGCAGACTTCCGGAGCCGACGCCTGCATTCGGACCGAGCGAGAAAAACCAGTTGGGGAAGCCATCTACGCAGATTGACAGGTAGCTCTGCGGATGCGGATCCCATTTGTCGGCGAGCTTGACCCCGTTTCGACCTATTATCGGAATGGGTAGGTGAACGACGTGTCGTAGCCTGCAGAAAACGTCTTCATTAGTGACCTTGGGGCAGGGAGGTCAAAATCACCGACCTGTGGCGCATATAATCACGTCCACCTCATGCAATTGGCCATCTACAGTTTCAATGCCGGTCTCGGTGATCCGTTTGATAGGAGTGGGTATGAAATCGACCTGTAACAGGAATGTGTAAATGAAATGCGGATCGAACCATATAACGACCGACGTTGTCTTCACAGAGGGCCTCCAGATATCCAGGGCCAGGCGTCAGACGCCGACAAGCCACACCGAAGTCAGGGATCACTGACAGTGAGGTGTCAGCGGGATAAGAACGTAGCAGAAAGAGACGAGATGCTCACGGTGGTCGGCTATCCAAGGCTTCTTCTCTAATCGCTTGAGCATGTTCGCTTTGAAGGCTTCACGAGCGCCCTTCTGCATTGTCGAGCCTTTTAGAGTACTGGGATGGACGGACTACAGCAGCGAGAAAGGTCAGACGTGAGTTACGAACTCTGAGACCAGGCTTACATTGAGGTCAACTTCAGAGCATGACGGAACTCTGCGTAGTATGCCGGATCTTCGAAAGCCTTCTTCTCCTCATCCGAGAATACGTCTATGAAGGGAGGCATTCCGCAGTTCAGCATGAGCCCATGGTCGTGATAAGTATTTTGAAATTCTCACAATTGTCTGAAGTGGGATCTCTGCTTAAGAGCTCTGCCATCTTGCCCTTGCGCGAAAGGCAGGGCCAGCCAAGTCTTGCCGCGCACAAAGTTCAGCACTTTTCCGACCTTCGGCTGTAATGCAGGTACGATCTGTATGCCAGATGATCCCTAAGGCATGCATGTCGCACTTGAGCGTCATTACATCACGGGAATCTACCAATATGAGAGGCTTACCACACCAATGACTGCGACTCTCTTGTTGCCCCAATCCTTCACGTCCTCTTCCCAGCCCTTGCGAATCTTCGGTGCTGTTGAAGCCCCGGTAGCTGCGGGCTCATCGCCGCCGCCGACTTCCCACTTGGCGCTATGAGTCAAGGTACCCTTGAAAGTGCGCAGCCCCTCAATTTCAGGCCAATTCCACCGACTCAGCCCGCCAAGGCCGGTGAAGAGGATATCTGCGGTGTCCTCGAACACTTCGGCGCTTTCGCTCGCACCACCCCCGTTGAGTTTCCTGATGTTCACTCGCCACTTGCTGGACGCATCGTCCCATGTCGCCCCGACCATCTCATGTTCTAGCTTGGATGAACTTCTCCAGGCCATAGGTCGATACCACCTTCTGCAGATATGCGAGAATCTCGGCGCCAGGAGCATAGAATGCCGACCATTGGGTGTTGGGGAAGAAAGTGTATTGGTACTAACATACGGTCAGTACCTATGAAATAGAACTCAAACCAAAGCAAGACTCACGCAATGTGACGGGATGTCGCATGCTAATCCTCTAAAACGCGTATAATAAGTACAGGTAGAAATGCCTCATAGAGCGCACGTACGGGTAACGGTTGGACCACCATGTGCCTCCAATGCCGTCGTTCTTCTCGTATATGGTCAACTGCACGTTCGGTACATGCTGCAAGAAACGAATGCCAGCTGCTATACCGCTGAAGCCCGTGCCAACGACGATGATCTTCAGAGGTCTCCCAGTATCAATGGGCTGATCACCGAGAGTGAACGTTGGTCGGGTCGATTCCGAAGCATTCGGCAATCCGTCAGCCTCGTGCAGAACGCTGCCAGTCTTCTGGTGTGAGGAAGGCTTGACCAGGTTTCTCAGCTGATTGAGCATCCCGTACGAAAGGTGGTTGGGAATGGATTGGGAAGGTGACGGGGAGTACAACGGACAGAACCCGGGGAAGAATGGATATGTCTTTCGCCCACCGTCATTCATATAGGGTTCCCATCCGGTTCAGTCTGGCTGCGAACAACAACCGCGAGCATCCTGTGATTTGAGATGCCGTGCTAGACCGTCTAGGCAAGATAGCACTTACCAGAGAAGGTGATTCCGCCCTCACGAAGTGACGCACGGGCAGCCCTGCGATCAGGCGCAAACCTACTCGCATGGGAACTTCAGAAGCTTCTTTTCAAGGCACTTTCGGCTGCAGCCTAGATGTTGCGGAGTCAACTTCGCGCCACAGCAACTACGCTGCAGAGGCGCAGGTGAACGTCCAGCTGATGATGCAGTTGTAAATGCACACGGTCCGCTAGAGCGCAATAAGCAACCATAATTCAGCATGCCTCGTGAACTGGAGGAGGCGTGGGACGTACTTTGCGGAACCATCAGGAGTCTCGTGACATCCGGAAAGACGGGTATTCATGGAGAAGATGCGCGCCGCGGAATAAGGGCTGAGCATAATCTGTAGTAAGCAAGCACTTCTGCGTCAGCGTCGTTTCGAGAGGCGGCACTAAACTGCGCAAGATGCCGGTGAGACCCTGTGAATCTTGGAAGATCGTCAGTACCAAGGTTGTTATGAGAAGGACGGGGATGACATATGCCGGGGTTCGTGGCGGCGACCTTGGTCGTCTTACGTATAGTCGAGCAACCGAGATTGGAGCTTTCGGGGCAAGGCGTGCGTGATGAAGCAACAGTAAGAATACACCGAACACATGCTATCGAGAAAAGCGAGCTACAAATGGGTACTTGGAGAAGTCGGAAATTACTTGATTGGGTGAAGAATGGAGGACAGACGTGCAGTTGTAATTGACGGCGAGGAGATAGTGTATGGTATGTGGTTTCCGAGGTGTCCGTGAGCAGAGCGATGCAATGCAAATCGAGCAGGGATGCAAGTCAATGGACCGTAGCCGACTCTATGACGACGCCTTCTTGTTGCGGAACAGACCAAGGGTGTGTTGGCCTCCGCATGAGCCAGAGACAGCTGCCCAAGCGCCGCCATCTCTACGAACAATCATCTTGGGGGTCTTGAGCTCCGACTCGTCACCGGCCCCCAGTTCGCTCTGCGGTCCAGTACCCCAGGTGTACAGAGCTCCGTCCTCCGTAACCGCCATGTTGTTGTGGATGCCTGCGCTGATGTGCACAACAGGATCGTCATCGTCGGGGAAAGGTACGAGAGTCGGCACCTCCAGCATGTCCTTGAGATCTTCTTCGCGATCCTTGAAGACAGGATCGTCCTCCGGGATGCCCAGTTGCCCACCATTGGACCGACCACAGGCGTAGACCTTGCCTGCGGCAGTGAGGAAGAGGGTGTGATGTTCGCCTCCAGCGATCTGGACCACAAAGTCACCGCCGAGGTCCTCTTTGCTTAAGCCGACAACACGCTTCGGGAGCTGAACTTCGCTATCGGCGGCCGCGCTGGTGAAGCCAGTTCCAGTTTGCCCCATGTTGTTCAATCCCCAAGCCCAGACATCGCCCTTGTCGTCCACAGCGAACGAAGCGTAGTTGCCAGCACCGACGGCGACGGCTTTGCGTGTACGCGCACCAAGCACGATCTTTTCGGGGGTAGTTCCGTGAATTTTGCGACGTTCCAAGACCTTGCGGCCGAGCTGTCCTTGTTCGCCCGCTCCCCACGTGTAGACGTTGCCATGCGTGGTGAGGACAACCAAGTGGTTATTGCCAGCGGCTACTGCGGTGAACTTCTCCGCGTCGTCGGGCTTAGACGGGAGCTCGAGGACAGGCACGGGCAGGAACTGATGTTTGGCTCCGTTTGAGAAACCTAGAAGGCCCTCCACTCCCTGTGGGTCGTCAGCAACTAGACTGATGTGGCAAGAGTAGCAGGAACTTACTCGGAACGATCCCCATACTCGTAATTCGCCTGTCTCGCTGACAGCTGCGGATATACTGTCACCGGCAGCAATACGGGTAGCGCGGAATCCTTCGTCCACTAGGGACTGCAGTGGGAATGGCTGAGCAGTGAGGAAATCGATATCCAGGAATTCTCCTTCTTTCTCTGGGTCAGGCACATCGCTGGTGACACGGCCAAGTGCCGCATCATCGTTCGTGCCACAAGACCATATCTAAGAAATAGCAGGTTCAGGAAAGGTCAAATTTTCAACAAGCCCGGTACTTACAGTGCCCTTCTCGTCTATAAACAAACTGTACATTCCTCCGGCGGCCACAGCCTCAAAGCCAGCACCTTCTCCGCCGTATACGCCTTCCCTGATCTTCTCCTCAACCAGCAGGTTGCGTTTAGGCTTTTCAACTTCGCCGAGCGTGCCTTCACCCATGCCAAACTGCCCGAAATTGCCTGCGCCCCATGCAAACGGCTGCGGTGCGGGACGAACGTGTTCTGGTGGCGACGGGAGGGAGTTGAAGTACGGCTTCTGTTGCACGGTTTTGGCAGGCTTCTTCTCTTTCTTTTCGACTGCCTTGTCCGCCTTCTTCGCGGCGGGTTTAGCCTTCACAACTCTGGGCTCTTTGGTTGGCTCAGGAGGGGCCACGCCATTTGCGGCGGTAGAACCTGCTCTGCGACGTTTCGCGGGAGGAGTAGGAGAGGGAGTACGCGAATCCGTGTCGGGGGCGGCGGGGCGTTTGGCGGGGCGGCCATTGGCACGCGCCGGTGCCTTCGTCGTAGCCTTTGCGGCTGCTTTCTTGGGCTCAGGCTTCTCCTGAGGCTTGGTAGCGGGGGCTGCCCTCGTTGACCGTCTTGGGGGCATGGTGTATGCGTGTGGTGCGAGTCAGAAGAGGGTAGGGGGTTGGCAGATATATAGCAATAATCAAAGGGGAAGTGTTATCGAGTACAAGACCGTCCAGATGGTGGTCAGGAAGAGAGCTGGCCAACCGATGGCCAAGGTGCAAGGCCGCAAGTAGAGTGAACAGTCAGGCGTCTAACCGCGAGTCGAACCTTATGACTTTTCTGGGCCATTGGTCATAGCACGTTACAGTAACACTTGTGACCGTGACAGCCACAACGAACCCCTAACCTCACGCACTTGTCGTTAAACGTTCAAGTTCTCAACCTTCAGCTGTCAGTACAAGCTTCGGCCATTTGAGGAGATTGTTGTCGTTCTGTATGAGTACTAGGCAATACGCCTAGACGAGAGATATGATACAGCTTCACAAATACAAACGTGCAATAATACCAATAATATACGTCTACCACGCTCGACTTGCAGCCAGCGATTGTAGCATCAAACCGAGCTTGCCAACCCACTCCGAACAGTCGTCCACTATCATAGTCGCCGTAGGAAACAGTCCATGAATGTACCGAGTGATTTTCTCGTGCGAGTCCTCAGCTTGATAAGGCTCAATCGAATAGCCGAGGTTGAGTCGCGTAACGCTCGGAGCCCACGTCCGCATTGGCAGCGGTGGCAGCGACGTGTTGCCATCCAGCAACGCATGAAGCTCTTGCATACAAGGACCAGCCTGGGCGACGACAGCAAGGACACTGAGCGGCGGCAACACGTTGACGTCGGCTACGCCTCGTGAAGGGCTCGGGTTGAGAGACAAGGTCCGGATGCTATGCCAGCTGCCCAACATGTCAGCGAGCTCGTGGGCGGTGTAAGCGAGGGAGTAAGGGTGCCGAATGGACAGCTTGTGCAGGCTGCGGGCGGGTAACAGTGCAGCGAACGGGAAGCTTGTTGCGCTTTCCATAGTGCCGCGAGGAAAGTGGAGGCTTAGTTCGGTGATTGTCGAAACAGGCACTGGTGTTGGAATACCATGAGGAAAGAATAGGCCGCTCATCCCTGCATCGGACATTGGAAATGCCCTTCTTGAAGAGAGCGAGCGCGAGGAAGATCGTGTCGCCGGTACCGAGCATAAGCCAATGATCGACTGCAATGCCCGTCTAGTTGCTTCGCCGCCTCCGACATCGTCGCAGGTCAGGTGCAGAGACTGGATAGCTTGCGATGTCGCGCGAATAAGCTCTCCGCACCGTTCGAGTGACGCCTGGATCGTAAGCGTGCGCAATGCCGGCAATCCTCCGGAACGAGCGATGGAATGGGCGGAGGAGAAGGAGGATGTCCGAGTGGAGAGGGATAGGTTTTCGAGGTTCGAGAGTTGAGAAAGGGCTTGAGGACGGAGGTACCAAGCGGATTCGACGATGTCAACAGGCAACTCCAAGGATGTCAAGCTTTGCAGGCTATCGCATAATGTGATCACCTGCAAAGCTAGATCCACAGTCTGCCCTGGAGTACGCTGCTCCATGTCTACTGCTACGTGAAGGCGTTGCAATCGAGGGAGCTTCCCCACTAGTCGCCGAAGACAGAACGTTATGGAGTCCAAGGACGCGTCACGGCCGACTTGTACATGTAGAACTTTGAGTGAATTGCCCAAGATGACGGCCCACTCGGTTCCTGCGCGTAGACAAATGGAGGATTGACATTGCAGGCGTAACGCCACAACGTCGGGAAACAGTTGGCGCAGGTTGTGGCGAGCTGCGAGCTGCTTATACAGTTCGGCGAAGGACGTCGGAAACAACTGCTGGGGCTCCTCGAGAATAACGAGTTGTCGATGAGTGGTACGTCGGGCTTGAATTTCAGGTGGCGATAGAATGAGCAGCCGCTGAATGATATCCTAGTATTCGCTGAGATCAATACGACAGCGCGGAGTGATGGGTTCAGCTTGGCTCACCGTGCACGTCGTGCTATCCAACACGAAAGCATCCGCCATTGTCTCCATCGCAAAGGAGGTTGAGGCCTACAAGGTCGGCGGCATGAGCAGGGACGGAGGACAAGCAGAGGAAGGTACTCATACCTGCGCAGTAATACCAGCAACTTTGGATCTCGAGATGTGTAGCGCCTCATCATTCTTAACGGATCAGAGCTGAACGTTTTTTTACCTTCTCGGGCTCGCTTGGATAGGTCAGGTTGACTCGTCTCTTGTGGGAACACGAGGCTGCGATGACGGCCATGACAGAGGGCGCATCTTGAAAGAAGGTCGAGTTCTCCGTAGCAGGTGCCGAGCAGTGCCCGGGGGTACAGCACAATAATACCCTTGACACGGGGTGGTAACCTTGCGTCTGTATGAGATCTGCATGGCCGATTTATGAGAATTAATTTGAGCCGTAGACCGACCAATGATGGGAGACTGCAGTCCATGTACGAGGAAGCAATGCCGGCATGTGCCTGTTAACAGGGTGCAGAAGATATTAGATGATTCAGTCGAACTCTCCATAATCCGGGAGAAACCGTCGTCGCAGAAACCTAATAAGGGAAGCTCATCCAACGGGCTAGTTGAGCTGAGGACAACAGGTATGGGCACAAAGACTGCGCCATACACAGCAGCTGCATCTGACCTTACGTATTTCAACTGCAGCTCCTGTAAGCCTGTCGCAGCAGCTACCGACATGGCACCAAATCGACGGTAGCCACACTTTGCGAAACACATCCAGAAGTACGTTCCTGGCCGTGCACGACTCCCTTGCGTGGCAAGCTGTCCTCCGGTGCGGTACACAAGGACGCATATAGGAAAGCGGCGGTGCATATTGCCGTACATGGTACAAAAGAAGCAGAATGAAAAGGGGCGCACTGGTTTGCAGACTTAAAGCCAGGTGGTAAGTACCACCATGCCCGAGTCAGAGGACAATGGAGGTCCACATTACAATGTTTCCACGCCATCCGGACTTCTTATGTGGATGGCGGCGTGTCAACGCATTATACTCATCGCACTAGTTCTTTTTAAGCGCAGCCATGGGCTTAAGAGACGGTAGACGTACCAGCAGTGCAACAAGCAACGGAGAACAAGGATTCGGCGGAAAAGCCAACGCAACATCCGCGCGTCTATTCAGTGATGACACAGGGTTTATCGCTGTAAAAGGCAAGTCAGTAGGTTCGATGGCCAGCAACGATGGCACTGGTGACTGAGGGCGTTAGCTATGCTCAGTCCGACCGCTTGGCTCGACGCCCCCACGCCCAATTTAAAGTTATTCGTATATGTCGCAAATCCGGAAGCTAAGGTGGAAAAACAGAGCCTCCGCAAGCACGGCAAAGGACTGCCCTGTGTTGCCTGATCGGATTGGCTTCCGTTTGACACCGGTTAATGGCTTTCGAAGGGGATAATAGTATCATAGTATGAGATTTCCAGAAATACACCTATATCAAAGACGGATTGCTTAATATGTTTCCCAATACACATCCGTCAGCACCTCCCGCATTAATTTCCAATGGTGCAGCGCCTCGGCATCTTGCCATGCTACCAGCGCATTATTCTCGTCCTGGAGGACATACTTCCTGGATGCGGCTTCATCGATAGTCATGCCTTCTGTGATGAGACCCACAGGAACCTCGCGCTCGGAAATTGTAGGAAGGACTCGTGAGCGCAAGTATGAGTGAAGGTAGTCAGCATCAACTGTTGGTCGGAAGACGATAGGTTCGGTCGACGGGGTGCAGAAGAATATCTGGGGATGCGTGGTTGATGAGTGAGCATCGCATCAAGTATCGGAGCACATACCCAGTTCAGGAAGTCGGTCTTGAGTTTCTCTCCCGACACTTCCTCGATTGAATCATGGAACAGGCGGCATTGAGGGAAGATTTTGTTTAACGTGAGGTAGATCGCCTTTATTGAGTCAGACTGTAGCGTTCCAGCAAAATTCTGGGAAGGGATGGTCTTTAGTTTTCACCAACCGCAATAACTATCAGGCACTCACAACCACGACCACAGCGTCGTCCTTCAGAATTTTCCTGACGTCTTCCCAGAACCTCAAGGTGAACAGATGTCCAGGGACGCCACCGCCGGAGAACAGGTCGTGTATGACCATATCGTATAACTCCTTCTCGGGGTCCGCAACTCCAGCGTTCGCGGCGACAGTCCGGATGACAAAGCTGCGCCCGTCCACAAGGTGCACTTTCTCGGGTTCAGCGACCTCCAACCCGAAGTACTTGGTCGCGGCCTCGTAAACTGCAGGATCAATCTCGACAATCGTGGTGGAAATCCCGTGCTTGATGAAAGCCGCACTAGAGATACCAGTGCCGAGACCACTAACGGTACACCATGGGTGGTCAGAGATGCAGCGACTTGAGAATTTTCCTTCCTCACATCATAAGGGCTTTCTTTCTCTCCAAAGCGCCAGGCCGTTGAACTAGCCGTGCAGCTTCTTGCGTGACGAAAGCACCGTAAATTGAATCGCCTATCGGAGTTCCGTGCTGGTCGTAGGCCAGAGGACCGCTTCCGTCCATACGGTAAACACGATCTGCTATCCAGACTCCGCCTAGTAGCGAATGTCCTGCACGAAGGTACCTCATCGAGTGCGGTTCGGTGGCGTTTCCGGCTGCCACTGCGGCGGGCGTAGGTGGTAATATGTCACCGACGACTACAACTCCGGAATACGGCGAGTTTACGGATGAGAGGACACGTAGCTGCGCTCCGGGATGTGAGAAAGGTTCCAACAATGGCTTTGACAGGGTCGGAGATTGCACAGAGGTAAAAAGATAGGGGAGCAAGGGTAGAATAGCGAGACGCATCATGCTGCCACCTCTACTGGTTGCCGGCTTGGAAGGTGCAGTTGTACCTGGAGGACCTTTGGGTTCAGGGAAGCTTGGAAGAAAGGGGTAGGCAGTCCAAGCAATCAGCGCAGCGGTGCCCAAGTAGACAAGCTGCACTATAAGTCAACAAAATGCACTTGAACGGTGTGTGCAGAAGACGAACCAGGTCCCTTTCAGAAGCTTCCCGCATCAGGGCGATAGTCGGCCAGAGGTCTTGTAGAGTCATGATAGCCATCCGAGCCACGGGGAGACCCATTGCTTGCATCGGCGACCCGGCAATGTCGTTGTCTTTCTATATAACCTTCAGAACGCAATCGTAAGCATGTTGCTAGTCGGTACGCACCTGCAGCTCCTTCACCGCAGCCACTCCAAAGTACATCGCGGGAGCCAGTACACTGACATGTGTCGCTACCGGTCCCCAGACAGGGTCATGGTACCTCGCCGTATACACAGCAGCCCAGTACGCCGTCTGCGGCATCGCGCATAGCAATACCCCAGCTGCGAATAGGCATGCCGACAACGACAACGTGGGCAAAAACATCCCCACAATACACACCGCCCACACGACCTTGTTTAAGTGGAACAGTGTCGCAGCGGAGCCATAGAGCGGTTGCAGCGTCCGTGCATAGCCAAAGGTCGCAACAGAGAGCCCGAGGAGGACGACTATGGAGAATAGGTGTGTCGTGGCTGTCGCGAGTGGACTGCGTAGTCCTGGTTGCGACATGGCCTGCGGTGGGGGTCAGAGCGAGGCAAGTCTGCCAGCAGACAGAGCCAAGGTTTTCATGATGGTGAGTGCGGACCATGGCGCAGTGCGGGGAAATGGATCTCTTCCGAAGTTCTCCCCAGACCAGATCGTCCCAGGCACGCCTGCCCGATTGTTCACCACACGAGGCCCTCAATTACCGGCTTTTATGTAAAGTTGAGACACACAGCGCAGAGCAGGCTAGAGCAGGTCTGTGTAAAATGCGAATAACCTTGGCATGGATCTCTATTTGGACCAAACTTTGACATCCAGAATGACCCACTCAACCAAACGTACCCCTCAACCTCACCGCAGCAAGCGCCCTACGCCCTCGACATTGGCGCTGCTCCGGCGTCATCAGACTCATCACCCCACCTGCGGCTGTTGGGCGTAGGGCGCTTACTGGCGTGAGGTTGAGGGGTACCTGAGGTTGAGTGGGTCATCCCTGTAGAACCGTTACGTACGTCCCCTTCACAGACCACTGGGCGGCACTGAAAATCGGTACACAAAGTAATAGACTTCAGACACAAATGCATGCACACTTGTTGTACACCTCCTTGTCCAAAATACAATTAATGATGAGTGTATGTAGCTATATCGACGACACAAGCCTGACCTGTTACAGGAACGGCACGTTCTGCATCTGGTCTGCAGCCAACAAATCCTCATCGAACGCTTCCTCTGGCGGTTCCTCCTCATTCTCACCCTCATACCCGTACCCGTCCTCCTCCTCGTCATCGTGCTCGTCAAACCGGTCCTCCTCGTCGCTCGCGGAACCTGGCAGCGAGCCCGGCATGCTCGAGATGCTGCGCCGCCGGGAGCGGCGGCTGCGGCCCCCGCCTCGGCCCCGCTCGAGCTCGTCCTGCTCCTCGTCCTCCGAATCCGAGTCGATGGACGCCGGACTCTCGGACCCCGGCGTCGTCGCCGTCGCCGACACGCGCAGGCCGGAAAGCGTGCTGCTCAGCCGCTCGAACGACGACATCTGCCGCAGGTGCGCCTCGCGCCGGTCGAGCGGGTGCGCACTGTGCCCGGTGAGCACATCGGCGGCGGATGTGGTGGACGCGCGGCTCACCGTCCGCCCACCCAGGCTGAAGTGCCGCAGACGCGCGAGGGTGCTCTGGTTCGAGGTATCCGAGCGTGCACTCAGTGCCGGCGACGGAGGCGCCAGGTCCGGCAGCTGGATGTCTGGTAGCGGATTCTTCCAGTAGTTGAAGTCTGTGAACTCCGGAGCCCACATGCGGTTGATAGGCGGGAACATTTGGTCGACAAGGTCTGTCATATGGATATACCTAGCGTTCACATTGATATGGTCAGAGAGGCCAATGGTCAATGTGAAAGGCTGGACTCACGACGACTTGTACCCAGCCAGCTCCAACAGCTCCATCTTCACTTCCCCGTCGAGTCAATCGTGAAAATCCTCGAACTTGGTACGTTCACGCTCCTGTACGACAGCGCATCCGTGATCCGGTTCCCGAACCCAGCATAGAACGGGTTCCGCGAGAGCGGCGCAAACAACCTCTGTATATCCCTCAGACACGCCATTTTGAACACCTCTGGCTTGCGCATGATGACTTCCCGGTGAAGAGACGCCATCAGCCGATCCGGGGACATGATAACGGGGCCTTCGGGGAGCTGGTAGTCGTTCTGCTTGATACCCTTGAGATAGTCTCGCGTGGAGTCCGCTTGCCCAATGGCTCGGGAGGTGAGGTACATGATCTTGTACCCGTTCCTGTGAATGTCCGTGTAAAGCTTGGCGACACCGAGATGTGTCCAGTCGCGGCCGATCATGGTGAAGACGTGTCCGAGTGCGTCAGACCTGCGAAGTGACGGTTAGTGAGCGATATGTTGAGAAAGGGAGCAGTGTACTTTGTAATGGTGCCATCGATATCCGACACGACTACAAGGTCTTGATAGTCCCACACAAATATCCGCGCTGTACATGCCGTGACACCAGTCGAGGACAGTGAGAACGTGATTGTGTTCGCGCCCGGCTTCAGCTCCAGAGATTTCTAGACGATGTCGTGTATCAACAAAGGTGTTCAGTGTAGCACTCATTGACATACCAACTGGTCAGACGTCAGACGTAAGGTTTTGGCAAACCGCTTCCTCTTCTCGCCGCCATGCTCTTGAGTTGGTGTCGCAGCGTCGCCATTCGGCTTGAAGTCAGGCGTACCAGCTGCAGTTGGGGTTGTTGCCCGAATAGCAGTAGATCTTGACGGCTGCTGAGATACTAGCTCCTTGTCCTTATCCTACATCCCCAAACCATCAGTCCGCCGCATCTTATTACGAGTAAAATATGCGCACCATTTCCGAAGGCGCTGAGCTCATCGATTTCAGATCTGGCCTCCCAGTCCCACTACTTGACGTCGAATCCGTCGTTCGCCGACTCCACCATCGTATCCAGCTCGAACTGGTCGGCTTTGGCGCAACGGCAGGCAGGCCGTCCGCACCTGTGCTCGGCCGCCCTAGACTAGGACGCGCCGGGCGCGGCTTTGCCTCGTCGCCGGACACAGCGGTGTCTTCCGAGTCCGAGAACGGCACAGGTGATGCGGCGCGTGAGGAGGCTTGCGGTGCGGTGCCGGTGTTGAGAGCAGCTTGACGCCAGAGTACAAGGGCGTCCATGAGCGGGGAGCCGTCACGTCGTGTAATGTATCTACGCACAGGCGATGAAGAGTATTAGTGTACTGCTTGGTATTGACCATACAGGAATGCTCACTTGTCATCCTCCAGACAGAGCACGAGGTTCTCCGACTTGGCGATATCCTCGTCCTGCAGGAACGTCGTGAAGTCGATCTTGCCCTTATCAAAGAGATGCGAGTCCTCTACAAAGTCTACGCCACCTAATATGCCGGAGTGTTCTCGTGATCGAGGGCGGTTCGACGAGCCTGGCACCAAGCTCAACTGAAACTCGATGGAACGGCCTTCAATGAAGACTCTGAACCGTGTCGGGTCCCTGCGATCCATCGTCAGCGTACCTCCTGAGCCATACGCTTTGCTGGAAGTAAGTATGTTGGAGCCCGCCGACAGTGCTTCGCCGTGACTTACAAGAACTCATCGCAAGCTCGTCCTCCTCCGGAACCTCGGGGAAGAAACTCTTCCCCTTGCCCTTGCCCGACTTATCGCTCTGGCTGAACGTGGTCCACACAGGCGTCTTCTGGGGGAAGTTGCCCCACTCCCAGGAATACTCTTCTACCAGTGCTGGATCTGATGGCGGAAGGTTCAGCTTTAGAGACGATGGCTCCACAGATGTGCGCTTCTGCCGTATTGACGTGTCATACCGGTTGGTGAGTGGTGGCATAAGGTGATGGAGCGGAAGGTCTTCGTCTTCGATTTCTGGAGGAGGTTCAGACGTTGCACGCGGGAAAGGAATGCCGCCGCTGTCTGGCGGTGAAGTCGAAAGGTCTGGACTTGGAGAACCTGGATGCAATATTCAGTAAGGTGAAAACTTGTATGGCGGGAATGAGTTGAGTCACGTACGCGAAGGACCTGGTGTAAGTTCGCCTGCAGTAGACTCGGGGGAATCTGTACGTCGGCTAGTGACTGTCCGGTCAGACTGCTCTTTCCTATGCGAATGATAGCCCTCCATGTCGAACACCATATCTATGAGAGAGTTCGATCAAGGTTCACCGACAAGGCCACTTGGAGATGCTAACCATGGCCGTAGGCGACATCAGGTGCTTCAGCACTGTCCGAGGCAACGTCGGGTAATGCTTCATCTCCCTTCTCAGTCCCAAACCCAAGGTACTGGTGAGGCAACTTGACATTCTTCGCCGCGGCCACGCTGTCTGTAACGTAGGACCGCTTCTCATTCTCGACCTCCTTGATAGCCTTCTTGACGTCTTCGTCGTTCAGCTTGTCCTTCACGGTCGTCCCGGTTTCATGCGCCAGGCCCAAAGCCGCCTTCCCAATTGCAGCTGTTCGCTCCAGTATGGAGGAGCCTGCTGCCGTATCTTCTTCAGTGTCTTCCGAAGACGAGATGTTTGGCCTGTCAGCGTCTGCGGGAGGCGATGCCTGTCCTGGCTGGGGCGGCTGAGGTTCTGGGTCTACATCCTTCGAATCTGAGCCTGTGGTCGCATCGAGGTCGAGAAAATCGGGTTCTTGAGAGCTCTCTTCGACGTCCTGTTCCTCCTCTCCGTCTTTTCCACCTTCTTGTTTGGCACCAAATCGGCCGGTAGGCTGGTCATGAGCCTGGTTTGCCTGGCCTGGACGCGTTGCCTCGAGGAGCGGACTGGTCGCAATGTTCTCAGGGATATCCTCGTCCGTCTCAAAGATGAAGAACGCTTCGCCTGCGTCGCCAATCTTCATAGAAAATGGGATAAGGTTGCCATTGACGAACACATTAACCTGGCCAAATGAAATCATGGAAAAACAGCAGTGCATGGTACAAGCCAGTGTGCGCACCTTCTTGTCTGCTGGCCTCAGCACCTGCCATTTGCCAAACCTGACATGAAACGGAGAGCAAGCTAGCTCCCTATCGCCATCTGGTGAAGGTAGTTCCTCGGTTGAGTCTGCATCACTTGGGACGAGCTTGGGTCTGGATATGACTATGACGTCGATTGCGCCTGTGAGGGTGGAAGGGTTGATGTCCTTGTAGTACTGGTAGGGGGCACTGATTGCATTGACAGCACCCCGGAGATAGTTCATGAAGACGAGGGGGAAGAGGAGGAAAGCGTGTAGGACTGCGCCCGACTCAGACCACCTCTGACCTCTGCCCAAGTGCCACACGGCGCCTCCGAGTTTCTCGTGCTGTCCCAGCCATGTGAATATCGCACGTCAAATATTATCCTCCGTCAAAGCATGCAAGCTGCGAAAAGTCTTCCGGTTGCAAGCTAAAGCAGCCAATATGGTCTGATGCTCTTACAGAGTCGAACACATTTTAAGCCAAGCCTCGCTATAGCATCCTTACAATAAAGTTATTGATCGTCGTCGCCGCCGCTCTCGACCCCCTCCAGGCGGTCTCCGTGGGCGTCTCCGCGTCAACGTGGCGTTACGTCACAGACGCGTTCTAGGAAACTCGCGCGGTCATTGGTGGAAGAGTGTTGGCGCAGGGTCAAGTTATAACTGCAACCCAAAATCAACCGAATTTCGACCCAACCTCTCTCTCTCTCTACGACCACGACCACATATTATCATGACAACTCAACCGCTCAGCGGCGAGACCGTTCTCAGCGTAGACCCTTGGATAAAGGACCAGGTGCCGGCGATCCTCCATCGTCACGACCTCTTCAGAAAGTGGAAGGACACCATCGACAGAGCCGAGGGCGGATATGACAAGTTCACGAAAGGATATGAAAAGTATGGCTTGGTAGTGCAGCCTGACAACTCGATCATTTACCGGGAATGGGCCCCGAATGCGCAAGAGGCGGCCCTCACCGGAGACTTCAGTACGTGACGACGCTTGGGGAGATGCATTTTTGACTGACGACAATGCCCAGACCAGTGGAGTCGTATCTCGCACCCGATGACGAAGAACGAGTATGGAGTCTGGGAGATCACAGTCCCTCCCACGCAAACCGGCGAATGTGCCATCCCTCACGATTCTAAACTCAAAGTACGCGACTTGCCGTCTTTCCATACGCGTCGCCTGATTCCTGCTGCAGATCTCCATGATTATCCCCGGCGGGACGCGCATTGAACGGCTGCCTGCCTGGATCACGCGTGTCACTCAAGATTTGAACGTCTCTCCGGTGTACGACGCGCGGTTCTGGAACCCACCGAAGTCTGAGCGCTACGTGTTCAAGAACCAGCGTCCTCCTCAGCCCAAGAGTGCGCGAATCTACGAGGCTCATGTCGGCATTTCAACGTCCGAGTATAGAGTGGGCACCTACAAGGAGTTTACGCGGGACACTCTCCCTCGTATCCGCGACCTTGGATACAACATTATCCAGCTCATGGCCGTCATGGAGCACGCATACTACGCTTGTGAGTAGCTGGCCGTAGATCTTATTGACACCGGAGTTCCTAACGCGATTGTCAGCCTTCGGATACCAAGTAACAAGCTTCTTTGCGGCCAGTTCTCGATACGGTACACCCGAAGAGCTGAAGGAACTCATCGATACCGCGCACGGTATGGGTATCACCGTCCTGCTCGACATCGTCCACTCGCACGCCTGCAAGAACGTCCTCGACGGCATCAACCAATTTGACGGTACCGACCACCTCTACTTCCACGAAGGCGGCAAGGGCCGGCATGAGCTGTGGGACAGCCGTCTGTTCAATTACGGACACCACGAGGTCCTCAGGTTCCTTCTGAGCAACCTCCGCTACTGGGTGGACGAGTATCAGTTTGACGGCTTCCGCTTCGACGGAGTGACGAGCATGATGTACGTCCATCATGGTATTGGGGCAGGGTTCTCCGGAGGATACCATGAATACTTCGGGGACTCCGCCGATCTCGAAGCTATTGTGTACCTCATGCTGGTGGGTAATATTCAGTACAGTACCCGTTACGAAGATGCTCACCCCTTTCGAAGGCTAATGACGCTATGCATACCTTGTACCCCAGCTGCATCACGATCGCGGAAGATGTGTCTGGTATGCCTCTGCTCTGCGTGCCTGTTGACAAGGGCGGAGTCGGCTTCGATTACCGTCTGTCCATGGCTATCCCCGACATGTGGATTAAGCTCCTCAAGCACAAGGCGGACGACGAGTGGGAGATGGGTAACATTGTCCATACCCTAATTAACCGCCGGCACGGCGAAAAGAGCATAGCATACGTCGAGAGTCATGACCAGGCTCTGGTGGGCGACAAGACTCTGGCGTTCTGGCTTATGGACAAGGAGATGTACACGAACATGTCAGACTTGTCGGAGTACACACCAATCGTTGCAAGAGGCATTGCGCTGCACAAGATGGTCCGGTAAGCTCGTTTTTGGTTTGTTTATTTAACTACACGGTATTGAACCTCGACGTCCAGGCTGTTGGTGCATTCATTGGGCGGCGAGGGCTACCTCAACTTCGAGGGCAATGAATTCGGTCATCCTGAATGGCTTGACTTTCCCCGTGAGGGTAACGGCAACTCCTTCCACTACGCCCGCCGACAGTGGAACGTGGTCGACGACCCGATCCTTCGCTACAGGTACCTCAACGAGTTCGACAAGGCGATGCACAAGCTCGATGACCAGCACAACTGGCTTGCCGCACCGCAAGCATACGTCTCCCTGAAACACGAAGGCGATAAAGTGATCGTGTACGAGCGCGCCGGCCTCCTCTTCATCTTTAACTTCCACCCGACAAATTCGTTCACGGACTACCGCGTCGGCGTCGATGTCCCGGGAACCTACCGCATTGTGCTGTCCACCGACGAGAAGCGCTTCGGCGGCTTCGACAATATCAGCCTCGAGTCGCGCTTCCACACGACGCCGATGGAATGGAACGGCAGGAGCAATTGGCTGCAGGTGAGGACCAGTGCCCATGGGGAACCAGATGCAGGCGCTCACCAGGCAATCCAGGTCTACATACCCACCAGGACAGCGATTGTCCTGGCGAAGGAGTAGAGCACGATTGAGGGGATAAAACAAGTATCGAATTTCGAACGGACTACTAGATATGAATAAGCACTTGGCAGGAATAAGACGGAAACTACCCCGGAGAGCGTTCTGGAGAGAGAAGTGATGTTGCTTTGGTTAGGATTACTCCGGAAGTGTATTACATAGTAGATGCACGCATGCAAAGTGTCGAATTGGTTGCGTGACGGAGCGTCATGAGCACATATAGTCTGTCAGTTTACGCAGGTCGCAACTTCACTGCAGGCGATGGGACTAACTGGTAGGTGGTTAACTTCAGTCATTTGGACTTGAGTACATCGCAAATCTAGAGGCGGTCGCTGGATGGTAGGGAGGGACTAATTGTTCACGTTTGTGGGGGAATATTAATAGTACTGCGCCGCAGGGCACATGAGCACTGCATCCGGCAGTGGGAGACATCATGATCTGCTTTCGCACCATGAACCGCTCCAATTTTGTGCTCCAGTAATGACCTTGACCGTGCGACCGTTCGCACAGCTTTCTTCACAACCCCCATGTCCTCCTGTTGAGTGCGCTGCCCAACATGGCCATGGACTACGACTACGACGACCACAAGACCCAACTGGGCTCGGAGAAGAGCGCAGGCGGCATCCCGCCCCCTGTCGCGCAGGCTCCCGCTCCCGGTCAAGACGCCGCGGCGAGACGGTACCGCCGCGTCGTTACCCATCTGAAGTACGCCATCGCGCTGGTGGTGGGCTACTTCCTGTTCTTGAAGTGGGCGAGGGAGATCAGGGCGGAGGTGGACAAGGAGGCAGAGGCGTGGCTTGTGAACCCCTTCGCTTCGCATCGTGACCACTTCCGCGCCTTGCATCATGGCAAGGGGCACAAGATTCTGAACGGCAAGGCTGCTGAAGAACTGTTCTTGTGAGTGCATATGTGTGTATACCTGACTTGAGCAGCTTTGACAACGGCATATTGCAGGACAATCCCCAACCCCGCAAGCGCAATCGCTGCGTCCCGCCAATATGCCACCAAACCTCACGTTGCTGGCTCCCCGGGTGACTTCGATACCGCGAAGGACTTCCTCGCGCTGCTCCAGGCCGAGTTCGGCGCCGTTGCGCCCGCAGAGGATGGTGAGCCGATCTACAGCGCGGGCACCGCCGAGTCGCGCAACGCGACGCTCTCGATCCCGCACCTTAACGCGCCGACGGCGTGGATCGACGTGTACTACCCCGTCATGAACACGCCGCTCAACCACAGCGTCGAGATCCTCGGCGACGACGGCTTGGCGGTGTGGTCCGCGCCACTCGAGGAGGTCGCGGACGAGACGGACCCCGAGGCGGGCCGGTACGTGGAGGCCGTCCCAACGTTCCACGGCCTCAGCAGCTCGGGCGAGGTCAAGGGCAAGCTCGTGTACGCAAACTACGGTCGCCAGCAGGACTACAAGGCCCTCATCGAGCAGGGTGTGAATCTGAAGGGCGCGATTGTGCTCGTCAAGTACGGAGGCATCTTCCGTGGCCTGAAGGTCAAGGGCGCCGAAGAGCTCGGCGCCGCCGGTGTACTCATCTACTCTGACCCATCGGACGATGGGTCTGTCACAGAGGAGAATGGCTACCTTGCGTGAGTGTCTGCCATGATGTCCATGGCGTGGATATGAGCTCACGCAACCTTCAGCTATCCGTACGGTCCTGCACGCAACCCGACATCGGTTCAGCGTGGCTCAGTGCAGTACCTGTCGCTGTACCCGGGAGACCCGACTACCCCCGGAATACCTGCATATGAGAACAGCACGCGTACCGACGGAGAGAACATCCCCGCCATCCCCAGCTTGCCACTCTCCTGGGCAAACGCCAAGGTGCTTCTGAATGAGATCAACGAGGGCGGACTGAACCGTACAGTCTCGTTTATCAACCACGGTACGCGCGCATGTGTATATGATATGTCTGCTGCTAACTCGTGAGCAGTGGACACTCGGGTTATCCCTATTTGGAACACCATGGGTGTTATCCCTGGGCACATCAAGGATGAAGTCGTCGTCATCGGTAATCACCGTGATGGTACGTCCCTTGACGTAATTGTCAGTCCACTTGCGCTAACGTACGATGCCAGCATGGGTTATGGGCGCGACGGACCCATCTTCTGGCACTGCATCTGCTCACGAGACAATTCGTGGCTTTGGTACCCTGTTGAAGAAGGGCTGGAAGCCACTCCGGACTGTCGTGTTCGCCAGCTGGGATGCTGAAGAGGTGCGCGGCTGTGATATTATTTCGTTCGCTACTGACCACTGAGAAATATAGTATGGCCTTATTGGAAGCACCGAGTGGGGCGAGGATTTTGCTGACTTTATCAAGGAGCATGTTGTCGCATATCTCAACCTCGACTCTTCTGTGTCCGGCTCGCGCTTTTCTGCCAGTGGCTCCCCGTCTCTGGCTCATGTCGTCCGGTCCACTGCGGAAGAGATTCCTCACCCGACCAAACCTGGCAAGACGCTCTGGGACGCGACACACGACACCGGAGTTTTGACTGGAAAGGTCAACGAAGAGGTGCTCGAGATGTACCAAGCTCAGTACAATGGAGCAGACAACCTTGGTGTCTCGCCGCTGGGCTCCGGCAGTGACTTCACAGTGTTCTTACAACGCATCGGAGTGAGTTGTTTTGTCCATGCTGATGCTTCAAATGTTTACTGGTATGTTCCACAGGTTGCTAGTATCCAGGCTGCGTTCGGATCGACCCTGCAGGATCCCGTATACCATTACCACTCGGTGTACGACTCCGAACGCTGGCAAGAGCTATATGGAGACCCAGGCTTCTTCCGCCATGTACGTCGTGTCCTAACTATCATCACTCAGCCGTTGATCCCCTGCTACAGGTCGCTGTCGCGAAGCATCTCGGTCTGCAGGCTCTTCGCATCCTCGATGCTATCGTCCTTCCTCTGAACACCACCCACTACTCCTTGGAGCTGGAGAATTATCTCGCCAAGTTAGTATCACTCCATTATGGACATTATACCATGCTAACCTCCACCGTGCCGTAGGGTCGAGTCCATCGCATCTTCGACTTCTGTGGACGTCGATTTCTCCTCGCTCCGTGACTCCATCCAATCCCTGCAGAAAGCCAGCGCGGCGCTCGACGAGGAGAAGGTCGACGCCGAGAAGCAGCTCAAGCGCATCATCAAGAAGATTGTCCGCCGCCGGTTCATCCGGCGCAAGGTGCACCACGTCGTCTGCAGCGTGAAGAAGGTCTTCGGCAAGGAGTGCGGCCCCAAGCACGAGCGCTTTGCGCACAAGGCCCACGAGGTCGCCGACGCGGCCGACGCGCACGTTCCGTCGTTCCGCACTGAGGAGAGCCGTGTGATCAAGCCCCGGGTCGGACGTGCGCCGGTGTGGATGAAGGAGCACCGCGAAGCCGGCGCGTGCCATATGAAGGGCGGGAAGGGCAAGCATGGAAAGCATGGAAAGCACGGTCACAAGAAGCTTGTGGAGGCGGTCAAGCGCGTCCGAAAGGTCAACAAGAAGCTCGTCGCGTTCGAGCGCGGGTTCATCTCGCAGGAGGGCATCAAGGACCGCGAATGGTACAGGCATCTCGGTGTCGCTCCGGGCAAGTGGCTTGGTGAGTGTGTCTGTGACTCGAAGATGCACGTTTTAGCTCATGAGTGTTCGTCGGCAGGATACGGTGCTACCACCCTCCCTGCGCTCACGGAGTCGTTCACGATTGAGAACAACGTCACGCTTGCGAAGTATGAGATCAAGAGGCTCCAGAAGCTGATTGATGCTCTGACTGAAGAGATTAAGCCCTGAAGCGTTCCAGTGTTGAACGGACTATGTAACACAGAATTGGATTAAGGTCTTGGAATTTATGAATCCTCGCCTTGTTGTAACTTTGTAACAGTTGAATGTATATAACTCGAATTCTTTTCAAATTGTAACATGCATTCGTATTTTCAGGCTGAATGCGGAAAACAAGAACAGTGTTATAATTTGGCTTTGACCTGATCATTGACAGCAAATGTAGACGTCCTTGCATTGTCTTCCTTCCCCTCTTCCCAATACACAACCGTGCACGTCAGGTCATCCCGGTAGTTCCGCGCCAGCGGTGCAGGGATGCTCAGCAGCTGCCGCAGCTTCTCCTCATCGCCCCCGCCGAACGCGTTCCGGATGAGGTGCGTGCCGACGTTGTCGTCGACGAACGCCCACGAGCCGTCCGAGTCCTTGCCGCCGCGGCGCTTGTTCTTGCCCTCGACGGTGCGGCCGGTGGAGGTCGGGACGAGGTGGTCGAGCTCGGACTTGGAGATCTTCCCGCGCAGGCCCGCGAGGTGCCCGCCGACGAGCGCGACGACCTCCTCGGAGGAGAGCTCGTCCCAGAGGCCGTCGGTCGCGAGCACGACGAACTTCAGCATCGCCTTCTGGCGGGGGCGCGGCGCGGCGGGGTCTGAAGAGGGGAGGAAGGAGAGTTCGCGGTGTGTTACTACAGGGCGGGAGGTCACGTATGGCGGTGTTTTGAGCAGGGCGGGTGTGGTGCGCATGGGTTGGCCACTGCCCTCCATGAATGCTTTGTTTAAACTTTGGTGATAACGGTCAGCAACGCGGTGCGTGTAAGTCGCTGAGATAAAACTCACATCGCTTGCACTTCGGCCGGCCATTTATACCGTGCGTCGCCAAATGCCCGTGTTGGCTCTAGGCCACCAAGTACCCTACCCCGCATGATAACCGTTGAAGCCTCATCTGTTGGGTGTTCAGATTGCATCCTGCGAAGGACCTCATTCAGTTTGACGATCATCATTAAGGCATCTCCTACTGACCTTCGCAGTTCATTGGGATTCCGTCCCGTTTGGTCTTCGGTCAAAACATCGACCCGCCAGAAACCATTTCCTTCGGATGTCTCTTGCCATACGCCAGCGACCGCACGGCTGTCACCTGAGCATGCAACGTAAAGATTGCGGTGTGCCGTGTCGAACAAGGCTAACAGCGCGCAGCTTCCTGAGTATTTCATCGTAAGCCGACGATTGTATACGAAGGCGGGAACATGGTGTCTCACCGGACAGGGCGGGCTTCATCGTCGCCAGCGCCATAGGATGCTTGCTTAAGTCTGGTATATGCTTCTCCTTGGCCCCATCTTCAAGCATAGCCTGAGCAAGTATCCGTAGCGGCGCATCCACAATCTCGGAGTCCAGGTTCGTATAGGCTCGCTGAATAGCCATGCTCATATATTGAGGATCAGCATCGAAAGGTATTGTAGTGGATTTCGTTGGATAGAGCAAGGATTTGAGACCTGATAACGTGCCACCCTTTGGGATTATGGCAGAGGGCTCTCGTATCAGCAAGTCCAGTTCCAGAGCTACCGCAGGGATGAGAACTTTCGAGAGCAGCCTTGATGTATGGTAGCCGCCATGTCCGTCCATCACAGCGAAGAACAGTAGATCTCCAGCGGGAGATAGCTCTGAAGGGTCTCGTTCCACCATCTTGCTTGCATTTGCATCTTCTATCGGGTCATTCGCCGCGAGAAAGGCCGTAGCCTGTTTCCATATGACGCCGCGCCGCGCGATGCTGGACGTCTCGGCGTGCGCCTGCAACTTTGCTTCGGTCTCTTCCCTCGTGAGCAGCGGTATTGCGCGTGTAGACATGGTAGCCTTTCCGTCGGGGCCTTTAACCCTTACGGACAAGTCGAACGTTTCTCTTGGCTTGGGTTTCGAGGTATATTTGAAGTAGATATACCCTGGCGCGCCGACCAGGATAGCGGTGCCTACGGCAGGCCTCCACAACCGCTTGAACATAACCTCGTTGACACTAAAGCGGTGCGTTCTTGTTGGTAGGAGACCAATATTCCGTTGAATACACCGGGACTTCAGCTCGAGTCGTTACACTGCAACAGACGTGCCTGCTCTTGTCAACTCTGCGGCAGACATTAATCAAGATGGGCTACGCACCTAAGCCCGTTCGTCCTCAAGTATTATCGTGCTTCTGGATAGGCATGCAGTCTATCCGTGCCTCATAAATACGGAGAAGCAGCGGCGAATGTGAGGGCTGGTGGGGGTGGGCGAAGACGTTGGTTGTACCTGGAAAGTGCCGCAGATGTGCGTCACTCGCGTCTCGCGTTCCGCTTTGATCTGGACTCTCTTCCTCCGTCCATTTCGATCTGCGCAAGCTCGCACTGCACACTCCCTCCATGTCACTATGTGTGCGCACGAAGCTGGAACATAACTTTGCCAGTCTCAGATATCATATTCCTTCGAGCGGGCTACACTCGTCATCGCGATGAATAAATGGCGCCGTCAGACTGCCGCAGAGTGTGCCACCATCTCCATCCGCGAGCGAAGTAGCATGGATCTGTAGAGCCTAGACATTGACACGGGTTGCTCTCCAGAGCTGAGCGCTGAGGGAGCACAACAATGCGTACGTGTGCCCTTCATAGACTCCCCGGTACTTCGAGCTTGAACGGTCTGACTTCTTCCATGCAGAATTGGATACTTCACCGCAAATGAAAGACAGGCTCTCAGATTGCAGTTTATGCTATATTTGCGCTATTTCCTACGCAAGCTACGAGGCACTTACCGGTGTACGAATACCTCGCTGCATCCCACTGTTCTGGTCACTCGTTAGGGAAGACTCCGTCCAGCTTCAGTATTTACGTCTTGATTAATGTTTACATGGCTTATAAAATTCGTGCAGACTCCGAAACGCGCATTGGTAATTTCTATGCCCAACGTCTCTCCCAAGTATCCGAGCGTGGTGTGTCTCTGGGCCCCCTCAGTAAGGTGAGACATTCGAGTGTATCAACGGAATCCACTCCCGCCACTTGATGCGCTAGGTGCGCCGTCCACTGTCCGTCAAATCCATCCTATTCCTTACCTTGGGTATTCCACCAGAACGTCTGGTGCGAATATGCGCGGATTTATAGGCACCTTTTGAGGAGGCGTCAACGGACCGATTTTACGAAGAGGTCGATTGAAGGTCGATGAGAAATACATACTTTTGCTCACCGACCATCTATATGCATCACACCGTACCCGCGGGACGCTTAGGTGCCGCATGGTGTCGCAGCCAAAAGTCCACCGACTGGGTAACTGGTCCAAGTCGCGGTGTCTCACTTGTTTCCTCTTGACTACCTTCCCCTCCTCCCGCCACGGGAATGGCGTATACGCGCGACGGCGAGCAAACCACGACTGCTGTGGACGACCGGAGCGACAGGATAGGGTGGATTGGAGACTGGTCGGACCTCGCTAGCGATACCCCAGGGATCCAGAATGGGACTTTGAGTGAGCTTGGTGCGCCTGGTGGCGGTTTTTCTTTTCTTTCACGGGTGCGTGTCCGCATATACCTCGCATTATATGCTGTTATGTCCTTGTTTAGGATCCCAGGTTCAAGTCTACGGTGCCATCCGGGGACTGCAGCAGGACAAACCATATGTACCGGTCACGTCCACATACTCGGTTGACGGCGTGCAAATGGGGACGTTTACAGCACCAAATTGGACGAGCGAGGCCGATGGCATAATGTTCTTCAACTCTGGGACGATACCGATCAAACTACATACGTTGACGGTGTCGGTAGGCAGCGTGTCAGAAGAATATCCTTACCTCTTGGACTATGTCATTTTTACACCGGCTCCGACGCTTTCGAGCGACGCGATACCTCAGAAATCTTCCCTGTCTACTTCATCTGTCACCTCGTCCTCAACATCTACGCAGCTGGCTTTATCATTCACTGGGTCTCCAAGCGTGAGCTCCTCCTCATCCGAGTCCTCTACCTCCTCCCCTACACAAGGTCCGACTAAAGTGCCAATCTCTGCTGGTGTATCGTCACATTCGTCGAATCATACCGGTCCAGTTGTCGGGGGTGTAGTTGGCGGACTCGCATTCCTTGCTATTCTTATCGGTCTTTTCCTCCATTGGTTCATAAGGAGAAAACGAGGACGAACTGCTTATATCATTGAGTCGGAGTACGAGGGTACAGTGAACTTTCCCTCTTCCGCCAAGGACACGCTGATAAACAGATTATAGATAAACCTCTACCTGTGGTGGGCAGCGCAGGGGGATTCCTAATGTCACACCGTACATGTTGCCACGGGATTACAACACGTTGTCCGCAGGTGTCGTTCCTGTGGAGACAGCGGTGCCGCTTGGACCAGGCTCAGTGTTAGGTGGCGCTCAGTCGCCAACAACCAGTGGCAAAGCATTGCTCGCGAGAATAACCCGACCATTCGATGGCTCGAGCTCCAGCAACGCTAGCCAACAGCGTCTCATCGGTACCGGGAGCAGATCGGACCCAAGTGAAGGATCCTTAGGCAGCGGGCCAGGGGCTGTGTCGAGCGGGGAGTTCGCGCCCAACCATGAGGACAGCGGCGCCAGTGGCGGTGGCAATCACGACGCGGTGGCGGACGCTGGTGCGATACCTGTCCATTCCTCGAAGGCGGCCCAACATATCGGGTCACCGGCGAGGCGACCGCCAGCGGTTCACGCAGACTCCGGGATGCGATTCCCGCGTGACGCTGATCCTTCGGAGATTCTATCTCAGGCTGGGACTGAGCTTCCGCCCGCATATACCACAGAATACCACGCGAACTAGCTGAGAAGGCTCCCTTGAAAGGATTGTTTAGTGATTTGGAGGTTGATACCTTACTAAAGGATTTTGACTGTGCATATATTCTTCGCACATTGCATTCCACACGTATCATGTAGCATACCATATCTTTGTTCGCACAGTCTCTGTGGCCCGAACTAATGTTGTTTTCTGTCCCAGGCAGAGTCAGCGGAACTGTTAATGGCAGTTGGTGTCACGCACTCTGTTACGTCACATGTCACACTTGCGACGAACAGCCCGATTTGGAAACAATAGGTTCAGGCCCGAGTCAACAGCGCGTCCCGACGGGCACCGCTCAACGTTGTCCGCTCGTGGCCCCGACTATAAAAGCTCCCGCCCCCTCGCTGCGCCGGCCGCATTTCCCCCTTACTCCGCCCCGCCACTAAGGCCACCCACGCAAATGTCGCTGTTTTCGCAACAAGACGAGCTACCAATGCAACCACCGTCAGGGATCTTCGGGAGGGCATTGAGATACGTACAGGATTCTCTGGCGTCGATACTTTCAGGCAATAGCCAAGCAGAGGATGGGTTTGAGGACGTGAGTTCTGAGTTTCATGATCAGAGATGCAACCCGTGCTCAAGTGATCTGCTCCTGGAGACCGCTCCCACCCGACCTGCAAGCCTTGTACCTGAACCACCGACCCCCCGGGAGGTGATGGAACGCCACAAGGCGTATATGTTACGAACTGAAGGCATCAAAGTTAGGGACTTCGCGTACGAAAGCACGTTACCCCCGGTTCCCGTCGCAAGATACCGGCTCAGACCCCAGGGATCGCGGAGGCTCAAACGAACTCGCGAGGAATACGAAGAGTACGAGATACCCGCTCACTGGCAGTTGCCACAGCCAAAGAGAGCAAGGCCACTCGAGAGGCAGAATACGGAGCCTGTGGAATCAAGTCAAAGTCAGGAGCCGAGCCGAGGGCCGGGATTCGGCGACTCAGAGCTGAACCTGGACTCTGGCGACCACTCCTATGAACTTTGGGAAGCTGAGCTACGTGCTGAGATGGCCTCTACGCCTCGACGAGGGGACAACTGGCTCGACACGCCTGTGGTCACACCCAACGGGTCTTATCCTGAAGGTTTCGAGTCTCAGCCTGACCGGGGGACGACTGGATCGATACTCCCATTGTTACCCCTAACGGGTCGTACCAGCGGAGTCTCCCAGATGCCCCGGACGAGACAGCCGCGGTGCTCGACGAGGATGTGCCAATGGACGTATCGGATCCCGCCAACGAAGATATGCTTCCTGTTCTCGAGCCAGCGCAGGTGGCGCCACAGGTGCAACAGACGAACACATCCGTGTCTGTACATGCAAGCGTCTTCTCCAGCTTAACATCGATAGCGTCCCTCCCCTCTCCGCCATCCACGCCTCCTGCGCGTCCCTCTCCGCAGCCTCGCCACTCCCATCGCCGTCGCCCATCCCTACGTGACATATCTACAAGATACAATTCCTCGACCCCATCATCGTCGCCACCCGTCCCAGAACCGCGATACGCGCTACGAAACCGCACCCCGACTGCCAAGCCGCCCCGCGCATCCAAGCCCGCCCCGCGTCGTTCGGATGTGCAGTCGAAGAAGAAACCCGCAACGCGTGCACAGACAGGCCGCGAGCCCGCTCGCAAGACGCGCTCGAGCTTGTCGAAGCAGGCGTCGGGCAAGATCAGCCCGCCCCAAGCTAAACCGACTCGGAGAAGTCCTCGGACGAAGACCAACCGCACCGCGAAGCGGTAGCACACCCACCTGTCCGCATATACCCGCTCATAATCACGAAGCTACGACACGCGGACAAGCAAGCAAGCACAGAAGAATTCATTATCTTATTTCTCCTCATCGGCCCGCATCCTGTTGTAATACTTAGACTGGATTTGTACCATTCTACGCCCATCTATCGTGTATCTCACGCCGCCCTGTATCGCCTTGAGTTTCTTCTACTCCCGTCGCCTGTTGTTCTACACTACATCTGTATTCCACATCATCATTGCTGTTGCCATTTGTCACATCTGGTCCATCCTCAATCCACATATAACCTTCGGCTCTCGCCATCGGTTATTTCCCCCGCTGTCCTTCTGCTATCGCGTCCAGATGGAGCTCTACACTAATTTATTGCTGCAACTGGATATCTCAAAACATGAGAGTGAAGTATGAGACACATACAAAGTCTGTGGGTATCGGTAGGGTAACCATGCTACAGCTGAGGACATCTACAATTTGCGCCACACCTTTCTTCCTTCGTAACTGCTCGTTAACTCAACCAGCCCCGTTCATACCCCATGTCCACCAAATCTCCAGCGGAGCTCAATGCAACACCTGCAAGTTTTGCCTCTATGACCGTCTTGCGCGGCCGTCCCTTCTTCGGCTTCACGGTCGCAACGGCCGCGGCCAGGACGCCTTCCACCTCAAGGAGACACCGATAGCACTCCTGATCTGAGAACGCGGGCAGCTTCCCGCAGGCCATGCTGTCTTTCGATTTCTTAGCGGCGGGTGCGCGCAGCCGTTTCGAGCGGATGAGTTTGTCCGCGAGGTAGTGTAACCACTGGCATGAATATTCACGATCAGTGATTCAGTATGATTGAAAGACCACGCAGATGCCCACCATGACGTTCGTCAGAGGTCGATACTCCTGCCACGACCCGCCATTGTGCCGCCGCATGAGGCGATACACGTCGAACTGGTAGTCGCCCTCACCGCCAAACACCTCGTCGTCGAACGGAGTCCAGTGCACCTGGCCGTCAGTGTCGCCGGCATTCATGCGCGAGAGCCCGAGGTCGATGATCGTCGCGCGGACGCCGTGCGCGTCGTCGTCCATCGAGAGCGCGCCCTTGTGCTTCGACGAGGCAGAGGCAGCGGGCACGTTCTTGATTAGGATTTGGCCCCAGTGGAGGTCGCGGTGCTATGCGAAAGTGAGTATCTTGTGATGTCCAGAAGATGAGAGACGTTAGACTCACCTCAAAGTGAACCAGATCCTCCGCCTCGGAGAGTGCCCTCGCGACTTGCCAGAAAAGACTACAAGCCTGTCGCCAGCCCATTTTCGATGCAGAAGAGAAGGTGTAGGCCTCGAGGTCAGGACCGCCGTTGGGTAGAACAATGATTGCGTAGACTTGGGAGACCGTAAATCCGTCTATGAGCAGGCGTGAATATATGCTATGAAATCTCAGCGGCATGATATGGAACTTACCAGGTCTAACACTTTCGCTTCCCCTTTCGTCCATGGTACTCGTCCCAAAGGTCCAGAAGCAACGAGGGATACTTCCCACGGACGATATACGTCCGGAGAAGTTTGACGAAGCCAGTGCATGTCTCGCCCATCTCACTCGTCACGATAATCTCCTTCAACACGTCCTTCGCGTCGCTCGGCGCTGGCCCATCTCCTTCCTCCATACTGTACTTTCCGCCGGCGACAGCGGCTTCGTCGCGGAGCGGTATCACCTTGAGCACGACGTCTCCGATACCAAACACTTCTGAGTACGACGCCTCACCGATCTTGCGGAACTGTGCCCGAGGCCTTGAACCGTCCTTCGCAGTGCCGTCGGCATCACCGAGGCCTGAGCCATCTACCGTGACGCCGTCATGCGACGTCTGCACGATTTGGTCGAAGGGGAACATCTCGATGAACGCAGAGAACTCATGCGGGGCCTCTTGCCCGCATTCTTCCAGAAGAGGTATGAGGTGGGTAGGCTGAGCTTCTGCCGTCCAGCTTAGAGGCTTGCCAGTGTTCTCGATGCTCCGAAGCGTGCTAGGCGACAGTGCAAGGTCGGCGAAGTCGAAAGAGAGGGAGTCATCCAGAGAACTTGAAAGACTAGGTGATAGCGGGGAGGGAGGTACAGGGAAGGCGGCGCGTGAGCGCGATCGAATGGGAGTGAGTGGGCGAGCTTTAGAATGAGCGGATGGTTCTGCTTGACGGACAGTGTGCTGGGGTTGTGGTAATGCGCGAGGGCTACTCAGCTTGGTGGAAAGATGAGAAGCTTTGGAAGGTAAAGAAGAAGCTGCGCTGGGTTTAGCTTCTTTCCCCTTCGAGAGTCGATGATGTTGAGATTTGCGTGCGACGGGGGTGGGCTCCGGTGAAGGAGATGGGGATGGTGAAAGGACGACCTTCCGGTTGCGCTTGGCTGGTGAGCGCAGACGAACAGGCGTAGTCTCTGAAGACGATATCTCGCGGATGTGATGAGAATGGCTTATGATTTCCACCTCAGACTCGCTGCTAGAGGAATAGACAACTGCGGCCTTGCGAGCGGGTGGAGGTTTCTTAGTAGGTCTGACCTTTCGCGGAATATATTCGTTGTCGTCGTCTGAAAGTATTATCGCAGTCTCGGGTGACGCACCCTTTCCCTTGATGTCGGCAGACCTAGGTTTCATCTGACTGGCCACCTTTCTGACCGGATTGGCTGGAACTGCAGGCTTGGACACCCTCCGCTCCATATCGACCTGTTTACCAGAGTTGTCTAGTACCACAATCTCAACATCCACGACAGGGGATATGGGTTTAAGAGACACTGGCCGTCGAATGGGCGTGCCTTTCATAGAGACCTTCCTTGGCTTGGGCTTCTTCCTAGCAAGGCTTGCACTTGTGGGGACGTTAGCGGAAACTGCGGACAAAGGCTTTCTTGTGGTCGGTTTCGATTTCAATAGTTTAGAGGACTCTTTGAGCCCTTTAGCATCGACTCGTTTCTTCAGCGTCGACTCTGGTGAAGATAATGGCGAGGAACTCGGCGAAGGATCCCGCATTACGGATACAGAATTTTTGCTGTTTCGACTTTCTCGACTGACCACGTCCGAAGGGACTCTGCTGGCTTTCTCCTGGTCTCCATCGTCGGAGACATTGACAATCCTATGACCACGTCGGCCGTACGAGAAGACCTGTTTGGTCCTTGCTCCGAGCATCTCGACAATGACTCGAAAGAACAGCAACTACGAGCTGCCGTCGTGAACCTACAACATAGCCACAGTAAATAAGTATGTTAAATGAGATGTGAGTGGGGAGAACTTGCGTCGTAACCAACGACTTGACTTTCCCGTTTATTGCAGCGCGATGATGAAACGGAGGTAAGCAAACCGTGGGAAAAATCATAACGCGTCCTGGCCACGTGAAGACTGTCTACCGCGACGACGCATCACGCGTCTAGCGCGCCTGTTCCCCCTCCGCGACCTCATTCTCTCACTTTCAAGCTCTACACTGACTCGCCCTTCAATCAGCACTATTTCTACTACTATTGATGGCTCTTCCTGTCTCTCTTCGCACGTCCGTCATCCCTGCAGAACTCGAGCTTATAGCCTCTGAGCAGCTCGTGGAGATCATACCCCTCGTCGCAATGGAGAGAACAGCATTCATATCCGTACCCGCTGCTTTGCCTTATGTGAGAGTTTAAGACAGCTTATACAAACATAACTAGGGAGCTTACGGCCCATTACGACCTCCAGTAAAATGCAAAATACCCGTCTGGATGGCGACGAACCTGAAGCTGAAGAAGAAGTGTCACATCGTGCCTCCAGAATGGTTAAACATCGGTCAGCGCCCTCAGCTATATCTTTGAGAAACCGTAGCCCTGAAGTTGCGGCAGAGTTTCTGCAGGGTCGGCTATCGTTGGAGACATCGCGACCAGAATTCAGCGAGATGCCCTTCCGGTTTGCGGAGATAGCTAAAGTACTCCTCGACGTGTGCGTTCCTCATCCATCTTTCTCGCCATCTACTCACCACTCTGTATCTTTTATAGAGCATCGGACGATTTCCAAGAACCGGATAAGATTCGCTCTTTACTCAAAGACATACGCGAGGCTCGTCAAGCCAAGAGTCGTGAAGGTCTGTCCAAACTGGATCACAGCGAACTGAGCGTGCGTAACCTTCTGTAATGGTATGACGATGCGTCTGAACGCGTCCCCAGTTGCCCAACCTCAGCCAAATGGAGATCAACGAGATTCGGCCGTTCTTCATTAGATCCATGGGCGTCCTCACGCGCCTGGTGCGAGACCCAGAAGCTCGGCAGATGGACCAGTGATATTATAAAGCATCCTCCGCCGTCTCTCGTCAACTCCTACAACTTGCGTCCGCAATGGGGGAATCGTGAACTGAAAGCCAGCTTTGTAACGAAGGGCACACGAAAACAATGGATAATGGTTACGATACGGAATGTATGTAAGTATACAGTACAAACGTCCGGGAGGATAGTGGCAGAAAATAAGAAGTCCTTGGTATGGCTATACGCTTGCGTAGCTAATTCATGTATCAACTTGTACGTGTCTCATAAATGTCGCGTGAAGGTTATAATGTAAACCTTCATACCAATCCGCCTCCTGCCCTTCTACGCGGCGTTCTTCTCCAGCAACAGCTGCTTCAGCTCTTCGATCTGGTCCTTTAAGCTCCTCACCTCCTTCAGGATCGCCGCCTCGCTCGACTGTGCAGAACGATCAGTATCTCCACTTGCACAACAAGTAGAACTTAGACTGGCAACTCACATGCGTCGTGTCTGGGAACACTTTCACAAGCTCCTCGAATGCCACCGTGCTGATTTTGATGCCCTTCGCCGCATCCTCGCCATCAACTTCGGGATCACGGTGGTCCGGGCTGTCCGCGAGATCCTGGTCGGGGTGGCTCAGCCAGTCCTTCACCCACTTGTTCTTCGACGGCGTCAGCTCCGTCTCGTACAGCGCAATGACAGCGAGCGGGATGCAGAACAGCGCGAGCATAATTGCCCGGTTGAATTTCCGGTACATATTTTCGCTGAGGATGTATCTACGAGGAATATTAGCGACTTCCGAGAGGAATGGTATGGATGAGCGTACTCGAAGGGTGCGATGAATATCTCAACGAGGTTGAAGGGCGCCGGGTAAGTGTACTCGTCGGGCGCACGTATCATGCCGATGGTTTTGTCTGCAAAGTACGCTAGGTACTCAGCTGCGGCATCCTCGACAACCTATAATGCATTTGAGTCAGAAAAGGAGACAGGAATTAGGAGGATGGGCGGGACAAACGTCGTCATATGCTGAAGAGAAAAGCGAAATGAGGATGTTCAGCAGAATGACGACAGTTGCAACGTTCCAGAGGTAGTACAAGAACAGTCCAGGGGCGAATCTAAGACCTAAGTATCAGTCTACGCAACCTCTCTGAAATTAGACCATACATACTCTCCCCACTTCTCATAATTCGGAGCTCTATCAAAGCAAACGTCTCAGTATATCAATGTTATACTCCGGAAGCGATCGACATACTGCAGGAGAGCTTGGATTAGCAGGTTGATGATCTACAAAAAGGTCACGCGGCGTGAACATTCATTTGATAGCGCATATAGCCGGGTAGAACTCACCGCAAGTGGATGATCGGTGTTGCCATCGGCAGCATCCAACGCGTAAAGGCCTTGCAAGAAACCGATTCCAAGAAGTGCAAGAAGCTATATGGCACAGACTCAGTACCCAGACCTCGGCATATCATGGGGGATGAGGTCACTGACACCAAAGAATATGCCGGATTCCTGGAGCATGCGTGCTACACAAATCTGCATCGTGCCGACATACCTATGGAATAGGATTAGGATCGGGAGCTCATTGTATGAGAGGTGATGCTACGCACTTGTAACCGTCAAATATTGGAATAATCTCTGTCAAAAGGGTTAGCTTCATCTCCGCTGCTGTACCGGTAAGGCTCACGCACTCATCCTATCCATCGCATCAACAATTCCATTAGCACAAGGGCGAAGAACAACAACACTGAGAGGACGTACCAAATCATTGGGGCCACAAAACTAAGCCACTGGAAACTTTGAATGCGCAAACTAGTGCCTTTGTCTCCCATTGAGGCCATGCCAGCCACACGAAGACTGAAGGCAGTGATCATGATTGCATCAATCGCAAACGACACAAAGTTCCAGAAGCTGAGCGCTCTCCATGATACAAACAGCAGAAGTTTGTAGATCTGGAATTACATCAGCGTTCACTCCCTGTACACGACTGGGTATTTTACACACCTTCTGAAAATCTATATGGGAGGTACACAAGTCATGAAGACATCTTCAAGTGAAAGGTACAAAGACGAACCTTCCATAGCAAAAGCTAGTGCCATGACGTACATGACGATTTCCCAAAAATCGAAGTCTCCGTGGTCTGGATCGAGCTTGTCCAACGGTTCACGCACGGCTTGCGAGTACGCGAATAGGAAGATTACCCACACGCAAATTCGGAAGATATTTTGGTACCTGTTCCTTCGTGTGAGCAGCTATACGACTAGGGTGAGCAAGATCCACACCTTGGAACCGCGAGCCTATCGGGATCCATGTGGCCCCACACTGTGTCCCGATATGTTTCATGGAACGGTTTGACTGGCAAGGTGGATGCTATGAGATGGGTCTGCCTAGAGTTCGAGAACACCTACATTCGATGTCGTGGTCCTCGCTATGTTTCTGAACAATGTGGCCTCTCCAGAGATCGTTGACAACTGCTTCTGATTAAAATTATGTGTGAATAGGGATGGCTAAAGCGTACCATCTTGAGCTTCACTCGAGGATAGAAAGATTGTACTGAAGGATATAATGTAAGAAGGGTTTTCCGAATGCGCGTCCATAAATTCACGTACCAATGTGAGTCAATTGCCATCTCCAGAGCACTGGATTTGTCGCTGTCATCTCCGTCAACTTCCCTGTGTGTGAAGCGTGTGGACATCATAGGGGTAATTCTGTCCAGCGGAGAGGCATGGATTATCCGACGAGCCAGCACCTCACAAGCGGTAGCTTGAATTTCATCAGCATTTCTACAGTTTCATGGAGCCGTGGTGAGTACCTCTGCACAAGTTCTCATCATAGTCTGCAGGGTTGTGATTTGCATCCCACATAAACTCTTTCCGGGCCCGGATCAAGCAATAGGGCAACTATACGGCGAATTCATGAAAAGATCGCTAACCCAAGACTGAAGACAACTCACAGCTTCCACAAGGTCCCCTGCCGCAGCGATGTATGCTTTAATGACTTGGGGCGTAATAATGCGACTGGTAGGGTCATTTATTGATTCCGGCGGGACCTCAAGCGGCAGCAACGTCCAGGTAAGCGTCCGTATACGCCTTACGAGCTCTGGAGTCCACATAGTAAGGCAGGGTCACAGGTAGAATGCATTCCGCGTGCGTACTCGTGAGCGTATCCGGGGATGGGTCTATGGACTGCACAGACGTCACGGACGCCTGGTCCTCGGTATCCAGACCATTATGTGGTTGAGGCATGCTGACTGAACAGGTTGGAGGTCGTCAAATATTCGAGTCGTTCCTCGGCCCTTCGAGATAGTGAAAGTCGAGAGGCAATAGGGCGTGCCTTACAGTACCTGCGTCCGTGCCAGGGCATGCCGTGAAATTGAACATGATGGGACGGGGAAGTGACATTCTCTGTGTGGTCGTGTTGTGCCCGGTATGTGCTCGGCCTCTGCCGCGGGCGTCTCCGGTGCAGCAGCCTGGCATCGCAGTACATACAGCCAGAGTGAGCATCACGCTGTCAGTCTTACAGCAACCATGCCTGTGAGTACTTTCGAATGTCGTTGCTGTTGCTGCACATGAGGCTTAGCTGAATGTGCGCAGGCATATCATTCTGTCTTCAACGAGGAGGGCGATGTACGGCAGGTGGGCAATGTCTCCGTTCTGCCAATCAAGACCAAGATTCGCGGTCCAGCACCTCTAGGTGCGTGCACTATCATCGTGCATCCCGCCACTACTGTACTGACGCCATGGCTAGCTGATCCCGCCGCCGCGGATGCCATTGACGAAGCCCTCGACCTGTTCCGTGCCAACTCCCTCTTCCGCAACTTCGAGATCAAGGGCCCTGCCGATCGTCTCCTCATCATCCTCATCCTCTTCGTCTCGGACTGCCTCGCGAAACTCGGCTCTTCACGCACGCCGCCGTCGCAACTAGAGGCCGGGAAGCTCTTGAACACTCTTTCCGTCGACAACTTCCCTATACCAGGCGATGCCAACTTCGCTTTGAACGCGCACTACGCGCCCCCACAGGGTAGGACCGATGGCGGTAAGTAAACGTTGCATAACAGCGTATATCTGATGTCTAACTCTCTTTAAAGAGTACCTGCGGCAATACCTCACGCAAGTGCGGCAAGAGTTGGCTGCACGACTGGTTGAGAAGCTGTACGCCGACGGGACAGGCAAGCCCAGTAAATGGTGGATGGCCTTCCAGAAGAGGCGATTCATGAACAGGAGCTTGGGGACATAAGGGTCCAGCTGGACGGACCCATGTAATGTATGAACCCCGGGAAATGTAATATGGAACAGTGAAGGATCCCACCAAGTGCCAAGTGGTACGTAGTAGTCCGAGATGTGAAGGTCATTGCCCGACGTGAAGCCTCACTTTTTCCTCCTCCTCTCATTTGGATTCTTTCTGCCATACCCAACCATCGGCATATCTCCATCCATCCTGCTGCTGCGCATAGTACGACCTTTCCCTCCCGCCCCCACGCTGAGCATCTCCGGCACCCAATCCGGATCCATCCAGCTACCGACAGCCACCCCAGCACTATCCCCTTTGCTGTTTGCCGTCCCACGCAACATCCTCTTTTCCTCTCTCTCCCTCTTACCATCGGCGTGCTTCTTCGCTCGAACCCAAGCGGTCTGATCTTCTCGCAAAATTAGACCTTCACCAGAACCCGTCTTCGCCGTGCCCGGCTTCGGTGCAGGTATTGAAAACTTCGTACCACGCGTTTTGAATTGGAAGTTCTTCTTGAGGTGCACCTGCAAGGTCGGCGTCGATGATGTTGCATTTGGTGATGAAAGGGTCACAGAGGCACGGATAAGGGTGGGATTGCCACAAGACGGGCAGAATTTTCGGGACGAGTCCTTTACAGATCCTACACGCTTTCCCGTGAGAGTCGAGTTGAGAAATAGGACAGAAATGTACGCACTTGAAGCATGCATGGCATCGCAGGACCCAAGTCTTCACTCGGTCTATTTTCTTCCCCTCTACGCCAACGAGACTCAGACCCATCTGCAGAAGCACGTTTTGCATAGCAAAATCTGCAGTCATGCAGCCCACTTTGATCTGCTCTGCTGCTTTTCCTTTTCCTTTGCCCTTCGCACCTTCGTCGGGGACGAGATGCAGGGCACGGGATTTGTGTAGGCCCACGTTCCCCGGTGTGATCCATTCGCCCTCACCATCATCTTCATCCGAAGGATCATCGTATATTGGGCCATCTGGCTGCGGGGCCCCCTCAACTTCTGACTCTTCAGACGTGGAAGGGATGGGCGTAGGGTGCTGAGCATGTTGGCCTTCAAGAGTAATCCGCTCGAGCTTGACATCTAGAGGTTCATCTTCTTGTGTCTCCGCTGATGCTATTGGGCCGTCTTCGGCGGGTGTAGCATCTCCCATTTCTCCTTCGTCCTCCGGCGTGTCGGGTGATTGGTCATCATCTTGTAGTTGCGATTCAGCAGAACGTGCTTCGGCACTGGGTTCCGTTACATCTGAGGTGCTATCTGACTGCACAATTTCGTCACTTGAGATGTAGACCAAGTAAGAAGAACATACCTCAGCTACATTCGAGGGGCCAGCTTTTTTCGCTTCTTGCTCCAGTGAATACGCCAAGGCCAGTACGGAAAGATCGGCTGTGGAAAGGACGGAGTAATCACCAGTCTTCTTGGCAAATTGGATGACTATCGAGAAAATATTACGATCAGTGTATGTGGAGCATTTGGAAACACACACCATGAGCCACAGAGACGGCATCAGGACTCTGGACCTGAACCCGCACTCCAGCGGACAATCCAAGCCTCTGGAAGTGCTCTCTCGCTTGCTTGTCCTTCAGCTCATCGAGTACTTGTGGGACTGTATAGAAGGTCTCTGCTAGTCCGCGCAAGGGGACAACGCCAGCAGAGGTCCAGCATCGAGAACGAGGGCTTTGCAAGCCTGCTTTGAGTTGTTTGTAGTAGTCATGGATGTTCGATACACTGAGCGAGCCAAGGCGAAATTTCTCATTTAGATAAACACGTGGTTCATGGGTTTTCGATCCCATCAATGTCGATCACAGGTTGCAGTCTCATGAGATTATCTTATCTTTCTCCTCTTCAGAAAGTATCGAGTCAATTGCGCGACTCGGCCGAAGGGACCATGACGTTCTCAAAGAGTTTAGCAAAGGGTTTAGCAGGTTCTCATCTACGACCATCTCCTCCTCCCGCACGACTTTCTGACCTGAATAACTCGTAAAATGGCCAAGCAGACGTGAGCTCCTTCGCGACTGTAGGCGTCGGTGTACTGAAGCGGGCCATGCCAGGTTCCGTGTTGTGATTCTCCCAGGAGATGGAATTGGTAGGCATACGCTGCATCCAATTTCTCCGACGGCATGCTCATAGATTGCGCGGTATAGGTCCCGAGGTGGTCGCTGAAGCTACCCGCGTGCTCGAGGTCGTCTCGGCCACGTCGAGCGACGTCGAGATCAAGCTGGAGACTCAAGACTTTGGAGGCTGCGCTATTGATAAGTACGGCGAAGCGTTGACTGCTACAACGCTTGAGGCATGCAAATCGGCAGATGCTATTCTCATGGGTATGTCATCAGCCCTAGTTTTCAAATTTCGTCTCACACGTCTATAGGCGCCATCGGTGGTCCCAAGTGGGGAGTGAACAGCAAAGTCCGCCCTGAACAGGGTCTACTCGCCCTTCGCAAGGCTCTCGGCCTGTACGCGAACATCCGCCCAGCGAACTTCGCTTCTGACAGCCTCCTCTCCCACTCCCCTCTCAAGCCCTCTATCGCACAAGGCGTAGACATTATCGTGATCCGCGAGCTGATCGGCGGTGCATACTTCGGCGCACGCAAGGAGCTCGGCACCGGACCTGACGAGGACACAGCGTGGGACACCATGATCTACAGTGTCCCCGAGGTTCAGCGCATCACCCGTGTGGCGGCACAAGTCGCGCTTGCAGCAGACCCACCACTGCCTATCCACTCTATTGACAAGGCGAACGTGCTCGCTAGCTCGCGCTTGTGGAGAAAAGTTGCCACGGAGACGTTGCAGAACGAGTTCCCACAGTTGAAACTCGACCATCAATTGGTCGACTCAGCGTCGATGCTCATCGTCTCGAACCCCAAGAAGCTCAACGGCGTCATCCTGACCGAGAACTTGTTCGGCGACATGTACGCTTCTCTTATTTATTTTCAGTGAACCATGTTCTGACGCCTATTCAGCCTTTCCGACGAGTCAAGTGTCATCCCAGGCTCCCTCGGATTACTTCCGTCTGCATCACTCGCTGGTGCTCCTTCCGTTGTCAGCTACAAGTCCGCGAACTTCAAGCCTACACCCGGTCTGTACGAGCCCATCCACGGCTCAGCGCCCGATATTGCCGGCCAGGGGATTGCGAACCCCATCGGCACCATACTCAGCGCCGCAATGCTGCTACGATATTCTCTGGGTATGGAGAAGCCCGCGAAGGCGATTGAAGATGCCGTGCGCAAGGTTTTGGACGATAAGGATGCAGGCGGTGAGGGCCTGCGTACTGCAGACCTGGGCGGCAGTCACAAAACTAAAGACATCGGCGACAAGGTCGTAGATATCCTGAAGACCTTGTTGTAGATGTCTACCATATCGGAATGTAACCGCTGTACAAATGAAATGCCTTCAATATCCTGACTTTGATAATTGTTGCATTATAATGCCCATGATACACTGAAGAAGGCAAAATCAACTACAGTTGAGTCACAAACAGGATCATATTGCGGATGTGACTGCGTCAGTATTTGAGTGCACAAAGGTGCTGTATAGTACTGCACGGAAAATCTTTCTGGTGGTGTAGTATACGTAACGAACGAACGTGACGATTCTCAGGCTTCGGGCACACTATCATACTACCCACACTCAGAGGCCTCGCTTACGGCCATGTCGGACTCTCTGCGGAGTTGTCTGAATCACCAAACTAGTCCCTTCTGCTTTCCGTGTTGGACACAAACCTCAGCCGGGGTACTGAAGGTGGGGCGAGAACATGGAGGTAAAGGCCAGACCAGCTGCATCCAGATTTGGCAGGCAGAGGCTTTGGAAAACAAATACGACCAAACAGACTGAGCAGTCAAGGGTACCCGGTAGCTAGTCACGGTTCCTATCTTACGGAGCTCTGTAGGAGACGTGTGCCAGTTTCGCTCTGTATCGCGAGCTTGCATGCGAAGATACGTAATGGCTTTCAACGTCCAAGTATCAGATTCGTTGATTCACATTTTATACACTCTACGGTAACTTTTGGAATGAGTGGGGGTATAGCATTGCTTCACCGGAGTCATTCAGTGCCGTACCTAGGGGTGATGAGGTCCGCCAAGTCATCAAGTAGATGCTTAACACGGTAAATTTCGTGCTGCGCCAGTGTGGTATTCTTCTCGTATACCAGGGCATCATATATTGATGGAAAGGGTGTGGCACCATAGCCTACATGATGATCGTTAGAACCTGGCACCGCGTTGAACAGGCACTCAACATACCTAGCCATTTGCCAGGGGCGCAATGATAAGATGCTTGTACCACTCTCGTTCCTTGATTCCTTCGCCGTGCAAGAAGCCTTTTCAAAAGCGACGAGCTTGCTGTTCGCATGCTGCACACGCTTGGCGGCTTTGATGAACTCCTTGACCGGGTCCTTCTTCCCCAAGATGTGTCGCAGTACACGCTTGACCCACCGCCAAATGGGCGACTCCGCGTGGTGGCATGCTGCGACCTTTGGGAGCTTGTCGAGCAGCTTCCTGAAGTGCTTCTCCGCGGCGACCTTCTCCTGATCCAGTTTCCGGCTCGCTTTCCGCAGCCTCTGGAAGGAACGGCGTAGAGGGTGGAAGTCCACGGTTTCCTTGATAGACACGTCTGCGTCGTCGAGGACGCTAGCATTACCTCATCAGCTCTGAATGGAGATCACTGCTCGGGGAAGCTTACAACTCAAGGTAGTCATCAAGCTCGATGGCGTACCGCGTGGTGTTGAGAGGAAGGATGATGCCATCCGCCAGGCGCAAGGCCACAAGCCCAAGGTGTTGCGCCACAGCGACCTGTATAGAACATGAGCGTCGGTATCAGGAGCTACTCGGAGAAACGGCAACACACGTGACGATGGAACCCGGGGTCAGCATACAACTCCTGCCATCGCTGCGAATCATAAATCGAGTGGTAGTGGTATGGCGCATCAGTCGGAGTGACGGTGAAAGTCTGATCCATGCTAGCAATCTGTTGAGCAGAGTGAGATGTGCGCGCCTTGAAAAAACAGGCCGCATAATTCACGTACACCGAGTCGCTGCAAGAACGACGTAAAGTCGCTCCCGGAACCGAGTGGCCAAACTTCCGGCAGCTTAGCACGTACAGAGGAGCGCATAGCAAGGAAGTCAGGGTCCGCTGCACCACTGAAGGGCCCTTGGTCTTGACGAGCGTCCCAAAGAGTACGGTTGGCATCGGTGGGGTGCGGGACGTCCAGAGCGGATCGGTGGATGATACTTGCCAGAGATGCGGAACCGGCAGGGTTCCAATTTGAACCCTGAGACGGAAACATCTTGCGGCAAACGGTAATAATCTGTGCTGCGCCGACATGAGATAGTAGCTACTCACCAAGGTTGATGTAGGCAACGACATTCTCGGAGATCCACTCTGCAAAATCCTCCGAGTATTCGGTGCTTCCAACGAGACCATACTGCGCAATGGTTTAACAGGTTTAGAAAGTATTGATGACTCGACGTACCTCTTCAGCATCCCAGCTGGCAATAACGATGTTTCGTAGTGGTTTCCAGCCGCTCCTGAGCAACGTACCAAACCCTTTAATAACCTCGTGCAGCGATACTGTACCGGAAGTGGGGTCGGCAGCGCCCTGCACCCAGGCTACATTCGCATAAATAGTTAAGGTTCATTAAGTCGGGACAATATGATTGCCACACTGACCGTCGCGATGGCATCCAATGAGAAGGGTTTCATTCTTGATGTGGCCGGGAATAGCAGCCATGGAGTTCCATATGGGCATTACATGGTTGTCAACTATGCGTGAGGTAAGTTTACAGCACAAACCACATGAAAGCGGTTGGCTTACCGTGGTTGACCAGTCGGATGGTAGCCGTACTGGCTTGGCCGGTCAAAGCGCGCCCGTCATGGTGATCTGAAAGTTCCGCAAGCAATCTCTGTGCATTCGCCCATGAGATAGGAAGACTTGGGATCTTTGGGATATTGCCGGGCGATTCCACGCGGGTGGCGTTCTCGTAAGCCAGGGTACCCAGGCGTTGTTGGGTCACCTGTTGGTGGGCGGGCGATTAACAACAAAATGTAGATATCTGGAACTATCACCTACCGGGATAGAAGGAAAGAAGTTGGACAGATCCCCGCTCTACAGACGTCGGATTGCGAGCTGGTCCTTCTGGATAAGGGGCATAACCATTGTCAACGGTCACAGATCCGTCGTCCCTAGGATCTGTATAAATCAAGACACCAACTGCACCAAGCCTTTGGGCAAGTTCGACCTGTAAAACACCTCGATATTGCGATATGAACGCTAAGGTGAAGGATGCTCACTTTCAGCCCGCGGAAAATCCCACCATAGCGAGTGAGTACGATCTTGCCCGTGAAGTTCGCGCCTTTCGCGACGAGGCCATCATAGTCCTCCTTGCGTCCGTAATTTGCATATATCAGCTGGCCCGTGACGTCGCCGTCCGCGCTCAGCCCGTGGAAAGTGGGCACGGCGTCCCTGTACTTGGCAGCGTCCGGATCGCCTGGGTCGCCGTCTTCCACAAGGTCCGCGTCCCACACCGGCTCTCCGTCCTCGCCAAGTATCTGCAGGCTGCGGTCGAGCGGAGTGTTCATGATTGGATAGTAGACGTCAATCCAGGCCGACGGCGAAGTGAGCTTGTTGATGTTTAGCGTTGCCTTGCGCGAAGCGGTAGTGCCAGAGGGGAAGATAGGTGCTTCGTTGGGAGTAGAAATACCGAACTGGTCCTGGAACAGCTTGAGCATGACTTGGGCGTCCTCAAAGTCCTCCTTGGAGGACGCAAGGTGAGGATGCGTTGCGTACTCCCTGGATGCTGCTAAAGCACTGGCTGGGTCTGGGACGGATCTTTGAATACGTTATTCTTTAGTTGGAGTCTGGGCAAATTGGGTTCAAATTGGGCACATACAGGTAAAGCTTCTCCACTTTGTCGGCAGTGAGAGCCTGACGACCAGCCCGGAGAGCACTGTGAGCCCAGGTAATTTCCTCAGGGCTGGCAGACTCCGATGTTCCATTCCAGATAGTCCAAGTGCATACTGCCAGAATGCAAAGAGTGATCCAGCGTGCCTTGCTATGCGCTTTACGAGCGGGAGGGGTATAGGCCTGCGCAGGCTGCTCCTCGAGAGTCTTCAGGTCGATACCGGCCTTGACGTCCATGGTGATGGTCGTTTGAAGAGGGGCACCCTCCGACGTGGGTTTTATGGTACGAAAGTAGTCCAGACTTTCGCGCCCAAGGAGAGTTGCATATGCCGACATTGATGGGAGGATCATTCAGAGCTGTAGTCGCGTTTCTGGAGCTCAAAGTTCGTCATTGCTCTGGCTGCTCTCGCCGTGCCGAGCGCTTTAGTCATCGACCGGGTAACACTTTCCGCTCAACCACCATGTCAGACGATACGTCCCCGCCATCACCTGAAGCGACACTGGAGGCACCAAGTGCAACCCAGGAACAGCCTACCACTACTGCGCCTGCTGAAAACAGGGCGGATCTCCTGCAGCGAGCGAGGGCGTTCTTGACTTCGCCGCAGGTCCAGCACGAGGACATTGCTGCTAAACGCCGATTTCTGACGGAGAAAGGTCTCAATGATGCAGAAATCGAGGGGCTGCTGCGGGAAACGGTGAGTCCGTATGTCTCTTTCGCATGGAGCGTCGGGAATGACTGTGCCCGTTGTCTGAAGCCGCAGCAGGCACCCTTGATCCCACCGCGGACATATCCCCAACCTCCTCCATCCAACCTGCCGACTCTCCTCGTTGGCATACTCCGGATTGCAACATGGGTTGCGGGAGGCTCCGTTGGATTACTTATGCTCTACTTCGTAGGTTTCCGTACGTTGTCCGATAGTAGCCGCGTCCACCAACCTCTTGGTGTTGTCAGAGGTTTATTTACCCTCGAATTGCACAATCATTCCATGCCCGACACTCGCTGAGGACACACCAGAAAGGATTACTCAGTAGGCTTGCGTCGTCCTTGGAGGACCTCAAGGCGGCGCAGAAAGACGCATTTGCTGTGCTACCGCAACCACCGGCGTACGCTGTAGACCCAAAGTACAAGGACTGTAGGTCGTTGGACCATATTGCTACGGTCGCAGGAACGTCAAGAGATATACCTCACGTACCGCTGTTGCGGTACGCCATAGAGGAGCTGAAGGCGCAGAAGCAGTCTCCGACGACGGAGGCCGTATTTGATTTACTCGGTAGCAAGTTTACATGGATTCAGGCCGACGAAGACGCGAAGTTCGAGGTCAGCAAATTTGGCGCGTATCATAAATTCCTCTCGGTTTTAACACTCGCATAGGCTCAGCTATGGGAGACATTGTCTTCTTCAACGCTATTTGGCCAAACAGCGAACGGTGAAGAGACTGTTTGGTTCTTCAACCCACCGTCTCCACCGGCCCCTACCCCTCTAGCGTCCTCTCTGTCGGCCCTCCACAGCGCGCTTCCAGAGCCCAGGACGCAGATAGGCACAATGCAGAAGACGCATGATGTGCTGACGGACTTCACAGGCTACATTGCGTCGCAGACGTACGTCCTCCCACTGGGGCGAGCGTCGGCGCTTGGGATGCACACGCAAACGACGCTTTCCCCCGAGGAGGAAGAAATCCGTCGCGAGATCAGGGCTTTGAAGGGGCTCATGCTCAATCGGTGTGTCCCGTTTTGTTTCTTCTCCGCGGTAAGACTTTTTTTCTGACGACCCGCGTTCGTTCCAGCCGTTCGTTCTTACCGCCTCGGACGCTGTCTACTCCTAGTGTAGATGGCCCGAAGTCGTCAATATCAACGCACGGATGACATATACATGTCGTGAATATATTTTGCCAAGGATGTCTCTGGTTAACGCGTTACACCTCCTACGCTGATTTGCTACTGCGCGGAAACAAAACCGCAGCCACTGGTGAGACATTTTCATCTTTCACACACGCAGGCATGCAGAGCCATGCGCTGTTATTAGCTATAGTTGTGCATCAGTGAACACCGTTGACCGAATGGAAATGTATACGCCCGGCGACTTCGATGCTGCGCTGGTGTCGTAGCGGTGTAGCTTGTTGCACACCGCGATAGCGTTGTCAAGGCCTGCCGTTGCGAACTGGGCATCCAGTTCTGCATTGGTACGGGCAGATGACCCCGATGGAAATGTGATTTTTGCGCGCACAGCACTACAACCCTCTCTGTTGCCGTCGGCGGCAATTACAGCGTCCTACGCCCGAAGTGCCGTACGCGACCTGGTGGTACACGAAGCAGTATGTAGTAGATCCATGCAAATAGTACTTCTACAGAGTCCGAGATAAATTAGCAATGAGCGAAGGCGGCCCGAAAGCGCATGGCTGGAAGTACGATAGGACAAAGGCGAATGGATCATCAGGTGTCATGGAGCAGGGGTGAAAGGATTTGGTGGAGGTTCTGTTGGCGGTGTCGCCGGCAACGCAGCAGTCGATGGGTTTTCGTCCACGACGACCTCGTACGCAGGCGCGTGCTGGTAGGGCGGCGGTGGCGGCTTCCGAGGGCGTATCCGTGCCTGCGCGACCCTCCGCTCGATGTCCTCCCTTTCCCTCTCCTGCATCTCTCGCTCAATGTAATGCCGGTCGAGCATCGTGCGTATGCGGTCCCGCTCAGGCATGCGCCGCCAGCTATACACGCAGCGTCCGAGAGCAAAGAGTACGAACAGGCCAAAGAGGCCGCCTAGCACTCCGAAGACAATGCCGACGATGAGCCGACCGCGGCTGGCGCTGCTCCGGTGATGTGAGGGGGCATTGGGGTGTGCGGGCGGTTGCTGCTGGTTCGGCGGGGTCTCGGGCGACGGCAGGAAGGTGGGGTGGGGCTGGTGGTGGAACGGCGTGCTGGTGAAAGTGAACTGGGTCCGGGAGTGGTCGCGTGTGCTTGCTTCATGGGTTGGGCTGTGAATAGAGCTGGAGCGAGTCGACGCTGGCATGCTGGAGGCAGAGTCTGTCGCTGCTGGAGCCGCATCGCCGGCGTTGGCTTTCGCAGTCGACACCCTCTGCACATGGGAGGTACTAGAGCTCTCGCTTTCTGCTGCCCAGACAAATCTATCGCTTGACAATTTTCGTTAGTTTGATCCAACATGCCCAGAACCAGATCTCTACCACTCACCTCACGAACAGACAGAGCACCCCGACGACCAGAGGCCTGGCACGCATTGTCGGGCAATGCAGACAGCGAAGAGAGAGGTGAGGACTGCGCTACTGCCTGTAGATATGCAGGTCGTGCAGGTCCTGGCGCATCATGCACAAGATGTGGAGATGTGGGCCTCCAGTGAGAAGTGTGCGATAGAATTGGCGGACGGGCAGGATATGCCCGTCGGCGCTTCTGCATTTCACGACTTTCTCAGATGCGACTGCGCCCGGTCCGTCATTGCCACTTGATCGCGGCGTCGGTGATCAGAACGCCGGAAGACGCCGAAGAGCATTGCGAGCAGATTCCATTCATCATGAGCAGTGTACAGGAGATTGGTTGGCGATACTGGGCTCAATAATATACTGCATGACAGACCCGAAATGCTGGTACAAGGTCCTTTATTCATTGGCGTACCGAAAGCTTCGATTTGCAAGGCACAAGAGAGTGTTGAATATTCACAGCAACCTTCATTGAAAGCGGCTGTTCTGTCCAGTTCGTGGTCAGGCTGGGATTGCATACGGGGTTTCTCCAGGACTAGTCAATTGCCTATGTACGCCTGCAGTACCAATAAAGTTAGATGAGCCTCTTTTGCGCTCCTACATTCCCAGTGCAGGAGGACTCCATCCCACGAAGTGCTCCAATGCGCTCCCATACGCTACAGCGGCCAGCCAATGAAGTAATCATTGGCTGGCCACCGTAACAATAAAAAATAAAAGTACCGGCGCGCCCAAGGCGAATACGACATGTCACGGCCCGTTGGAAACATTGTGAGGATCCCGACATCGTGGACAGCGACACACTGCGGTCTACCCAGCAAATAATCGCTTGCCGCCATTTTCTGGACAGCCAATCTTCCAAGAGGCGCGACACTGCGTATCGACCGTATTGATGTCCAACGCGGGTCCTCGCCAGCAATGGAGCTGTGTATGCTACACATGGCAAACGCTGGCTTTGCGTGCACGAGCTGTCGGCCATTGAGGGACGCGCAGCGAAACCACCTGGAAGGGTGTATTGATTCTGACCGCTCCGCTCTTCAGCGGTGTTACGTGTTACTCGCGCTACGGATATAAAATGGACGGTGAGTTTCAAGGAGACGAAAGGCGAGTATAACTTACAAAACTTAAACTGTCTTCGCTTCTGACACATCTTCATGCTGGTACATATGATTGCAATGAAGAGTGAGCAAGTCAGAGCAGGCCGTGCTTGACAAGCACATGAGCTGAGTCAGCGGCCTTACTAGGCGCTCCCGTGAGCCCGGATGAATTGCGTGACCCGACGCGGTCCTCCGGTAGAATATCTCATACAAATACCCATGGCTCTAATTTCCTACTCTGCTTGTCATACAGCCCCTCCACACCCCTCGTCTCGTCCCCCACGGCGGTTCACACAACATGCCTGTCCACCACGACCTAGAAGGCATCGACGCCCGCATGTCCGACCTCGCTCTCCTGGACTTCCTCACTTCTCCGGACCTTCCCGTCGCAAAGCATGGGCTCAAGCGGCGGGATGCCGACCTGGACCCCCTCATGCTGGCCGCGGTATACTCGTCAGGTCCGCAAGTCACCCGTAACCATTATGCGCACGACTTTTTCCCTGCTGTGGGGGACCCGCGCGCCGAGGGTGCGTACGACTGGACCAAATGGCAGCCGGAGACTTCCAAGTCTATTGGACAGCGTCGGCCACGGCTGAAATATGTGAGCCGACAAGAGCCACGCACTCAGCGACTGAGAAAGCAGGGCATTCAGCCAGACGAGGTGGAAGCGGGCGAGGTGTGTACTATTCTACCGCTGGGAAACTTCGTCAATTAATCCTGCTTCAGGACCTACCAGGGGCAGCACAACCCGTAGGAACGCCGGATAGGTCTACATCGTCGTCTTCGTTGATATCCTCTGCTTCATCGTCAGCAGCGTCGTCCGTGGGCTCACCGACTGGCCCCCTCCACGTGAAATGCATGGCTAGGACTCGGGTACCCACCCCTCATGGACCAGTTTTCCTTCATCTATACCATAATAACCATGACTCCAAAGAGCACCTCGCATTGGTTGTCGACCCTGCCCAGTTTTCCGATTCGTCCTATGCTCCTTCAATACGCAGTCAGTCATTAGATGCTGTATGGAGTGACACCGAAACCGAAATGGACCGCATTACTCGTGGGGCCTACGTTGGTCGGTTGTCGAAGACGAGCCAAATACCCTCTACTCCGTCCGAAGCACAGGATGTCATCACTACGGACTCAATACCGTCGCCTCTCATACGCATTCATTCGGAGTGCTTCACTGGAGAGACCATCGGCAGCATGCGATGCGACTGCGGCGAGCAATTAGACGAAGCTATCCGTCAAATCTCGCAGCCCATCACCCTTCCCTCAACCCCTTCCTCCCAAGCACCCACCACCATTCCAGGACGGGGCGCTGTCGTCTACCTCCGCCAGGAAGGCCGTGGTATCGGCCTCCTCTCAAAAATCCGCGCGTACAACCTCCAGGACCTCGGGCACGACACCGTCACCGCCAACCTCATGCTCGGCCATAAAGCGGACGAGCGGGGATACGAGATCGCTGGTGCGATACTGCGCGACTTGGGCCTGGGGACGGAGACAGGCGAGGGTGTGCGGGTATTGACGAATAACCCGGACAAGATGGAGGCGTTGACGAAGGAGGGTATTCGCCTGGTAGAACGGGTTCCCATGGTCCCGAGGAGCTGGGTATGCCGACAGTCCGACGCCGTTCCGCACCAGCACGTCGACCGGCCTGCGGAAAGCGATCCTTGGTCAAAGAAGGGTGCGACGATGATTGGTGGGGGTGCAGTGTATGGTGAGGACCTGGATAAATACCTGCGGACGAAGGTTTTGCGCATGGGCCACATGCTGCCGTTGATCTCCTCGGGAGAAGAGGAAGACGAGTCGTAGCATGTCTTTTTCTTGGGACAGCAGCATATATGTAATTATCTATTTCATGGTCCTTTCATAGGACTCAGTCTGGGGTACCATACTAGCACCTGTATTACAATAGTGACGGAACGTGTAGAGGCGCACTTGCGGACCATTTTGCTCATGACCACTTTGTGTGTTTTGTCCGCAGCCCTGCAGTTCATTTGTTCGGACAGATTTCGTCTGCACTCTGACATGCGTCGCTGATGCCGAACCGGCAGGCTTCCAGCGCGCCAACGCCAACGTGAGCAGGCGAGGTGAGCCTGGAACCACTCTGCGGACGTCGCCCACCACCTCTCTTTCGAAGACCTCTTACAACCCCCAGTGCTATCCCCCATGAGCATGTTCGACCCTCTGAGCTCGACCTTTGGTGAAGAGCCGCCCCGCCATGGCCCACCACGCCACGAACGCCAAACACGCCGATACCCAATCTTCCTCGACCCTCTACGCCACGCCCTAACACTTCTCGACCACAAACACCCGATACGGGTGGTTTGTATGGAAAGCAGCCTCGCGTGTATGGGCAGCCGGAGCCAGGGCTCATCTCTCCCACCGCTACTACTGGGTCCAATGGAACGAAATTTGAAAGGCCGGAGCCATACCTGAAGGTCAGAATAACTGGGTTGGACCGGAACAGGAGGGACATTCTTGTGAAGTTCGATGCTCAAGTACGTCTTTCGCGAACTGAATCGCAACAGTGCTCACAAAGCGCAACAGACGAACCTCAACAACTTCACGGGTACGACCTACCGCAACGTCTCGCGCTCGTACTTCGAGTTCCAGCAGTTCTACGAGGTCGTTCTCAACAACAATCCGCAGACGATTATCCCTGCGCTGCCGCTCGCGCAGACGTCTGCGCCGACGGACGAGGAGGACGACCGGCTCGTGCGGATTATGCTGCAGCGGTGGTTGACGCGGATATGCGAGGACCCGATCCTCGTGCAGGAGGAGGAGCTGCGGTCGTTCATCGAGAGCGACTTCGGGTACCAGCCCACGCCCATCACGCGCAAGAAGACATCGTCCGGCTTCAGCCTCATTCGGCGCAACGTGCCCGACGAAGATGAGGAGCTGCAGCGGGCGCGCTTTGAGCTCACGAAGCTCGAGGGCCAGTTTTTCGAGGCGGCAAAGGCGATCGACAAGCTCTCCAAAGTGCGCAAATGTGAGTATGATGATCATTATTGTACTGGGTTATTTGTTGATTGACGTCACCGCGCAGCACTGGGTAACGTGAGGTCCGAAGTGGGAAACAAGCTTGTGAATGTCGCGACGACGGAGGCGCATCCGCCGCTCGGAAATGCCCTTCGGAAACTTGGGCGGACGTACCACAGTCTTGCAGATCTCGACCAAGCACAAGGCATCAGCGAATGTGTCATCATTGGTGACACGCTTGGCTACCAGGGCCTCCAACGCGCGGTCGGCGAAGGAGACGCTTCAGCAAAGAACCTCAGTCTTGGAGGAATATCAGGCCGCTGTGAAGACTGCTATATCTAAGCGGCGGAACATTGAACGCCTCAAGGCGAGTCGCAACATCCCTGCTGATAAAGTCGACGAGGCTTTGGAGGACCTTCAAGAGGTATTTAATCCCACTCCGTAGAAACTGTGGAAAATACTAACCTTGGGTCTTTCCAGGCTGAAAGATACGAACAGATCCTTGCGCGCCGTGCAGAGGGCATATCACAGAACTTGCACCGCGCTATGACAAGACACAAGCGTCTCGTCGCGGAGGATGTCACTGCGGCACTCATCGAGCACGTGCGATCCTCTATCATGTATGAGCGACAACACCTGCGCGAGCTGGAGGCATTGCGACCCGATGTTCAGAACGCCGACAAGAAACACATTCCTACCAAACCTACGGTCGCACTGCGACCTAGCTTTGTCCCCCTTTGGAAGAGTTTTCCAAGGGTCCGATACCACCTCCTCTTGCCACGGCACCTATCACCAATGGCAGCCGCACACCGTCGGCACAACCACCTCTCCAGGGGCCCCTCTCAGCCCGCCCTGCTTCGCCAAGTCCTGCTCCCGTGCCCCAACGATACATGCCCACTCTTCCATCTTCTGTCGTGAACAGCCCTCTCCAGTCGCCTGGTGCTGGCCCGTCGTCCCCTGTTCTCTCTTCGGCGAAGACCCCATCGTTCGCCCCTTCACTCAGTGACGGGCCTCCTCTAGGCGGTCGGCTGGTCTCGGACGGCACAAAGTCGATGTTCGTGCCGAAACGAGTGTCTTCCCCGCTGTCGCCGTCGCCCAGCGTCCCTGGGCCGCTCGGCAGACCGCCTGCACCGGCGGGCGTACATTCGCCCCTACACTCCAACGTGAGCTCGCCGCACCCGCTCGCCCAGTCGATGAGCTCGGCAGGAGTTACCTCTCCGCTACATGCGAACGGACCCACGACAAACGGACGGGCTGAGGATCTTGATCCCTTGGGTATGACCAAGCCGTCGTTCATGAGTCAATCGGTGCGGGTGCAGCCGACACGGCCGCGTTTGGATGCGCGAGAGGCGGCGAGCAAGCTGGCGAATATGTTCTGAACGTGCGCTTGCTGTTATGTACTATGTGCTTACACACTGCTACACTCAAGTCTCTTCCGCAATGACTTCGAGCGAAATTCATATCCAGCTGTGACCGGCGATAACCGCAGTCTGTAGATGAGACATCTTTGGGGTCATTTGACGTGGTGTGGATGGAATGGCATCCGGGATAGGGTCAGTGCAGGCGTCGGGACACCTCGATTTGTTAGTGGATAGAAGCTCATACACGTGTAAATCCCCCGCTGTGCGACCCACCACACCGCCCAACCCATCATAACTACAATGTGTCAGTATGAGCCAGTTGGTGTCTGCGGTCTTCTTACCAATCACTAGCTATACAGGAATGACCCACTCAACTAAACGTACCCTCAACCTCACCGCAGCAAGCGCCCCACGCCCTCGACATTGGCGCTGCTCCGGCGTCTGCGGCTGTTGGGCGTAGGGCGCTTACTGGCGTGAGGTTGAGGGGTACCTGAGGTGAGTGGGTCATCCCTGTAGGTGCCATGCCACTGCCGCCGCCCGGCTCAGCTGAACTTTTGTTTGGCCGTGTTTGATCCCAAAGCTTCTGCCTGCCAAATCCGGATGCAGGCAATATAATCCTTACCTTCATCTCCTGGAGGGCACTCACTCTGCTTCAGCGGCGTTCAGACCACCATATGGCTCGATGTAGCCTCTCCGAAGCGGACTGCTACAGTTTCTTTGAGCGTGTATACAAAGTAAAGTCTCTACGAATATTATACGTGTAATATTCACATCGTTCCGAGCGCTCCGGCTGCACCTCAGGTCGTACGTCACACGCTGAACATTCCTCACAACGATCACTTCCAGTATTCTCAAGGAATACCCAAGCTTCGTCGTCGTATCTCACTGCCCCATTTATTATCTTCCTTCGCCGATCGGCCAGGTAGATATCAATTGCGCGCTGTCGATGCTCCCTGCGCAATGCGAAGCAGGAGCTGGCATTTCTGCAGGATCTCGAGCCGAAATTCGTTTTGACCGAGGTGAAAGGTGACGAGGCGACGACTAAGGGAGACATACGAAGACTCAACAACGCAGATTGGGCACACTTCGCGTGCCACGGCGATCTCGTTCCTGGAGAGCCGCTTCAGCCAGCGTTCAAGCTTCACCACAAGGAGCAACTCACCTTGCTCCAAATTATTCGCTCGCATATCCCCCATGCCCAGCTCGCCTTCTTTTCCGCCTGCCATACGGCAGATTAGGCGGTTAGAAGTGCATCTGAAGAGGTTCTCCATCTTGCCGCGGCGATGCAGTTCCCGGGGTTCCGTAGCGTTGTCGGCACTATGTGGTAGATGAAAGATGAGGATGGGCCGGGTCTGGTGGAGTTCTTCTACAAGGAGATGCTGAGCGAGACGAGCGGGTCATACCCTCTGGAAGTAGGATACAAAAGAGCGGCGCGGGCTCTTTGCGTTGCGACGAAGAAACTGAGGAAGAAGCTGGCGAAGGCGAAGGCGCCGGCGGATGCTTTGGAGAGACGGGTGGACTACGTACATATAGGTGCATGACGAAACTACTCACTTGATCCTTCCTATATTATGTGGCGCTGTAACACCGCAGGAATCAAGGCGTCACTGGCATGATGTCTGTGCAGTAGAGTTAGCATATAAAATCGTTATGCGGAGACCGTCGCCGCCGCTGTGAAGTATGTTTGCATCAAGTGGTGTATGCTCACAAATAACGGTGTAGACAAGCGTAATGGACACAGAGGCTCCTTCACTTCGTTCCGGGGAGAAGGTCAGGGTGGCGTTTGGCTAGGGTGGCGTTGGCTGAGGCTGCTGCAAGGCTTGTGGTCAATCAATCAGGTATATATGTGAAGCAGAAAGCGCATAAATAAACTGATGAAATAGCACAGAAGATTGGACCTCCAAGCATTGACTGAGGCTGTAAGGAATATGAGGTATAGAATGAATTTTTAGACACCGCCCGAGGCTCCGACAGCCCGATGAATTCCACTGCAGACGATGATGAGCGGGCTAAGCCGGAATGTCAACGCTGCGCGAGAATGCGAGGGCTGAGCTAAGCAGTCGGACCGATGACGAAACGGATCACAAACGATACATATTGTGGAGGAACCCGGAGAGGAACCGGGGACGCGTAAATCAGCCAGCGGCCAGCAGACATACTTATACCTAGCCATTCGGACTGATAGATGACCAGGTCGGGGCTCAGGGTAAGTACGTTACTTACTTACGTGGCATATGGGTAAAGATAGGAGTATGAGACGGCGCATGAGGTCCTCGAGTCAGCAAGTGCAGGCTCCAAATAACGTGGCTTGAAGAGCCTGTCAGCCTGAGATCCTTTGACATTAGGTCAGCTTAAGCCAGACAGTATTCTCAAGGATCACGACGCCGGAACAACGTTGAAGGGCATATAATACAGCTGTGTCATTAACAGAGCATATTGTCAAGACAATTATGAAGGTTGACCTGTCACCCCAAAAATCCAAGAAATAATCAAACGCGTAGCGTACAGCACTCCTCCAGTTGACCATCATAATCAGCCATCAACCGCTTCGCCGCAATCGTTTCCAACCTGCTGGATGGCTTTCTTCCAAGTGCTTGATCAAATAGTCCTTCTCGTTGCTTGCCATCGGCACAGGTGGCTCGTCCACCACTGCCTTGCTGTTTCTAAATCTGTTGAAAGGCAAATAATCAATGAGGCTGCCGCTGACATAGTGGCGTGAAGCATAAAACATACTTGCACATTATGCACCACTTCTTGCCATCCTCCTTTGTCTCATACGCAATATTGAGACATGTGTCTTCAGTTTGCATCTCATCCTCATCCTCTTCGATTGGTTGGTCATCAATTGCATCGGGTTCACCCATTGTGAGGTCAATGACTGGCGCAGGTGTGGTCGGCTGGGGTGCCTGTGCCTGCTGAGGAGGTACAGGCTGCGAATGCTCAGATGATGAGATTGGCTGGGTTGGTACTGCAGCGTGAGCAGGAACCGGTGCAGGAGGGATCGGAATCTGCTGTGATGGAAAAGTACCAGGATATGCATTCATGTGTACTCTGCCATCAGCATACGGTAGCATAGAGGCTGTTGGAGATGGTACACCGGATGGTTGTAGTTGAGATGGCGTGGCAGGTGGAGGCATTGCGTGGTTTGGCTAGAGCCTGTGAGTAAGACGCCGCATGCAATGTTACAGGAGTACGCACAGCATAGTGTTGGTATGCAGCCATCCCACGAAATGGTGCTTGGTGTGCCATTTGCGCTGCTGCCCACTGTTGTCCACCTTGAAGCGGCAGCCTGTACACAGATGCATTCATTGTCAACCCTCACATAGAATGGAACCAGAGACACCAAAGAGACATTACTCACATGCCATAGAGAGCAGCGTCACGCTCCATGGCAATCTGCCGGACAAGCTCGCTCAGATGACGGACCTCATTAGTACGGGCATTCAGGTCTGCTGTGAGGCTAGCAATCTGCCCGCCTTGGCGTTTGATTATGGATTGTAGGGTCGCATTATCTTGCGAGATCTTCATTACAGTGTGCTTGAATTCCGCGTTCTGTTCCCGAATCTCTTGACTGAGCTGCGCAGAATAGGGAAAGCTCCCTTGTTCCTGCAGGGTAGCATCCACTGTAGCAGAGAGCACGCCCATGAATGTGGAGAATATGTCCTCCTCCAACAAGGCATCCCTATAAACGATTATAGCAGACTTCGTATCGTATGTATGCACGGACATACTCACCGGTTGGACGTCGAAGGGCCCGCGCTGTCCGCGTTCATCGTCGCCGCCGCCGCCTGACTCGGTTCAGGATCGACGTCCATAGAAGGCGTGACAACGAGCGCGCTACTCAGGCAAAGCAGCGCACCCTAGGTGTTCTCAGTCGTGGAGGTTGGGAGGAGACCTAGTCCCGTCCATGCGGACGGTGTCCGACTCGACTGCTCAGACGGCGTTCAAGCTCACTGACTTGAAACCCGACCTGACCTGATCCGTTCAACGCAATCTTCGGCGCCTTCCGTGATCCATCCCCGTCTCGAGATCTAGACAGGGACGTCGTCTGGGATAAATCGCATGCAACACTGTGCGAACGGATATATGCAGAGAAGTAGCTACTGAGACCCAAAGCTGTAGTACAAACTTTACATCTGTGCAGGTAACTAGCTAACAGGCTGTCGATGAGAAGCAACAAGAAAACAACATTTGACAAAATTACACTTGAGAAGGGTACAATACTTGAAACTCAGTCTTTGTCCATGTACACTGAAAAGCAACAAACCCGTATCCTACTATCAGTAGACACCCTTCTACTTGCTCCACCCTGGTATTCTCCGCCTTGGTGACTTCGGCGACGAGCCCAGGGTGTTACCCCAGTTAGGCGGCTGAACGGACTCTTCCCTCCTTTGAACTTGTGTCCGTACTTGTGAAAGGACGAGCCCTTGTTGTGAGTCAACGGCGTCCTAGCATACTGTGCAATCGGGCTGCCTCGGTTCTCCTCCTCCTCATGGCGCTTCCGTTTCTTAGCAGACGCGGAGTCCGTGCCGTAGAACGACTGCGTGGAGATTGTGGCGAAGGCGGTAGGTACCGCTGAAGGAGTGGCAGTCGTGGATGCACGGCTAGAAGAAGATGGTGCTTCGCTGGTTTCTGCGACAACGACAGGCGTAGGAGGGAGAGGCTTGTCGGATTCGACACGTTGACCCACGTCGTCCTCATCCTCATCGTCGTGGTATTGTGATAGGCTGAGGAGTGCTTTCGACGGCTTCGTTGGTGATGCCTTCGTTGGTGACACCGCCCTTGCAGCTATTTTCTTTTTAAGAGTCTCGGCTTGCGGGTCGGGCCTCGACGACGTCGGCGCTATCACGGGCGACGGCATGAGTGGGCCAATGAACCGCTTCTTGGGCCCCGCATCTTCTTCATCCTCGCCATCTATTGACTTCCTCTTCTTCATACCAGAGACCAGCCCAGGCTTCAGCGGTCCAGCAGCAGGTTTGCTTGACGCCCCAACAGCGGCTTCCAGCGCCTGGCCCTTGTCACGTATGTAGAATAGCATGTACGCGTTTCTCATCCCCAGGGGTGCGCCGGAGTGCCGTGAGACCGAATCGTCATTCATCTCGAACCATTGCCCCGACGCATCCTTGATATGTGCGTAGTAGTGCCCTGAGTTCGGTCCCCCGCCGGCGTGGGAGACCACTCCAAAGAGGGAGTACGTTGGTCCGTGCTGTCCTTCGCTCATGACCTGCTGTAGGGAAAGGCGTTCGTCGTATCTGATTGGGTGTCCAATCTTGCGCCCCATGGGAGAGAAGCGTTTCAGATGCACGGTGAGAACCATAGGAGCTTCGTGGACGGTGAACTGCTTCTCAGCGTTGACATGCTTCTTGCACCTACGTGTCGTTAGTTGAATGAGCATACTGAGAGGTGGCCTGACTCACTTGTCGCATTTGTACTTATCCGCCCCCTTCAAGTGATCTACCGCCACAAACTTCCGCAAAGCATCCCGGAGATGGCTGACGCCGTATATGTCTATGCTTAAGTCTAGTATGCTGTCGAATGTGTCGCTGTTGTAGCCACACGACTTGCAAGTGACGCGAGAGCGTAGCCGGCCGCCGAATATCTTGTGCACCCAGGTGGTCTCGGCAAGTTTGGGATCTATTTTTCTATTCGGATGTTAGTTTAGCACGTGAAAGAATCGGAGTAAACGCACGGAGGGTGCCCGGCCAAACAGGACTTCTGCAATGCGTCTATAGCGTAACGTAGAAACTCGTGCGAGTCCTCTTGTCTCCCCCTTCGCATCGTTTTCGCGATGTCTAGCATACATGTCAGTTATGGACGCGAATGGGATGCGGATTGCAGACGTACGTTGGAGGTTCCGCGTTATTGTGTAAGGGACCATCGAGTGCTTGGCCTTGAAGCTATCCTTCGCAAGCTCCTTCATATTGCACGACATACAGAACGCCTGTTTGGGCACCGTACCTGCAAATGACGCGGTCAGTAGGAACAATATGACGTAGAATAACGCTCACATCTGTCGGTATGGCCATGTTGCAGAAGGACGCGCAAGAGCGGTGGTGTATGCACTAAACATTGCAGGGCACTGTTCAGAAAGCAGGTGTTGCCGGTGTTCACGAAGCCGCAGCCTCTTACAGCTCCGGATGGCCATGCGAGGTCTATCATGCCGGGGTACAGCTGTTTCGAAGTGCTCGCGGACGCTTGCGCCGGCTTGGAGTTTTTGCTCTCGTTGGACTGTGGCGGCCGGCGGGTGTCTTGTACCTACGACGCAGGTACACGGTTCAGCATGAACGCAAGCATAGCGCAAGGCCAAGCACACTGACGTTGGAAGCCTCCTTCGGGGCAGCAGCTTTTGGAATACCGTTGATAGGTTGGTACTTAAGGTCCGAGGTAGCTATGGTTCCCGTGGATGACCCCTTCACGAATTCAATCGCGGGGGGAAGGAGTGCATTAAACGCTTGCAAATCCTTAGCAGGGCGGTACTGTGTTCCAATGTCGTTGTGCTCGCCAAATGCTGAGGTCGACTGGAGCGGCGTAGCGAGCATTCTGAGCTCGCTGGCTGCAGTCGCGGTGGGAGGAAGCCGGCGGCAGTGAGGCCGAGGAGGCAGACGAGGAAGGAGAGTGAGGGGGCGCGTTGTGTATGTGGGTGGGCGGTGTAAGAAGGACAGGCGTCAACATTTCGCATAATTTGGCCACACGGCGCTTGGCTGACCTCAAGCGCCAAGACCAGACCTAGTACGTTGATTGGTTGAGTCCGGATAACTCTGCACTGAAGTTGCCGTCAGGTGCATGTACGCGCAAAATACAATCGCAGATCTTGAATAGTGTACAATGCATGTCAATATACGTACAAGTACACTACAGACCGAAAGACACCACGCAGGAGTCCAGCTTCAAGTGTAGTCAGTACAAACTATTAGTACAGGCATAAGCACGGTATTGTATGTCGTCCGGAACGAAGGGTCCATGATGCGAAGCAGCGGACGTACTGCGCGCGCATCCGTGACAGCTCAAGGCACTAGGCCTCAATGCTGAGTCCGGTTAGTGTGATCCAAGTAGGGAAGGCGCTACGCAGCCGTCGCCCGCCACAGGGAACGGTGGCGGGTCCGCGGTCCAATAAGTAGCGAAATCGGTGTAACCCGTCGGAGGCGGTGGATGCACGGAGAGGGGGGAAGAGGGTTGGGTCGCTGTACGCGTCGTGGTGCTCAGGCATGGGCATATGCGATATGTGGGAGAAGCCTCCGTGCAAGCTCCTCATCTCGGCAACGCCGGGTGCGTACTGAGCGGAATAAATCGGCGACCCATAGGCATACATGTAATCATGGGCATATTCGTACAGTCCGTTGACATCTGAAGGACATGATCAGTCGCATGCGACAGTGAGTGAGAGGCATCTCGACACACCGTGATCATAAGTCATATTTGGCTTCGACAAGGAGGAGTAGACGTCTTGCGGGCTGACGCCGTAGGGCGGCGGCGGGGAAGGGGATATGCTGGCCAAGGCGTGGGAGGCAGGGGAGTCGACAGACATCAGAGACGAGGTGGAAGACGCGGGGGATAACTCCGGGATGCGGAGCGCAGAACGCGACGACCGAGTCCACGCGAGGCTGATTAACGGGGAATCCGTCTTCTTCAGCCTCTTGTTGGGGATATCATCCTCCACCTCCCGTGTGCGCTTGAGGGGGTTCGACATATCCACATCCGCGTCGCGGCAAACGCGCTTGGTGGGGGCTGTCGCCTCCGCGTCCTCCTCGTCACGGCCACGCTTAGAGGCACGCTTGAAAGGATTCTCCGCCTTCGCATCCATCTGCCCACGACCGCGCTTCGTTCGACGATTGCCCGTGCTCTCAGAAGCAACCTCGGCACCTTCCTCGCCGGCCTTGGCGCGAATCGCCATCTTCTCAAGAGAGGAGTTCGCCGGTCTAGAAATCCCATGCTTCTTGAGGTGGGTGACGAATGCAGAGCGGCGCTTTATCCTAAAAACCCGGTCAATTGGTGGGCTCTACCACGGTGAAACAGCTCAAGACGTACTGGGTAGGGCAGTCCGATACCGGACAACGGTAACCCACCAGTTCGGTGTGTTTCTCCCGTCGGTGCCGTGAGCAAGAAGAAGGGTCACCGAATGCCTTGAGACAATCGCCCACTTCACACTTGTAGGGCCGCAGTTTAGTGCTAGAAGCGCGTAATTAGCCCGTGTCTGTGGACCTTCGCTACTATGTTGACGTACTGGACGTTCTCGTGAGTCTTCAACGCAGATAGCTGCACGAAGCCTTTGCCACACTTCTCACATTCGTGATCCCTGTCCCACGAGCTGTCAGTCCGGGGCCATGGCTGGTGTCGGTAGAGGACACTTACCTATCCTTGGAGTGTATCTTCATATGGCGGTTAAAGTCACCCTTCCGCTCGAATGCCCTGATAACTCGACCGTCGGGCCGGAAGATGGGACATATCTTGCATATAAAACGCTGCAGCTTGTCAGCGGCGGGTTGGATTCGCAACGGGAAGGGAAGTAATCACCTTCGTTTGGACCTTGAACATAATGAATCGTCTGTCGTCGTACGAGTGCCCGAGTAGAGACTAGGGGTGGATGAAGAGGGCAGAAGCTACACAGCGTGAAGCGCACAGCACTTCCGAGATAAAGTACAAGTCCAGGAACCGTAGCCAGGGACCAGAGACCCTATGCTCTGGCGATGGCCAACTCAGTTGGGAATCAGGGGGAAGGGAGAACTCGTGAGTCGTGACGGTGATTTGGGCCAGGAGATTCCTTGAACGCTTATAACCATTCTGGATGGTCGATCGGTCGATGCAAGAAGATAAAATAGCTACCCCTCTTTTGAGCTCACCTGTCGGGTGAAATTCACCGACGACGGTATCTCAATTGTCATTGCAGCTCGGTGTTGACGACGTTTGAGCACTAGTGGACCCACATGAGGGGCGGCAGGGGCACCTCCTGAAAGAACAATTACAGTCAGATTAAAAGCTGAATCGGACCTGAAACATGGATCTGGTCGATCATCAATCCACCAGTCGATCCTAGAAAATCTGAGATCAATGAACAAAGACGTATTGAGGTTGGTGCCGATCCGGGGATGTTTCCACCGGCTTGAATAGCCTTGTTCCTTCCTCCTGCAGCAGACTGCCGACAGCGTCGTACGAAGCAGAACAATTCCAAACCAATCGTAGAAGGCATGGATTGTGCTTGGTATCACTCGGAAATACATGGAGCATGCGGAAGAGGGGAGAGGTCAGAACAGAACGGTCAGAAATTCAGCGAACAGCACTTCCCGCGCGGACCGGAAACCGTGCACGCATGCACCCCACACCCCCGGGAGCCATATCGTATTGCGCCAGCATCGCCCCTCGCTCCATTAGACTTGGTCGTTACCAAGGCCTGGGCCGTCGATCTTTTCGGTATATCCAGCCACGGCGCAATTGCAGCCAGGTCTGCCCAGGTAAAGGAGGCGTATTGACCACGGTTCGATCCTAAAACAAGATCCCAGTCCTGAAACGCTGGACTGTCTGTGAAATGCTCCTTGGTGCGCGGACCGATTATCTGCGCTGTAATCCTAATAAATACCGAGATCAATGAGTGGCGTGGTGACATCAGAGAAGACAAGTGCGCCCACATTAACGGTCCCACCCATTGTAGACCTTCTTCCTCGAGCTCGATAGAGCCTAGCCATCGCTTGTCCTCGCCCCCCGGTGTGTAGAATGGATAGTTCGTATGCGATAATGCTGGAAGGGGATGTGCCATTTTCCGATACATTTGGCTGATGTCACCTTATTGCGAAAGTTAAGCACAATAGCTTCCACCCATATAGTCTTTCACACGCACTATATAGCGTCCGTGAGATCTTACGATCACCTTTTGTACAGGCATCGTCGGGGGTAACGGCGCTGCCCGACGCGTCGTCGGCGTCAGTATCTTCCTTCTCCATCCCCGGCGGATGAAGGAAAACTCGAGCGTTGGAGTTAACGGCGGTCATGCCGCGTGGCTTGTTCAGCACACCCAAAGCGATGATGCGAACGTCGGCAAGTTCTACCACAAGCTGTGAAACGATCCATTAAGCCTTCATGCCGACCCATAGCGGAAGTGCCAACGCACTCTGATCCGAGTCTCCAAATGGTCCAGGTTATTCTGCATCCTTAAGCCAAGTCAGAAGAAAAGCAGGAAGGCGAGGGCAGTTCTTACTTGTGGTCGTCGAAGATAGTCAGGGGTTGTAACCTCTCGAGGAGGCTTCTAGCTCATTGGCCACTCCATTGCGCCTGATCAGAATATACCTGCGATTTTCGACTGTTAACCATAGGGACTTTACATAGCACAGTAGCACTTACTTTGTCCAAGACTCTTCGGACGTGCATGGTGTGCTGGAGCGGTGGTACACACGGCTCAAAATCCTTGCAAGGATCGTAAGTTAGTAGGACGCTTCTTAGCTGGCTTACGGTCGGCATACTTCAAAAACGTCGATTTCCAAGTCACCTCCTCTTTCTTCCACTTGCGCCACCCTGGAAGGAACCTTCTGTTGAAGCACTCCTCCCATTCGCTCTCCTTCAGGTTCGGCGGAGTCATCTCGAAGAGGAGCCATTCCGCTCTGGCTATGCTCGTAATTTCAACCCAGTTTTGTCTGGGCACAGTATGGCGCACACTGAGGTGCTTCAAGGACGGTTCGTACGGTGCGCTCGGGGGATGCGTAGATTGCGCAGTACAGGGCGGCGCCAGGGGTTCAGCGAAGGGTCAGACGCGATAATGTGCAGCCGGCGAGAGAGGTAAGAGACCGTGATGAGGGATTTTAGGTCCAGTTCGCCAAGAATCTCGGCAATGAGCTCAACGGGCAGTGATTCAAACCCGTTCATGGTTGGTGGTCGTGGTTAAAGTGCAAAGCGCTGCCGCTGCACAGGCAAGCACGCATACGTAGTGGTGGCTGTGCCACAAAGCTAAAGCAAATGAACCTTAGACTTTAGCGCCTGAGCCCAAACATGCTTACGTGAGGCATCGTGTGCGCCACAGACACAGGAGGAAAGAGCCTTTCGGTGACAGAAGACACGTCCTTTGCACTGGTGCAGGATAGCTGTTGGCCCGTTGGTCGAGGCCATACGCATGATAAATGATTCCAGATGTACACACAATGTGTAAATAAATAATGAAAATAAGTACCATCCATAACCACGCGACAACAGTATCCAGAACAATTTCAGAAGTCCTTCCACTCGTCCCAGTCCTCTTGCTTCTTGGCATTGGCCCCACCCGGCCTCGACGTGAGCGAGCTGCTAGCAGTAGGCGACTGGAAGTTAGGATGACTTGAGGATTGCGGCGAGTCGTACGAGTCGAAGAAGTCATCATCATCGCGGTATAACGAGGATGTTTCTCCGGATCCGGAGTTGATGACTCCGTACCCCTGCCTCTGCGGGTTGGCTCCCACTTTGTCTCGTACTGTCCCGACAACTCCGCCGACGCTCTCCGCAACGTCAACACCCAGTGTATGCTTAGTCCATGTGTTTGCGGTGGAACCAAGTTCTCCCGCACGCTTGCCCGCCTCGCCCACGTATCCCTTCACATTCGCTTGGAAGTTTGGGTCGTTGATCTTCCCCAACCCTGGCTGAATGACATTCTCGGAAACAACACGTGATGCGCCGACGACGGCCGAAGAAAACAGCGACCAGCCTTTACTGAGCGCAGCAACGGGGTTCTCTTGGAAGTCGGTGAGGCTTGGTGCTGCAGCGGATGAAAGGCCGTATGAGGGGTTTTGTGATGGGGCAGGAGTGCTCCCGAAGCCTTGGTATCGACCACCTTGCGATGGTGGCAGATCAGCCGGACGAGAAGCGTTAGCATGTCCGAGGGTCGCAAAGTAATTCTCATTGGCGGCCTTCTGGTCTGAGAAAGCACCTCCAGAGGGGTTAGGCGATGTCGTTGATGAGCCGGATTGGAAAGGGGATGCTGAGCGGCTTGGAGTATTGCGCGTAGATGCCCTGGCCTTCCGGAGACCTTGTGCAGATCCTGGCCGATTTGGTGGGCTCAAGGAACCTGAACCAGGGTTGGCGGACGGCGATGAAGGAGACCATGGCTTGCCGGCCAAGTCGGCGTCAAGCTAGTTAGACAGCTGAGTGTTATATGAGACATGATAGGCCGAGGTAACGCACCTTCTCTCGATATTGGGTCGCTGCCCATGAATGGTATGTGTCATAGGAGCTCATGCCCTCTTTCCAGCCCCCTTCTGCGGGATAGTTCTTCAAGAATTGCTTACATGGAGCGTTGCCTCCAAGCTATCAAAAAGGTGAGTACATTCAAGAGTGCAGCTCGGAGTGCGAAGACTCACCTTCATCCGTTTAATCTGCTCCTCCTGCCAAGTGTCCATTGATACCGATCGTACAAAGCTAGGAGGACGTCACAACGGATATTTATTCCAGATCCCGAGAAGCACATACCTAACATGCACACCAAACCCTCTATGTACTCCAGCGCATTGCAGGCACAGAAAGACTGCAAAGCTAAGGCGGCGTACGCTTGCATCGAAGTGTGTTACAGGGTCAGACTGGAGCTGACCTGAGAGATGCCCATTGTGGATTGGGATTTCCACAATCTATGCACTTCTTGTTTTCAAGCTCTTCATTCTTGATGAGTTCCTGTAGTGTCCGCTTCGCTACTGCCTGATCCATGGTGGGCGTGGAGATGTGAGCTGGCGATTTGCTGGCGATGCCAGCCAGCCTGAACGCGTCTGCTGAACCTGAAACGGCGCGGGGCGCGTGGGAAGAGCCACGTGGCTGCGTGAGTGACGCTTGGCCGGTGCGAGCACACTCTCCTGGACACAACTCTCAGGAAAGATGGTTCTCGAGAAAGCATAACACAGTTATCTGATATCCTTCAGGAGCGGAAGAGAGGCAGACGGAGATCCCACTACGCTTTAACCCCTACAACGTCTGCAAGCAAACACAGCGCAAGCATCGCCGCCGTGCGAGAGCCATGACATATCGACCCAGTGTGTCGGGCTACCCACTGTTGTGGTGTGAGATGCAAGGCGAGATTAAGGGAAAGTAATATGTTATACGTCGCAGAAGGCTCGGGTTGCGCTTGACCACGAAAGTTGTGCGTTTGAGAGAGGGAACTGTGAGGGACATTGCCGGTGCCGTGGCCGGTCTCCTATGGGAACTGAGGTGGATGTGCTCGACCACCACAACCAGCGCCGTACCCAGCTTGATTATCCTCCCGCCGCCATCTATCTTGACCTCGGTACCGTGCAAACCTGCCCACAAACACGCACTTAGTCTTGAAGAACACTCAGTTGGACCGCTGGACTCTTACAGACTTCGTTTCTGCGCGACATAGTCGCTCTGGCTTGATACACCGACCTCGGAGAGGAATATCCTTTCCACAGCGTCGGGTCAGGTCTCTCACGTCCTACTGTCGCATCCCGTTCACCCACCGCCGTCTACGCTTGCGTGAGAAGCCTGGCATCGGGTCGGCGCAGACATAAAGTATACCACCCTTGCCTCTGACACGCCCGACATCCCTCCCATCCTCGTCCTCACAAGCAGCGTCCTAGAGCTGCGATGATACAGAAAGTCAACCCTCACGTATCGAATCCACCTTCTGGGCCCGAAATATGGGGTTCTTGGGGTCCACCGTCGCCCTACGGTCGGAAGTACGTCCGCGTCACCCACTGTCTTGGACCAACTCTGCTAAGCTATGTCATTCAGATACTATTCCCTAGAGGTGGTTCAGAACCCAGTGAGAGCTAGAATGTGCGGCTTCGGTGACAAGGTATGTCTTCTGGCCTTGACCTCTGACCTCGCCAAGCTCAATACAGGATCGTCTGGCAGGACCGAAGACCGCTCGCGCCCGCAGCTGTAGCCAAAATGCACATCCAACGTGAAGATCACTCAGTTGTGGACGTGGAGTGAGTTATTTCCGAACACATGATGAAGGTCTTCGACTGAGGACAGCTATTCAGTGAGGTTGACTGCTCATTCTTTCTCGTCACTGTGGACCTGTGGTCTGCAGATGGTTCCAAAGAAATGAACTTAGTTCTACACCCAACGTCGTCGGACCGGTACTCAAATACACCTGCGGGCTCTTCGAAAGCAAAGCGAAGAAATACAACGTCATCATCCGTTCCTCCTACTCAAGGAGCAGCTGATACCCAAACTTCGGTACCTGCCACCCCATCTACATCACAGTACCCCCAGGTATGCACGGATCGTCGCTTGTCTGCTGTCTTCTGCTAAGCTTGTGTTTCGGATAGGCCACAGGGATGACTCCATTTATGACACCGTCTGGAACAGGCTATCAGTCACAAGGATACCCGTTCCCGCCCCAACAAAGCCCGGTTCAGGACGCACCCGCTGGATACCCACCAGCGACACCTTACGGTCCCCCTCCCGACCCCTCTAGCTGGGCCTATTCATCTTCGGCCCCACTAGACCGATCATCACAGCAGTTTGGCCCGCCCGCGCTCCCATCCATTCACACGATAGGACGAAGCGAGTCGCAGGCCAGTGGTAGCGGTGCGAACGCTGACGTCGGGTATGAGCCTACGAGTCCTGCGCACACTAGCGAGAGCTGGAACGTCGCCAGTGCTCCTCGGGATGAAAACCGATGCATACCGTACATGGCAGCAAGAACAACAAGCGTACTCTGGCATTGAGACCGGCCCATCCTCCGCTGTCGACTCGTCCCCTACCGCGAATGCCCAGCCCTGGGCTACGAGCCCTATCGATCCCTACTCGAGCGCCAGATACAATGTTCTACCGGTCAGCGGAACCGTGCCAAGCCAAGGCGTACCGAGTGGCCAGCCTCCGACACAGCCGCACGCTGTCGAGACGTCGATGTACGCTTCAGCATCATACGCCCAGCAGCAGCATCAGCACCAGCAACAAGCACAGGCTCAGGCTCAGGCGCCGTATCAGCCGCCACCAGGTACAGGTTACCCACCAGACGCGACGCCAGCATCGACGATTCCACCGCTACCGCGGCACACCTACACCCGAACGCTCGTCGGACCCCTCTCGGCGAACGCGTGCCGTCTCCTGGACGAGCACCGCAAGCCTGGGATCTTCTTCCTCTTCCAGGACCTATCGATCCGTACCGAAGGTGAGAAACCCGCTTTGCTTCGTCGGATCGCGGCAGCCTTGCGCGCAGGAAAACTCAATCTTTATTGCATGCAACTGACGGGGTGTTCTTTGGCTGATAGGTACCTTCCGTTTGCGCTTGAGACTCATGAACGTGGGCGCGTGAGTGTCCAGCGGACCGTGCTTGTGATTGGAGCCCGTCACTGACCAACACTGCTTCTTTGCGCTATACTACGATGGGCTACGACGACGCTTGCGCCACCAGACCGCCTGCTCCAGAACCGGGAGGCTACAAGGTGCACACGGACGTCTCGCCCGTGCTCGCCCAAACCTTCACGGAGCCGTTCGTCGTCTTCTCCGCGAAGCGCTTCCCAGGCGTACCAGGTGAGCAGCCTTCTTCCCCTCCACCCCGCCCCAATATTCACATCGCCCCTGTAGACACCACCGCACTCTCCATCGCGCTGGGCAACCAGGGCCAGAAGCTGCCATTGGTGAGTTCCTTCCTCCATCCGCCCCTCGATGCTCCTATTCACCCCCTCTGCGAAGCGCAACCGCAACAACAAGCAGGGCCGCAAGCGGGCCCGCAACGGCTCAGACGAGTCCGGCGACGATTCGGACGACGGATGAGCCCCTACGAATCGGAATGTTGGGTACTTATTGTAGAAGTATGCGAACCTCGGACACATCCCATAGGCTGTTTGTAGTATTCCACCTGTTGTCGTTATGCTTTTCGCTCGTCATGCGCTGTTTTCACAAACCAATTCACGCTAAATGTTTCATTGTACGGGGATGTGTCTTCCGCCACTCTATGAACCGAGCGACGTAGTCTACCGTGCGCGGGTACTGCTTAACGATGCGGTCCAGAGTCTCCTGCGCTTCGATGGCGCGGTCGTACAGCTCGGTCTCGCTGAGTGGTTCTGGCGGAAGCTGCGGCTTCCCAGAGGGCAAGGCCTGTATCAGGCTACCCTGCTCCAGATGTGTGAGGACGTCGGAGAAGAGCTCCAGCGTCGCGATGTGCAGCCGCCACGCGTCCCACGTCGGCGACACCTGCTGCAGGATATGGAGAGGGTGCGCAAGTCATGCGGCCGCTCCGCGTCCATGTTCTTGATCGCGCGCTCTCTTCGGTGCAGCTTGTTGAGCCCGACGCGCCGGCTGACGCTGCGCAGGGGCCAGCGGGCGGGCGGACGCGCCATGAGGTCCGGGTCGGGCGCGCCCTCCGTGAACAGCGGCGACGCGGGGTCCTCCTCGCGGTCCTCCTTGGTCATGCGCACCAGGCTGCGGAACGGGAGGATGACACGCTCGGCGACCTCGAACGCGCGCTCCGGCTCGCCCGCGCGCACGAGCGCGACGGCGAGGTGGTTCCAGTTGTGCGCGTCGAACGTGAAGCCCGCGAGCCGCAGCTCCTGCCACGTCTTCGAGATCGCGGCGTGCTGGCCCGACGCCGACAGCGCGTCGATGTAGATCGACAGTGGCGGACACAGGATGTTCGCCTGCCGCAGCGTGCCCGGCCGCACGGTGTTCTCGGGCGATTCCCCGCTCTTGAACAGCGGCTTCACCTCCGACTGCTCCAGCGCCAACGCGTATATCTGCGGCCAGACCTGCTGCGTGCCATCCACGTTCCCTGTTCTGCGGTAGACATCAAGCAGAGCCGTGAGGTTAGCGAGTGTTGGTTCGCCTCCTTGGTCGAATATTTCTTGCAATATGCGCTCGATCTGCCCCGGTTGCTTTGCACGGGTGTACGCAGCCAACAGCGGTCCATATATCTGATCCAGGCCTTTGCGAACACCTTGACCGGAATGCAACCAAGTCCTCTCCTTCGGAGCGACGCCCATAAGATCCTTGACGAAGTCCAATGCCACCCGCATGCTCTCCTTGTTGCCACGATTGGTGTACGCCTTGATGATATTGTGAAAAGTGACCGACGTCGGTTCGATACCGGCCTTCAGCATCTTCTGGTAGGTCATCCGTGCCTTATACTGATCTCCGAGTCGTAGATGACCTGACATGAGGATGGTAGCGAGATAGACGTTCAGCCGGATGCCAAACTCCCAGCTCAGTGTCATCTGCCGAACGGCGTAGTATAGTGTCTCGGCTATAGACATCTGGCCACTGTCGCAAGCGGCCTGGATGACCAAGGCATACGTGTGCGCGTCCGGACGGACGTTCATACTCTCCAGCCGGTGGAACAAACGAAAAATGACGGCAAACGGAGCTCCGATGAGCACGTAGGCCTTCAGTAGGGTGTTGTATACCTCGATGGACAAATCCAGATGACGCTTCCGAGAGGATTGGACCAGGTAGTCGAACACCTTGACGACACCTTGCCACGAGCCTGCCTCGACGTGTGCATTCATGAGTGCCGTAATCATTTGGCGATCAGGGACCACGCCTTCCTCCAAAGCCTGCTTGAAGATCGCCTCCGCCGCCAGCGGATCCGACCGACGGGCCAGGAGCGCGATGACAGACGTGTACGTGACGCGCGACGGGGGCAGCCCGGCCCCACGCATCTGGTCCAGCACGGCGCCCACCGCCGCCGTCTCCCCCGCGCTCTGCAAAGGCCTGCAGAACGATGTTGAAGATGTACGCGTCGGGCTTGAAGCCATCCGCCGCCATCCGGCTCAGCCACGCGTTCATCCCCTCGCGGTCGCCGCGCCGAGCATGCGCCTGGATGACGGCCGTATGGTGCACGATGCTCGCCTGCCGCACGCGCGACCCGGCGGGGAAGTACTGCTCGAACAGCGCCTCCACTTGCGCGGCGTCGCCTTGGACGGCGTGTGCGTGCATCAGCAGCGCGATGCTCCGCTGCTCGTTGGCGCCTTGGTCCTGGGATGCGCGGAAGTACTCCTGGGTGCGCTGGACGTCGCCCTGCCGCGCAAATAGGTATAGACCGGTCTCTATGCGGTGCCGTTCAAGCTGCCCATGAGCGTCTTGTAACGACTTCTCCAATGTGGCGAACATAGGGTTGGCCAGCTCGAAAGACCTAGCCTTCGCAAGCGCAGAGACGACGTCGAGTTGCTGGTGACCTGGCACGTGCATTTCTTGTCTGTACACTTCTTTGAGGACTGCAACCGGCTTCTTGAGGTCTGCTGTTCCTTGTGAGCACGTCAATGAGGAATTCGCCAGCGCGCTGCCTCCAAGCTCGCGGCCGTTTCGACTCCACCGAAGCCAGAAACCGGACGGGAGACTCGATTGTCGAGACCTTGCTGAAGACGAGTTTTTGAAGCGCCGTCGCACCAGCGATCAGCTTATTCGTCTGCGTGACCACCGAACGTTTGTCCAGATATGTCGCAACGTCGTCCCAGTCAAGCATGACAGCCTCCAACAGCGCCTCCGCGCCACGAAAGTGAGAAATAGACTGGTAAAGAGCCCGGAACATCGCGACCATGCGTGGCCGCTCGAAGAGCTCTGGTCGGGTGGAGTTGATACGGCGGCAGAGCGTGAGGGCTTCGTCCAGCCGACCGCGCAGAGCGAGAGCACGGACCATGTCCGTCTGCCAGTGCCTTCTTCCAGCGTTGTACTCTTCCTCTGGTATTCGCGGCTCCAGGCTGAGAAGCAAGTTTTGTAACCGTGACCCCCAATGCTCCCAGTCGGCCTGCATAGTCGGAGAGTCGTGGTGCGACAGCGCATGCCTCGCTATCCGGTCTCCGAACTGCAGCAGCTCGGACACTGACAAAGAATCTGAACCCTTGTGTGAGCTGAGGGACTCGTACGCATTCCAGACATCCTCTGGGTTCGCCGACTTGGGATCGGTGGTGAAGGCAAGAATCTGCGAGCGCCACGCCCGGGTGTGTTCAACGACCACTGTCGGCGTCTCAATTGGCTTTGGATGGCTAGAGGCATGTCGCCGTTGCATCAAGGCATCTCGAGTACACCAGTGCTGGACCGTCGATATTCGGCCTCTAGGTACCTCGGAAAGCAGTCTGTGACTGCTGGACCGCCGCGGTCGGGAACGGCTCGTGGCACCAAGCCTAGCGTTCGACGACCCTAAGCAGAGCATAAGAAACACACTCGTGCTGGCAGTCAGCAATACACGCACCTGACGTAGAGGTAGTCGCCCCGCTTCCCGCACAGCTGTCCCCGCACGCACTGCACCCCTCGCTCGCATACGCCCTCTCCTTCCCTTTCGTCTGCCTCGGCCGGGGTGTGAAGAAGTCCGCCGGGAAGGCGCGGGTCATGGTCCTCAGAGCAGCCTGCGTCGGTGGTCGGGTCGCTGCGGGTGGCCGTGCGGAGAAGATGGAGGTGAGGACGGAGGCGGCCAGAGGCTCCAGCATCACCGTACCCGCCGAGACGAGTAGTGTGTAGATGTCTTGTCGAACGGTCAGCGTTGAGCAGACGGGCAGAGAACGTAAACACAGACCTGTATCAGACTGAACCGAGCGAGCAGTGTCGACGTCGGTTGCAAGAGTGACATTCAACAAACGTACGCTGGCTCTGAGAGAAATGCCCTTGGGAGCAAGCGCTAGCCGATGAAGCGCTTCGGCAAAGCCCGTCAGTCCCGATTTGGCTCTGCCGCCGATCTGGGGCGCTTGCAATGTCTCGACGTTGGCGACTCCGTCACTGTTGGCTGGAAAGCGTCGCAACTTCCGTGAGGGAAAATCCGGCATTTGCTATCCTTTTTCTGCGTGTGCTTCCGAGATAGAAGGAGGGTGTGGCAACAATTAATGGGTATCGGACTCCTTTCACGAGCCAAATCGTGGGGGAATGTGGGTGCCCGACACGCCCAGTTTGAAGCGCTCACTTTCTCCGGAGCCAATTACGCCACAATTCTCGCCGGGAAAGGAGTTAGCCTACTAGAAACGACGGGACGAAAGACCACGCTTTACCACGATACTATCATCCACGAAAGTCTTCACCCGCGCCGGTGAGTAGTCCGTGCATTGTACAACGAATCGCAAGATGACTCGACACATAATTTGACAAGTGACGGTATAAAGAAGGACCAGGACTGTGCACACTGTAACCCTCGACCTACAGCGGAACATGGACGCACCCGCACACGAGATAGTCGTCGTACCCGCGCCGGGCGAGCCAGGCCGGGACGAGCTGCTGCAGCAATGCTACGACCTGCGCGTCGAGGTGTTCCACCGCGAGCAGGGCTTCTCCCTGGACGACGAATTCGACGAGTGAGCTCCTTTCTCCATCCATATATTCCGCTTTAAGTGTCCCACACGCGACGCCAGCTACGACGCCACGGGCACGCACATCCTCCTGCGCCTCACGCCGTCCCTCACGCCCGTGGGCACCATCCGGGTGACGCGGCCCACGGGCACGTACTACAAGCTCAGCCGGCTCGTCGTCCTCAAGGGCTACCGCAAGTACCGCTTCGGCGCCGCGCTCGTGCAGGCCCACAAGGCGTGGATCCGGCAGGACGCGTCGGCCGCGGGCGCGCGCGAGGCCGTCATCCACTGCCACTCGCAGCTCTACGTCAAGCCGTTCTACCGCAAGCTCGGCTACGAGCCAGAGGCACGTCGCCATCGTCACCCGCCTGATTCTGCTGCACACTGCGATAATATCTAATAAACATACATCTATACAGGGGGAAGAGTTCGACGAGGACGGGGCGCCACACCAGCTAATGGTGTGCCGCCTAGACATCGGTTGACGGCGCCGTATATAGAGCCGGTGAGAGGAAGGAAGCGGTGCGTATCTAAGGTAGGGTAGGGCAGGGTAGGGCAGCTCGCCGTGAGGCAAGGTGGGGTCGTGAAGGTCATGACGGGCGCTGCAAGAAGCGACTAGGAATACAAGGGAGATGGAGCGGTGGGGGTATAGAAAAATACACATGTTTCAGAGTCCATTGGCGGGCGTCATAACGGGCAGCGAAAGGTTGGCAGAGAAGAAGCATGCGGGGTGAAAAACTCGAAATGTGCAGGTTAACCAGTTAATCTGGGGGTAAAAGCAAGTGGTTCATAAACGAGAAGGCAAGACATACAGCTAGTAAGAGTCAAGAAGCATAAACCGCAGATGGTATCAAAAAAACAACCTGGTATGTCAAGAGCGGCGAAACGGCTTCACGCGTGCGACTGGACTCTTCGGCGCGCGAGGCTGCCGTCGGCGGAGGGCTCCTCGCCGTCGCTCTCGAGCCCGCCTCCTGCTTCACAGCAGGATGCAAGAAGCTCGACGAGGGAAACGCGATCGAGTTGATGGGGTTGTGCGGCAGGATGCTGAAGTTGATGCTGGACGGCGAGCCGGTTGTGCCCTCCTCGTACAGCTTCCGCGCGGCCTCATACTCGAGCTTCTCCTGTTCGGCCTGGGCGAGGAACGGCTGTGCGATACAAAGTTAGCACGCCACCCTTATTGTCGCAACCGAGGCTAGTGCACCCGTACCTTACGCTCATCATCAGTCATCGAGCGCCACTTGGCGGCTGCGAGCACGCTCTGTTTGGTCGTCTCGGGCTCGTCGCCAAAGACCTCGAGGACCAGGGCGGGGTCTGACCGGATGCGCTGCAGGAACATGAAGTACGCGCTGAGCGGCTTCTTCGGCGCGTTCGGGTCCTTGATGTTCCCCTTGCGCGACTTGCCCGCCTTGCGCTGCGCGGTCCGGAAGACGTTCTCGCGCTTGATATCGTCTGGGCTGAGACTGCGCATGTAGGCGGCGTGCTCCCGCTCCCGCGCCTCCTTGGCGGCCTGCGAACGGCGCCTCCAGGGCTACAGGGACCGAGCGAAGATCAGTGGGAGAAGCCTATAGAGATAAAACGCTGATACCCACCTCTTTCTCCTCGGAACTTAACCTTGCGTATTCCTGGCCGGCTTCCTTCGCGGCCTGGGCAACATTGAGCTTCTTAGGGCTAGTGGCCTGGTGGCGTTGAATCCAGTCCGTGAAATACAACTGCCATGCTGACGGCGCGAGTTTCGGAGGCCGCAGCGCAGACCTCAGCGGCACTAGCGGACATCAAGGATTAGTGCTCCTGCGCGAAACCCAAGCGATACGCGATGACACGCTTACCATTACCGGATACCTCGGCGGGCAGGTGTTCCTCATCGCCTCTGACGAGGCTGCGCTTCTTCTTGCGGACCGTAGCGTCATCGTGCTCACTGATGGACTCGGCGCGCCGACTGTACGAACGGGACATCGGGGGCCGCATGTGAGACACCGACGGGGCGCTCGAGGAGGTGAAGAGTTCGGTGACGGGCGCGTAGCTCCTGCGAATGTGCATCCGCGGCCGCTGCGTTGCGTAAGCATCCTCCGACTCCGGCGTCGCGGGCAGTGTCTGCACCTGGTTCGGCGGCGTCCACAGCTGCGACGCCCACGTCGGCGGACTTAGCGTGGGCTCGGACGGCGAGGTCGACAGCTCCGGGCGCCCCTGCAGCGTGCGATCCGCGGCAAAGTCGTCTGCCCCGGGCGAGAACGAGCGCGGGAGGGGCTGGAGGGCGGCGTACGCAGACTGCGGAGAGAAGGGGCTGACGTCAGGGAAGATGGACGAGTTGTCGCTGAAGGCAACGAGCGAGCTTGATGCCGACGAGTGCTGGTGCGAATGCGCGATGGGGATATCAATCGGTGATGACGACGACGGGTGCAGCGACGACTCCGGGTCTGCGAGCCAGTTAGCATAGCTGAAGTCCTGTTGTTGTTGCTGGTGCGCGACGTCGCCGAAGGATCCCAGGCCGTATGAGCGAGCGCTTGGCAAATGAGGAGCGCCAAAGTCGAGTTGGCTCGACGTCGACTCTGGCGAGCCGGGGAGGTAGGCGGCGGAGGGGGAGAGAGGGTAGTCGTGGGACGTTTCCCATGACATGGGCTGCTTCTGCTCGTAGTGCGCACTGTCGTCAAACTGGAAGATCATGCCGTCGCCCGAGTCGAAAGCGTGGGCGTCGTCAAAGGACATGAAGGGCGAGTGGTCTGCGAGGGACATGTCGGAGGCAGCGAGAGCGATGGCGAGGCCGTCGTCGTCTTCGCGTCTGAATATAGGGCTGAGTGGGCTGACCGGCATGGGCGACGCGGCTGGGCGGATGGTGGGTAGGCGGGAGAGGCGGGCGATCAAACGGACGGGAATCAGAGGCTGACTGGTTATATAGCGTGCATGAAATCCAAACCGGAATCGGAAGAGAGGGGCAGTCGCTCGGCGGGGCAGGAGAATGAACGGGACGGATGGCATTCGGTGCCTCAGTCCAACGCTCAACTGACTCGGACGTGCTTCTGGGAGTTGCCTTTTAGGTGAGAATCCCCGGATGCCGGACAATTGTAGGCACGCCAAACCACGAACGGAGTCGAACCTCGTCTCCTCCGCGATACGCGCACTCCCGGCGGTCCCTCTCCAGAGCGCAATCACTGCTGCGACCTCAGAGTCTGCGGGGCTCGGTCCTGGAAGCCCAGGAAGGCCCGCTGTCCGTCACCAGAGTCAGCAGCACACCAGCAGCCTGGAAACATGTCGCACATACGGATGAGTCAGCTGGCAGCTTCACGAGCTGTGGCAGTGGGCGACCGACAAACAAGGTCAAGGACAAGTCCAACACCCGGCGCCTCTCGCCCGACGCAGCCATGGGCGCGTGCATACCTCCCCGAACGGGCAACTTCCGCCCAACGGTGCGCCACGTCGCCAGGCCGTCACCTGCCGCTGCCGAGCAGCCCGGCGCATCAGCCGCCGCCGTGGCCGCTTGCGCGGGGCCCTCCTGCCTGGCTCGACCCGCCGAGTCGCTGTCAGACCAACTCACCAAGCCCGCAGTGGCACACCGCCCGAATGAAAAACACACAGTCTCAATGCACATGATAACGCACAGTTTCGAGAAGCAACACGCTAGCATACAAAGAACCGCGATCAGAGCACCACAACGCTGTCCGCCGGTCGATACTTCGGGTTGTGGTACACACTCTTCCCGGCCTGCAGCAATCGATGCGCGCCGCGGGGCGGAAAACAGAACCAAGGGTGCCGTCAGCCAGCGTCCCCGTGTGGCGTGCGCACGCCCGACCGAACGACGTACCTCCCAGCCCGGGACGTCCTTCATGATCTCCTTCTCGCGCGCGAGCGCCGCCTGCGAGCGGCGGTACGCGTCGCGGTCGCCCTCCGCGAGCATCATGGGCACCAGGTACAGGCGCGACCACACCTTCTCGCGCTGCAGCTCCCTAGCAGAACACCGCCGTTAGCCCAGCTGTTCCCCTATACCCCTCCCCATATCGCCAAATCCGGTGCGCAGGGTGATAAGACCGTATCGTGCGGTCGGATCCACCCACGGTCCCCGAAGAAGCCACGTTCCCCGTCGTGCGGGGGACCGTCCCTGCCCACGTTCTCCGTCCGCCTGACCCCGAGCCCTCCGCGAAAAGCTTCCAGCTGCGCGCGCACTCACTCACCTTTTCTCGAGGTTGCCCAATCCGATGCGGTAGAAGCCGTAGGCGCAGACGGCGGTCACGCCGGCGAGGATGACTGCCCCACTCGGTCCGCGGAACGGCAGGTTGCGCTTGTAGCGAATCTGCTCGAACCCGCCCGCGGGCGGCATATCCCTGCACAAAGCGAATTCGCAGTCAGCTTTCGCACTGTCTGGTGACTAGACCATGGAGCAAGGTGCGTACTGTCGGTATGGCGCAGACACTAGCATTTCCAAAACGAGAGGACATAAGGGTTAGCATTGGACTACGGGCGAAGCGTTGGGACGCACTCTCGCTTCAGTTACACCGAGCCGGAGCTGCGTCACTGTTTGGAGCTGAAATGAACGGTAGATGTGTCCCTCTTTGAATAGAGAAGCTGTGGAACCGCCGCAGAGATATGCAGGCGAAGAGGGCAGAGGCGGTCGGCGGTGCAGAGTGGTAGGCGAGAGCAGTCGCGTTGACGGATTCAGAGCGAAACGGAGCCGGGCGTCTAGCCCATGTGGGCCTCGCGTGGCGATTCTGCGGGTGGGAACCCCGACTTTGTAGGGCGTATGTATTGGGAGCCTGGAGGCTGTGGAGCGAGGACGGACAGTCGGCAGGTTAGAGTTGGCAAGCGGCAGAGGCGATGCGTCTCACGAATGTTACTGGATACGTCGACAATTGGTATGCATGCTCGCCGAATTCCCAGGCATGAAATAAACGGTCTCCTGAACTACAAATGCTTCCATATTACGATACATTACTAGAACAATGGGCTATTCGTAACCCTGTGTGTGCAAGATGAGGGTGTGGTATTTCCGACGGATGACGCTGCGTGCGTACTTCCACCCGGGAGATGCCGAGTCTCAAGCCTGGACTTTGTATGGCAGGTTGAAAACTCAACGCCATGACAGCGCCGTCAAGGATGCAATACAGTAAGCCCGGACACTAACACCATCCGGGGGCCTGCCCATCATTAGCCGCCGCCCGCCACCTGCCAGCATGTCCCGCCAGCCCTCTCCTCCCCTGCCACACGCTGCCATGTACCACCAAATACCCCTCGCCCCGTCCTCGTCCAAGCAAAAGAACAAGTCCCATGTCCCAGGCATCACCGCCGGCGCGGAGGACGTCAAGTATCAGGCCAAGTATAAGGAGCTCAAGAAGAAAGTGAAGGAGATCGAGCTCGTGCGTATGCTACTCTCATGCGGTGCGGTGCAGAGACACTGACACTCGTTCGCGCGGGGACAGGACAATGACAGGCTCTACCTGAAGCTGCTGCTGGCAAAGAAGAACATTCGTCGCATGAACCTCGAGAGAGCGTGAGCAGTGCCATCCTTTGCTGTCGTCGAGTCACGACGCTCACCCGCGCTTCGTGGGGCTCTAGGATTCTGTATGAACGTCTCGCGGCGGTGCCGCCGACCCCTGGCCGCCAAAACGCAGAACTGCCCGCGGAACACGACCCTGTGTTTGCGCCACCCGCGCAGGGGCCCCCGGCGGCGCTGGACGAACACGCGCTGGACGAATACATGCGGAGCAACCCCAACGCACGCCTAATCCAAGGGCCAGACGGCCGCGTCGTCGCTATCGAAGACGGCAACGGCGGACGTAGTACTCTCGGGCTCTCAGGCCCCCGCCGCCGCACGGGATCCCTGTGCTCCCCGGCTTCCGCCACGAATCAGCCGCAGGATACGACGCGGACCGCCACCTCGCGCCCCTGCAAGTACGCGACGCGCAGCTGGATCCAGCAGCGAACAATGATCTCGCGGCACACCACCCCTCCCGCGCCGCGTCGAGTCACCACTCGACCACGGCCCTGGCGACGCACGACCGCAGCGCGTCGTCGCACCTCGACTCGTACGTAGGCGATGCCGGCCGGCTGGACACCTTCCCGCCGTCGCAGGGTGTGCACAGTCGCAGCTCGAGCCTCTCGGGCGACGGCGCCGCCGACGTCCGCGGGCGGCGGCGCGAGCGGCACGACGACGCCGCCGCGGCGCCACACGCGCACACCCAAATACCGTCCCCGAATCTGCCGCCCTCGCCCCATTCAGTCCACTCCTCGCACTCACCTACGCACAGCCGCGCGCTGCACAACCACCAGCGCATCGGGCCCGGTGTGCACCTCCACCGCGCGGCCGCGCGCGACCCCGAGGAGCACCGCCAGCTCATGATCGAACGCGAGCGGGAGCGGGAGCGCGAGACCGAGCGTGCGGCCGCGCTGCGCGAGCGGCTGCTGCTCGAGGAGGAGGAGCTCCGCCAGGCGGTGCCCGTGCCCTGGCCGCAGGACGCGCTCGCACGGCCCCGCGGCCGTTCGCGCTCCGGCTCGCCGCCGTCCCGCGGCTCGTCGTCCGAGCGCGGCGGCGCCCCCGCCCGCGCGTCCTCGGCACACGTCGCGTACCTGCTCAACGAGCGCGACGCGCCCTACGGCGCACGCGCGTACCCCGCGGAGTACCGCGGCGATGCCGCCGGCGCGCGCAAGCGGTCGCGGCACGACATGGAGATGGAGGTGGACGACGAGGGCGGCGAGCTGCGTGCGCCGCACGGCGCGGCCCGCTCTGCGCACTCGCCTGGTCCCGATTCGTACCGTGTGTCCCAGGAGCGCAGGGGCCCCGGCGGGGCCACTCGGATGACGAGGACGTGCCACGTCTGCACACGTCCTCCATACGTGATGAGAAGATGGACCAGGACGACTAGGAAGCGTATGTTGGGTTCTGTCGTGTTGTTGTTGCTCTTGTATGGTATCTTGGTGTTCCGTGTATGTTATCAGTATTGTTCTCTTGACATGTATCCGTAAAATGTCCCAATGCGACGGACCAAATACCCTCATGGAGGATACATTTGTGGTCCTTCTTTCAGGCTACTTTGTACGGCATAGACCGGTCTGCGCAGCCCACTTATGTCTAAACTCGTACGCCTGCATTTCCCGACAGCTGTCGATCAACTGTGCCCCGGGCTTTGGATCTCTAAAACCCTCGGTGGAGCAGATCCATTCCTCGTAAGCACACGAACCTACGACACACATGTGAATAATATGATAGAAGTCGAGCTGTGCAGCTTGTTCGCAATCAAGTTACGTGGATGGAACACGCGGTGTATTAGGGTACGAGTCACCGTACGGGTATAACGAGACATTATGAGTCGAGTGTCCGCATCCGAATGCGCTGCGGGAGGAGCCCCGCGAAGCTTGTCAAACGTATAGGGGCTGGTGGCGCCCCCTTGCGCCCTCGCCCGCTACACATCCCACGCAACGGTCGACCGCTCCGCCGACACCCGGTAGAGGCTCCCGGGCGGGGCGGCGGCGCCGCGGAGTTCGCGCCAGAGGGCGGCCTGGCGCGCCTCGCGCCGGCCGGGCAGCAGCAGGTCCGCGAGCACGTCGTCCTCCGCGGACGGCGCCGCGCGGCGCGCGCGCTCGCACTGCTCGATCGCGTCGAGCAGGTCCTCCGCGTCGACGCGCGCCGTCGGCGCCTGCGCGTCGAGCACGACGTCCATCACCGACAGCCGCTTCCCGCGCCCGCGCGACGCCAGCTGCGCAGCCGCCATCGCGCGCTCGATGTACTCCCGCGGCGACGCCTGTGTCAGTGCCACACGCCGCGCCGCGGCCTTGGTGTCCTGGGCGCCGGGGCGCGGAGGCGGTGGGTCTCGGGGAGATTCGTGTCGTCGTGGCCAGACCCTGAGGTGCTAGCACGCTCTCTGACACCGTTCGTTTGCCGCCTACGCGCGGCGGCTGCGCGAGGCGTACCGCTGGACGATCCTGGCGAAAGACGGGTCGCTGACCCACGGGCGCTCCGACGCACAACAGGACCCGCCTCCTTCGGCGCTGCGCTAGGGCTGCAATGTGAAGTGAGACCACACCTTCGGAGCGACAGGCAAGAGACGCGTACTGTATTGTATTGCTCGGTCCGTGCAGGCCTCCAAAGTCGCTTGGGTTGATGAGAGCGAAAAGGTTCATGATGGTTGTGTGACGAGTCGTGGAGGGCGTAGAGAGCGTCGGCGACGCCATGTTTTATGCAGCCGTCGCATTGCGATCGCGACCGACGCCAGCGAGCCAACCGCCAAACGTGAGGCTGTCCGCGCGGCGGCACGCGTCGCACAGCCGCCGTCGAAAGCGGCAAGCGTGGGCCTCTACTGCTTCCGCCCGCGGATGCAATCTCGATCCCCTGCTGCAGGGCTCTGGTTGGGATCTCCTGCGCACGCGCGCGATGGTGCGGCGCAGAGCAGCAGCACGGCGGCTGGGCGATCGGGGCGCCGTCGCCGGGCTGTCCGCCTGATAGGGGCCCCGGGGACACACTGCAGCGTTCGTCGACGCGCGCGTCCCTGCGTGCGCCTCCGTCCGGCCCGACACTCTATCGCGGATGGCAATCCTCGCCACTAGACCGCGCTCGGGAAAACGAGAGTGCAAAACTCGGGGTGCAATCGTCTCGCGAATGCGAAACCGGTCTGAGTTCCTGCAGATGGCCCAAGAATAGGGCTGTTAGCCAAACACTGTTAGAACGATAATCCCCAGAGGCTATGCCGGATGAGCAAGCAATCCGCTGCGTCTCGCCGCCCAACAGTCGCCCTTGCTCTCCGTGATGGCTGCAGCGATCCGTTAAGGTGGGCGCTTTTTAGGCGGGAGTTGCAGAGCCTCGAGGCAGGCGAAGGCCCAGCTCGTCAACGTGTGAGCCACTGGTGGGAAAATCCCCGCTGCGTCATACAGGCAGGGAGAACATGGCCGGTCATCAATCTCGCATGAGAAAGCCAGATACCCGCGGCACGTCTGCGGAGCCAGCACCCCGCCCGAGGACGCCCCCAGGCAGTCCTCGCCCAGCGCCGCGCAACGCACCCGCAAACGTGCCACAACACCAACCCCAACTGGCACAGTCCAACAAGGTTCCATCTCCGCGCCGTGGTGGCACTTGGTGGCACAACACGAGGATACCAACCTACGTCGGGACCTTTGGGACCTCTTCGGCTTCGTGCGCTCCGCAGGGCAGGGCACAGGGCAAGAACCCAGAGCTTGCATATTTGGCCCAAGTTATCTACACAGACCATCGATAGAGTGCATTCCCAGTCTACGCTCGGCTGCCGTCCTGGCGCGCCAGACATCCCCCGCCTCTCGAGCCCAGCGCGGTCACCGGTACACATGATCCGCTGGCGCTGCAGTCAGCACGAGCTTCTAGCCGACAGACGTTCGGGCGACGCACCGTGCAGGTTGGCCGCGATCTCAGCCTCGGCGCGGTCGCCGTTCGCGAGCAGTTTCTCCTTGTTGTAGAGCAGCTCTTCACGCGTCTCGGTCGGAGAACTCCTGGTTTTGCGCTGCGCACGAGTATGTCAGCTCCCGTCCAGCGCAGCGGGCGCGCCGCATCAGCCAAACAAAGGGACGATGCGAAATGGAAGGGGAGGCTTCCGACAATGAGCAGAAGCGAACTCACTTTCAACAATCGCGTCCACGGGACACGCCTCCTGACAGAAGCCGCAGTAGATGCACTTGGTCATGTCGATATCTGCACGTCAGCAAGAAGAATGCCGGCGGATCAGCCAGTTGTATGCGCGCCACGAGAGGTGAAAACGCACCGTAGCGCGTCGTTCGCCGTGAGCCGTCCTGGCGAGCCTCGCTCTCAATAGTGATGGCCTGCGCAGGGCAGATGGCTTCGCAAAGCTTGCAAGCTGAAACGGTCTGGCGTGAGAGCCGCGACGGCAGAGACATCATCCTGGCTTACCGATGCACCGTTCTTCGCCGCTGGGGTATCGGCGCAGAGCATGCTCTCCTCGGAAGCGTGGCGAGAGCGGGCCCTTCTCAAAGGGGTACATGATAGTGTATGGCGGGCGGAAGAAGTTCTCGAGCACGATCCACATTCCTGCGCGCCCGACGGTCAGTGTCGCCCGCGGCGTGAGCGAGAGCAGCGCGCGGCGCACCTCGCAGAATCTCGGTGAAAAAGAAGAGGTGGACGGCCTTTTCGATCGCACTGGGCCCGCCCTTGTACGGGTCGGTGTACTTGCCGGGCGGCGTGCTGCCCAGCGGCGGCGACCGCGGTGGGCTGCCGTCGAGAATGTGGCTGTTTGTCTGCGAGCCGAGCGGGGGCTGGACGGGTTGTGCGGAGATGCGCGAGCTCGTGGAGAGCAGGCGGAGGGTCGCCAGTCCAGACGGACGGGTGCGCGCCAGGCTGGTCGCGAGAGGCCTGGTGGTGTTGACACCAACTACAAGCTGGCGCAAGACGGTCATGGTGGCGGAGAAAAGAGCGTCGTCGTCGTCGTGCGCAGCGGCACCCGGAGGGAAGAGTGGAATGTGCTCGACAGCGACGGGCCTGCACTGAACCTCGGTGACGCTGGCGGGGGATGCCGGGAAAGGCTCCATCGAGCCAATCAGAGCCGCCGGAGTTGACATCAATCCTCAGCGCAAGCGCGCGACTCTCCCTCCGCTGCTTTCAGTTCCAGCTTTCAGCATCGCCCACGCCCGACCGCCATGTCTGGCAGCACAGCAGCAACCAAAAAGGCCAAGTTGCCGCAGTTAACGCCTCAAGGTATGTGAAAACGCGGAATATATAGTATATATTGGCCAATGAACGCTAGAGGTTCAACAGAATTACTCTCGGTTCCAGAATGACCTGCAGACTCTTGCGAACAAGATCGGTGAACTCGAGCAGGAAGCGGAAGAGCACACGTACGTATACAGTGCTTGTATGCCTGCCTTCACTAACTTACCACCGCTTGCAGATTGGTTTTGACCACGCTTGGCGAAGCACTGGAGGCCGAGCCGGATCGCAAGTGCTTCAGGCTTGTCGGCGGCGTGCTGGTCGAGCGCACAGTCAAGGACGTGGTACCTGCACTGGAGACGAATCGGAGTGGGGTGCGTCATACCTTTCCCTTTTACCGTCTCCGCGATCTAACTTGCGCACAGATCCAGAAGGTGATCTCGAATCTAGCAGAACAGTACAAGGGCAAGGAGTCCGACTTTGAGTCGTTCAAGAAGGATTATCATGTGCGGCCCGCAGCCGTTGCCTGAAGTGCATATATGCACCCTCATGCTCAGGTTGTCAGTAACTCAAGTATGTCCCCTCAGCACGAATACAAACTACACAGCACGACCTTACTAACGATATTTCATTAGATGTATACACAACTATTTTCGTGAAAAAGTTCATAAATGATCCTCAAATGCACCTTCTGAAACTCGCCCTCTCCACGAATCTCAATATCGTGTTCTGAATCTCCCCTTCTGAGAGGTTGTTTGCGCACGTTTGGGACACGTGCGACACGGTTTAGATAGAGTCGATCAACGTCCTGGTCTCCTTTCTTCATCGATAGTCGTTTTCAACCTCCATCACGGCATGGGCAAGGCTAACTCTGAGCTGTTCGAAAGGCTCCTGCGTGGCGAGACAGAGCATGTTGTGTCCCACCGCGGCAGGAGCCAGTATAGCGCCGAAGGCAGCGGCGCATCTGCCTGTGGACTGGCTGCGCTGAACTGCGCGCGACTCGTCCTCCAACTCGAACGGGACGGCGTATTGGGCAAGGAGATTATTCGGAAGGTGCTGCAACGCGAGTTCACGGAGGTGAGCTATCGATTCTACGCGGCATTCTGTTGATGGGACGGAGGCGAGCGTTTTTGCAGGACGTACTTGGCATCTGCTTGCAATGGGCGAGCTCTGGACATCTGGACGTAGAAGATATATACGCTGCACCCATTTTCGCCCAAAGCCTCTCACTTGAATGGTCCGACTACGAGCAGCCTGGCTTTCATCAATTCAAAGGAATGCTGGAGTAAGTCTTCGGGGCTCCCAAATCCTCGTCCTGTGGTTGACATTGTTTCAGACGTCTTCAGCAGTCGAGCGAACGATCCGCAGTACTAGTTATCACTCGACCACCTGAAATCCTCTGCGTCCTTGAAACTCGCGGTTGAAGAGCAGGCCATCTTCGTCACATTCGATTCTCATCCGAGAAAGAAGCACCCGGACGGTGCCGCCTTCATCTTCCACCCGTCCCTCGACGCGGCAGCAACCTATCTGAGCGACCTCCTGCAATTCGACCCGCACCTCCTCGCGGACCCGAATCTGCACTGGCAAGCACAGCTGCTCGCGCACTGCTCGGCCCACATGTTCGTCGCCCGCGACATACCGGCGTCCCCGTCGGACCTGCGCGAGCTCCTCCTGGGCGCGAGCCTGGAGATGCTGAAGCTGAAGGCGCAAGTGGCGGAGCTGGCGTCCAGGATGCGGGCGCTCGACGCGGACAACAGGCATGTGACGGAAGAGAACGCCGAGCTGGAGGCGAAGGTCCAGGATTTGCAGGAGGAGAACCGGCGATTGGTTCGCAAGTCGGCGTTCCCGACCCATCCCGTGAACGGTGTCTCGTCCTTCGGACCATCCGCGAACGGCGACGGTGCAGGGCCGTCGAAGCTCGCCGGGAAATCTGCCCAAGTCAAGCAAGCCCCTCTCCCGGTAGCCAACGGTGCTTCGCAGGCTCCCGCGAAGGGCCACCTCGTCTGGAAGACGACGGAAGAATACGACGAAGACGACGCCGTGTTCGCGACGCGCATCGAGCTCGAGTGGCGCCACCAGGTCGAGGACCCCGCGAGCCTGTTCTTCGCGCGCGCCCAGCAGCAGCAGTTCGAGGACGAGGACCGCGCGCTCCGCGAACAGTTCGCCGCGCTACAGGCGGCGGCGCCGGTGACGTTCCGGTGCGGGATCTGCTTGGAGGAGGAGACGGAGTTCATGGTCGCCCAAATCGACCCGTGCGGCCACAAATTCTGCAGGTGCGCGCCGCGCCCCGATAGAAAAACGCTGCGTAAGATCGAAGGCTGACGTTGCGACTCTGCAGAGACTGCGTCCTTTCGTACCTGCGGTCGAAGCTCGGCGAACATCGCTTCCCCGTCCTCTGTCCCACATGCGCCGCCGATAGGGGCTCTGGCGACCCTGGGAGTGCGTATTCATCCCTCCCCTATCTTCTATCCTTTTCCGTGCTCAGAGACGTCGCGCAGCTGTCAGCAGCGTCATGGCGCAGTCGGTCGGGCTGAACGAGGCGGAGTACGCGGTGTTCACCGAGCTGGAGCTCGCGTCGTTCTCTGTGCTGCTCCACTGCCGCAAGTCCGTGATATTCCCTATACGTCGTCCGTGGAAAATCTCACCCGCGGGTCTGTAGGTGCGAGCAGGCGGTCTTCGTCGATAAAGACGAATACAACGAGCAGAAGGTGATCGTTTGTCCACTCCGGGGCTGCAACTTCATGTGGTGCAAAGCTTGCTCGCGCTCCATTGAGATAGGCGGACCCCCGCACTCGTGCGATGGGTCATCTGAGTTGAACCATCTCATGGGGCAAGAAGGGTGGAAGAACTGCCCAGGTATGTGTCTTTACCGATGCAAATGAGACATCTCCGGCTGACCCGTGATAATCCAGGTTGTACATCCCCGATCTTGAAGATTGACGGCTGCAACCACATGACGGTGAGCCCGACGCTGTGCGCTGATGCCCATGGTGACTAATAGCTACTCTTAGTGCATAGCCCCTGGGTGTAACACGTAAGTCGAACCCCCTTGCATATTGCACTCGAGTGACCTCAATTCGCATCTAGGCACTTTTGTTATCTGTGTGGTGAAATTATCGTGCAATCCGTCCGAAGGCAAGACATTCGCACCGCGGTCTCCAACCACTACACCAGGTGCCGCTTGATTGACGTCCCAGACGAAATTCTTCCTTACCGTCGCCACTGAGCTCTACGTCACACGTCGCGAATATGTATCGTATCACAAGATAGAGAGTTCAATAAGAGCGATTCGACTGTTGGTACATGAGAGTAACTGCGATGCGTCAAGAAGTTATCGGATGGAGTATTTGTCGATCTACGAGCAATCAGCCATGCATGAGGGCACCGCGCGGTCTGGTCAAAGAATCTGCAATCCCAAGGAATGTTTCGGCCAAGCGGACCTGTGTGAAGAAAGAACTGGCGTGAGTGTAGAGACCAGGGAATTCGCGCATGATTTCCTACCGAGTCGAGAGCTTCTGTGTACTGCGATGGTACAACGGGGCGCATAGGGTCTACCGGCGCGGTCCTCTGGACTTCCTTGGCTATGTCAGTCATCCGTCGCAAGACGCTGTTCGACGGGCCAAAAGCGACGGCATGGAAGGACAATGCTCTCCTACATGGTCGAGATAGACCAATGCGTGAGCGTACGTTCTATAACGGAAGGTTGCGACTAACCCCAGAGCAAGAGCACGACGACAAAGGTCGCGGACGGTGGAATCAGAGACCGAGCATTCCCCGTCAGACAAGAAGATTATAACCGGAGCTCTGAATGTCAAAGCCGGTCAGACGTGAACGCGTTCAGATCATATAGTAAACAACGCACCGTTCCGTACTCCAGCTAGCCTCCATGCAGGATTGAGCCTCTTGCAGGGCAATGCCGTAGCTTGTACCTCCTCCAGCGCCGTAGGGCAGTACTTGGTCCAGCAGAGCATCCGGAGAACTGGTGAAATCATTCCTGACCGATTGATAGAGGGTATGGTCGAACAGGACAACGCTGTAGGCATCCCGGCGGTTGCCAGCGGCGTTTACTGCTGCGTGGCGGGCGGTCCAAAACGCGTGGAGAGAAGAGTACACTGCTCCGATGCGATTGTTGTGTTGTGCTGCAATTCTCGCTGTCACAGGGGTGTTCGTCAAGGGCTTGCGGTCTGTATCTCCCATGGAACCCGATCTAGCAAGCGCGAAATCAGAAGCAAATTCAGTGGAAAACGGGCGCAAAAAACTTGGCGCAGTCAATCCCTTACCGGTCAATAACGAATATGCTGTATCTGCGGGTCAGCTTGTTGCGGCGACAGTGGCTAGCTCACCACTCACACATGGAATGCTTGCTGCAGCGAAGCAGGGTTTCGGCAAGAGAAATGATGGCCATCTCCGGAAACATAGCCAGTACCCGCTGCAGCTCCTGCGGCTCCAGCTTGTGCAGGATGGAATAGCGGCAGAGTGCAATAGCTGGGCTGCGCTGGTCCATTGGCGTCCGCCTCGTGCTCTTTGCCTACACAGAGAGATTCAGTGGTTACTCGTACTTAAGCACTCTTTACTAACCTGGGCACATCGCGTCGCTAGACACGGGAAGGTCAGCCTCGTTGCGACTAGAGCAAGTTCACACGCACCATTTTGCAAATTCCGATCGAGCGTCCTGGGGATACGGGTCTATCATCCAAAGTGCATCAGTAAACCGTGCAACGTGGGAGTCTAGCCAACTAACCCTTGAAGCCTACGTAGTAATCAGTATTTGTTGAATGAAGGTCTCTGTGAGAGGCTATGCTCACCTGAGCGACGCCAAAATAGGTCATGCGTGATGAAGTCCTTGTCACGAGATGGGTCGGGTACCATCGCAGTTGTGATATGCTGCAGACCGGCCCCAGTGCAGGCGTCGCCTGGCTGTGTGCGACAGTAGTCGATATGGACATGCCTCCCTTGATCTTTGCAAACCATAGAACACTAACAAAGCTCTCAATACCGCTACGCAGAAATAACATGTTTACAAGACCTACCAAGAGAGGTGCACCGTCGTCATTGGCGCCGAATTTGCGGCCGTTGATCTCCACAATCGAGCCATCAGGACCATCGACTGCCCACTTAGTCCTCGACATTGAGCCGTGACTGGTTTCGTGTTCGAGCTGGGGATGATCTACGTATCGTGCTCTCTATCACGTGTTCATTAACGCGATGCAGATGGTTCATACCTAGGGGGAGCGTGCAGAAATACCCGCAGTAATCGCATCTTTTGCAAGTGTACATCAGCATGTTTGTTCTCCGAGACGCAATGAGAAACATACCGTTCTTCACAGTGATGGAAGGCGTCAGGATCAAGTGAGTGGTTATGCTGACCCCGGTGTTGCGTGTCCCCGGGCAGGATCGGGATGATGCACCCTAATTTGCGAGCCTCTGACCGGGCGAGTAACTCGTTAGACATTCGCATAATGTGGAAACGAACGGCTTGCTCTTCGTACCTTGTGAATACTGTAGATTGCGGGTAAGTATGAACGGTCGAGGAGACAAACAAGCGGGAGCCTACCTTTGTGTATTGGAATGTGTCATGTCTCCCTGTGAATGTCGCTTCGACTGCTTGAGGGGTGGTTTCAATGCGACAAACGCCTTGAGATTGGCAAATTCCCGAGCAAGCATGCTCTTGCCTGAAGGCATTGCGGGTCCTCGTTAGAAACTGGATTCAGAAGCGTGCCGAATGCATACCCGCAGAGGTGAACCGCGTCCTGGCTCAAGGCGTGGAAATGATCCGTCTCAGAACAAAGACGCTTGCAGAGCTGACACATGATCGGACATGACGGCTGTTTGCAGACATGGAGAGTATGGGGTTGCTCGCTAGAATCGTTATCAGTTGTTGTAGCGGAGTGATATTTCACAGCACTGACCTCGATATGCTACAGACATCCGGACATGTGTAAATGGAGCCGTTCGGAGCTCGGACGTTTTCCAAGCTACAAGGCTAGTAAACAAGAGTGCATCAGTCCACAGAGCCAACAGGAATGAGCAAGCACTAACCATTCCACACGCGTGTGACGAGGCCGGGCACAAATGTTCATCGTCTGTATGATTCACGAGCTACACCAACGGGGGTTAAAATCTGGGAAGGGGCGTGAAACCGAAAACGCTACCTTCGAGCATCGTTCCAAGCAGCCGGGTTTTCCGGAAAGTCGGCATGGTTGACCGCACAAATGAACAGAGATGTCGCAGCTGCAAGGCCGATCAGTCACTAAGGCGGAGGTAGCTCCAGGGAAGCCTTACATATGTTGGCCCGTATGCCCGGCCCTGTTAGTTGGCGTGAGTCCTCGTGTAGTGACAGTAAGATGCGTAGAACGTACGGGAGTCCGCAAGGGGTGTCTTCCGATGAGTGCTCGGCAACGAAGGAGCACTGGTGTTGACAGCGATGGGAAGTCCGGCAGTCGTGCGGCCCGGAATGATGCCTGCCGTTGATGCAGGACAAATGACACTCGGCGCACTGGAGCTTGCAAAGCTGAACGCCTGCCCTCACCATGACGGTGAGTGCTTCGAAATCTCGACGTAGACCCTGGAAGGTCGTGTCGTCGGTTTTGAAGCGGGCGGTGTTGACGTCCAGCCAGTGTTGGACATGTGCGATCCTCGAAGAGACACCGTCTTGCAAGAACGAGTCCAAGGCCTCCACCCATTGTGAATCTGTGACGGCGTCCGCGCGACTGGAATATTCGCCCCAGGACTCACGCAGCTCTCTCAGACGGATGTCTTGTTCACCCGCTTGATCGGAGCCATTCAGGAGCGGAACATAGAATTGCACCATGGTTGCGTTGGGATCCACGATGTCAGAGCCGTTGTCGATATCCTGTGCACAAGTGAGCCGCATGGTCAAGGTATCATCCCTTGGAGTCATCTTCCGGCGGCACTGCTCACCTTGAGAGGTTCGAAGACAGGGTCAATCTCAAGTCCGCCAAACCGCATCGCTATCGGCAAAAGCGCCTGCAAGTGTTGTACTCGATGGGTTGCCAAGTTTTCTGAATGAAGAAGTCAGTTTATGGATCCAACATCATGCAAAGACGTAACGCACGGTCAAGTGAACCCCAGTCATTGGTCTAAAAGAGACGCAATGTACTTCGTCAGTTACGACCCTACCAAGGGGCTATTGCAACATGCCTTTAGCTTCGCCATCAGCGTTTTCATGGTCTGCAGGAAGATGCCAGCTTTCTTGTGCGAGACCGGCCGTTTGTCAAGCATCTTCTTCACAGTTGGAAACAGCGTGTAGAACTGGCGCGATTCAATGACAGGCCATGGCATGATGGCAAGTTTGCCTCCATGAAGACGTGTGATGAAATTTGCCTCTTGCTCTACTGCGACTATTTGTTGGAACTTGAGACTGAACCTGGGGTCGGAAACGGGGTCAGAATAATGTTATGGAGATTAAATGAGATATGAGGGCTTACTCCTTGGTGATCTCGTTTTTGTCGGAGTCGACGACATCCTATACCCAATATTGAGAGGCTTAGACAACCCCCAAGGAGTCCACTTACCTTGATGATGATGACGAGCATAGACTTGAAGAGCGACGGATTCGCGTCAGGATCAAGCACAGTTGCAGACGACTGGAAAGACTGGAACAGCCCGGTGATATCTCTGGACATGGCGAAGTTATTCCGGAAGAGGACCTAACGCAGCATTCAGTCGGGTTAGTCCCATCCTTCATAAAGCTACAGCGACTACATACCATATTGGAGATGGCAGTGTTAAACAGCACGAGCAGGCTGTCTTCTTGCGCAGATCTCTCGATACTGTGCACCCCTGAGTTTGTGCAATCCATTTAGTATCTTTCCCACAACGAGACAGGTCATACGGCGTACCCTCGAAATCAAGCGCCACGATCAGAGAGTCGTCTGTAGGGGTGACCGACATCCACACGCCCTCCGTTGTCCTCATCGCAGACCCAGCAAATGAGGTGTCGACGAGGTGGTTCAGTGCGAAAGATTTGCCAACAGACTGTTCACCTGTTGGCGCTATCAGTTTTTGCGCAACGAAGTCCAACTCAAAACATACCCATTGAGGATACTACGCGAACCGGCTGTACGAATGACGAATGTGAGCTAAAGAACAACGCTATGACGATGACGATTTACGTACGCGGGAAGCCATGTAGGAGCTAAAGATCGGCTCGTACCAACCAAACGAAAGCTTGTCGGTTACTTGCTCCACTGTCGCCCCGAGCAGTGCACGTTCGAATTCCGGAGACCAGACGCCATCTTTCAACGGTACAAACCGATTGTCACGAGCAACGGCAATATGAATGGGGATCAAGCACAGAATATCCACAAGCCATTCGCCAGCTTTGAACGTCGAGGCTGCCGACCCTGTCGTCTTCATGAAGCTTGCATACGTAACTCCCGATACGTTGATCCCGGAGAGTTCATTGTTCACGGGCTTCCGGGTAGTCCGTTCGAACGAAGCAATGAGCTCGGAGAAGTAGCGCGTACATTGCTCAGGGGGGAGTTGTGAGACGAACGTCAGAGATCGGGGCTGACGATGCGAAGACTTGAATGTACCGCGGGGAACGGCAGGTACGACCGGGAAACGGACCCAGACGTCTCGGTGGCAATCGATCAGGGTGTTGTGCGCCGTGGGGACAGTGCCGGAGCTCCTCGAGCTGTGCCTTTGGTCGGCCTTGAATGCGAATTCCGTGCTCTTGTGAGTGATGTGCAGTGCCGTAGACTGAATGGCCTGCGAGGCGATGTCGAGGCTGACGAGATGACATCGCGTTCTGATTGATGAAGGACGTCAAGACGAGGGAATCCATCGAGACGCCGGGGAGCTCGATGCAGATGCCTTGCGTAGATCCGAAACTCGCCCAATGATATGCCTGAAGAACTAGTCCGTCCGAGGTCATTTCAGCGGTCACGAAACAGGAGCCGTCTGGCGAGGAGTATATGGCCTGTGGCCGCCGCAGGAGTTGTAAGTTAGCAGGACTATAGAAGCGAATCAGAACGTTAATTCGCGAGTCAGAAGAATTGAGTTGAGAACGCGAACCGGAATTGCTGCGTTATGACCGAGTACAGGCGGGCTCGTCCATTGTCTTCTATGATCACCAACTCCTCGCTGGATCCACAGCGAGTCGCGAATGGGTTATCACCGCCTGCTGGTCGTACCATTGCCGGAGGTCTACGATGGAACCCAGGGCCTGCAGCGACTTGTAGTGCTCGTCGAAGACGAACATATGCAGCTGGAGCTAGATGAAAATGTTTTTCAGCCGCGAAGCGTAACATGTACTGAAACACGTGCACGCACCTTCTCGGCTGAGCATAGCGCAAGCATGCGCTTCGACTCGTCGAAGGCCCAAAAGACACTGGCTTCCGACTCGCTCCAGGCGCAGCAATTTCTTGTAGCGGTGTTGTTGGAGTGCCGCGTCCAGGTGCAAGTGACGCTCGAGATATATTTCCACGTCGCCGCTCAGATTGCCAGTAACGAGAAGGCACTTGTCATCCGAGAGCAACTGGAGGTGCCTGTACAAAGACGATGATTATTTGCGCCACCATGAGAGACCGGCGACTACTCACATGATGTGCTGCTGCTGAACGGAAAGGCGGAAGATAAGTGCGGAGTTGTGAGGATACTTGGGAGCGGGCACATGCTCCCCATCCAGCTGCATGCTGTGCTTGTCCCCTTCGGTGAGCTGCAAGGCGTGCACAGTATGCTTCAAAGAGGCGTTGCTCTGCCATCTTGATTCACCAATAACACGAATATCCGCTTTGGCGTATCAGTAAGCTGAACGTACGGCTGACGATGCAAGTGGACATACGAGTAGAGGGCCAACCATATGATCGCTTGGATTGGACATCCTTGACGTGTATGAAACTACATTGCGGTTGAGTCTTATTTGGTCTAATTCAAGGAACGTGGAAGCTTACCGGTCCTTATCGCGAAGAAAGGCATCCTTGACAGCATATAAGAACGCTGTCCTGGATCGTTCCGTCGTGGAGTTTTTATTTTGGTCAATCTGACCCTTGAGCGTTTGCCTGCAATCCGATCGACGAGCTTCGTCTAACCTGTGCACCAGTTTGTTGACCTCTTTCGTCACGATAGTCGAGAGATGGCGGCGAGCCATGGTTAAAGCTTCCTCCACCGCCTCCACCAGGACGGGATATTTGTTCGCCATGTTGGGGACCAACAGGAGGAAGTCAGCATCGTTGGCAGAGGACGCTGAGATGCCTGATGCGGAAGGCTCGGAGCCGTTGAAAGTCGGAGGTGGAGCAAGAGAGCTTGCGATGGTCTTAAACGTGTTCCAAGCGCTCCAGTTACTAGATGCATGAGACGGGGTGGTCCACGCCCATTCAGTACATCGCGGACTAGTGTTTGCTGGTCTGACAACGACATGTCTGGGGCATCGTCGAATGACTTCAACAGGTGTAAAAGTTGCTCCTTGCGCGTCGTGAAGTCTTTAGCCTTGATACTTTTAAGCTGCCAATTTGCGCACAGCTCCTGCCGTGGCTTCGCAATGGCAGGGTGCATACTGGCCAGGTTGTTCAGACGCTCCGAAGCTTGAAAAGGTTCAGCTTTTGACCAGGGACGAGATTCGAGTGGTGTCTTACCTTGTTGCACATTAATTTCACTGCTGGCGAGTTGCGGACAAAGCTCATCCAGACCGAAGTTTCTGCTGGGACCGTGAGCGGTGCGGTAGCGTAGATGTCAGTCACGAACGCACTGAAACTTCTGCATGACGGTGCTGGCTGCTTCTGTCGACAGCGCGGCAACAAGCAAAGGGTTGTCTCCCAAGATTTCGGCCTCAAGTTTTTCTAGTATATCCACACGAAGAGTAGTGCACTCTTGCTCCACAGAAACCCGATGAGCATTGAGAGCGGCCCAAGCATCAGAAACAATGTCTGGCAGGCCGTGTTGCCCAAGAATCACCAAGGCCGATTCTGAAAGAGACTCGTCAAGGACAAATGACTCTCGTTGGCTAAAATTCCGTCAGTGTGGCATTTCACAGAAGATTAGCCGACCATGACATACATAAAGTTCCTGAGCCCAAAGGTCGGGTACTCTTGGCTATGCCGTGAAACCATACTCTTGGCAGGCTCGAAAGATATGGTCATGAAGCCGACAGCGCCTTCGCCACCAACAAGACGAGGAGCAAGCATATCTGGGGTGACTGAGGGGTCCTCTGGTACAGATGGTGCACGGATACGTTCGCAGGAGATCTAGAACGCAGTCAGGACGCGCTTTTCTGTTGGGGCTTGCGAGAAATACCTTGAAACCGGGGAAATCGTCACGTTCTCCTGCTCCTCTCGCGTCTTGGCAACCTCAAATGTGAACAGACGATCCACATCTTCGTCCATCTCCGAGTCCAACCCCGGATCGGGAGACTCTTCCTCCGACCAAACGATGGCACTCGCATGCTCGTCTGAGACGAGCGCCACAATCTGGTCGGCGACCTTGGTGAGATACCTACAGGTGTCGTCAGGACGAGCAAGCTTGAAGCGACAAACGTCATATTTTACCGCATGAAGGTCACCCTGTTCCGTGCCACGGATGAGATCGCGTCGTCATCCCATGTCGTGTCTTGAGGCCAAAATATCGCGTAGACAAGCTCCTCGAATGCGTCTCTGAGGAGGTAAAGCCCTGAGCGCAGGGCGCGAGAGGTGGGCATCTCGTCCTTTCCGCCTCGCAGGAGCTCGCCGCTGATAGCGGGATGTCAGAACTATCGTGGCTTCAAGGGCACAGAAATAGCATACACATCATCGTTGATAATGTCCAAGTCTCTAATATAGCGCACGATCTCCGACTTGCTGCCGTACAAGCCAAGAACTTTGAAGGATGACTGGTCCAGGGCAGCGAAGTTCACGTTTGTCATGGACTGGTACGCCCGTGGACAAATGTCGTTCACGAAGCGTCCAAAGGACTCTTGATTGATTATGATCTTATCCACTAGAACGCTATTAGCCGACAGCTGTGATAACAGAGGTTATGCTCACCAAGACCTCCGCTTCCCTGCTCGCTAACAAGGTCCAGAATTCTGTACATGCCAGCGATAGAATCAGCTATATCGGTCTCGACCACAGGAGCCTCAGGCACATCCTGAACATCTGAGCGTAAGGGGTCCTGATCTATGTGAGTGAACTGTACGTCGCTGCCAAGCGTATTGGCACCAGGTTCGGACGTGTTATCGGGGTCGCGTCCGGGAACGGAGTCCCCTTGGGGACATCCAGAGACATCTGGTCTACCATGGCTCCATCGTCAGGAGCGTCGGTCCCTGAGGGTGAAGTAATGGGAGACATCGTCTCATCGCGGTCTGGGGAAGCAGGAGGGAGATCGTTGTTTCCGTTCTGTGATGCCTGCATGCGAGATCAGCCTTTCTGCTTTTATTGTCTCGAAAAGACGCACCCTCTCGTCCCCTGCTCCGGCTTCTGTCAAGGTGGTTAGTATATGTCGCAGAACTGGTTGATTTCACTGGGGATAGACTCACTGTCTTTGGTTTTTATGATATTATACGGGTTACCAGTCGACCGCGCTTTCTTGCCCCTTTTGTTTTCTTATGAACGAAATATCTCAGCATTTATCATCGCTATCAGCATCCTGCACTTACTGCTCATTGTGGTTCAAGTATAACGGTGAAAGTTTCCAGAAGAGCTGGTCGCGAGATGGTGGGAGGTGAAAAGGATGATTTCCTAGGCAATGCACGTCAACGCCCAGCTTATATCGTCGCAGCAATATTAGGTTCAATGAGTACATTTATGTATTGTGTCTGCGGAGAAGCTTGTCATTGTCTGCTGCGATCAAGATGTTTTGCTTCGACTGGGACTTCATCTGCTTAAATGGTGCTGATAGGGGCATCGCGGTCGACTCGTGTCACATCCGAAGTGCATTGGTATTTTTATAGAATTCAAGGACCTTCGTAGGGCTGGCCGAGACCTTGGCATGCCTCGACCGTGGCACCCTTGGATGCTACTCATCGATAGACTACGGCAAGATAGCCACGCCGTCTGTGAGGTACTGTAATCGAGCCGGTCAGTACTCGGTCAGGGACTGCACATGCCAGCTTCCTTTGAGCTGCCAACGAGAAGGCGTTGGCATACCAAAGGCACGAGTTGCCTAGCATGTGCGAGAGCTCTGACGGGAACATGCGATACCAACGTTGCGAATACCTGGCCCGGCCACTCTCACATCTCTCAAGACAACTCTTCGTCGAGAGCCAGACATAGCTCCCACAGCGCACACACAACCGCTCCTTCCCGATTTTTCGAGTAGCATGAGGTGATGATAGCATTCATCGGCAGGAGCGGGACTGGCGAGTCGTACGTCGTCGCTTGGTACGGCTGGTATGATTCACACGCGAGGCTCGCTGGAACTCAGTGTTAGATATAGAGACGTCTGCACGACAGCATGATATCTCACCTTCAGGCTTCAGCCATGAAGCTTGAAGAGTTAGCTAATCTTGTCTCCGAGGCCCGAGCAATGGCAGATGGTGAGAAGAGTCGGTCGTGTTGCGCAGGCGAGTCGGATTTGAGGTATAGATTTGTACCATTCAAGTAGCACCGTCGCATATCTCGGCATTACAGTGCTTTGCATAACAAACGACAGTCGCCGAAATTTCGTCGCTTGTTTGTCCTGTACAAACATTCCCTTATTAGGTGAAAATGATCGTCACATCCAGAGCTCATATGTCACTCGTCTTCAGCTCTGGGAGTGCCGCCAACAAACCGCCAAGGTGCGTTCAGCAATACACGGGAGGCGGTATAAGAGCATATTAGCTGCGATAAATACCACAATAAATCCCTCAAAATGGGGCCGGCGCTCTCTGATTTTGGCAGGGACTCGGAATTGGAGCTTTTCGGCCAATTCTGGCTCAATACAGGCGTGATATACACCGTAGCTAATATGCTCTATAATGCACGAGTTGTAGTCGCACCGTAGAGGACGCTGTAGGTGAACGACAGCAAGCGTAGACTCTAGAGGACACGGTGGAGACACTGGTCGCGACCGTCACGCTGCGTTGCTCAAGCCAGGCACGGTGACTGGATGTGACGATCATTTTCACCTAATAAGGGAATGTTTGTACAGGACAAACAAGCGACGAAATTTCGGCGACTGTCGTTTGTTATGCAAAACACTGTACTGTACATGTTGGGTGAAGAATCGAGAGAGAGCAACGAGAGGCGGGTACAGAGTCGACGCTGATCGTTCGAACGGGGGTTGTTGAGAGTCGAGAATTTGGACAAGCTCAAAACCGGTGATGTCATTATCGGCGGCAAGGATTTGCGCACTTTCCCACGGACATTTACACTCTATCTTCCTGCCATGACACATGAAATTCCTTCCCACGTACACCACGAAGCCATCTAAGATGTGTGTATGCATTGACACAGTGTATGCGACACTAATAAGGCATAAAGATACAATAAAAGGGTGACTGTATGCGTGCTGCTGAGTCGTCTAGTGACAGTCCGTCGATGCGTGGGATTACAACGGGTAGGTATACAAATACTGAAGGGTCCGTGAAATGTCGTGCGGTGCGTGTGGGCCGAATATATATGGCGGTGCTTGAAGTGATGAATGCGTGCGTGCGTATGGAAGGCGAGGGTCCGAGGGCAAGAAAGAGCGTCGCCATGGGATGCGGGCGAAATACACAAGAATATGCGAAGGAGAGAGAGATTGAGCCCTGCCAAGGAACCAAAGTAAACCAGCCAAAACGAAGCATCAACACTGGCCCAGGAAACTGTTCTTCGGCCACGGCTGCCCATAGTCGTCGCGCCACGTCGTCAGGTTCGGGTTCGTGTACGCCTCGATGTGCCGGCTGATGTACGCCTCCGTCGGGAAGTCCGCGGGACTGCAGCCGACGTTGACCGCGTCCGGCCGCTGGTACACGCGCACGTAGTCGACGCGCATGTGCACGGGCAGCGGGATGTGCGCGAGGTCGATCTTGCCGAAGTTGTACGACATGCCGAGGTTCGCGATGAGGTACTGGCGGGCGCGGACGTCAGCGCTGCGTGCACACATGCAGTGAGAGTAGGGAAAGGGAGGAACGCACCAGGGGCTCCTGCGGGACTGCCCGCGCCGAGATCTCCACGGACGGGTCGACGCCGAGGCCCGCGACGTTGAGGCGCCACGCGAGTTTCGAGTTCGCGATCCACGAGATGTACGCGTCGTCGAAGCCCGGCGTGTACTCGACGCCGTACGTCGCAAGCAGCCTGAGCCCGCCTGTGGCGCGCCAGGGATCTGCTGTGGCAGCTGTGCGCCCGACACAGGGGCGGGCACATTGTTCGGGTCGGGGTACTCATAGCACTGCATGTTCGTATTCGTCGTGACCGACGTCGCCTGCTGCGTCGCGCTGCCGAGGAACGTGTTCTGGACCGAGACGGACGTGTCCGGGATGATCTCGTTGTCCGAGGTGTTCAGCCAGATGTAGCCCGCATTGAATGGCTGCATGACTTGCGGATCAGTGACTGGTCCATAGAAAACACGAGAACCTCACGTACCGCCCATTGCGCGCTTTGCGAGACCTGGCCCGTGAGAACGCCCTTGGCCGCACCCGGCGCGCGGTTCGTGACCTGCGCCTCAAAGATGTCGATCTCCGGCGCCGAGCGCCCCACGTACGTCCCGTCGCTGTGCTTCGGCCCAGGATGGTCCTCGCCTGTGCATGTGCAGCGCGAGAGCCGCTGCCCGGGCAGGTACGACAGCACGCCGCCCTTGCCTGTATCGCCGTTCACGGTCGCCACCGCGGGCTGGCCGTTCACCGTCTGGTTCATGACGGTGCCAACGTCGCACGCGTCGTACGTGTACGGCCACGTGCCCTCGAGGGTCGCGCCATAACCTGCGCGGCCGAGGTTGCCCATCATCCACACCGCCGGCCAGAGGCCCGCGATGTTGCTCACGCCGGGCAGCTGGACGGCCGTCTCGACGTACCCGCCCGTGAAGCAGAACTTGTTCCAGCTGGAGATCATGCCGCCCTGGTAGTTGAGGTCGTGTGTCCTTCTGCATGAGCGTGATGACGAGGCTGCCGTTCGCGGTCGTGACCGACGCGGGGTCGTACCACTCGAGGTTGTTCGTCGCCCAGTAGTGCAGGTCCGCCGCCTCCCAGAACGGGTCGTCTCCCGGGTAGAAGGTGCGGCCGTCGGTGTTGAACTCGTCGGAGAAGACGAGCTGCAGGTCCGTCGACGGGTCGTTGGGCGACGCCTTGGTGCGCGCGTCTTGCGGCGTGTCAGGGTCGATGAGCGTGAAGCGGCCGGTTTGGAAGTCGGGAACTTGACCAGAAGCGTTGATCCCGCCGATGTTGAAGGCGCCCAGCGTCGAAGGGTCGTTATGGGTATAATGGTATATTATTGGGTATCCTGCGCTGCCAGAAAAAGGTTTCAGAACAAATGCCAGGAGGTTGCGTTGTAGCAAATCTCAAAATGATAAACCCAACGGGCTCCTGGGACATATGGCACCGAGCACCCGGCAGACAAGCGCAAAACAAAACAAAAGCTTCAAAATTGACCGGAGGCGCCACCGCACACCGCACAAGTGCCACCTCTGGTCAGCCTTTGGGTGGTGTTCTACGCATTTGACCCACCCGCCGGGCGCTCGGAACCATGTATATCGTTGCACGCCTGGGTCTATCGTTTTGAAATTTGCTGTGATTTGAACACTCACAGGAGCATAAGAAGACCTATCACGATCAGCGCAAGCGCTCCGAGGTTCATAAGCCCTCGCCAAGAGAGTATGTGCGAGTCCACGTCGATGTCATCCCATTTCCGCGCGGGCTCCGGTTCGTGCAAGTCGTCGTCTTCCTCCTTGAACTCTTTTGTCAGCTCCGAGCCCCATTTTGAAGGATCTGGAGAAAGATCATACTGTTCGCGGCGCGTCAGAGTGCGTGCAAAGTGGGTCATAACTTGAATGCACACCTCATAGCCCAGCGAAAGAGGGCGACCAGCGCCGAAGAAAGGAGAGTCCAAAGTAGATGAGCTGGCGAAGCTATCAACGTGAGCTCGTCTGTGTGGTGCCGAAAAAGGAGGGCGAGGAGAGACGAGGATGGAGGAGGAAGATGGAGAGGAAGAGCCGGACCCAGCAGAATATCGGTCAGGGTCAAAGTATCGTGGTCGTGGACGCCCAAGGGAGGTGGCGAGGTCCGTCGTTGAGTTTGGTACTGAGCAGGACGATTCCGAGGACGCCATGGCCGTCGTGGGCGTCGTGGGCGGTGAGAGGAGGAGAGGTGGTGGTCTCCGTCGCGAGGGGGAGATTAAAGCTGGTCCGGCAGGGAATTCACGACGGAAGAAGGCTTCGTTTTACGGCTGCTATCTGCAAAAATGAAATCGAGGTCGGCCTACGCGTGACGTCAAATCGGTTCAGTGCAGCTCACCACCACTTCGCGCTTCCAGAACGTTCACGCCGTCCCCGCCCGAGCACCGTCCCGCCTTTTATCGCTCCCCTCCGACACCTGTTGGCATCATCGAAGACGTGCATGGCGCTGCTCGGCGTCGCCGCGCGTGCATGAGAGATGATTTCACCGTGCACAGAGGGCTTCCGGGAGCTGTGAGGGCGCGAGGTGGCTGCTCGGGCGTGCGCGCGTAAATCTTCGATCCGTTCACCGTCCCGAAAAGGGCTCCTCGGCGATCCCCGATATCACGCTCTTCCCTTTTATGTCACAGAGCCTTCCATTTTTAGCCCGTGCTTCTCTCGTGGGCGTGGAGCCAGACGCATGCTTGATGCGGAACATCTTGCGCCGTACCTGGCTCTCCCTGAGCGTCGTCACTGGAGCCAGCAACGTCGCCACCAGAGCTAGGCCAGCCGAATACTCCGAGTGGCCAGCCACGTCCAGCCACGTCCGCAACATAGAAAAGCTGCATGTCCAGAGCCTGAAAGGGTACTGCCACAGCTTAAGACACCGGTTCCTACCGTTACAGCCGTTTTCTCACCAAATAAACCCGACCAACACTCAGACTAATTATCACGTATAATAACCAAATCGCTAACTTGCACAGTGCGAGGACCGCCTTCTTCTCACAGCTGTATGTAAAGTTTGAATATGGAGTATCGTCGGCGATCGCTGTGCTCGTTGACTCAAATCTCAATGGGCTCATACCGAAGTCAGGTCTATCAGCTCCGGTCAAGCTCTAGCTATCGTTATTTCAAAGGTCCCCCGAAACGAATGCATGGCCGCTGGGCAACGCGAAACTACACACATCGCCTCGTTGCGGCTCGTATCAACTGCCGCATCGTTCCTGAAATGACCGCGCGATTTACTCGCGTGGGTACACCAGCACTGCTCTGACTCTGTGAGTAAATTGAACAAACTGTAACAGTTGTAACAGTTGTAACAGTTTTGTTCCACTGAACCAACGTTTCAGCCAAGTCTAGATCTCTACACGACGGTGCACACTGCAGATGACGCGGAATAAGTAGAAATGGTCTGACCCAGACAAATCACCTATCACGTCTATATTCCTTCGGCATTCCGTGACCATAGGACCGAATTTGAAAGAAAGAACATACCCTTTCTGAATTTCAAGGGTGGGAGTAAGTACTGTAGATCTTGAGAGAGCTCAGAGCGGTCGGACCTCGGAGTGCGGCTGAGCCAAGCGCCAATCATCGTGGCGTCCAGGCCGGCATCCTGGCAACTGGTGTGACTTGATCCCGAACTCCATTCACCGTTCGACAAACAAGAATTTGTGCGACTGTAAGGTAGGCCTACTTCACTTTCGAGTACTCTCGTCACGGCGTGACCATCACGTGGAATCACCAAGCGGCGCTGTCACGCGAACCAAGCGCTCAGCTTGATGGCTAGGCAAGGCAGTCTTGAAAAAGATTCAGAAATCTTTAGGGATGGATTCTCCTACAGTGCTTTGCACATGAAACCGGAAACGCCAGATTTTCTCGCCTTGTTTGTCCCGTACAAATAGAGCCTTATAAGGTAAGGGAACAGTTACAGGGCGTTACTCTTCGTCATTTGGGCTTGGTCCGCTTGGACACGTGACGAACGCGTTGTAGAGTGTTCTGCTCGCTCGACTGCTTGTTCTACAAGCTATGTCACTCCATCTATTCGACAAAATGCGCGAGCGCATCGTTGTTTAGCGCTACAAGCGCGGCAGAGATGTAGACGACATCACCGAGCCTGTTAGGCGCTCTAAGACCAGGGCCGTCTCACGAGGCCCTACGACTTCACCGGGAGTCCAGTACAGCCATGAGTCCGCTCACGCTTCCTGGTGGCCGCTCGTGAACTGGGTGCACATTGTGTTGCGTATTTGACTGTTCTCTGATGTATCACATATATTCCTCGTAATTACTGGCTTGTCACGCTCGCTGCTCACAATGACGCCCTGTGACTGTTCCCTTACCTTATAAGGCTCTATTTGTACGGGACAAACAAGGCGAGAAAATCTGGCGTTTCCGGTTTCATATGCAAAGCACTGTAGAGGTTGTCTCGTCAGGATATTTTTATGTGCAAGTTGCAATAAACTGACGAGAAGACATCTTCCTGTCAGGACCGCTGAACATGACCCATTCGGTTGAGGTTGTTCTTTCAGTGCTTAGCGTGACGGCGCCCTAGCCACGTGACGTACTCGAAAGTGGAGTAGGCCTACCTTACGGTTGCCGACACTGCACATCAGGCCGAATATCCTGCAAGAATAGACGCCGGATAGTTGACCTATCCAACGCCTATGCGTTAAATATACCCACGTAATAGTTGATGTATAGATAGTATGCAACGTCGTATAACCACGCTCTATTCGGCCAATATCCTTCAAATACCCGTGAGCACGGATATCCCGAGGATATAGTATCATAAATGGGAGCATGCCGGCACCATTCTAGGCAGCTTCCTCGACGCCATCCACCGCTTGCTCATCGTTCATCACAGCAATGCACATAAAACAAATAATGGAAAATCGATTATATTCTATTCAAAATATTCTACAATTTTATGTGCTATCATGACTATCTAAATGGCAGTTACTCTCGAGCCACCCGAGCCCTGGCCAACCTGACATGTACGCCCCCTTGCCTCCAATAACCTTGAAGTCTAGATTACAATGGGTCGTTAACAAGCCTGATGCACGCGTAAGTACGTGAGTGTCTGGAATGCCCTGAGGAGTGGAAGGCGTCAACTCACCGGCACTATCACCGCCATCGCCAATATGACCCGCGAGCGCCCCTAATCGCAACCCGTCTGGCGCACTGTCTCCAGAGGGTTCTCGCACAGTGCCTTGTTCACAAACAGATAGACATCCACTAAGTCATTGTCAAATGAACAGCCAGGGAGCTTCAGTGACGTTGTGGGCTAGTCTCGGTTCCAGACTCTTGACGCACTAGTAAGTAATTTGTTATCGACTACAAATTGGGGCTTGCAGATACGTCACGTCAAGAGTCTGGTGACTTCGGCTTAGACGGGTGTAGATGAGATTCACGTGGCGCTTATTTGTTGTATTGAAGTAAGTAACGTGTTTGTATACGGGCTAGCGCCCTCGGTTTCATGGTTGAGATTTTGAATTGTTCCTCCTCTTAGCTACGCTTTTTCATCCATTCTACATCTTATGTTGATTTTCATCTCTGAAAACTATATGCAAGAATATTTTTATGATGAGTAAGTCATTGCAAGGGTGCCAGTAACCTGCACAACGAGGGACTGTCTTCCCATTATGCATACTGGGAGGGATATACCCAACATGAGTCCTACTGATAATTCCAGCGTATGACTAGATACCAAAAAGAATATTCAAGATGTTTCTCAATTTTTATATCAAGCGTAGATGTGTATGCCGCACGGCGAGACGCGATTTTTCAGCTGTCATGTAGGCGCCGAGTAAGCCCATTGTTAGTGGCGGCTTGAAGCATCGTCACAAAAGTTTCTTACCCAGCGCTCACGTGCTCCTTATCTACACCCGTCTAAGCGAAAGTCACTAGACGCTACAGAGCAAGCTCTGCAGGCGGACTTTTGTAGATAACAAACTGATACCATCAGTTTGTTACCTCCTTGCTCTGTGCGTCTGTGAACGAGACTAGTTGTGGGCAAGACCCACCATGATACGACTTGATGCACATGGGGGAGGGCAAGGGACTGGGTCCAAGTCTCGCTGGCGGTCGACGTCTTTATATGACGGTGCCCCAAGGAGCGCCTCAGTTTTGGCCCGGCTCGCGATGGTGCGCGGGCAGCCTTGACAGCAGATGACGCATCAAACGCGCATCGTTCGATGGGCTCCTGACCATTTTCGGCCAGGCTTCCCGGGGTTACATACTCGGAACGGGGTATCGATGGATAACTCACTTATAGGTGGCGAATATGCTATCGAAGCATAGTCCATTTTTATTTGCTGGATATTCCTAATATACGGCGACTATCCACATTGTATGGTAGGCCGATTGCTCGCGGTTGATTTTGGCGTTTAGCGCTTGTAGTTTAGCGCTTGATAACAAAGAGTTTGATGGCTTGCCACATTCAGACTTCCGCCACCGCAGCTTGTTACGCCGTTGTACTAGTACGCCCGCGGTTGCTCTAAGGTGATGAGTACTGAGTGCCATTGAACGGCAAGCTTACAGTAACACTTGTGTCGGGCGTGATACTCAGTGACGTGACAACCAGCTCAGGGAACAGCGTAAGCAGTACTTACGAGGTCGACAACAAACACAAGCATTTGGTGCGTGATCACCATCTTACGCCTTCCGGCGTCGTTGACGGTGCTGGCATCTCGAGAACTGGTAGTGCAAGCTTCTCGGTCGCAGGCTGGACTGTGGCATGCGACAAAGCTTACGCTTACCCTCTCTGGTCGTCATTAGCAAATGTGCATGTTGGCATCAGCATACTGAATCAGGCCATGGCAGCGTGGCCCACGCTTCGGCTTTGTCCCATGTACCAGTGTCGTGAGTGGTCAACTATTATGCTTTGATCGCAGGTTTTGTGACTGACAAAGTGGCCCCAGGGTTAATTCTAGAGTATATTTAGTAGGAGTGCGAACACTTGACTGCACTCATCCCCAACTGCACTTCTCCCATATGGCTATCTCAGGGAATCGCATTACTCATTCCCATGCCTTCGTCCGCGTCCCACGCCAGGTTGGCCCAATTACCAACTGGTATATTATCCCTTCTGGTAACCTGAGCGATGGTAATGGTGAGTCTTTGCAGGCACAAATACTAGCATCATTCAGGAGACTACATGCTAACACAGGCTTAACAGGTTCGACAAACAGTAACAACTCTGCCTTGCAGATGGCCGACAGCGTCGTCGTTCTTATCCGAGACACAGCTTCGCCGACGGTGTCTTCTGTCATTCTCAGCTATGGATCGCGGACTCGCGTTCAGCACACTGAGGGCGTAGTGGACCTGGGCCTCTTCAGACTCCCGGCGAGCAATGTTGAATTCGTCTTCGTGTTCATACAGGATCCCTTCTCTCGTTTTTATCTCTCCATGACGGCGATCTCAGCAACCTCTTGGACACCTGTTTGGCAGAATGAATGGGAGATGCGCCTGCGTTCGCGATTAACTCTTGTACCCGCAGCTCCTGCTGAGAATGGGTGCTAGGCTTGAAATCAATGGTATGTGGAGTTACCTGCCTGGTCTCTTGATGAAGCAAAGGCTCAACAAAACTGCAGAAGCTAGCTGGAGAGTTCTGTAACCCTGTGTACTACTAGCACACAATTGAAGTGTTATATAATCAGTTCTGTATGAAATTGTACCTGCTTATCAGAACAATGATACTTGTATCTCTCAGTCCTTTCAATGTGAGGCTTAGTCAGTGTAATAAGCATATACACATTTAATCGCAAATCTATTTATTTCGGAAAAGCTCTAGTATACAGTGCTGTCAGGTCCTTGGAGAAGTGCTTCAGAGGTGATGGCGTCTGACTGAGGGCTCATCATACGCTCGACAGTGGTGAGGGAGAAACCAAGAGAGGACGTTGGCCTTGATATGGATGTGTGCTGATAGTTTAAGCTTTCTCCCGGTGGAATTGGTAGCAGCTGCGAAGGCGTGAGACAGGGCATGTGTAGTGACACAAAGGTTCCTGCGCTACTACTGAAGCTGCTGGACGGCCGGAGCATCGAAGAAGAGCTCGGGCAAGGATCTATGAATACTCTGGCCTCAACGTTAACCCCGTGCGCATCTTTGGGCTCCTGGATTAGACTCATACGCACGTCGACGTCGTCATTGGGAGAAAAACCCACAGCTCAAGCACCGGACAGAAGACGAAAGCATGATCTGCTGCGGAGGCGCGTGTCCTTGACGGTGCGGTCCACCACGTGCTTGCTCATGGACAGACTGCGTTCCTGGACGGTATGCTCGCGTCGAATCCGATGGGCCGCGACGTGTTGAGCACCATCATCATGCACTCTGCCAAAGACAGGGCGCCGTCAGTCGGCGAGCGCAGAGGCTTGATCTGACAAGCCTCATTGCGAGCTCGTTATGCCCCAGCGAGCACTTGCCCATTCTAGCGCCATCGTACGGCCCCTTCGTCACCTTGCAGATGCCGCGACACCCCGCGTACCACCGGAAACACATCCCATCCGTGAAACAGTTCACGCACAAGGACATCCATGACCTGTTCGCGCTCGCGCACGAGATGTAGCTCGCGGTTGAGCGGAGCGGCGCGCTTGACGCGTTGCATGGCAAGGTGCTCGCGACGATGTTCTATGAGCCGTCGACCCACATGTCGTCCTCGTTCGACGCGGTGATTAAGCGCTGCGGCGGCGCCGAGCGCGCTCACGCACCCCGCAGCTTCTCAACGCCAAAGGAACTCACACTAGAGGGTATTGCGCGCATCAATCAGGGCATCGTCAACGCCGCGCGGTGCGCCGTCTAGACAAGCATCGTCATGATTGAGATTCAAGGCGCGAAAGGGTGAACGGATACCTGCTGCACCAGTTTGCGAGCTCGATCAACAGCCAGCACACAGACGCGTACAGCGGCAGCTTCGAGAACCACGCGCGCCTGCACCTTGAGGCTGTCGACGCCATCCGCGCCGCAATCCTGCCCATCACACCGCTCTTCTTTCGTATTTCGGCGACGGACCGCTTCGAGAGTGTGCTGCCCGACACGCCGTCATGGACGGTGGAGAACAGGATCCGCCTCATGGGCCTGCTCGCTGAGCATGGCCTCAACATGCTCGACATGCTCAACATGTCCTCCGCGGACAACCACTCATAGCAGGCGCTCCCGCCCAAGGGCCAGGACGCATTCCGCGCGGACCTCTCGCAGGCGGTCAAGGTTGCGGTCAGTGACAAGATCGTTGTCGGCACTGTCGGCAGCATCCACAATGGTTGCACCATGCAGAGCGTCCTTGAATCAGGCGGATGTTATTTTTGTTGGTCGCCAGTTCCAGAAGAACCCTGACACTGTCTGAGCATTCGCGAAGGACTTGGACAGTTAACGTCGCAGACCACATTGGCTGGGGATTCTTTGGCCTACGCGGAGTGCACAAAAGCAAGGCGGCAGTATAACAAGCGGCAAGTGCGGGGCAAGACAGTGTCCAGCTGGCAGAGAGCTGCCGGGTGGGCGAGCTGGAGGTGACCCGCATGCAGGTGAGCACTAGTACACGCAAGTTTGAGCTTTGCAGATCGCAGAATCACTCACAGGAGAATGGAAGCACCTAGGCAGGCAGGGCAACGTGGGAAGCGCTCGGAGAGAGCGCAGAGAAAGAGGAGAATGGGCGCCTGCTAGCGTTTGTCGGGTCAAGGCGATGAGTCATGCACATGACCGTGCATCAAGACCTTCGTGGCGCAGACGCAACCTAGCGCTTGCAACCTTTTGTTCTCCTCGGTCATGGCCTGTCCAGATCTTATGTGGCCACCATATGGCCACATTGTCTGCATGACATTGACATGCATCATTGCCACATTCCCACGTGCGACATGAAGCTGGAGCTGGCATATAAGGGTGCGTGCATTGCAGAGGGTCTCCTCCAGATTCTCCCCAGACTTATCCCCTCCGACTCTAGATATGGTCAATCCCACAGGAGCGAATCAGTATGACAACGGCAGTGGTATGCTCCTTTTTCTTACACCGCAAAGCTCTGAACTAATCACAATTGCGCCAAAGAACCCTCGTCCTCCAGCTCTCAAGTCTGCACTGCTACTATACGCCCAAGAGCAGCTGACGCAAGCGCAGATGATTGCAGCGTGTGGGTGTGGATCTCGGGTACCATATCAAGTATGTCGCTATGTCTCTCCTTATATTCATGTCTGATCTTCAACATTGGCGATGGAAGACGAACCAAGCTCCAGTCTCTCTTAAAGAAGTACGGCATACCTTCCGTTCGCGAAGCCTCCGCCCGAAAGCAGTTTCGAAGGCCCTGATAATGATGGTGATGGCCCCGACATACACCGCAGAAACGGGCCAAGTGCCATTCAGCATGAGCTGGCGGTGATGGGTCACCCAATTCCTCGGTGAGTACCTCAGACTATCGACCACGCTGATACTGACGTTCACACCGTTCTGCACCAATAAGATCAACTTGTCGTGAAGTAATGCATGAGGTCGATCCTTTCGGTCCTGAAATTCGATATCCTGGATCTGGCGCCACGATCGTCCGTGGCCATCTGTCGTCTCCAGGCCCGTTCGCTGAAGTTCACGCTGACGGGCATGAGAAGTTCTGTAGCAAGACCACTGGCTTAGGCAACGTCAACATACCTGTGTATGGCCTACGAGACAAGTGGTCAGGCCTTGTTTTACTGCTGCTCGCAGTTCCCAATGCCCGACTGGCTCCGACAGTTGGCCATTTCTATCTTGACTTCTTGGATGAGTACGGAGGTGAGTTCAAATATCCGCTGCAGTTATATCTCACTTTGATGCTGATAAGCTTTGAATGTTGGATCAGCAATGCCACTTCAGATTACAGTTGATCACGGCACAGAAACGGGGGACATGTATTCAATTCAAACAGCGCTGCGGTAAGCAAACCAGTTATCTGGATATAGCCACATGTCTAATCTGTTATGTGTCATTAGGCAGAACTACACGCCAGATCTCGATACTAACCAATGGCCTCCGTTTGTTCCACTAGCCAGTACTCACAATATCCCCATCGAGAATATCTGGGCACGCTTCACAAGGTTAACGGATGCAATATTGAGGAGGTGCTCAAGGAAGGCAAGACGAACGGCTTGTTCAATCCTGTCAATCTTACACATGAGTAAGTCTTCCAGATTTTCGACTCATAACGACCAAGCTGAAGACAGCCGTCTTACAGGAATTTGTTTCACTGGCTCTGGCCGGCAGATTGTCCAGGAACGGCTTGATTACTTCAAGCGTTGCTGGAATACCCACCAGCGTCAAGAAGCAGAAGGACAAGCTGATGCCCTCTGGTGGCACTCCAACCGACTTCTACTCCCGGCCGGAGGCTTGGGGTGGTGAACGCCTCAGTGTTCCAATTGACAAAGAGCTCATTCCCCAGCTCCGTGCACAGCTCCCTGTAGACCGCACGGAGGCGTACAAGTGGGTTGATGATGAATTTGCAGCTGCGGCAGAGGAAGTGTATCATGAGATTGGTTGCCCCACATTGTCCGTTCAGACTGGCTGGGAGGTATTCCGACGCATGTCACCATTGCTTGAGGCTATGTATGACGACACCATGTAATATTGCAGCAATGATTATTTCACTCTACTTTATATTGCAACATCTGCGTTTCGACTTTTCTCCTTATTTTCAAGTCGCCGCCGCCGTGCTGCCTGTTGTTCAGGTCATCATACAGTACCTGCGGGAAGAGCTGCACGCGAACCAGCTCAGGCTCTAAAGTCGCGATTGGGGCGCTTCGCCGACCGTGCTTTTCTTCCTCCCACCACACGCGCGATGCCTCCACTGCCCTCCACACTAACAGGGCCCTGCTGCAGCGCTATACCCACCGGAAACATTCCAATCGTGCCAGCTGCTAGCTTTTGCGCTGTTCCTACTACTCGCTGCCTGTGCCTGCTGCCTCGCTCTCTCTGTGAACCCATTTCGAGGAGCCATCTTCGGATCAGGGCCCTCTCAGCAGAACCCAGACTGCTCTTCAACTCATCTCCACCACCACTGCCTGGCCTGTCTACATTACCCAGTATGGCCTTATTGTTCCCGCCGTCCACCTCAACATCCAATGCGTGGTGCTCACTCCCACCTCCAGCTCCATCAAGTCTACCTGTTTGGCCAGTCGCAGATGGACTTCAATACTGTCACAACCGGCGTTGCCGCCAAAGCCATGCGCAACGAGGTCAGCAACCTTGTCGAGACTGTCGGTGACCCCACGACGAAGAAGTTACATTGCGTTGCGCTCTTGTAGCGACGCCGCTCACCGGTCTCCCATCGATCCCAGGCATTCAACACCGAGATACAGTCCTTCTACCTCTTCACCCGCTACCTCTCCAAGTGGACCCACGCCCAGGAGCTGTACGCACGCAATCTTGCTCACTTTGGCTTTATCCGACGCAACACAACGTAGTGACCGAGACCGCATCAAGTTGCCAGGCGAGGAGCAAATCGTGCCCTACAGCAACCTGCCCAAGGGCAGCGTTCAGAACCTCAATAAGCTTGCCGCACTCAAGGTCAACGGCGGTCTCGGTACTTCCATGAGTACGCTTTGCATTCGGCCTCTATAGACACGGCGCCTAACTACACCCAGGTATGACTGATGCGAAGAGAGCCCTCGAGGTCAAGGACGACATGACCTTCCTCGACCTGACCATGCGCCACATTGAGCACCTGAACACAACCAACCGCATCGACGTCCCCCTCAACCTCATGACCTCCTTCAACACCCACGAGGACACCCTCCGTATCATCAAGAAGTACGCGAACCAGCAACTTCGCATCACTACGTTCAACCAGTCGCGCTACCCCCGTCACGGTATCTTCGTCAACCCCAGGATGACCGACGACAGCCAGGCCGTACTCTAGCTGGAGACCACCGCTGGTGACGCCATCTAGTTCTTCTGCAATGGCCACGGTGTCAACGTCCCGCGTAGCCGCTTCTTACCCGTCAAGAGCCTCTCCAACCTGCTGCTCATCAAGTCGGACATCTACTCGCTCTAGCACGGCCAGCTCACGAGCAACCCGCAGCGGATGTTCGAGACAATGCCCGTGATCAAGCTCGGTGACTACTTCAAGAAGTTCCAGAAGCGATTCAAGAAGATCACTAAGATCATTGAGCTCGACCACTTGACGGTGGCACTGTACTTTGGCCGCAACGCGAGACGCTCACTGTAAATGCAATGCCGTGCACAAATCTGCAGTAAACCTCCCGCTCTCAAATTGTAGTGGTAGTATTATATTTCTCAGCTCCATTTACACCTAGCTTGTAGCTCAGAATTAGATCCCCTAGATGCTAAAATTCCAGCTTGTACCTCAGTGACTACGAGAGCATAATGCCCGTGACATAATGTGACCTCTCCCGGACGCTCTCCCCGCGCAGGTTCTATGTCACGCAACGATCACTCCAGGACCCACGCCACAAAGTCATTGCCATCAGTGACCGGTGATCACCGTTAGTAGCTTTGATTCACCGTGACTGCACTTCGAACACGCTCTGATCTCTGCGCAGCCTTGGCTGCATGGCTAATGTTATTTAGTTTAGGCCCATGCTCTGACTAAGGACCACTCACTTAGTGGCCACATTTATGCAGGAAGCCTGGGGTACATGTCGCAGAGGCCACCAGTGAGCCATGACTGTACTCCGAACACGCCCTGACCTCTGCGCTACCTTGGCTGGTTCTTTGGTCTACTAGGCCCATGTTCCGACTGAGGACCACTCACTTAGCGGCCACGTTTATGCAGGCAGCCTGGGACCAATGTCACAGAGGCCACCAGTGAGCTTTGCCTGTGGCTATGATTGTGCACAAGTCCTCTAACCTTTTGTTCTGCTTAGAGCACAAGTGCGACAAGTGGTTTCAGGAACAGGTACGCTAGTCCTAGAATATTTAAACCCGCCCGACCTCGCAGGCCAACCCCACATCTCTCCCCAGCCTCGTTCAGAAATTCTCATCAAACATGTCCGATCATCCCGCAGCTGCCTCAAACATCCGCCGCACTACCGACACCGCCCTGGACGTAATCACCTGCCGCAGTGCAAATCACCATCAGCCTGCCTGCGGAGGCATATTCCGTTACAAGAGCACGCCTGGGTTTTGCGGGAAGTGCGAGGCCCAGTGGGGTGTTTACGAAGCCGATCCTGAGAAAGCAAAGGGAATGATGGTATGTCTTGTTTCCTTCACTTTTGTTACGGTGTTTGCTAATGCACATTTATCCGTCTTATCCAAGCCTTGGCCACAATGTCAAGATTGTGGGGTTGCAAGCCCGTTCTTTATTGAGGGGCAGCCATGCAAGGACTGTATGCGCAAGGGTGAGTCATCATGTTTGTTATCAGCAGTAAGTACTATGCGATGTAACATTTGTATGGGGTGCAGACAATCCTCAGGCAGCCGAGAAGTCTGCGGCACATGCACAGGTGCTTAAGGACATGAGAGACAATCGTTCCAACGCGTGGCAGGCACGCAAAGGAAGCCCCAAGAAGACCCAGCCCCAACCGCGCGACATTACTGAGGTAGCAACGGTCCCCACAGTGGCTCCTACTGCGGATGGCCTTGCACATCTTCGTGCCGATGAAGGACGGTTCATTAGTGTCATTGCCGAGCCCCGGTTTACGACCCAACGAAAGAAGCCCACCATGCCTGGTGTCTTGGGGACAGTGAAGAGATCCTTTCCGGCAAGCAAGGACGTCCAGGGTACGTGCTGACAGTGCCCTTTAAAGGTCTCTTCACTCATGTGTCATTTTGTATAGGCGTCCTAGAACACATCTTGAAGTCATGGAATGCCCCAGAGTGGGAGAGAGAAGCCCAGGCTAGTTTGCAACGGTATGTTGTGATGTCACGTTTGAATTTGAGGTTATAGCTGGACAGATATATCCTATAGGTCGGACGTCTCCTTGCGCTGGAAGAACGGCGTCGCACTAGAGCCTGGTGCCGACGCAGGAACCTTAGGACAACTATTTGACCTTCACAGCAACGTCGTCCATCGGGGTGTGTGCTTCTCCGCTGGACCGGGGGAGACTTCACCTCAGGTTGAATTGGAGGTTCTTATCAACGTCGGTCTCGTATGTTCCCACCATCTGTCCTGTACTGGCGTGTGAAGTTAACTTTATCTCAGTTTGAACACCGTACAGGCACTGTGGCTCCAGCAAGCATCGTCAACTTTGGCAACAACACAAAACCCAAACGGCGTGCAGATGCAGCCTTGGATGATATTGAGAGTTCTGTCCCTTCGAAGAAGACGCGACTTGTTGGTATGTACTATCACTTATGTATTTCTTTGCTATGACCCTGATTACTTTTAGCTTCCCTTGACCTTGTTTCGCCTTATCAGCCATCTGCCCTCAGGAAGCCCCCTCCGTCGTTCAAGATGCCCGCTATACCACCTTTAGCCGACAACGTCGCGTTACCTGAGTTCTCAGCAGCAAATGATATTCCCGGCCCATCCACCCAGATTCCGACTCAGCCTTCGATACAGCAAATTGCCCTTCGCATGATGGATGTCAGAAAGGATGGCGAAGGTGGCTATGGTATGTATCAGCCCCCTCCACAGCGCCGACAGTGGAGGCCTGGCTCGAGGACCGACCAGCTTTCTGCCGGAAAGACGAAGAAGGTGTTCAACGTATGTAGCCAATACTTTATCGCAACAATATCATTACTCACAGGCTTAACGCTAAATAGATTTTGCTTGGACAGGAGAAGAAGCCTTATGTGGCAAAGCGCTTCTTCGATGTCGGTAACGGTCCCGGTGAGATTGACCCGTTCGAGGAGAGTATGCTCGCCATCTACCACGACATACGCCATCTCAAGATCGCCCAAGATTCCTTGAAGGAGTTTTACCTTCACGCCGATACAACTGGGGCTGAAGTCTCCAAAGGTACGCACGCGCACCGTGCCTCTAAGCAGCTATCAGATTGCTGAGTTTGTCTAACTAGATTTTGCATTCACGGAAGTGCTCATGGTCGAGGAGGACGTTCGAAGGCTCGGCTCCTTCCCGTGCTTCCGGAGTCACCCAGGAACGGTACGAGCAAGAAGTTGCGAGTATTCTGGCTCTCGCATCATTTGGATGCTAGAGCCACGCCGCCTCCCCAGCCGTTGATCGGTGGAGCGGCACGATGGTGTTCAACAATCGCCCTGACAAGTACCATCAGACGATGAATGCTTTTGCCCACTACTCATACCTATGGTCAAAGAAGGCCCTGGTATTTGTAGACTTGCAGAGTGGGTCCCATTTGCTATGTGACTGTATGCGCAACATTTACTGATTATATTTTAGGCTCGCTGCAAGTTATCCGACGAGAGGACGGTGGAGCTGCCCGTACTAATGTGCTTTTCGACGTTATGGCCCACAACCTCGAGACGTATGTGACTATACATCACACTGCAATGACTATGAACTCACTTGCCCTGCAGAATGAATGGCATAGGCAATCACGGCGAGGCCGGAATCTTCAAGTTCATCGAAGATCACGATTGCCTCCAGATGTGCACTTCGTTGGGCCTGGAAGCGCTGAAGGAAGGGCCAAAGGCTCCTGAGCGCGATGCCAAAGCGCCGGAGGATTCTGAAGACGGTAGAAGCCTGTAGTATGCAATGGCACTGTTGCATTGATTTAGACCGCATGTATTATACTAGTATCCTATGCTTATAGCCTTGTGCATTCAGTGCCCATACACAATTCTAGAGCTGGACAGTGCCCCATGTGTTGAAAGCAAACCTGAGGCGCCGAATATGGTAGGACATTAGATGGAGACTTCGGAGAGTATGAAAGACGCAGTGGGTTAGACCACCGGGCGCACCTGCCACTACCGCCGCATCTATTTGCTGCAGCTCATTCCCTCGCATTACGCTTTATTGGCCATTGCAGCAAATACAGATAGATTGGTAAATAGTATTATACACTTTAGTAGCTACTGTTTACCCTTTCAAGTAATCAAATAGATTCAGTGTAGGTTGGGTGTGGGTTTGAGAGCTGGGCTTGACGAAGGTAACCACGCCCGGGAGGGAACTCTTGCCTGTATAACCTATGCCATGCCGGGACAGATCGGCGTCCCCGGCCAAGATCCCGACGCAAGCACGTTCACGGCGTTGCAACAGATCGCCGTCCAGGGACTGGCATCTTCGGCTGTTCGTGGTGATCATCACGTTGCTGGACGCCGTGGACGTGTCGACGCGCAGTGCGTGCGCGACAGTGGAACAGCGCTGCCCTGCGTCTCGGGGCGTATTTCGCTGTTCGGCATCGTCTCGTCACCTGCTGGTAAGGGTCTTGCCGAGGCGCCGCGTGCTATTGACTGCACGCGTGCCATAGCATGTGTACAATGGTCTGTACATGGGAGGAGACAGACATCTGCGGCGACCGACGGTGAGGTTTCACAATTCCCGCACGAGAGGAGTGGTTGTACTCACCTGTAATTTAGTGTGTTGCGTCGGCCAGCGTCGCGCCCCACCGTCCATACCATCCATGCACTCCTGCCAACGTTCACGGGGTTCATGTTTGCGTGCGGGACTGGGTGCGGATGTTGCCCACGCCGGCCAGCGGTCAACGGAGGCTGCCTGCAAAGCAAATCAGTAGGTATATGCGGGACGGAGTACAGCGCAGGGTGCGTACGGTCTCGCCCCCGACAGAGAGCTCGCGGCCAGAGCGCGGTGCGGCGTCGGTGTGCTCACGGTTGAGGCTAGGCGAGGGCTTGATGTTGCCTGCGCCCAGTAGATTTCTAAACAAAATGAAATCACCTGGGCATGGTCATTGGACAGTCATGGTGATAGAAGGCGGCGGCTGTGTGGACGGTGGCAGCTGCGACGTCGCGTGTCGTGTCGCAAGCTCATCGAAGGAAGCAGCGATGACGTCGATTTAGCTCGTATTCGTGAGACGCTTGCATACGGGCGAGATTGACGTCATGCTTGTGAGCGCCCACAGGCGCCCATGACGGTAACTTGGGTACATCGCCCGATGAGACTGCTTTGGAACGACGGACGACAGGGTATAGGTCGATAGGGTATGGCAGATGAGGAAGGCGACAGTTTTGGTAGGATGAAACAACACAATGGATAGCGTCCAAGCTTGGTGCGACGGCGGCGTGTGGTGCGGACCGTATTTGCCTGGACCTACGACAGCGTGTTTCACTTTGAGGGCCGTGGCGGTGTCGGTACGGTGGAGGCAACAGGCACGACGGCAAAGCTACCGCATGCAACGTGCACGGATTCCGAGTTTGGAGGGGCACAGGCTGGCACAGGCGTGCAAGTTGAGGACTTCAAATGATTTTGACTTGAATCGAAGGTGTGCGCACAGGAGAAGGCGGCGCGTCGTCCGCGTCGGGCGATGTGTCCCTGCAAACGCACGGGACTGGGGGCTTAGCTCGCGTCATGGCCCTCCTGTGCTGACTTCTCCTTGTGCCAACTGATTTTCTCCACACCAGCGCCGAGGGCAGTCTTCCAGGTAGCCTCATGAAGGATAAAAAGTTAGTGTACGCGCAGCTCGTCCAGGCAAAGCGGGGTGCTCACGTCGTCCTCTGAGTCCTCCGCGCTCAAGAGAACACGGCACATTGCATCAACCTCAAGTCGGCGGCGTCCGTGAACAAGAACCTGCGCCGGCCGCCCCACACTCAGCGTTTGCAGCAAGACGACCACGACAACACTGGACACAGGTGGTGGAGGGTAGACCATATCGCAGCGTCGGACAGGTGCCTCTCCAAATAGCGACCTCTCTAACGCTGGGGTGCAGTTGAGTACTCGCCTATCCCGCCGTTGGATGCGCGTGCGACCCACTGTCTCGGTATGAAATTTTGTTCGCCATGGCGAAGACGACCATGCCATCTCCCAAAACGACGCCCCGGCATGAAGCTTCGATTGCCGTCGGCGCATGGTGGCGCCGCAGCTGCACGTTCAGGTGAGCACGAATGTTCATGCAACGCAGCCAGACGGCCCTAACCTTGTGAATATTTGAATGGCGCAACACTGTCTCATGTTCGTGAGACGCAACACGTTGCATCAAGACGATGCCAACGCTGGCAAGCCATCTTCAAAGGTGGGTGCGTGGGGGCTGGCGTCCAGACGAGAAGCCCGATGTTGGGCACCACGCTGGATGCTTCAAGCAGCCCGGGTGAGGCTGGTCGCGAGATATCTTGGTGATGCGCCGGTACACCGTGCGGTTTCAACTGCAGCAAGTAGTGAGTGCCTGGACCCACCCGTTTGAAGTGCACACGCAACTGGTCCATTATCCCCTACTCTTCTCAGCCTACACGCTTCGCGCTGTATCTCGCACTACGTGGTTCGCCCGCACACTTGTTCCGTGGAAGGGACTCGCGCGAACGGCGAGTTGCAGTCTGCGAGTCTGCGATGCAGTTGCGTGGCGCAGTGTGAGCCCTTGTACTCACCATGACGCCATTTGAGGGCAGTAAGCCTGCGCGGTATGGTTTACTGCTCGTCAATGACGTCACCACAGGGATTTCCGCTCGAACTTGCCGTGAATACTGTTGGATGAGTAGTGCCGGTAAGCAATGGAAGATGCCTCACACTGAGATTCAGAATGAAACTCACATGTAATCGGCCTGCAGTAACAGGTGCGCATGCCTGACCTGAGCGCCAGATTGGAAGAGAAGTACGAGGAAAAGAAACATTGTATAGCGAATGAAAGCCATCTTGCGTGCCACCTCCCTGCACTTTCCTATGCTAGTAGTTGCAGGTAAGGCAGTATGCATGAAGGGCCCAGAAGGTCTGAGCAGTGGAAGACAGAGAGTGTATCAAGCCGCCGTGCGAGGCAACGCTCGCCGTCGAAGATCAACAGAATGCAAACAAATATGCATCATGTGAGCATGCCCGACACCTACCAAGAAAGGAAGGCGGCGCCCCTGCCGCCCAGCAGCGCCTAGTCCAGGCAGAGGGTGATGCACAGAGCCTTACAGCGATATACATTAGGTCAGCCTGCGAGGCGTAAGTACATGCTGAAGTGCACGACTGTCGGCAGAGGACCATCATTGACAAGAGGTCACCAACAAAATGCTGGCCGGGGAATGCCGCCCGGCCACGAGCCCAAGTCTCAAAGTGCGAAAATCAACCGCGAGCAATCGGCGTACCTTACACATTGGATAATAGACCCCGATGTGCAGTGCGAGCAGGGTCAGGCTTATTGCACGAGTTTGAGTCCGAAGATCAAGCGCTCGATGCGAATTTGATGGCGCATCACGCCGCCTCCGAAAACTAGAATCAGTGAATTTGGCCGTTCTGCGTGTGTCAGTGTACATTATCGCCTTCATAGAGCTGGAAATGATGTCTTCTGAGAGGCTAGGAGGTATATAAGGTGCTAGGGGCACGAAACATGAGACCGCTACGCCTCCTGATTTGGCAAGTTCTTGATGAGCACCAGGTCAACTGGGAAGCACAAGCTATGACAAGAATAGTGCTGAAGTCCATTAACTTGGCTGATGCATGGCTATGAGTACATCTTGCTATTGCTGACTATACGACGAAAATAGATGCGTGTGCCATAGCACTTAGTGCCGAGTGGTTAATACGGTTACTTGCGCTTTTCATTTTTTATCACATCTTTATTATTGTGAAATAACTGAATCAATTGAATGAGAAGTAAGATAGCAGACTGACTGTGTTGAGCACCCACATTCTGCTGGCAGTTCGCCTTGCTTTGGTATTCATCAAGAACTTGCCAAATCAGGAGGCGTAGCGGTCTCATGTTTCGTGCCCCTAGCACCTTATATACCTCCTAGCCTCTCAGAAGACATCATTTCCAGCTCTATGAAGGCGATAATGTACACTGACACACGCAGAACGGCCAAATTCACTGATTCTAGTTTTCGGAGGCGGCGTGATGCGCCATCAAATTCGCATCGAGCGCTTGATCTTCGGACTCAAACTCGTGCAATAAGCCTGACCCTGCTCGGCAACCGTAGACTGTCATGCACTGCGCTACCCATGAAAGCCGATGAAAGCGACGCAACCCCGTTCATGAAGGTATTACATGCGACTGGGGATAAAAGATGGGCAGACGAAGGAGGAATTCGCTAACCACGCAGACTTTTCGCATTAGCGGTCGTTACTATTTGGTTGCGTGGAGTTTGGTACGGGCACAAGAGCAACGGTATGGATACATCAGTACACGTTTCCTCAGACTAAGTCCTTTTGCACGTGTAGTCTTCTTTTGCCACAGTCATCAGAACCGCCGTCCGAAATGAAACCTTGAGCTGCGTGTAGCCCACGGCCCTGAAAGGACTGCCAAAAGCTTAGAAGCACAAAGCGCGCACTATGCATGCAGTTCGTACGACTCAGCTGACCAGCTTAAACCTGAGGAACGTCTCGGCTGCCACCTCTGTGGCCTTTGGACGCAAAGGAGGTAGACCGAATGCTTCTTTCAGTGAGGTGAGTAAAATGCGTTCAGCACGAGGCTTCCACAAGAACTTACACCTGCCTTATTCCGACATAGAAGAACTACCACAAACCTTGCCCCCTGATCGCAGCAAGAGCATGTGTATCTTAGGTTAGGACGCATCCGGCCGCTTCCCCGTCGATACACATCGTCCTGAGCGCATACACTCACCTTGCAAGTCTACGAGACTGACTGTCATCACCTGCTATCAGTAACGTACGAAGAACAGCTCACTAAAAGCACATTCCATGAGTGGTTAGTCCAGCTGGCTATGACAATGTGAAGCTACTTGTGACACTCTTCCCAAGAACGTCGTGGAAAAGCAAAGAGGAAATGGAGTACTCCCTCGATCCCTGGTCTAGGAACCATTGGCAAGGCAACGTCTGGTACGTCTACTTACCCCACAACGCCTTCCGTCGCACTCATTTTTACGTTTATACAGCCATGCCCATCCTTTCCCAAGCTGAGGTATGTCGCATGTTTTCCACACCATCACATTTTAGCCGATGCTGGAATCCACAGTCGGCCCAACCGGCCACACTTTCCACCCCAAAAACAACACACGGTCTCTTTGATTTCAGCGATGGAAGGTCCTCGGTCAAGTCCCCTGTTCCGAGCGTGGCGACTCATTCGACGGGTATCGCCCATCTCCTACTGCCGTCTTCAAGTAGCGCCGAGTCGACTCCGCAGGCTACCGTAGATGCACCGCCACAAGTAATTGCTGAAGAGGTCATCGGAGAAACCAGATTTCCGTCGTAGAAGCAGAAGATGGTACCCTCGCGGCTGGTGCCCGCCGCCTCGCCATAACTGAAGGTCCTGGACAAGACCCGCCGTCTATTACAAGTGCGGTTTCAGAGACTCAGCCTGACGCAGCAACGGACGTATTTGCACCGGCTGAGCCCAACACTCCCCTTCACCACGACACCGAGACATCGATGTCAGCGATCCCCAACATCATCCTCGATCTTGGCCTTGGAACTCTGACACCTCAGAACGAGGTCACCGAGCCTGAAGTGGCAGAGTCCCTAGAGCCTGACGTCTCCGTTTCGCTGAGCCTAGCAGACTCCATTCCTGGTCTGTATCGGATGCTAGATCTGATGAGCGAAATTGGCAGCGGCGGCCTCGGTACGTAGACACTGTGCATCACTTGCGGCTGTTTGCTGATATTCGCGCAGTTGACAAGATCGTGATCGCGCAAGACGCCTTCGGTCGATTCGTCAATGACATCTGCCCAAGGGCGTACCAGTCGATGACGCACGTGGACTTCCGAGCCCTGGACCAGCTTGAGATCAAGCCATTGGGCGTGTACGGGAGTAGGAGTGAGATCATCCGGTTTCTGCAGGACAGAGAACTGATCAGCGACGAGACGTACGCTTTACTAACACGTGAACCGTGTACATGACATGACCGATTTAATTTTACATAGTGCTGAGATCATGCGCGAAGGCAGGGACGAAATGCCGGCGTCTCGTACGCTCAAGCCCGGGTTGTATCTCATCCGAGATACACACAGAGATTCCGTCTACGTGCTGTTCTGGCCACAGGATACCACCTGGGATGACTTCGCTGTCTCTGAAGTGCAGCGAAACCGAGAGACATTTATGCGGTGAGGTCACGGCGTTCATGCTGCTCAACCTTGCAACTGATATAAAAACAGATACCTCACAAAAACCACCGACCAAGTGATCGCACTGATCTCTGACGAGCATGCCGACGCACTGGTACTTGGAGATCGAGAGTCCTTGGACACATCGGAGCTGGACGAACACGCTGACCGGCTTTTCGTTTGCGAGGTCATGAAGACTCAGGAGGAGGAGGAGAACATAACAGCGAGACCTGGATTCGAGGCAAGTTCTTATCTAGCACTCTTATTGTCCAACTAAACGCCGTCCTCACAGCTCCGAGATTTGAACATTCCAAGCGCACCAACGTCTTTGCCGGATAATGTCCCTTTCGATCCTGCGATTCTAACCCCAAAGCTGGTTGCGGGTGACAAGGCGCTTAGCTATATGACCGTCAGCTACGAAAGGGCCCGCACTCAACTGGTGGAGGATTCGCCTCAAATGAACCGTTTTACCCTGATGGATATGATGTACGTACTTGCGCTTTGAGGTTGTCAGCGTTTTCACGACTCCTTCAGCAAGCAGGGATCCTTCGAGCTGGGCCCGCATCTCACCGAAGAATCACTGAAAAGCCTCCTTGGAGCCGAATTGGCAACCTATATACCTGACGAGACGTCTGTCTTGAACAACAGTCGTGATGCCGCGATTCCTCAGCTGCGCCATTGGGAAGAAGAGAGCCGCCACGGTTTCGAGAATAGTCTCAGTCAACGGCGCACACCACTACTAGAGGCCCTGCAATACGAAATGGCACTGAGGGCAACCAAGGATTTTCGGTTAGTATACATTTCAAATACATTCCTCTGCACCAATGCCTAAAGGACCGCAGTAACTTTTCTATAGCAGATCTCTGCCCTCCTAACACTGATATCTCTACTTCTGAATATGCGAGACAAGGTAATAATCACTTCGCTTCTCCTGTGAGCATCTACCTTATTGACGGCCACACTAGGTCGTTCATCATTGCTCGAGATTTTCCATAGTGGCCGATTTGATCACCACCGCTGGCATCGGACAATCCAGGACGACCCCCATCTGAGTAATGTGTTGACGAAGGCTTTCTCTGCGCAGAAAGAGAATCTGCTTCGCCCCTACCATCAGCTTGGGCTTACACGAGCAACTTCTGACCCACAGCCAAGCACATTCGGGCAGACCACTGACACCGACTCGGAAGGCTGGCTCGTACGGACTTGCAAAAAGGCCAGTCATCTGGTGTCTTCCGGACGCACCAACAGGTCTCGTGAAGACGCCTCCGCCTTCCTCAACGTCTCTGATGCCGAGTTTCTTTCCATGATGACTTCTGTCCGGGTAGACGATCCAGGGCTTGCTCAACTAGCAGATAGCGCAGTAAAGGCTGTCCGCCAGCATATTGGTGAATATATCATCACGAAGTCGCGCCAAATCGTTACAGAAGTTGAAGAACAGGAACGAAAGGACTTCTTCCTGATACTGGCTGCCAAGGCGAGTAATCGGAAGAAGCAGGTGTTGGATACGTCACGGGCCACGTTTCTAGAGTCCATACGGCAGACGTTCGTGCGAGATCCTGAAGAGTATGATTGTTCATCTAGTATTCTCCGACTGTTTACTCACTCCTCGTTTAGATGTCTTCACATCCGCGATATTCAGCAAATTCAGATAGCACGGCAGTCAGGTTTGTCATAGTATTTCCGAATTAATTTGTACTGATAAGGGCTGTAGTACTATACCAGTTGGAAGGATATCGCCGGTCGAAGCTTCCGTCGTGCTTGAAGTACACGGTTCATGTCGCCAACGTCACTCGGCAGGACAAGCATGAGATGCAGCTCAATCCGGCGTTTGTCCCTGCACCCCAGTGGTCCAAGCACTCGACGTTCGAGTTCACTCTCCCCCTAAACATTCACGCATTGTAAGCTGTGATCGCTTTCACTTTCCCTTTACTAACTGCAAGCTTTCCAGGTACGTGAGATTGTTACCCGGTAGCAAATGCCTCCTAGTCACGGTCGATAACTCAGGGGGGGACGCATACATATACCTTGAAGAGCTGCACGATATGGAGCGGGCCATTCAGAACAGCCACAGCCACGTCAAGAAGCATCTCCACTCCCAGAAGATTGGCCGACAAGTGTTGTTCGGTTATGATGAGACCAAACGTCGCCTTGCGGTCTGCTCAGTGGACAGGGTGCGTTGTAGCTACTTCGAGACGGCAGTTATTTTACTGATAAACTTTCATAGTGGGAACTGCATTTCTTCGAGTTCGACGAGGAGTTCAAGATCCTCCGAGGCTTGGGTACCATGGTGGATCTACGGGGATGGTATGTTGACCCTAGCCCCAGACTGCATAATCTTCTGTTTCGTGGCGGACAAGAGGAAGAATTGATCATCGTGGACGATGCACGAGTGCGGATATTCTCTCTAATCACACAACAATTTCGGTGAGTCTTACGGCTAACATTAACTCTGCCGTTACTGAATAAACTCTCGCTGTGACAGTCCTGCGAGTCTCGCGCTACCTAGCCCGCCTCTATCCGTCCATTCTTCCCCCGATGGCTCATGTCTGTTCGCAGCCTATGCAGAACCGGACGGCATCGTTCTGCGCTGCTATCACTGGTCAAGCTTTGGCTCCTCGGACGGGATTCCCATTGAACTCTCAGATTTTCCCACGGGTTCTCTAGCAGTGACTGGTTTCGCTGTGCAGGCGTCCTGTCATTTTGTCGGCCTGGATTCTCACTCGCAGGTCCTGCGCTCTGTGGTTCTCGACATCACACACAAGAGCACAGAATTCACCTTCAAGACCAACGACACTAGGTCTACGAGCGCCGCAAGGGCAAGGGTGCTGCGCACAACTCGCTTCTCGACTGCCACCGCGATGTTTGGGTACGGTTCCCCGTTGTCCCCGCTATCGCCCGACAAACAATCAAGGCCTCGAAACGAGTCCCTCGTTCTCTGACCTTCGTCTCCAAGCTGCCTGCTCAGCTGTACATCCGCTACCATGGCTCCCTCGTCGCTGACTTCGAACATACCACGCAGAAGCCCGTCGACAATCAGCTTGCATCGTTACAAATTATAGGCACCCAGTATTCTAGTTCTACAGAGTGGGGCGCGATGTCAAGCTTCAAGGCCGGCGAGTGGCTAGTGGACATCCTGTGCCTTATCCCCATCCACATCGCCATCACCCGAGAGAACCGGTTCATCCCACTGAAAGACGGGGTTTGGTCACCCGAATTTGAACGATCACTATTGGGCGCCACAGTCGAAGAAGTGACTGACAGGATCTCTTTCGGATGGTATGAATCAATCTTCGAGTCGTATATGGCCACGAAGGTGCGTTTGTTATTGCAGCTATCGGCGCTCTTGACCACCTTCTCACACTCCTGTAGCCAGTGAAAGTGGTATCATCGATGGGTAAGAGATCACATTACGGCCGACTTGCTCAGTGTCGTTCAGCGTTGCTGACTCTCGGTGTAGGTGAGCAATCTGTGGGGAAAAGTTTCGCTCTCAACCACCTTGCGGATACGTCTTTTGCGGGCTCGGCGATGCGAACTACGGAGGGTGTCTGGATGTCTGTCACACCAACCGAGGATGTGCTGGTTGTGGCCCTTGACTTTGAAGGTCAGGATATGGCATGGTGTATGTGAAATCTGTCGTTGACATATTCACGTCCAATTAGGTGTCCATAGCATTGAGAGATCAGTGCAAGAGGACAGCCTGTTGGTTCTGTTCAACACAGCCATCTCGAACCTTGTACGTGCGCCTCTACTTTATCGAGATATTTGCCGACAACCCCGGATACCAGGTGATTTTCCGAAACAACTTCGCTCTATCAAGGGACATTGCTGGATTATTTCAGTCTTTCCAATCATCAGCCATGGTCCTTGATCCCTCTGCTAATCCGTCGCTATTCAAGTCCATGCTTGTCATCGTCATCAAGGTTTGCCTTCAGAAAGTCCAATCTGTAGTTAATGCTTATCTTATACTCTTAGGATGTTGTTCCTTCGGACACCGAAGAGATCAGGAAAGAGTACAGCTTTAAATTATCGTATTGTCGCAACTCCTCGCTGACAAAACATCCACCTTAGGTTTGCACTAAAGTTTCAGCAAATGGTGCACCACGAGAGAGGGTCGAACTTCATCACCCGTCTCCACAACGGCAAGCTGATCATTGTACCATGGCCTGTGATTACGTCGCGCCAGTTTTACACCATGTTCAACTCAATCAAAAAGCAGCTTGACAAGCAGCCTACGACTCATTCTCATGCCAGCATTTTTCTGCAGACAATGAAGATGTTAATGGCGAAGTTGAAGGTATGTTATTTGATCCATTGCATGTGCGACTCAGTTAAAAGAAATCTCACAAATATGCAGGCAAATGATTGGGGGTCACTGGACCGTGAGTCTATTGAACGTTGACTTCACAGTGATCCCAAACGTTAACATTATTCGTAGAAAATTTGGCTCTCCATCGTGCACATGTGCTGACCGCAGGTCTTCCCTTGCACTAGAACACGGTGCCGCAGATATCGAACCGTTCATGGAGCCGCTAAAGGTACTACTGTCCGAATTATGTCACCACAGAGCTGACTCATTTTACTCTGCAGGACATTGACAATGGAGTGCCCATGAGTACCGACGACACCCCTTTCCGCTTGTATCCCCTCGCCAGTGACATTGACGTTGGGGAGAAGAACACCCAAATGCGGCTGCTGCAGCGTTCTTGGACCGAATATGGCCAACGCGCACATGTCTCGGAGCTTCAGTGGGCCGACGGCCTTGCACAGCATTTGGAGCGCCTCACGAGTCGTCGGGTCGATCATGTTCGGAGCTGGCTGGACGCCAACACCTCCCGCTTCAAGACCGACAGTGCCCCTTTCCAAGGTCTATTCCGTGAATTCGAGACGCTGGCCGTTGCTCTGAGGGCCAGCGCTCAGTTGTGTAGGCTTCAATGTACCAATTGCCAGCTATCCTGTCTGGACCAAAGGCACCACGAAGGCCCACATGATTGCCATACTTCGCACGAGTGCCCACATCAGTGCTCCTTCCGAGACCAGCATGATTCTACGGAAGTAATGTGCGGTTTGCGGCGAGTGCTTTTACTTGGATCATGTGATAGCACAAATTGATCTGTTATGATTTAGTGCTGGACATGATGGAGAGCATATGTGCGTACCCGTCCGCTCCACATCTATGCTACTCATTAACCATTGGCTCAGTTGCAACATATCAGTCCACCGTTGTGGGCAGCCCTGTCGCTTGCGTGGAAAAGGCGGATGTTTGGAATACTGCTCCAAGGTGAGTATGTTACGTGCCGTGAGAATCGGACTAGAAGGGACGTTTTATAGACTGTCGGTCACGACGAGCCTGAGCATTCATGCCCTGCTTCGGAACATGAATGTGGGATGGTGAGCCAAACGGATTTCCTCCTCCACTTGATCTCAAGTTGACCCGTACAACAGCCGTGCAAGTTGGCCAGTATCAACCTACCCAACGGCGGGACGTACACATGCCAGGAGGTTTGTCGCAAATCTTGGTATGCTAAATCCCGTTTTTGTGTATGCAAAGGAAGCGGGGCTTATTAGACCTTCACCAGCGAGGTTCTTCATACGGAGCATGTATGCAAACAGTCGTCGTGTCCACTGTCATGCCAGCTCTGCAAAAGACTCTGCTCTGATGCGGAGCATCTGCATGCTCTGACGCCCGAAGTACTGCACCTATGCGGGTAAGTTGTCGCAGTGGGCAGATATCCCCGACACAACTTGCTGACCGTCTCATAGACAAGAACATGTCTGCCCGTCACTGTGTCAATCACCCGGTATCTGCCGGATCGAAACTACTCCTCAGTCGGTGCAGGCGACGTTCACAGGCAAGCATGACTCTTTCCTATACACAAAGGTAAGTCGTCACTATGGGTGGGCTGCAGTTGACATCCTGAATTATGGGCACACAAACAGTACACACAAGGTATGTTCCACCAAATTTTAGTATAAGGAGCTGCCGTAATTCATATTCCGTTTTTCGCTCAAATCAGAGTCAAGGAGACTGCAATGTGTTGTGCCGATTGCGCCGGGGTTCACGGAGCATGAGGGGCGGCATCGACATAGCATGGCAGATGACGCATTTCACTTCTGCCAAACTCGGTGAGCTAGATTGTCAGGGGCGACTGCGGGGCATGCTCAATCAAGTGATGAACTCAGATGCCAGAATTGCGGTTACTTTTGCACTCTGCCTCTCGGTACTTCATCAGCAATTGCATTGATATTCCAGAAATACTGAAATTATACCCTAGGACACCCGCAAGAGGAGCATAGCACAAGTCATGGGTCGATGTCTCAAACTCGATGGTCCATCGTAGGTGATGATGAGACTGTGGTGAATGTGGGAGGACGCAGGTTCGGCACTAATGACGACGGATCGCCGTTCTTGGTGAGTCGGCGTGTCAGAGAGAATCTCGTTCATACTGAAACTTGCCCGTATTACTGTAGTGCTCTATGGTCTGTCAAGAGCTCGGCCGCCATGTACACACCGACTACTGCCGGGGCGATCACGGACACGTCAGTGATGACCATGACATCCAGCACATCGATGTTCCCATGCTGCCTAATCCGGAAAGACCCAAGGACCACCTTACTCATCGCTTGTACTGGCGTCGGACAGGTATGTCTATGCTGTTGATCTATGGGTGATTCTAACTAAGAACTATTGCAGGTTTCAAAGGTCTGTATTTATGACGTAGGCATCCCTAATGAGTTCACTGAACCAATCTTCCTCATTCAGATCCCTACTCTCAAGAGCAGCAGGCAGATTTTGCCAAGTGGTAAGTCAGTCCGCGTGTATCCCAAGATCAATTACTAACGTTGCTACTAGTGATGCAGTGTGCACAGGTAGGAGTGATATGCACGGTCATATTGTCAATCGCTCAAGAATGTGCAGGATCTGAACATGAGGCAAATGCGAACGGCCCAGCAGTGCCATCCAAATGCACGCAGCCAATCTTTCATGCGCCCTTGCCCTTGACGCATCCCACTGGCGGGGTCGGCTACATATCCAACGACGGGCACCACTTCAGCTGTGACAGTCCCGTTGCTCAGATGCAGGCATTTCACATGTGAGTTCATACTTCCGGTTTGTCCTCAAGCGTGGAATTGAAGTAAATGTTCCTCGCCCAGAATTTTCGTCATCGACAGGTGAGCATCACAACCTATAGCATAGTGCTAATACTCATTGCACGCTACTGTAGATCCTCATCAATGGCCGATCGGGATCATCGCCCGCTCGCTGAGACTCCGGTTGCGTTGCGCATTGCTTCCGCACACAACAACCGGCTGGGCGCTGTATATTCTGCCCTATATGCCTTCTGGACCGCGCGTATATCGAGCTCGAATGCACAAGTAAGACGCAGAGACGCCTACAGTGTTGCGCTCTTCGAAAGCCGAGTGCAATTTGCCATACAGAACGACTTCTCCAGTTCTCCTGAAGAGCTGCTCAATAGGCTTTTGCAATACGGCCCATCCGGGGGTACATTGTATGATGCAGCCCTGCGTCACGCTAGATCGTGTATGGAGTCCCAATGGAGCGCAGATAGGTGCGTTTTCACGAGCTTAGCTGCGCACACGTTTATAAGACTCATCATGGACATGAACTCAGGGCCCCCGTCATTATCTTCCTTTCCGATGGCGAAGGCAATCTGCACGAGCCGACTATGCGCGATCTCTGTGACCGCTCCGTAGCTCTAGGGTGAGTGGAAAAGTACACATGGGCGGCGCATGCTGGCTAACTGTCTTCTGTTTTAGATGGCCTCTTTCCTTTCACACTGTCGCATTTGGTCCCTACAACCGCGAGCTACACAGAATGACAGATATTGCCAGGGATGTCGCCGGGGAGGCGCCCGCTGATCCTAGACGGCCAGTCATTGAAAGCTCGTACACAGACGCAGCGGACTCGGTATGTATCCTTATCAAAACATCAATACCTGAGCTGAACTTTTGCAGGTTCGCTTAGCTGAGACGTTCCTGGGGATTGCCCGCTCACTGACCAAGCCTCGTGGCGCATTGCTCCGTCTCTAAGATTCAGATGCTAGCGCAGCTGCCTCGACCTGCCATGCACATTTGAGCCCACAGATATCTTGTAAATTTCGCTTGCATCTGTTAACACGACTTCACTTTCTTGCTTAATACAACGTGAGATTAGTTTCAGAGGCAGCTGGTCTGTGTTGTGTAAGTATGTGGGAGCCATAACGGGAAGACCCAAACAAGTGCCACTGCGAAACGGAACCAGCGTCTTCTCTAAATGTTCGTGAGAAAGTATGCAATTCTTGCCGCCGATAACTACAACGACATCACCGGTTTTGAGCTTGTCCAAACGCTTGGCGCATACGCGCTGTAAACGTGGTTGCCCTGTAATATAACATACAAGCTAACTATGAAGAGTAAGAAAGATGAAGATAGAGATGCACGTCAATCACGCATGAGCCTCTGCCATAGCGTAAAGCTCGTCCTTGTCCGCGCTCTCCTCGACGAGCGCACGAAGTAAGCCCTGCTCGTTTTGCAATAGCACCTTTGGAGTATCATACTCGACGAGACGGCCGGCGTCCAGCACCATCTGCCAATTTCAGTCAGCGCACAAGGCACAGCGGGCGGCGCGGAAAAGCACGTACGATTTTGTCATAGTCCATGATGGTCTGCAGACGATGGGCAACGGTGATGACCGTGACGTCGCTCTTGAGCTCGTTGCGCAGCGACGACTGGATCACAGCGTCCGTCTCGTAGTCAATCGCGGACGTGGCCTCGTCGAGGATGAGCAGCTTGCTCTGGCGCACGATCGCGCGCGCGAGCGCGATGATCTGCCGCTGGCCGACGGACAGGTTCCCGCCGCCGCTCGCGATCTCGGTGTCGAGCGTGATCCGGTGCTCGTCCGATAACTTCTGCAGAGAGAACAAGCCTGCGGCGCGCAGCGCGTCGTTCAGTACCGAGTCGTCATACTGGCTGAACAGATCCAGGTTGTGTCGGAGAGAGCCACTCAAGAGCTCGGGCTATCGACGTTGTTGTGGGTATGGTGGAAACCGGGCAAACGTAAGCGACTCACTATTTGTGGGATAATCGTAATGTTCGACCGGAAGCGAGTCGAGGTTGAGCGTGCTCGTCGGGAGCCCGTCGTAGACGACATTGCCCTCGACAAAGATGCAACGAAGTAGCGCCAAGGTGAGCGTCGACTTGCCAGAGCCAGTGCGACCAACGATGCCAACACGTTCGCCTGGTTTGGCGTGGAAGGAAACCTCTCTGAGGACTTCAGGTCCGTCGGAAGAGTACTTGGCAGACAGTTTCTCGACACGGAGGTCGCCGCTGGCCGGCCAGTATGCGGGCGGGCTACCGGCAGCCTTGGGCGAGGGCTCCTGGTCGATGTCGATGTATTGCTGAATCCGTTCCAAGCTATTGCCGTTGACTATACATCGCAGTCAGTACGTTGATGGTTCGATGCATGCCACTTATAACTTGCCTTCGAACTCGTTGTAAAGGCGAATAAGCCATATGATCAGCTCGCTAGAGGATACTGCAAAACTGTAAGTCATAGATGGGGCGCACAGGCCAAACGGACGTACCAGCCATGCTCAGAACGAAGCCAACCATTGATGGGTTGTCCGTAACATTTCCGTATACGAGGTAAAATGCGAGAGACACAGTGAACAGCTGGCTAAGTGTGTCCAGACGCATAGAAACCCATCTGTTTACGTTGTAGAAGGACCTGGCAACCTGGACGTAGCGGTCAATACGTTTGTGTGTCTCGGTTCTGAACGACTCTTGGGCTGCATAAGCTCTGATTGAAGCTGTGGAGTAAGCGCACTGGTCAGCGTAGCTGATTATAAGTTGCGTGCGGCCACTTACTAATTCCTGTCATAGTGCTGCCGAACATGCCCAGCACAGGAGCCTTCGCGGTGGACATCTCACGCTTGATAGAGAGCTGCGCCTTCATGTACACGGTGCCGAGGTAGCATCCGGCAACAGACACGAAGAGGGCGGGCAACAAGAAAACGGGAGTGAAGACGACTACAGAGCCCATCTTGATGACAATGCTGTATGCGACCTCAACTGTGACCCTGCTGTCAGACTTGTGGCGAATGACGGCTCACTAGACAATACTTACGAAAATAATACAACGAGTGTGGCACCTGATCGTCGACGGCTTGTATGTCCTGCGTGCAACGAGCGATGACGCGAGATATGGGAGTCGTGTCCAACCATCTACCTGCACGTCAGTATCTAGAGCGAATTCATGTCATCTGGTGACATACCTGAAAGTGCTGTGGAACAATGAAGTCACGAGCTTTGGCGTGTACGGAGCGAGAGGCACGGATGCTTCCGAAAAAGTACGCCAACTGGGCGCTGAATTGGGCGAGAACATGGATCGAGCACAATGGCGGCATAAATTCCCAAGCAGCTGGGGCAAAACAGTATACATCAGGTACGGTCAAGATGGGAAATTGGCGGCACACTTACTAGAGAGCCTTGACGTCGCCGGAGTCATGAAGCGTGTATTGTCTTGCCCAGTAACCCAGCCACCACAGCTCCACCACGCGAAGGAGCTCGGCGGAGATGTGACTGCTCAGGTATCCCACCCAGAAGAGAACAGGCCACTTGCCGCTCAACCCCACAAGATACAGCTTGACTGCCAAAAAAAACTGTAAGTTCTAATCGTACATGGCGTAACCATCGCTCACATGCAGGCCAGCCAACGCGGCCGACGGCAATCTCCTCTGCGACGGTTAGCTTGCCAGTCTTCTTCGCGTCCTGTGTAGGATCACTTTCGGCTTCAGCAACCTCCTCCTCTGCATTGTCCAGCGCGATAGCCTCCTCTTCGTGCTTGAACTCCTCAGCAAGCTGCTTGTTTTGCTTCAGTGCCTCGCTGACGGATCCTTGGCTGATGATGTGGCCGTCCGCCAGCGAGACGACGAAGTCAGCAATGGGGCTTGCTATTGCGACGTTGTGTGTCTAGGAAGAGGTCATGTCATTTGACTAAATGACAAGAATACATACAAGCTACTCACTATAAGGAGAACAGTACGACCACGAATCAGGTCACCCTTGAAGCACTTGTTGACGATCCAGCGTGAGGTGTGGACATCCAAGGCGGCGAGGACATCGTCGAGCAGCAGGGTCTTGGCAGAAGAGTACACTGCACGTGCGAGCGTGATACGAGCCTTCTGTCCACCACTGAAAGCCATATGAGATGAGCACATACAGTACGAGAGCGTCACGCTTCATCGCGCACCTGAGGGTCAATCCCTTCTCACCAATCTCCGTAGCGTCACCAGCCTCAAACAGGCTGATGTCCCGGGTAAGTCCACACTGGTAGATGACTAGCGCTCCGTCAGCCCAGTCCACACACCCGCATACACCCAGTCAACTCACCCTTCTTGTACCTCTGCTCATCGAACGGCGCACCAAACAGAATGTTCTCCTTGATCGTCTCGTTCTGAACCCAGCTCTCCTGTGCAGCGTACGCTACACCACCTTCCCTGTCCAAGCTCACCCACGAGTCGGGGCCGAGCGGGATGTAGTGCATTTCGCCAAGGAGGGCCATAAGCACGGAGGTCTTGCCTGAGCCAGTAGGGCCGATGATAAGATTGAACGCGCCCTTCTTGAACGTGGCGGTATCATCGATGCGCAGGCGGAAGGTTTGGCGGGAGGGAGTCAAGGTGCCGTCGTCCTTTTCGTTCGACCAGGAGAAGTTAGCGCGTCCGAAGCCGATCTCACCTGCATGCACGGCAGATGAGTCGACAATGACTTCTTCGGCGGAGGTCTCGGCGAAGGCGTCAAGAAGCTCGGTCTATGGTGATGTTTAGTAGAGCGTTTTGGTGGAATATCAGTGCATGAACGTACGTTGCGCAGGAAGTCCGCCAGACGACCCAAAGAGACATTGGCAGTAATCATTCCGGGGACCATGTACACGACCCGTTGCATTTGCAACCGAAGCATCTCAAACGAGGTCATAGACGAGAAGACGATGGCAGCGGACAGCTCCTTCTTCATAACCAGCGTCTACAGCCTTGGTGTCAGCCCCACTTTCACACCGACACAAGAGAACACTCACATAGACGGCATACGTGACCACCATATGCGCAAGCGGGATGATATAGCTACCAGCACCGATTAGTCAGACTCCACGCACACAGAGAACTTCGCCCTCACTTGATACAGTCGTTCATCATGTTAAGCACCTTTCCCCGAATAATGAATTTCAGCTCATGCTCGCGCTTCTCCGAGACAGTGTCGCCAACGCGACCCTCCCAACCGAAGAGCTTAATCATGCGCAGAACGTTCATGACCTCCGTGACTGCCTGCACGCGTCCATCCGTCGCCTTCATCTTCTCCTTCTGCACACCGTTCAACAGTGTTGCGATCCGCGCGGGCACGGGAATGAGCGCGAGCATGACGGCCAGGCCGACGAACGAGCTCCAGCCGAGCACGGTGTACAAGAACCACATGTTGAGCGCAGAATTGAGCGGGACGTTGAGGACGACGAACAGGAAATCGCTCCCGTTCTGAATGTTGGTCAGGTCGCTCGTTACGAGGTTGTTGATCTTGCCCGTGAGGTTTTTGCTGCTATCCGTGTCCCCCTCTCCCTTGTTCTTCTTGTCGTCTGTCTTGTCAGTGCCCTTCGCCGCGGTTGGCGAAGCGGCGGTGGCTGTCGAGCTCGTACCGGCGCTGTCGGCAGGGGAAGTCGACGTGCTTCGATTCGTATGCGAGTGCAAGGTCGCCTCGTCTTCCTCTCCATCGGCGCCCTCGGTCAAAGAAGCGCTGTCGAGCGTAGCTGCATCTTTCCCATCGCTCTCCGTTGAGCCAGTTGTGTTAGCCTCGCTGTTCTTCTCCTTGGCCGTATCAGCCTTCAGGCGGATGCGCAGCGCGTGATCGAAAACGAGGCTAGTGATGAAGCTCTCCATACGAACACGAGTGGCGGTCTGCGAACGTACGTGAGAGGATCGGAAATGTATGAGAATGTTGAACGTACAGCAATGAAGATATAGAGCTGGAAGCAGATGGATTCAACTAGAGGCCCCAGGCCAAGCCAGAGAATCCACACCCAGGGCTTCACCAACGACTCTTCACCACGGCCGCGCGATTCTAGATACCTGCACACCGGCCATTAGCATAATATCGCGCTACGGAAAAGCGGCACCTCACAAGAGTAGCCTGTTAGTGCCTACTGGTCTTGTCATTTGCGCCGCGGCCTACGGAATCATGAGCATTGCGCCCGTGCGCAGATAATTCAAGTGGAAAACGCACATAGATTATTATAATGACGACTTCGTAGATCAGAACACGTCTCAATACCAGCGCCAGCCCAATAAAGAGATGTCGCTTCTTGGCACCGGAGAAGGGGTCGAGGCGCTGTATATTGTTTGTTCAGTAGAGTTTGTAGTCCAGTAGGTGCATCACATACAGGGTATGCCTGTTTGATGAGGTTCTTAGCTTCATCGTAGTCACACAGCGGCGGCAGCTCGCTGGGCGGAAGGTGCTTCATGCGGTAGGCCTTCCAAATCAAAGGCTCAAGCCAGAGGTACGTGAGGAACACAAAGATCGATGCCGTCTGCTCAGGATTGAGTTGAGCCATAGGATGCTACGGGTAGGACACGTATGTTAGTCATGCTGTTATGTCTGGGAATTCTCGAGTACTTACAGCCGGGTCGTATGGGATATATGGGTACGGCTCGAATAGGGGTTCCAGCACGGCAACGAAGCCTGCCAGCGCGATTTTGTACCACAAGAGCTGGCCTTCATCGCTGTCTTTGGGATGCAACGTGAACGTCATGAGCGGCCAGATGTCACGGTAAGCGTAGACGGCGAGCACGGAAAGAGTTACGATCGAAAGGTGCAAGGAGAGTACCAGGCCTTTGCGAGCCGGCGCAAAGGCGTTGAGCAGTGCGAGGATGGACGCATACCCCTGGCGTTACAAAGCACGTCAGACAAGGATTCTCGTGAGCGGAAGGTGGTGCTTACAAGCACAGCAATTTGAGCGACGTGAATCCCGCTCCACGGAGAGCTCAAAGCTGTGAAGACTTGCAGACCGAATAAGCCCAACACGCCCGCCAGCCGAGCAAACTTGAACGCGAAGATAGTCGCGCTACCGACTCGCTCGAATAAAGGCCCTTTGACGCATTCATCCTCGGATACATCGCTTTTTCCGCGCAACTTTTGAACGGGTTTCGACTCCCATATAGCATGCAGCCCAATAGCGAGTATGGAAGCCGCAGCAACATACGCAGGCCAAATGCGTTGGTCAAGCCAGACGCTGATGGTGGTTCTCGATCAGCTTCGCTTCTCTATACGAGCGCTCAATGTTTTACGCACCTTTCACTTTTATAATCGCCGTCCTCTCCGAACACAGTAGCCAGCACGACCTGCTGTTCCCCGCTGGGGTTCATGGTCGTCGTTGGCAGGAGGAAGGATGACTCCAGCTCGAGCTCGTCAGCCTATTTAATGGACGCGCATTGAACGCGCATGCTATCGAAAGCCAGGATTGGTGAACTCTGGTCTGACCAGACCGCGTGTTGCGTCTGATCCGCGGCACAGCCTCAAGACGAATATTCCCACTAGGCTTCGGGTCCCCTCTCCTGGCTTCTGGTGTTCCTGGGAACGGAGTAGACCCCCAGACATACTGTATAACCACCGATGGCAGTCAACTTGAATTGTCTCGAAGAAAGATCACCCAAGAGTGGCGACCAGCGAAGTTATAGCAATCAACGACATTCTTCGCGAAAGCTGTGTCTCTCTGCTCGCATCTTCACGTCCATTCGTCCGTGCCTTGACCACATCTGCAACTGTGGAAATGAAGTGTTCGCCCGTGGGATACCGAGCGCTGGCGACTGATATACATACAACACATCACAACGTGTATTCCTCATTGTGTGGCGGAGCGTGCTTCTGCCGACCCACTTCCTACATACAGTCGTGTAGATGAGCGCGGGGCGGCCTCAATCCGAATCTTCACATGAAAGAGATGACTTACGGTGTACTGCCCTATCCATAGTCAACACAAGTCCAACATCGCAGCGCTCTCAATCAGTATCATGTGTGCGCCCGTCAGCATAATCTTCATTGAATCAATTTTAGCAGCGCAGGTGGGCGGATTCACTCCCACTGAGGATCAGGAAGACGTATAACTGCTTATGCGGTGTGACTAAAGATGGTGAAATTCAGCGAAGCTGGGGGAATAGCACCGCGTAGGAAACACACTGCTAAGGATTCCCCTGGTTCCAGCATTTGATAGCGTACGAAGCATTTTGCTCTACGCCATAGATCTTGTGCTTCTGCTCATCGCGCCTGCAAGTCAAATATATGCCGCGTCGCTTGTGCCGTTGTTTTCGCGCTCATCCTCCTACGCTTCCGCGCTCATCCTCCCGGTAGGGAATGATTCCACAGCGCAGAAACTGTGCACGCACTGCTGTGAGCTAGCGAGATGTATGCGATGAAAAGGAGAGCCTTGGGCTTACCGTTTGCGCGGCGACAGGAGCTCCTGAGGATCGCCGCCCCAGCTAAGCCCTCCATGGTGTAAAGCAAACTGCAGTCGACCGCGGTAGCGAGTGTATTGGTTCGACAGTAATAGACGTGTGTCCTGGCGTAGTCCCGGGTAAGTACCTCCAAACTGAGTTCATGTGGAAGGGGAACTTGAGTGACTGTGTAACCCCGTTCCTGGGTTACAACTGGAAGCTTACATAATCACAGCCAGCCCGAACTGAGCTTGAGCTTGTCGAGGAAACGCTTTGTCATTCTGTACAACATCCCACAAGTCCCATGGCGAGTGCAGCAGAGCCCGCGCCCTACGTTGGCGTGGTCCTCGACTACCTCGACCTCCCGCACGACTACGCGCCCTCGCCGTCCGCGGCGCCCGCCGCCTTCCTCCAGCGGCACCTGCGCAGCCTCCCCAAGGACCTCCTGCGGCTCTTCACGCCGCACCTCCCGCCCAAGGCACGCACGGTGCTGCCTGCCGTGCGCAACCGTCGCCTGCGCTACTTCGACTCTGACGCGGCGCCCGAGTTCAGAATGCCGATCGCGCGGCTGACGTGGCCCGCGCTGTGGATGGGTGGGCAGAGCGGCGGCGGCAGCAGCGACGCGGCACGGCAGGCGGCGCGGGAGGCGGCGGAGGAGGAGCGCGCGTGGGCGGACGCGGAGTTCGTCGGCGGGCGCCGCGTCGGGAAGCTCGGCGGGCTGCTGGGCGGGTACGCAGAGGAGCGCGAGGCGGAGCGTGCGCGCGATGCGCGGCGGCAACAGAGGGAGGCGGAGGAGGCGCTGCCTGAGGAGGATGAGGATACGGACGATGAGGAGGTGGCGGCGCTGCCGGAGGAGGAGGTGTCGCCCAAGGAGGCGGAGGCGTTGTTCCTGCGGCGGCTGAAGGAGCGATATATCTATGGCCTGCTGGACGTGAGTTCTGTGCGAGAGACGTATCTCGGCTAGTGTGTTGACGATGCCACTCTTGCAGACGGTGGACTACGACATGGTGGACTGGGACGACAAATGGGATCCAGACGTCGGGCGAGACGAGGAGGAACGGTGGTTTGACGAAGAGGAAGAGAGTGCGGCGGCTGAGTGAAGGCTACTAACTACATGCCCGCCCATGAAAACACCATACGTTCACGGCCAATTTCACCTTCGGTACCTGACTACTTATCATGGCATAGTGCTATTTTTGCAGCCTGCCGACGACCTTGTCTCTATTCTAAGTAATTGACCCGGCGTCTACGGAAACGCCACAAAGCCGGCAGTGCAACCAACTGATTTCGCTGCGGGTGGGATCAAAGCCACGCTTGCCCTCTCCCTCCTCCCTCCTCTCCATCCCTTTCACGCGGAAATTCCGCCACCGGTCGTTAGCCTTCCTTGAGGCTCGCCGTGCCATTCATTCGCTTGCTCGCATAGGCAACACTCTTTCGCCATGTTCGCTTCCCCGGTGGTCGTCTTCTTCTTCTTCGCCGTTCTTGCACTCGTTAGGGCTGCCCCCACACCACTCGATCGTAAGTTCATCTAACTCTGTGCTCTTCGGCAGTTACAGGCTAACGAGAAGTCACTTACGCAGGGGATGCCGTGAAGTCAGCCTTGCCGAATGTGAGGTTTGGCATGCCGAATTCGCATGTGGTCAAGTTTGACCTCCCGAAGCACGATGACTCGGAGTCGGGGGCATTCGGGCTCTCTGGAGGGGATGACAGCTCAAACGTTGGCCTTTCGCCCTCGTTCACACCAGAGAGCTCGACGCCGTCACCTACCGATTCAGGGTCAGTGGACCAGCCTACGCCGAGCTCGTCGGTGCCCAGCTCTAGCTCAAGTTCATCCTCTGCTGCATCGAGCTCTAGCTCCAGCTCTTCCATTTTGAGCTCCTCCGCTGTTTCATCCTCCGTAGAAAGTGCATCGTCGATTCTCTCGGCCTCCTCAACATCTTCTTCCACCGCCGCGCAGAGCGCCGCTCCGTCGCCCGCCGACTCTTCATCATCTGTTCCACCGTCATCCTCAGCGGCCTCAGCAAGTCAAGCCGCATCATCTGTCGCGCCGTCTTCTGCGACGCCAGACAGCACCGCGTCAGCAGCCTCGTCTACCACACCTGTGTCAGTATCGTCAAGCTCCGCTCCTTCATCTGTACAACCGTCCATCATTTCAGCATCGTTGACCAGTTTGTCGTCCACCCCAGTCCCCTCGTCTAGCTCCTCTGCTTCGTCTTCTGCCACCAGCTCGTCGGCGTCCGCAGATGGCTCGAGTTCTTTCAGTTCCGCGGATGGCCCTTCCAGCTCCGCTGTGCCTTTCTTCAAGCGTGGCGGCCTCGTCCTCCTCTTCGGCTGCTCTGGAATCTTCAAGCTCGGTCGCTCCCTCTGCGTCCGATAGCTTGTCTGTCACTGCAAGCACCTCCGCAGCTTCCACCTCTGCAATCGTGTCGTCCTCCGTGAGCGCCGGTGCTTCTGCTTCGTCAGCGGACCCGTCCTCTACATTGTCGCTCTCGGCGTCAGCTGCTTCGTCATCGGTGCCGAGCAGCAGCGCAGACTCCTCAGTGTCGGCTTCAGTGACGGCGCTCAGCAGTGCGTCAGTGGCATCGACCGCCGTTGCGTCTTCTGCCTCTGGGAGCGCCTCCGCATCCTCTTCTGTCGATATCGCGTCGCTCTCTGCCTCCTCAAGCGCAAGCGCAGCTCCAAGCTCGTCCGCTGCGTCATCAAGCTCTTCGCTGCCGTCCTCTGATGCCAGCAGCAGCAGCGCCTCCGCGGCTTCGTCGATTTCCGCGTCTGCCATGCCCTCGGTGTCTGCCAGCCTCTCATCATCGGGTGTTATTTCCAGCGCCGCCTCCGCCTCTGCGTCGCTTTCCTCAGGCCTGCCCAGCTCTTCCGTGCAGGCATCCTCGTCCTCCGTTCCCGTCTCAGCTTCCTCCTCCGTCTCCGCCTCGGCATCTGCGTCCGCCTCTGCGTCCGCCTCATCAACCCTTGGCCTGCCAAAACCGACGACGGGTCCCGCCGAGATCCAGGCGTACCTCGGCGGGCACAACAGCGTGCGCACGGCGCACGGCGCGCCGCCGCTCGCGTGGTCGGGCGCACTCGCGGCGCAGGCGCAGGCCTGGGCGGACGGTTGCCAGTTCCGGCACTCGGACGGCGCGCTCGGGCCCGTCGGCGAAAACCTCGCGGCGGCGACGCAGGGGTTCAGCGCCGCGGCCGCGGTGGGCGCGTTCGCGGGCGACGGCTGTACGTCGTTTTTCCTCCCAAGCATCACAAACCAAAAACTGACTACCGCGCTCTGATTGTGTGTGTGTGTTGTTTGTTGGCGTGCGTGTGTGTGAAAACAGACGACCCGGCGCACCCGGCGTTCACGCACTTCACGCAGATGGTGTGGAAGGCGACGACGCAGGTCGGGTGCGGCGCCGCGCTGTGCGACGGCATCTTCGACGCAAAGCACGGCCCCGCGACGTACCACGTGTGTCTGTACGACCCGGTCGGGAACGTCGTCGGGCAGGAAGCGTGCGTGCCTCCCTTCGTATTCATCGTGTCTGTAGACTGACGCCGCCCGGCTCGTTAGAGAGAACGTATTCGTGTGAGGGGCACGGCCCCGCATACCTTCCCATCAGGTATATGCCGACTCTCGCAGCTCTGTCGACTATTTTATTCCTTATTTGTTTCTGCTCGCCTGAGGCCTTGTCGGGATTGTCGCCTAGCGCGACTGCTGGCCCAAATGTTTTCTTTCTTTCCTTGCCTACCACGCCGGCTCGGGTTCCGTCTTTGTGTACATTCTTCGGGCTTTGGGATCCTGCTTTCCACTCTGCCTGCGCTCGCTCTCACACCTGCTCGGTCCGGGTGCTCAAACTCTCGCTCTAATGCTGTCGATCGGCGCGCGCTGGTGTACTGTTTTGACATGTGTAGCCTCCTTCTGTCGTTTCTGCTGTCGCGCAAAATAGAGATGTGTATATCATGAGCGTCCGCGCGTGTCAAGCCCGAATTTCACACCAGACGAGGGCGCGCCCCGTGAGCTGACAACCTCCGTCGACGCCGCCCATCTGCAAGCACTGGTACACCATGGGATTTATTTATCGCACTACTACACTACTACTACAAACATACGTCGTCGAGCACGGAGGGCTACAGCAGGGCGGCCCAAGAGGGTGGGGGTATACAACCTGTCTACGGAAACAGATGGACGAAACATGAGATGTGGATACATGGGTGCAAGGGAGCTGTTAGAGGAGGCCGGGTGGGTGAAGGGAGCAGTAAATATCCAAAAATGCAGCAAACAAAGCAGTGAGAGAGGCGCATACACGATGTAACAGTGGCAGTGAGGTGAGGTGGGGTGGAGAGGATTTTGGCACGAAACAACCGAAACGTCATGGAGCCCAACGCTAACAAAGTGAGAAGAGAAGACATATACAACAAGCAAGTAAAGTCGCGGCGCGGTCCATCCACCCGTCGCTCGGCAGAACGCCGGGTCGAGACCGTGCGGTGGCGGCGGTCGCTCAGCAGGAGCGCAGCAGCGCCTGGGCACGCGCGGCATGTGCCCGGTCGACGAGCAGGTTCGCGGTCTTGTACGTCGAGCTGTACAGGTGGTTGATCCCGTTCGCCTCCAGCGTGCGCGAGTACCGGCTCACGAGCCCGTGCTTGTCTGCGCCACACCCCGCCGTCCGTCAGCACCTCCGCGCCTCAAAATCAATGACAAGGAAAGGGACGCACCGAGACCAAACTTGCGGAGGTCGATCTGCAGGCACCGCAGCGTGCCCTGCGCCTCCGGCAACCCCGCCGTCTCCCCCTCCGCGCCCGCCTCGGCGTCGCCCGGCATCTCCTCATCGTCCGCGTCGTCGCCGTCCACGCCGGGCGAGCCCGCGCGCGAGTCCGCGACGTCGAGCTCACCGCAGCAGATCACCATGTGGCGCTCGTGCGGCGGGAAGAGCGCGGCGAGGTGCGCGACCGGCGCCGTCAGCGAGCTGCCCTCGGGCGTGCGCGTGAACGAGAAGAATGGGACGAGCGCCGGCGGCGCCGCAGCGGGCGCAGACGCCGACGGCCGGCGCGCGCGGGGCAGGGCGGGGAGGCTGGCGGGGGCGCGCGGCGCGACGGCGAGGCGCATGTCGTGGTGCGGTCCGAGTCGGCGTGCGCCAGCGGCGGTCGGCGCAGCGCGCGCAGCCTGCCCGGGGCGGCGCCGCATCCTCCTCTTCCTCCTCCTGCTGCTCCTCGTCTTCGTCGGACGCACTCGACTCGTCCGCGCCGCCGTCCAGCCCGTCCAAGCCGTCCGCGCCCGCGTCCTCGTCCCACGCCGGGCGCGCGTCGAGGTCAAAGATGGGCGACTCGGACGCCGCGCGGTACGCGTCCGGGGCCGCCGTCGCGTCGCTGCCCTCGCCTTCAGATACGTCCGACGCGCAGCTCACGGCCGTGGGCGACGCGAGTGCGACGCCAAGCGCGGCCGCGTCGACGAGAGTGGCGGGAGGCGGCGGCGGCGCGGGGCGCACGAGATCCGGGTACGCGACGAGCTTGACGACCTTGAGGCCCCACAGGTCCGCGTGGTCGTCGGCGAGGCCGATGCAGGTCAGCGCCGGGCCAAGCACACGCACGTCGCTGCCCGACGGCGAGTGGCTCTGCGAGCGCACGAGCGCGGGCTTCGCCCCCACCCCCGCTGTCTTCACCACGGGCGGCGGGACGCGCGGCGCAGCGGCGGCCGTCGCGCTCGCGTCCGTGCTGCTGCGCGAGCGCGTGAGCACGGCGCCGCCCTCGGCCGAGAGGGGCGCGGGCGCGGCGAGGTCGAGGAGGTGGATCGACGCCGCGTCGTCGTCCTCCGCGTGCGCGAGCAGCGGCGAGAGGACAGGCGAGGTCAGGCGCGAGAGCTGCGCGGTGAGGTTCTCCGGGTCGGACTGGTACAGGTCGAAGCCCGCGGCGCCGAGCAGCGCCATGACCTCCGCGAGGCGGTACTCCTTCACCTGCACAGACGGAAGCGACCGCGGTCAGTCAAATTCGCACGAACACGTATGCAGGAGGCCGGTGAATTGCAGAATGCCCTGGAGGCGCGATAAGGGCAGAAAAGCCGCGCGCGAAGACGCGACAGCGCGAAGCGGCGATAAACGAGCAGGCAATCTAGAGCCTGGGGAAGATCGTGATGCCTCATGTCCAGGGTCGCGTTGTTGATATGAGGTGATGCGACTGCACAAGTGACGGCACAGGGCCAATTACGTGTAGGAGCGTGCAAAGCGCAGAAGGCTAATGAACAGTTCATTAACTCACAAATATGAAATCGCTCATGTACGAGGATTGGTACAGGATGGAGATGCCGGCGGCTGCGAGAGGAGCAGAGAGCTCATGGACGCGAGCCCCAGCGGTGTCTGCAGAGGCAGCGGTCAACGTGGCTGCGAAGACTGGACATGCAAAGTGGGCATACCTAGGCCGTCAGAGTGCGAGTCAATCTGCAGGACACTCCATCGCTCATGCGAGACCTCGACATACTCGAGCTCGCTCCGGCTGTGTTTCCGCCTGTCTTCCTTCACGGGGGGTCGCTCGCGGCTGCCTGGCTGGAACGGCGCATCCTGCTGCGCCGCGCACTCAAAGTCACGCAGGGTGTGGTGCTCCGCAAAGATAGACAGTTCAATCTCGTTACAGGTGACATTGAGGAAGGACGGCGCGGGGAGCAGGAGCTGGCGCAGGATGGGGTGGAAGTGGTCGTGGATGCGGGAACGGGGGATGTGCACGAGGGAAAGCGAGACAGGCAGCAGAGAGATGGTCGCGCTGCTGGCCATTCGGCAGAGGGATGGCTGCGAGGGTATGTGAGCGCAGGGGCAGGGGGTCTACACAGTTTTGGCGCGAAACGTGTGCGCTGCAGCCGTATGTGCTGGGCGTGGGCTGCTGTGTAGGTCAGAGGCGTCGGGGGATGCCAGGTGGTCCTGCCGGTGGGTATTGGAGGGTAGGCCCCGGGGGAGGAGGGCTGCGTGGGCGGGACAGACTGCTGTGGTCTGTTTTTGAGGGAAGGGTGAGGGAGGGGGACTCGTGCGTGCATTTCCTGTTCCCGCTACTACTTTTGACTCAGCCGCCCAAGCGATCCCAAATATGGATGCACTAATGAACGGACCGAAGCGCCTATCATTGTCAATCCCATCAAATGGTCGCGCTGATGCGCCTTCGGGAGGTGTCTGGCGTTCGGCTTTCTGGTTGGAACCACCATCACCCCCTCGGCGCGTACAACCTTCAGAGTTGTGCTCCCCTTGCCCGCGTCGTCGTCTCGCCGTTGCCTAATGGCCATACAGAAGGCGGCGAGGACCCTAGTTTCAAGGGCCTCGTGACTCCCACGATGTGGGCCCGCAGGAGAGGTCAGCATCTGATCCAGAACCTCGTCGGTGTCCACCACGACCTCACCAGTCTCATACAATTCACAGACGCTCGTTCTCTCTGCCCCGACTCCGCACCAGCGAAAGCAATGCCGTTGCCCTATCTTTGCGATGCCGAGCCCCAGCACTCGGACCGCAGTGCGGCCTGCAGCGAGTGATATTCTCCCCCTCGCTGGGTCTGAGCTGTGTCAGTCCTGGAGGGTCCCTCTTCTCCCGGCGAGAGGGGTGGCCGCCACAACGGCGAAGCGCACGTGTGGGACTTTGCCCTGTTAGAGTTCGCACCGATGACGCAGGCCGACTTCCACGTTCGTGCTCTTCCTATTCTGACGACCTCTGGACGATGACCCATCTCTGCTCATTGCAGATCGAATCCCACCACCGCTGCACTCCAAGAAAATCCCGCAGCCGCGGTCCTCGTACATAGAGGGCGTCCCGACTGCCACCTTCGCCTGTTTGCACCCACCCAACGATCGTTAGAACGTCTGACGTCGTCGCCGCCGCCGCCAGCTTCGCCGGACGACAGGCCTCTCGATGTGCCCATCAGCCAGGGGGATGTGCCAGCGGCGTTAGGCTCTTCCAAATCCACGCGTCAACAGCCCCCGCACCCAGGCCAGGCCAGCTGCGAAGTCCGAACCACAGCTCCCACTGGCACTGCGCGCTCGGAGCGCCGGCGCACGTCAGACGCACCCTCCGTGGCCGCGTCCGTGCCGCGCACTGCCGCCGGCACTGCAGAAGGCGCGCCCGCGAGCCTGCACGCATTCTCGAAGCCCTCTCGGCCGCCGCGGACGCATGGGCCTGCACACGCCCCGGCTAGGGCTCGCTCGTCACTCGCACGCGCCAGGACGCTCAGAACCCCCAGGACGCGTGCCGAGCGCGGGCTGTCGAGTCTCCGCGGGCAGGCTTCCTCAGCGCCTGCAGCGGCCTGTCTGTGGCCAGGCAGGCGGCACGACGGCACAGATACAAACCAGCCGACAAGCTCACGCTTCCGCCGTGACGTCGTCTGCCATTCAGCGGGCCCCTGCATACGCCGCTGAGGCTTGCGGCGCGCCCGAGGCAATCCATGTACTTTGTTCGTCGGGCATACACTGTGGCTGGTCGTTTCCAGCAGTCTCTCAGCAGCAAACGGCGCCGCCTGCGCCCTATCTCGCTTTGCTCACTGGTGATATCGGCCGTTGCCCGGCTACCATGGAACCCCCGTATCTCAATTGTGCTGCACTTTTGGCAGTCTCGACGCCCTCATCGTGCGTCTAATCCTTCTCAGGAGTAACTAGTAGTCTCATCCTTATCCCTTCTCCCAGACTGAGACCACCGCAGACGACATGTCCCTGCTTCGCTCCCCGCAAGCACAGAAGTACATGTCACTGAGACAGCTCTGTTATCTGCATTCTCGACTTCTCCCGTACGCTGCCTCGATCTAATTTCCATCCCGAGGCGGGGCGATTGACAGCTCACGGTTCCTGCTGCGAGACTTGGCTATTTCGAGTATTCTGATTCGCCATCGCACAAGCCAGGCACCCACGAGACTATCAACCATGCATCGCAAACGTACTAGTGAACCAAACGCGCCGGGAGACCTCATTCCGATGATGGACAATGCATCGACCGACAAACAAGGTGATATTGCGTAGCAAATGGGATATATACAGCGTGACATTACCATAGGATAAGTACGGTAGAAGATAGAGATGCGCGACGATAGCACTACGTGATACAAAATATGATACAATGCGGGCTGTGCAGGGTGCGGATGCGGATGCGGTTAGTCCGTGCGTGGTATCGAAGATGATGCGATGCGGGGTATGCAGAACGCGGCGGGTCCAGGATCGTGATGGGTCGGTATCGAGAATCGAGATGTCCAGGGCGACGTGAGCAGCTAGGGGCGCCGACGCCGCGCGCCGCGCGATGCTCTGGTACCAGTCGTCGAACGGCGGGAGGCCGTCCTCGTCGTCCTCGTCGAGGCAGAACGCGCTCTTCGGGCCCTCGGCGTCACAGGTGTGGCTGGGGAAGACACTATCCTGTGGTGTCTGCGGCGCCAGCGTCGAGTCCGAGCTGCCGTCCGAGTCAACCGACTCGTCCTCCCCCTCCTCCTCGCCCGCGCTCTCTCCTTCCTCAGTCTCAACCGCCTCTTCGTCGTCATTGTAGAACACTGGTTCCTCACGCTCATACGGCTCCTCATACACCGCGAGAGCGTCCTCCTCCACCTCAGGCTCCGCACCCTCCCCCTCCTCAGTTTGCTGCTGCTGCTGCCAGTAGTAAACCACTGCGCAACACGCGCCTGTGCACGCGCCCGACGGCACGACGAGCCGCGCGCCGAACGCGCAGTCCTGCGGGCCTACCAGATGCTGCCGTGCCGCCCGCGGTTGTGGGGTCCAGGCGCGGCGCGGCGCAGATCGCGATGTGCGGCACCGCGAACGGGGCGGGGGAGTGGAGGAGCAGGACGGCGGCGTCGCGCGCGTAGGCGTCGAGGAGCGGCTGCGCGGGGTCGCGCCACGCGAAGGGCGGCGCGACCTGCGCGCCGACGTCCTCGGCGGCCCACCGGGCGCAGAACGCCGGGGCGGCGTGGCCAGCAGCCATCGCCTGAGGAAAAGTGTGGGTCACGAGAAAGAGGAGGGAGGAGAGGACGACGTACGACGGCGCGGAAGCACATGCGATGGACGGCGGGGACGACGTGGTAGAAGACGAGTCGCTCCTCTGCGCCAGCGTCCACCTGTTGATAAAGTTTAGCGGCAGTTACAAAGGAATGCAGGGTCTCTACGCACCATGTTATCAAAGCGGACGCGGTTGAAGACATGCGGGGGTGAGGGGAGGGGGAGAGCCATTCGTCCGAACCATTTAATGGATCATCTTGTTGGACATCGCCGAACAGCGGAATACCCTCTTGTATGGGATATGACTCCACGACCGGATAGCCGTCTACCTCGGGAATGCCAAGGTGTTCCGGGAATTGTGGCGTGGCGAGGAATGGATCATTGACGCAGCAGCGCTGCTGGCATGGCGGCTCTTCATAGGGCGGGGAGATGATGATGTGCGGGGCAATGTTAGGGTCTTCGGAATCGATGATTAAACCTGTCGGGAGACCCCACTGGGACCTATGGTGCTGAATGTACCAGCGGTAGAGTTCCTACGTAGAACTCTGTGAGCAAATAGCCATGGCGTGCACCAGACCGCCCACGTACATTGACTTGTCCTTCCTCTTCGACAGTAACGGGGTAGCAAGTGTCACTGAACGGGTCTTCAGTGCCCTCCGGGGGAATTTGGATAGCGGATTCGATCGTCTGGGAAGAAGAACGCGATATGAGCTCATCGTCGCGCACTGGCGCACACGCACGCACCAAGCCGTCCATCACGCGGTCGACATATTGTGTAAACTGGCACAGCGGCGGGGGAGGATGAATGCGGGGAGGGCAGGTGGGAAGAGGGGCACGCACGTCGTGCTCGGACCCGGTCTCATATCCTCCGTGCGCGCGCTCCGGGCACGGCCCACGCCCAGCGTGGCCGGCTGCTGCGGCCTGCGTCGCCGCACGCGGGTCGAGCCGCGCCGTCCAGGCGTTCTCGGCCGCGTCGCCACATTCGCATTCGGCGCCGTCGGAGTCCTCGGGTTCAAGCTCGGACGGGCAGAGGAAGCTCTGGCGGAGGGCGCGGTCAGTGTCGGTACGGGCCACGCGCAGCGTGGGGGATAGGGGAGGGGAGGGGACATACGGGGGTGCTGCGCGGACGTGCTGTCTTATAATCTGCGGGCGAGCTGTCACGGTCGTCTGGCGGCGGGATCGACGTCACTGCGAAGTCGAACAAGGTCGCCGGGCGACTCGGCGCGTGCGGGACGCCCGCGCCCGCGGCCTCAGGGTTCTCCTGGGTTTCGGCGTCCCCAGGTCTTTCGACGCGCCGCGGATGTGAACGCGCAGGCTCGTCGTCGGGCGTCGGCGACGCGGGGCGCGGCGGCAGCTCTGTGTGCAGCGCGTCGAGGCCGACGCGTCCGAGGGAGGTGCGGCGCGGTCGCGGGCTCCGGCCGTGTGCGCCTGGGCCGTCCGCGCGATCGCCGTTGCCGATGGTGGTGTGCTCAAGCTCATTTCAGTGGTGGGGGATGTTTCCGATAGTTGTGGTTCAAAAGTTGGTGGTAGTGGTGGTGGATAGTCAAGGAGAGGGGCAGGGGTTCCTCGGGCTGTTATACGACGCCACTGTGGCCATGGCCACTCAACTAGCTTTGGCGCCTCGAAGACTGTTGTGCTTTCCTTTGTCCGGCGTACCGCCTTGCAAGGCGCTGCGCCCGTGGCATTGACAAGGCTCATGGCATTAGATTAAGGTTGTCAAAGAGGAACAGGAGGACGGAAGCCCGAGCTGTTCGTAACTATCTTTTGGGATACCAACGCCTGGTGGCAACTCAACTTAGCCAGATTGCCACATTGGCGTGATAGCACGGGTTTATTACAGTAGCAAGATATGTAAAGCACAGGTGTAAGGCAGCATAATTGCTATGTAAATATCATGACAGGTCGTTGGGCATGTTGAGGAAGGGCATACCAGAGTCGAATTCTGACATCATCGCAGCCCTTTCCCAGATACTTTCTCGTCCACTTGCAGCTTCTCTCCATTCGTCGAGGACACTCTGGATCTTCCCATCTCGCATAGTAGGAGACAGGATGATGTGGACTCTCGGATCCTTCGCTTTGGCGGCCTTGCGTAATATACGAAGTTGCTCGGGAAGCGGGACAGACCACAAGGCGGCCCGAGCGGTAGACGTAGTTATTATCCGAGGGAACGTCATCTCATCCCAGTTGACGGTCAAGACAATCATCGTCAGTCGTTTGCATCGGTGTATGTCCGCCGGGAGCCGAACGAGGTCATCGCCAGGCGTCGGCCGCAGGTGCAGCAGAGGCAGGGCGACGTGCGTGAGGCTCGGGAGATGCTCGAGCGGCACGTAAGGGCAGGTCGTCAGGTTGACCATGCGCAGATGCGTGATGTTTTCCAAAAGGCCCCGCACGCCTTGCACGAACCAGGCCAGGCGGGGGAAGGGCTGATCATCGTGATCGAGCGGATCCTCGCCGGCCCCGGTCGCGAGTATGGATTCGCATAGAGACTGAGCAAGGTGCGCAGGGAGTTGGTGGACAGCGCGATGTCCTCGACGTGTGGGCACGCGCGGAAGAGGTTGATCTCGCGGGGCGAGGACAGGACATCGACAGTCTCCAGCCACAGGTGGCGGACGAGCTCGCCGCAGCCCGGCGGCGGGACCGTGTGTGAGAGGTGCACCTTGCCATGCGTGGGATACAAGGAGCCTGCGCGCAAGACGACCGAGGAGAAGACGTATGGTTTGGCCAGTTTCCACGTCCAGGAAGAGACGAGGGATACACGCAGAGCGGCTTCGTGCGAGAGAGCGGCGGCTGTTTCCAGGATGTCAATCAGCAGCTCTGAGGGCAGCTGTGGGATAGCATTCTTGTCATCAGAGTTGGACAACACGCCCGCCATCTATGTTGCACTGGTACTGTTGTTAACGCTGATGCAACAAAGCTACGTGCAATGGCTTACCTGAGGCTTCGATGTGGTTCTGCGTACAATATTCCCCAGCTCATGCAGGATCTTACTTTATGGGCGTAGCGTATACACAGTGGTGATGGTGTAAAGCAAGGCGGAGGGCGGGAACTGATCTGACTGTGTTCCACAGCATCAGCGGATCGATCGTGAATCTGGTGCCTTGATGCGCCTCTCCGATTTCATTGCTACCAGATCTTAGTACTGAGATCCGTCACCAGCGCAGCTCATTATACAACCCTTCCTTCACCGCTTCCTTCACCTCCCTTTCCTTCACCTCCCTCAGGCTGCGCCTGACTCCCTATTTTCTATCCTTCTTTTGACCTGACTCGCGCTAGGCATTGCAACATGGAAGCTACGGAGGGCCCTGTCTACGACTCATCTCCCATCTTCGACAACCTCGACATCGACCTGCTTGTCAAGGTGCTCTCGCACACAGCTTTCAGTAAGTGATTCACTTTACGGCATATAAATTTAGCTCATTGTGCTGGTACTATACGTCAGGCCCCTTCTTCACATTCCTTATTCCTGCCTTCTATTACTTCCAGGGTTCCCGTTGGCCATCTCCATTGCTGGTTCTGCCAACCGCGTATTGCATCGGTCTATGCGTTTTCTGTAAGCCCTTGGGGAAAATATTGCTTCGAAAATGTCTCAATTCTGAGCTCCTTTGCTAGGGTTCGTGAAGTGGTACTCCCTCCTATACCGTAATCAGGGCAGTCTGCTGTTCGGACCCAAACGGTTTGACTGGGGCGACCAGGTCGTTGTGATCACTGGCGGTGAGTCAAGTGCGCACAGTGTTACGAGCTACTGACGAGCCATGCGTGCAACAGGTGCTTCGGGAATTGGAGAACTCATCGCGAATACCCTTGCTGTACGGAATGTCACTGTAGTCGTGCTGGATGTAAACCCTATTGTCACCGAAAATTGTGAGTCTATCCCTCGTCTTTTCCTGTCGCTTTCATCACCACTCAATGTTATCCGTAGATAATATCACTTACTATAAATGTGACGTGTCAAAATGGGAGGAGGTTGAAGCAGTCGCGAAACAAATCCAAGAGGAGGTTAGTGGTTCTGTATCAGCCTCATGTCCATGTATCCTGAAAGGTCACATAGCTTGGCCATCCTACCGTTCTTATCAACAATGCTGGAGTTGTGCAAGGCAAACTGTTGGTTGACCTGAAGCCGGAAGATATTCAACAGTGAGATACTAATCTGGCATCGCGCTGCTTCTCGGCTTGACGCTCGATCACAGGACATTTTCTGTGAACACGCTGGCGCACTTCTGGACCTTGAAGGCTTTCTTGCCCGAGATGATCAAGAGCAACAAGGGTCACATCGTACGTTCACATTCGCAACAACCGATGTGTTTACTGACCTCGAGCCACAGATTAACATGGCCTCCGTAGCAGGAATAGTTGGGATGGCTCGCATGAGTGAGTAAATATTCATAGCATGGGATAGTTGGCTAACAGCTACTTCAGCGGACTACAACGCGTCTAAGGCCGCACTGGTTTCACTCCACGAGTCGTTGCGATACGAACTTGACCACCAATACCGCGCCCCTGCCGTCCGAACCACTCTGCTCGTCCCGGGACACGTTCAGACCCCTCTCTTCTCGACCGTCAGGCTCTCACAGAACTGGCTCTACCGTTTCTTCGTGCCCAGCCTCCCGCCGATTGTGATTGCAAAGGCCGTCATCGCGGCTCTGGATGAACAGCACACGCGGACGATATACCTCCCGTTCTATGCCAACTTTGTCCCGCTGCTGCCTGTGCTTCCTAGCTTCCTTCGCGACTTCGCGCAATGGGTGAGTTGATAGCTGCCAGGTGATTCGTGTGCGGTTACTCACCAGCATATTGCTAGCTCTCTGGATGCGACTACGCTATGGAGGATTTTGTCAAGGTCTCGGGACGTCGCCCTGAAGAGGGACCTGCCCCCGAGACCCCGAGCCGCTTGAAGGCGGAGTAGAGGTCCCTCAACTATATCGTTAGGTAGTGCCAGCTGCAACGAGTACTGGATGTTACCCATACTTTGCTATGGGCGCAGCTTAGCCGATTAGAAATTGAATACAGCAGTTTCACCAACTCTACCCCGTTGGATATATATAAACGGTCCTTCAGGTGCGTGTCTGTGCTTGAGCAGCTCACAATCTTAGCAGCCCCTTCGTACTCTGTAATCTCTTGGGCAACTCTTGGGATCAAAAGGGCAGTTGTTGCCCCACTTCCGCTTTGGGTCTCGACGAGGGACTTCGATGTCAACTCGCTCGCGTGGAGCTGGCAACTCCCGAAGACCTCAGGACATGTTCGACTCTCCTCGCCTGGCTTGCCCGCAACGCAGTACATCCTCGACGTCCAGGATGCTCTCCAGTCTTGTTTTGTTCCCCAGCCGCCAGTCGTCGGCCAGTTCTTTGGCGAAACTCATCAGCGACGGGCCGAGGCCCTCAAGTTCACCGAGTGATGGTAACCTGAAGGCAGTGGAAAGCTCGCAGGATGCGCGATGCGACGGCGCGTCGTCGGTGTTGCGACCGAGTTCTGGAGCGGAAAACAAGCCTCATCTGAATGTGGTCACTTCAGAGAGCGTGAGTCGATTTATCTGGCGCGACGTCTCAAGAGTTATCTGACTTGAATCGACAGGGCCAAGTTTTGGCTGGTGTCAAAGCTGCGATCTCAGTCCAAGTACGTTTGGTATCGTAGCGCATATAGTCTAGCTGCCTAAACATATTTCATAGGCAGATATTTCTGTGACTGCGCCAGATGAGAACCGCGCCCCGGACGCCGCCAACACTACCGCCGATACCTCGACGGAGACGACGTGGCATACCCCACCTGGCAGTGAAAGCTGTCTGAAGAGCATATACTTCCTTGCATCTGGATCATCGAGGGACATATGTACTTCTACTGAAGCGTCGAATAAGGAACTCTCAGTACTCTCGGAGAGTGAGTCGCTGCAGGTTCGTCGGGGCAAGATCGAGCCACTTGGCATCCCCCTGCCTGCGACGTATGCGGATGCCACACACGTAAGCTTACCTATAGTTCCACCGCTATAATTACTTGCGCTGAAAATGTCTTCGTAGCTCGCTTCCCTGTATCCCACCCGGGCGGACCAAATCCTAGCGCTTCCGCTGTCCCCCACCAAAAGAACAGCAACGGCAAACAATTAATACTCTCACAGTCATTCCTGGGCAGCATGATCAAGCGCATATAGTCAGTCCGAAGAACACACACACTCCTAGCAAGCCGAACTGGGCGCTGGCGCCGGATTCACCCTCTGAAAGTCCTTCCAAGGACAAGTCTCGTAATCAACGTCGCAACTGCAACCGCAAAGACCAAGGAGGCGAGGATACGACCCAACCGTCGGATAAGGCGCGGACAGTCAAGAAGGCGGCAAGTCAAATTGGGGAAGGCAAGGTGAACGGATTTGAGAAACCGAAGACGCAACCCAGGACGCCGCAGGACACACGCAAAGGCAGCGAGCGGAACAAGACCCGGCGCTCCTCTGGAAAGCAAGACGGTCGCTCGCCTGATTCCGGTATCAAGAAGAAGAGTCGCAGCAGCGCGTCCTCCACCAAATCTCAATGTTCTGCCGGCAGAGACTCGCCTCCTCGTTCAGCCTTTCCACCTTGCCCAGGTCGGATGCATTGATCAAGGAGCTCCAGAAGTCTCGCGGTCTCGATGAAGCCCCTGCGTTCAGCAAGACTCGCACGCCTGAGCCTCCAACGCGTGCATCCTCGCTGCCTGTTACTGCCAGCTCAACCCCAAGCCATCTCGCCGACCCACCGAAGTTAGTTTGGGTTGCCAGCCACGACGGTGTCTTGCGTCCAGCTCTTATGGTTAGCAACAACTCTCCAGCCCTCGCTATGGCTACTCCTACTGTGTCTCCTCAGTCTATGCCTACTGCCAGCCATACTCCGCCGACATCCGTCACTACTGGTATGCAAGTGTTCCGCCCTGCGGCCTCCTCTTGAACGCCAGAGAATGCTCCCTACGGGGCCAACTCTGCTCCTCCGAAGTGTGTCGCCAATGGACCCAGGAAGAGCTCAGACGCAGACATGTCTAGAGGCTCAGTTCAATCATTCCCCTCGACTGTTGTCAATGAGCGACCTAACGACGAGCGACTCAATCGGTGGTCGGACAGCAAGTCTACGAGAGGCAAGACGGCCGACCGGTCGCGCTCCAGGAACCCTAACGGCCCGCCCACGATGCTGTCCAAGGGGGACGACGGCAACAACTGGCGAGCCTCGAGACTCCGCCGTGGTACCCCGGCGGTACCCAACACAACTATTCCCCCGCCGACGATTGGCGCGCCCGTCCATACCCAATACTGGCCTACTCTCGAGGAGATCTGCGCCGGGAAGCCAGCCCAGCCTTCATTCTAATTTCCACCGGAGTCGTCACCTCCAAGCAATCGTCCATTATAATTATGTCTCGTTTTGTGTGTTGTAGGTTTGTTCTACTGATTACTTAGAAGTATCTCCTTCGCCCCGTAATTTCTCCTAATACCCTGACCCCACATAAATAATAACAGCTGTAATGAATGGATGTGTTTTATCGTGTGAATGTTCTGTGAGGGTATTAAGGATGCGTCGATGAGTTACTGCGTGTACCGCGGGTCCCAGTCCTGCAGCTGAAAGCGTTGGCGTCGCCTCCTTCACGCGTTTGGGCGCCAAAGCAGCCTCAACCTCTCCGGTCATGTCGACCCCAGCGCCCTTCACCGCTGCCCACAAATCCTACGTCAAGTCGCTCTACAGGCGATTCCTCACCAATGAGCTGAACTGGGTTGTACGCAAGGACATCTGGCGGGGCCGCGCGCTCGCCATCCGCGCAGAGTTCGACCGAAACCGGTGAGTGCGGACGGTACTCCGTGCTGCCCCCGCTGTGTGGACTGACCTGCGCCCTCACCTACCCGCGAACTTGTGCGAACGAAGCAACGTCCACGATCCACGTGCACTGGCTGAGCTCTTTGACAAGGCGGAGGCAGAGCTTGCTGCTAAGCGGCATCCCGACCCGTACCGACGTGAGTTCCTTTCCCTTCGCTAGACTACACAGTGCTCTGAAGCTATCTCTATTAGCTCCTACGGCTCCGGACGGTACCAAATGGTGCGTCGATACATATATTGACAGTGAAAAGGTGATCATGCTCAGTGCGCAATTACTAGGGAACGCAATCTACCTGTACGTGACCTCCAAGTGCCCACGAGAACCGAAGAGCTCATTTTGCCTTGCAGCCTCCTGTTGGCCCTCTGTTCGACCACCGCGCATACAATGATTCTAACGCTCACTGAAACCTGTACCGTTGTACATGCGCATCACATACCATCATATCGCGCTGCGTTTACTCGAGTCTGAGACTGCCATCTGAGCTCAAGCACGTATAGCCGACAGAACGGACAACCCTAATGATGACAGCACACGTATAGCACAGTAAATCCATCATCGACACGAAAGCAGCTAACGTAGACCCAAAGCAATATAGCCCAACGGTACAACGACAGCGATCACGATACTGACATTACAGAGCCGACACTCATGGGAATCTGGGGAAGAGAAGGACTGATACTCATGCCACCGAAGGACGCGCCAAGGTTATCCGCCTCAGCGTCGCCGCTTAGTCCCGCAAAGCGAATGGGGCTGGAACCACCGATCTGTGACGGAGACAGTGGTGGTTCGCCTGCCACGCCGTCGCCGCCCTCGTCCTCTTCGTCATCATCCTCATCCTCGTCCTCTATAGCCACGCTCGACCATTCCCGGTACACGCTCTCGATATAAGTTCCTGAGCGCGGGAGCTTATATGGGTCGAAAGGGAAGAAGGTGTTGAGCTCGGTGTGCATTGAGTTGCCCGTAACCAGTGGGTTGACGAAGCGTCTATGGTGCCCTTGTGGACGTGAATTCGAGTTGTTTGAGGTTGACGAATATTCGGAGCGCCTGTTGGCTTCGATGATGGAGTAGCAATAGAGAAAATGGGTGGCGTGTGCAACCCGCGCAAACTGCATGACCACATTTGAGCCACAGACCTGGAGGACGGTAGTGAATCAGCACAAAAGTTGGAAGACAGTTGAATTTTAAGACTCACCTTTAAAGGGTTCAATTCACACTGCACTACCCTCTTAAGGACTTCGAGCTCAGGCATCCATTTCCCTTGCGCACGGTCGGCGGTATCTGCCAACTCATCCAACTCCTCTGGATCGTGTGTAAGATCTCGCCACCGGAAGCAGAAAATGAGGAACACAGCCTGGGTGACAGCGTAGAAGACGCTGTGCTGCGCCAAACTCGGCGGTGCCGCTCCCGTTTGAGTCACGGCATCCACGATGTCAAGACGACTGTTGAGGAAGTTACACAAGCAAGCGACGACTTGCCGTGCACTGTCCTTGTCCACGAATACCGCTCGACTGACGAAGCTCGCGATATAACTTGCGGCAGCTGCCCGCGTGACGGCGGGCTGATCTTCCTCAAGGAGAGCTTTGGAGACAAGCATCCCCTGGAACAGGTCGCTGAACTCTGGATCGAGTGAGGAGAACCAGAACACCAAGAACTGCGTGTACCGTGACTTGAAGGTGCGAAGGATGGTACGGTCAAAGATGGAGAGCAGTGTGAGGAACTGAGTGCGATGGAGGGCTTTGGCTTCTTCCTCGCTTTCCAGGATGTGTAAAGGATGTGGAGTGAGTGGTGTCGTTGCGGATGAAGCGAGATCAGGCGCGGTCGGTGTCGGAAGACCAGACAGCAGACCGGCATGCCATCGTTTATGCGTCTGCGCGAAATGATCGAAGATGTTCTTGAGAATTGCGTCGAGTTTGTTCACCATGTCCTGTACATGTTGTATGTTGGTCGGCTCTTCTTGGGGTTGATCCTCGGAGTCGTCAACCTCGCCGTCCGCCTCGGACGACAAATCGCTCAAGTTCTCGTCGTCATCGTCGTCGCTCCCGTCGTCCGAGTCGAGTTCGCCTTCCTGACCAACAATTGTGTCGAAAGGATCGAAGTCGAAAAGTTCTTCTTGAGCGTCCACTTCCCGCTCTTCCAGTTCCTCAAGCTCGACTTGAATCTCGACCTGGTAGCTGCATGAGCGAGCGTACGAGTACAAGTACAAGAGCACTCGCGACGTACATCGATTTGGATGGCACGGTCGATGATTGTGGCCAATATTCGGTCAGACAGCTCGGGGCAATAATCCGTGATGCGAAGCAGGTTGCGGATATATGTGACCTGGGCTGCTTGGCTCAACCTCTTGTGAGGGAAATTTTTGACCAGGAGGGGTTGTAATGTCGATGGTAGAGTAGGGACCAGGGCAAGTAGATGCTCCAAAAGGTAGTGCTGACGATCATAGACAGTGCGGCGGGTGATAGGTCGTGATGATGACTCCGGTGCACTTGCGTCTAGGGCTTGCAGTCCAGATTCTGTACGTCGTGTAAGTGGCTACTCGCCAAGCTTGAGACATGACGCACGATAGGTTAAGCTGTTCGCAATCTTTCCCAATACCAGCGTCAGGTACTCCGGCTTTGCGCTAACTAGCGAACCCACGAACGATATGTATGACTTCACGAAATTGTTGTCCATGGTTGCCCAGGGCATGCTGATCACCGCTTCCACGAGGGCGGCGTGTACACGGTCCAGTCGGGAGACGACATGCGAAAGAGCAATGACCCAAAGTCTCAGCTGCGAGGATGTCATAGGGTTATTACTTGAAGCTTGCTTTTGACTGAACTGATCCACGAGTTCGTCGAAGGCCTCACTGATACCCTACGGCCGTAACTGAGTACAAGATGAGGAAAAATCATGTCTCGAAATGACACACCTTCGACTTCTGCTGAAGTGCATTGTTAATGAAAGCAAGATACATGTCTTTCCGATACTGTTCATCTATAATGGGTGGTTAGCCAGGTGCTCACACGACATATTAGTGAGGACGCACCTTGCTTGATTCTGGAATTAGTAACCATTGGCCTAGATGAAGAAGAGCCGCTTGATGATCCCGAATCTCTCCTTGATGATGCCGGCCGCTTTTTATATGTCTCCAGAGGGTTAGTGGTCTTTCAGTGAGAGGTCCATGGTGCGCGTGCTCGTGGGTAACGGTCCCGCCTTGGTCTGCCTGCTGTTAAAGTGAGAAAATCTGGAGTGGCCATCCGTGACCCTCGACATTCGGGGGGCAACAAAGTGGCGTTTGTAAATCGGAGATGGTGTCGACTTGCCCAACAGCGAGCAGCGAACGGACGCAAAGCAAGTGTAATGCAGCAGACCCGTGCAGGACAGGCGAAAATTGGCTGACTAAGCGGAGCATCATGATCTCTCATCAAATTCCCATTGAGGAAATTTACTTAACTTAACTTCGGCGCGCCTTCGGCATAGCCTGATTTTAGGAGAGTGAAAAGTCACTAAACGGCCTTTGTTAAAGTTTGTATTGCTGAGAACAACCCCATCCTTATTTCTTCTACGTAGAAAGGATATATTAACAAAGGAAGCTTTTGAGCACTTTCTGAACAACCAAAATCCAGCTTTGCCCGAAGCGCATTCTCACATATAGCCATACGTATGCGGCCACCCGCTAGGTCACTGCGACACAACACGAGCGACGACCATACAACATAATATTCTTTCCACTCAACACCCCGTTCTTGACCAACTAGCAACGGATACCGACTAAACTTCAGCAAGTTGAAGATGAGACCTCTCTGGCTTGATTGCGACCCTGTGAGTGTTCAGCTTCTTCAGCGATTTCCGTACTCACATATAGCTAGGGCCACGATGATGCCACAGCCATCCTTCTAGCCATTCACTTACCCGAGATATCTTTGCTTGGGGTCTCGACTGTAATAAGCCATGACTAATCATGCAGCAGCCAGTCATGATCTCGCTCACTCGATTTTGCATTAATAGGTCCACGGCAATACCGATGCAGATGACACAATGAAGAACGCCGCGAGATGTTTGCATGCATTTGGCGCGCCTCTACCGGTGAAGGTCTACCCGGGAGCGACCCAACCACTACTACGGGCGGCACGGTATGACCCAGAAATTCACGGAGTTGGTGGTCTTGGAGGCGTTGAAGGTCTCCCTTCCATTGAGCTCGCTGAGGTGCGAGCGAGACTACCCGCCAACGTCTCCACCGTGCGTGCCGTTGAAGGCATAGCAGATGCGATCCGCAATGTATGGAAGGACGGAACAGGCCAAAAGATTGTCCTCGTGTCTACTGGACCGATGACCAACATTGCACTGTTCTCGAGTGTCTATCCAGAGCTTATAGGCGGTGTAGGTGAGTAGTACCCTCCTGTCACTTTGCTCTTATTTAAGATGCGTTCAACAGAGGAGATCATATTCATGGGAGGCGGAGTGGGCCGTGGCAAATCGCTCGGCAGCAGCTGGTGAGCCAGCGATTTGTTCTACTTACCATCACACACGTTGAAAGCAACGTGGGATCAGAGTTCAACATCCTCTGTGATCGTGAGTCGCAGCTAGCGTCTTGAAAGAAATAACCGACCTTTTCGCACTTAGCTGAGGCCGCTCAGATCGTGCTCAATATTCCTATTAAAGAAGACCATGGTCCCGCTCAACGTCACCCATACAGCCATTGTTACGCGTCATTGGCATGCCGAGATCTTGTCACCAGGTTTTGATCTGCAACAGGAGACGACGGCACTTCCACCAGCCAAAGACGGCACTCAGACATATGTTATCCACTCCTAATCAGCTTCTTTGCCGGAAGCATACAAAGCCGTCTTCGGGTTCATGGATGGCCCACCTATCCACGACGCCCTGACAATCATCTATGCCGCACACCCAGGGCTGTTTGGAAGCAGACGATTCCACGTGGACGTGGAGTTGCAAGGAACTCACACTGTTGGTGAGACAGTGGTTGATATGTGGGATTACCTGAAATGCGATGATTCTTGGGGACGGAATGGCAAGAACTGCATCGTCACGGGAGTCTCTTGGCGTATGCTCATGGCTATGTACTCTGTCGCGAGCTTAGCTGATGCATTGCCATTGCTAGGTTGAGGGGTTCTTCAAACTTTTCGTCGAATGCATCGCTCGCTGCGATGAGGTCTCTCCTCTCAACAAGAGCTGATTCAAATGCGCTAACCATACATGCGCTACATAACAAATGTTCAAGATATGCAAGATAGAGATGGGCAAGGAAATGGATACACGACTTGTAAGTATAATATGCAAAAATATGTGAAGCTTGGAAATATGGTCGTCAACAGTCGTTAAGGTCATGAGGGTATATCAGTCAAACATCCTGCTAGCTCTCGCGCCGTCCACGAATATCTTGCTGACGGGCCTATGTGGACGGGCTCTCCTCCTTCCGTCTCTCATACTGCGAATCGCCTGATCTAGGTCACCGCGTCCGACAGACAGGCCGGCAGCACGGCCTTGCGACGAAGGGGGCTTTGATGGCTGTGTGTTGACGTCGCCCAGTTTAACAGTCTACAAGCCAGAGCAATTGAGAAAAGTATTGCCAGTCGAACACAATTGATCACTTACGGATTCCGCGGTAGGGGTCTTGGGTGCTTCCTCTACAGTTACTTGAAGAGTCTCCATCTTCGCGGTCTTGGCTTCCGTGTCATGTACTTCCAAGGCTGCTTTCTGCAAGGGAATCAGCTATTTATCAAGCCTATCTCCGGATGGACTTACCTGTAGCGACGATGAGAATGTGAGAATCAGTCCAAAGAAGTCTTCCGGCTTGGGCGCTTCCGGTGCATCTGGGTTCTCCCCGAAGAAAGAGAGCATAGACCGCAGCTCTGACTCCAGAGAGCTGGACATCTTCGTCAGAGCGTCGACACTGCCGCTGACCTGCTGCACAAATGGCTGCATAACAAATATGAAGCGGTCCTGAGGTGGAAGACGCATCCTCTGCAGCTGCTTGATCTCGCCTTGCAACTGTGACAGGCCTGTCGACAATCCCTGAACGGAAGCCGTAATAGTCTGCACAGAGACTGGAAAGACAATCAATCTAGGCTGCCCGCGTTGAGCGAGCAAGTCGACTGACCTCGCGCAGCAGCCTCCACATGTGGCATTTCTTCGATGAAAGTAACGAGATTCGGATCGCTTCGCAATAGCACCCGCGCAACATAATGCAGAAGAGTCGGGCACTCCGGAGATCCTTTGGCCGTTCTCGTCTCTTTCAGCTAAGGATGAATATTTTAGAAGACGTGGACTCCTCAAAACGACCTTAGCAACTGACCTTAAGCAGACCGTCTAGCTGGAATCCTCTTGCGCCTCCGCGGAAAGTGGACCCATTCAGCGTGTTTCCGACAGCCAAGATCGTCTGTACACGGATGATGAGTGTTATATAACAGCCAAATGGCGCGATATGGCTGACCTGCAAGATACCCTTGAACCTTTGGGAAGAACGAAGTTCTCGAGATGCATTTCTGACGATGTTCAACTCCGGCCTAATCTCTTCAATCTCGATCTCGAGTTTACGTCTGTACAGCATACAATCCAGACGCTCAGTCAACCTCGGAATCGTTATGATCTACAACACGCTTCAGCAATAGTGCAAAAGACTATGAAGTGAGCTAACAAACCTGGCTGAAGAATTGATCTGCTTTCGAGAGCCTGCTCACATCACCGAAATCCTTAATCCTCGTCATCTGAAAATATATTAAAATTAGCAGATGTTTGTGCCCATGCAGCCGATATCGGCGACAGACCTCCTCCGGTGTCGGTAGCTGTTTTCCGAGTGACTTGAGCTCGTCAGAAGACAGCTTGGTATCATCGACCTCCAGGATAGCCTGCCGGATTGCAGGAAGATCCAACTTGATTCTGGCAAGCATGATCGCTGTATATGCCATTCCATGAATAACCAAGCCTATATAGACAGGCAAGGAATGGCTCACCAACGTTCTGCGCCCGCGTGATATCCAACAGTGTTGTAACATCCTGCTTCTTAGGCGATGTCACAGAAAGCTGAGAGTTGGTAGGTGTGCCAGTGTCAAGAGAGAAAGTGGCCTCCAAATCCGTCAGATCAACACTAATGCTCTGGCCGGCATCATCCCAGATCGTAGCTGAGGCCACCGGCGTAGATAGTTTATTCCAGAAAAATGGCTTCAGTTTCTTTGCGGGCTTCGTGATCTTGGGGAAGGGCACCCGGCCCATAGGAGGTGGTGGCGGTGGGGGAGAGCCAGGCGAGCGTGGATTCCATGCAGAAGGTGGTGGCGGTGGTGGTGGTGGTGGAGGGCCGCCCGGTACCAAGCTCGTGGGCGGCGGAGGAGGTGGAGGTGGTGGTGGAGGCGCTCCAGAGCCTGTTGGAGGTGCAGGCGGGGGCGGGGGCGGGGGCGGGGGCGGCGGGGGCGGAGGACCAGAAGATAAAGACGGCGACATCGGTGGCGCAGGAGGCGGTGGGGGCGGGGGTGGGGGCGGAGAGAAAGCGAGCTCACGTGATGGAGGGGGGAGGGGGCGGCGGCGGAGGTGGCGGAGGAGCAGACGACGACGAAGATACTGTATCGTCACCAGCAGGTACAGGCATAGTTTTGGCTCTGGTTGGCCGCGGTGGCGGCGGCGGCGGAGGTGCGACTTTTTGCTTATAGTCGTGCTCGGTCAGGAACTTAGGCTTGGCGGCCAGTTCCTCTCTCAGCTGTTCGACCGTACGCTTGAGTGAAGCAATCTCATCTTCCATCTGGGTCAAGCTCTCGTTCGCACGGCTTGCAAGGAGCTGAGCGTCCACGTCCGCATCCCGGGCTTCTTCTCTGTGCTTGAACCTCGTGTAAACGGATTCCAGAGCGCGCTTCAGATATGTGACCTCTTTCTCCTTTACTCCGGCACTTGCCTCGAGTTCGCCATTCTGCAACAAAGCTTTAGCATACACCTATGGCGAAAATAAGACGGATAATCGGCAAACCTGTATCTTGAGATTGGTGATCTCATCCATCAAGCTATTCCACTTCACCCGATCCCGCTCTCGCTTGGCTTTCTCCTCCTACGCCGATAATCAGCCACTACAGTGCAGACAGTTTCGGAAGTGTTGCACACCTGTTCCCGATTATCAACAGGGTTTTGAGCCTTCAGTCGTTCGAGTTCTGCCTGCAACTGAATGACCTGCTTCTCCTTCTGGACAAGTCGCTGGACGAGTCCATGGAAATTCTACACGCAGCACGTCATGGGTATATGCGGTACGCGAGCACTTAAAAACAACAAACCTCTCCTGTTTTCCCGCCAGCTTTAGCGGTAGACTTAGCATCAGGACTAGGGACGCTCAGAGGCAGCGCCCGCAGCGTGTTTAACTCGGCAGACTGCTGCGTCACCTCGCTTCGAAGTCGCTGGCACTAATGTAGATCGTAAGCACGGACTCCGTGTGTTCACTTTCCTGACCAGATAATCTTACCTCTTCGGAGAGCTCCTCGGTCTTCGTCCGGAGAGACTCCAGCTCCTCGCGTAGCACGGCTCCGTGATCATCCGAGGCGAGCGTGGCTTCGAGGTTCTGTCCAGTGATGTGCCGAACGGAGTCAGCGAACTGCTTAACGCAGTGCTGCCAGCCATCGGCACTGTTTGGTCGTAAGCGTCGTGGAAGGTAGTGGGCAAAGTAGAAAACCCTCACAAGTCGGGAAGCGTAGTGACTTGTTCCACGAACTTTGTGACTACGTATATCACGTCTGCTTTCAGTTGCCTGTAAGAGCTAATCAACTCGGTACTCCATGTCGATTGAACAAAAGACTTACGGATCCGATTCCTTCTCGAGTATGAGACGAATATGCGACAGCACCCCGACAACCATGGGATACAGCTCGTTATACTGCCGGGCGACCTGGAAGCGTATCTTGAACAATCACTTCGGAGTCTGACGCAGTGCGACGGTGGCTTGCAAGGCTACGTTCGCGAAGGTCCTCCTCATCCTCGAACTTCTCCTCCGTGTAGATATCCAGTTGAGTCAGCAACGAGTCCGGTGGTTTGATATATCGCAATGACTTGATGTTAAAACTGTGAGTATGACTCCTTGCAAGAAGCAAGGATCACATACCACGAGTACTTCGTTCACCCCGCGACGAGTAAACTCTTCTCGCAATAATATACGCTCCTCCAATGAGTCGGGGAAGTTGGTGATAGCATTGACGAGTGCCATGGACGCCGTCCGTGCTTCCCAAGCACCCTCCTCTTCATTCCCGTAACCCTGGTCATCCGGCTGGGCGTCGTCTACTGACAGATCCGGTGGCCGTAATGAGCCAATGAGCTCCTCGAAGCGGAATTTCTCCCCAAACTCGACGCGGTAGTCCGAGAGCGCGGAGAGGACGGCCTTGTGCCCTTCGGTCGGCGAGACGTAGCATATGGCGGCGAGGACGTCGGAGGTGAGCACGCGTAGCTTCGTGGACGAGCCGTGCAGCGAATATGCGAGGTGAGTGATGAGCATAGTATCCCCGAGACCATGCTTAAACCCGGGCTAGAGGAGCATTGCATTAACATCAACGCAGCGTGAGCTTGGGACAACTTACGTCTGTGTTGAGCAGTACTCGTATACACTTAATGACCTCGAGAAGGACGCTCTCTTCGACATTCTGCAGCTTCTTGCGCTTTCCTCCTTTGGCAACGAGGCCGGAAAGGACAGTACTAAGAGCGTCCATGCCCTTCAAGTCCGTCACGAATTCCTCAATCCACACCAGATCTGCCGTCGACAAATGCACTCGCAGTGAAATGAGGTGCTTCACGAGCTTGATGTCCGTCGGCTTCCCATTCCGTATGGCATCAACATACCATTTCGGTGTCTTGGTAGCCTCCTTGTCTCCGGAAACCCCACCCTTCTCTCCTCCAGACGAATTCCACCAGCTGTTCCACAGCCCACCTGTGCTCTGTGACTGGAGGGGGTGGTAGCCTCGACAACCTTCGCTGGCGAGGCCGGAGCCTCCTTCCCCGACGTGTCGATGTCTACGCTGGAGCGCGGCGAATGGCTGGGCGAGGTTGTGGACCCCCAACCCAGGATGGAGAAGCGTTTCAGCACACCTGAGTCGCCTGTAAGCTGGGGCACGAGGCGAAAGTCACTTCCACTAGCAGAGCTGTATGTCGAGGCCTGGGCGGCATGACTGATCATGCGCTGCCCATTTGTAGCTTTAGACATGCTTGCCGCGCGGGACTCCTGATGCTGCTTGAACAAATATTGCCGTTGCTGAGGGGGGAGTTTGTACATTGCTTCCCTCTTCGGACCCTTCAGCCCAATGGAATCCTATGATTGCGATCAATATCAAACCCGTACACGAAGTGGCTAATACTACGTACGAGCATTTCGTCAGAATTCTGCTGCACTCACGTCATCCTCATCATCCTCTGGCAATTCGACTTTGACAAACTTCCTGATGGACCCGCCATTTGCCTCTGGAATAAGCTTTGGTTCGCTGACAGTCTTCTTCCTCGGGGGTTAATTCTACTGTAGCGGATCCTGGACTTCCCGAGCTCATCCAACTGTCGAACAGACTGGACAAGCGGTTCTGGGCGATAGAGTTCCGCCAGTCGGAGGGCGCGGTGAAAGGTGGGAAGCCGGAGCCCGACTAGACCCATTCGCTAAACTCTTCTGCTTGGCCGTACCACCTCCCTCTTCGTCTTCGTCTTCCGATTCTTGCAAATCTGCGAGACGCCTGACAGTGTCTTCCGATGGTTCGAGAGACGCAATGGAGTTGGTGCGCGACTTGGAGCGGCGATACCATTCATCGGGGACGCATATACGAAAATGACGAGAGGCTGAAAAGGCTGAAGGCTGGGGCTTGAAGGGGGTCTCGATGACGTTGGACACAATAGCATCGAAGGGTATACGGTAGGATTCTAACGCATATATGAGGCTTAGAGTCAGACACCGGCTCGCAGAAGGACTCACTTTCCGATTCCTCATCCGACCAAACTTCCTCAAGCACGTAGTCCAACGTTCCACCGCCAGGGATCGGTAAAGACTTCGTCAGACCAAGTTCTTGGATTATACTGTCTATAGCAGCTTGCACAGTAGTTGTCCTGGAAACAAATAACTTCCATTGAAATCCATCATGAATTTCCGGTACGCGTAGAAAGGTACACGTCAAGACAAGGAAAGGATGCAGCGAGACGAGACGGAAGGAGGGGTGTGCAAGTGGGAGGTCAACGGAAAGGTCGAAAATGCCCGCTGCGCAGGAGGTGCAGGAGACGAAGCGTTCAGCAAAGGTGCGACGGCGGTCTGCGACCCAAGTATGCCTGAAATTTATCAAGCCATCGCACGGTCGTGCACATAACAAAATGGCGTACCATTTCCGAGGGACTCCAGTTCTTCTTCCTCCCATTGCCTCCCATTATGCTCTTTCCGAATCGCCTGCAGAGCCCAGCCATAGGGCTCTAGGTCTCCCAAAATCTCAGCCGCAATTTCTGCGTTTTCGGTGAGGTAGTCCTGAACATCCTGTACTGTTGCCGTAGATGAGATGGTCGCAAAATGAAGTGACCCTGAAGGCACCACAACCGGTATAATTAGAGTGTCGTCCGCCATTTCGTGAGTCCAGAGTAGGTGTAGGAGCAGTAGGTCATAGGCGTGTGCGTGTGAATGGTCGTAACGAAGATCAAAGCATGCTGGAGGGGTGCGCGTGAGTGGAAAGCGGGAAGGAGAGCAGGCCCGAAGCAGGGTGTCGGGCGCACGCGCTAGAGCGCCCAAGCAGCCTTGTTAGCGCTCGGATTAGATTTGTCCCAGCTTAGCGGGCTTGGAATGCGGTACAACTGTGCCCACTGTCCGCCATGCACACATGTCCGCATGAGAGGCGAGTGGTATAGTGCTGTAACTGTATTCTCCCTAGGCAGACCTTTAAATCTTTGATACTGTACAAGGTCTGCACTAATTTGACGCCCCCTGGCAGAGGGGTCAGATAGCCTTTCTAGGAAGGCACTTTGACCGTCACTTTCCACCTCTCCCGCACCTCAGCGAGCACAACGGGGGCGTGCAGCTTCTCAGAAGGCTCATCAGCCTGCTGGTGCTCGCACTGGCCAACCTTCAGCGTACAGAGACAAGTCCTGCTGTAGGCGGGCTTGTCCGGGTGCCTTCCTAAAAGGCTATTGGCCCCCTCTGCCAAGGGGCGTCGAATCGGTACAGACTATAATAACTGACAGCTTATAGAACGCAGGACTGGCAAGACACTCGTACATCTCTCGAATAGATTCCCAGTACGGCTGGTGCGCCTTTCGATGAAGCATGCCTTTCCGGCATGTATTTCTGCGGTGCTCTTGTGAGAATGTTCGCCAGTAACTCTGCGCCGTACTTGGTATGCAGGGAGCTACTCTGTACCACCTGAACGGGTGAGACTGATCAGAACAAGGCCAAATTCGTCCGACAACTGTTCGCAGCGGTCGTCAAGATATGTATCGTGCCTGCGAGCCGGTGCGCAGGAACCTACTCTTTCTGCCGGTCACAGCGATGGGTACTGCCCGGCCAAAGTCTGTACCGCCAGCCTGAGGAGCTTCCAACAAGATGGCTCTGTACCTGCACGGGGCTTACCTGGTGTCTCCTGCTCGCCTAGATTGTTAGCACGGCGAATTACATTGAACGTTTTGCCTACTACCCTTCGAGCTCCAGCTTTAGGCCGTTGCGAGACGCACAGCATAAAACGGGCCCGCCAAAAGGCTACCGATGGTTCCTCCCCACCCCTCTCCAGTCTCGCATCGTGGTAAGTACTAGTCTTCCGCATCTTCCAACCCAGTGGACCCCCGTGACTTAGCTTTGCTACTCTAGATGGTTCACAGACCACTGCCCTTGGAATTAGTTGACATGGCTCTTGGGTTCATATACGATGCCCATGACCTGCCTACTCTCCATGCCTGCACACTTGTGTGTCGCACATGGAGAACCGAGGGTCGACGCCACGTCTTTCGGAGAGTGCAGATATCCAGCCAGCCCAACCTGGAGACATTTGAGCACCTCGTGGCCACGGATCGCTCTATCGCTCCCCTTTGTTCGCTCGCTACTACTTTCTCCTTCCAAAAGCATTCGTGCCCCCGCCTCTGCCTCGTTATGGGTGCGGGACGTCCCCTCTCGTCTTGCGGAGCGACTCCCAAATCTGTCCTCCATCGAATTCTTCGGCATGCAGGCCAACGACCCGCACCGGCATCTTGAGGAATTCTCCGGATTTTCCGCGTTCACCTCTGTGCACACCCTCACCTTCCGCCACTGCTCGCTCGGAGCTGTGCCAGTTTTACCACCTTGCGTCCTCCTTCCCTGCGCTCCGGAAACTCGGCGTCTTTTACCTTCGCTCTCGCCACTCTACAATACCCGACCTGGACGCCTTGTCCTCCGAACGCCCGCGCGGCCTCCGCACGATTGAAGTAGACATCGGGCACATCTTCTCGCCCGCGATTCAAGGCATCCTAGCGTGGGTCACGTCCTCGCCGTCGCTTAGCACGCTGCGCTCCGTGAAAATCACCGTGCGGACCACGGACGCTGAGGCCACCGGCCGGTTTCTTGATCAAGTGGGGCCCTCTTTAGAGGAGCTGGACTTGGGGCTGGACCAGTACTTCGGGCTGCCGCTTGAAACTTGTCGTAATCACGTACCTTCATAATACCCTAAACAGGCTCATGACCCGTACCCTCCTATCACAGATATCAAGAGCCACGTCTCGATCAGTAGCTGCACCCGCCTACGGTCTCTCGCCCTCTACGACCCTAATCCTAACTGGCAAGCCTTACTGTCTCTGTTGGCCGAAATCCGTTCGTCAAATATCCAGCGCCTTTCGATTCGCATACCCGCGAAAGACCCACGCACCATCCGGTGTCTGGAGCTGAAGCCACTGACGAAAGCGTTGCGAAGGGACGGTCTCAGTACTTTGACGGAGCTCTGTTTCATTTACGGCGGCTGCAGGCAATCACGAGAGTCATTGCTGCAGGAGCTCCGAGCAGGATTACCTACTTTCGTACATCAAGAGGCTTTGCGTATCGTTTCTTCATGACTAGTAATACCACCATAAAGGAACGCTGTACGCATACGTGTCGCGTTTGGATTCGTAATACCGCGGGATTGTAGAGCTTCGTATGACGTTGGGAGTGGCACCAGTTCAAAGAAGTAAAAGCAATAGTCATCGTGCAAAGGGTTATACTAAACTAAGAGCGAACAACCACAAACAAGCCAAAGCCGAACCTGGGCTGTAGAGCGTGAGCATTGCAACAAATACACACAAGCATTCATCAAGCATCACGATCGTCAGCTCACAGACCCGTCCAGTAGAACGTCTTTCCAAGTTCGACTTGGCCCTGCAGCCGCACATCCTCCGATGACGCCGCCACCAGCACGTCGAACTTGCCCGCCTCCGCGACCCAGGACGCCCGGCGCTCGTCGTAGAAGCTCAGTGCGTACTTGTCCAGCTTCACCTCCGCCTTCTTGCGCTCACCCGCCTTCAATGCGACTTTGGTGAAGCCCTTCAGCTCTTTGATTGGGCGGGGTAACGACGACACGGGGTCGGATATGTAGACTTGTGCAATCTCGCGGCCGTCGACCTTGCCCGTGTTCTTCACTGTGAAGGACACAGTGAAGGTGCCGTCGGGAGAGAGGGTGGAGAGGGAGAGGTCGGAATACTCGAAAGTGGTGTAAGACAGGCCGGATCCGAACGGGAACAACGGCGCGAGTTTCTTGATTTCGTAGCCCCGGTAGCCAACAAACACACCCTAGAATGTCATAACGCTTAGTGGAACTCATAGGTTCGCGTGTATTTGGCCTTACCTCGTTGTATACTATTTTCCCATGTGACTGTGGGCTTGTTGCCAAACGATGGGTATGAAGGGTTGTCCTCCAGCCGCTTGCTGTATAAGGAGTTAGCAGATTTGTTTTAAGCACCCTTTAGGATACATACGGGAATGTCAGCGCGAGCTTTCCAGCGGGGTTAACTTTGCCGAACAGAACATCCGCAATACCGTTCCCTACTTCGTTGCCGCCATAAAACGCCTGAAACCAATGAGCTTATGTGGAAGATTGGTGTGAAATGTACGTACCTGGACAAGCGTATGTGCTTCCCTGACCCACGGCATCTCCACGGGAGTTCCGGATTGGTTGACGACAATAGTGTTGGGGTTTGCTTGGAGGACCTCCGCCACCAGCCGGTTCGTGAGGCCAGGAAGGCTAGCAAGGTCATGAGCAGGGAAAACATAACCGTCTACCGGCGTACTTACTCCATATTCTCCCTGTCGTTGCCTTCGGTTTCCCAACTATAAAGCCTCATAAGTACAGACGATCAAGGATATGGCATGTATAAGACTCACTCGTTGTTCAAGCCTATCAGAAGAATCACGACTGTAAATGTATGCCGTCAAATCTCAACATTTTCCTCGGATGAACAGGACCTCTCACCGTCAGCTACTTTCGCAACCTCTATCGCATCCTTGATGCCCTGCTCGGGCTCGACCTGGCGGATGGCACCCAGACGAATACCTCCGCGGCACGAGAACGGTGCGCCTCGTGCAATGAAGGCGTGATTGCTCAGTCGGATCTCGACCTTGTGGTCGGTTCCGGCCTTCAGCCCCTTGAGAACATATCGAGCGTCGATGGTGCCTAGCCCAAAGAACGCCTCGCCCTGCGGAGGGTCGATGCTGAGCTCGATGACAAGCTTGTCGTCAATGAAGAGGTTGCCGCGGCCAGCGATATTCAGGCCAATTTCCCAGTCACCGTCTTCGTCTGGGGTGAAGGTTGTCGTGAACTACGCGTATAAGGTCAGTGACTAAACAGCGGCATAATTGAACTCAACACGCGACTCACCCGCAAATAGCAAAGTTCGTTCACTTTACTGTCGTCCTATATGAAGTCAATCAATACAACATGTCTTCCTCTGACAAAATAAGCACCTACAATGCCGTCGGCAAGGAAGCATTTCCCGGAAGTCGTGGGTGTGCTCCATGAGGCTTCAGGCACCTTGGCTGCCCAGTTTGGCTCCGTCGATAACCAATCTTCTCTCGGGCTATCGTTCCAGAACTCAATCAAAGCACCATGCTTCCCGTTGTGGGTAATAAATGGGTCGATAACCGGCAGGTACTGGTGCGACAGCGCCCCAACGGAGTATGTCACCTCCGCGCCGACCTCTTTCGCGGCCGCGGAGATGCCCTCCAGTGGCGAAACGGTGTACGTCGACAGGAGCGCCGCAGAACCTCCGCCTGATGTGACTGCGTGTTTGGCGTTTGGGCCTATCACAGCGATTTTGCTGGATTTGTTGCCAAGGGGAAGAAGGGCGTTGTCGTTCTTGAGCAGTACAACGGCATCGGCGGCTGCCTTGCGGAGTAGAGCACGGACCTCGGGGTGTCAAGTGATTCCTCGGGCGCGTCGAAAGGAATGCCAGAGTCGTATGCACGCTGAAGCAGTTCTAGCACCTAGTAATGAAGGTTATCCCCCAAAACTCGCAAAGACAAGGCATGCCAAACCTTTCTCGCACGATCATCAATGTCCTCCTCGAAGAGTTTTTCGCCCACTATTGTTCTGACTACGGCTGCACCACGCATAACCGTTGGTCCACTACGGATTCCCATCAGTGTCACTTTCTGGTGGTGCAAAAGTCTCACGTACGGCATCTCTAGATCCATGCCAGCCTGGATACTCTCTACTGTGCTGTACGTGCCCGTCCAGTCGCTCATAACCATGCCTTTGAAACCCCATTCCTAACAAACTGGATTTAGCGCATACCATCATTTTTAACCAAGTGCGTACCTTCCTAAGGATGTCGTCCAACAGGCGTTTGTTCTCCGAACAGTGAATGCCATTGAGACGGTTGTACCTGGGTTATTGTGAACTTTGGCAAGTCGTGAGTATTTCGGTGAAAACTTACGCGGTCATGAATGCCCAAGGATCGGAGTCCTTCAGGGCAATTTGGAACGGCTTCAAGTAAATTTCTCGCAGTGCACGCTCGCTCACTATACTGTCGATTGAAAATCTGTACACAATGTTCGTCAGATCTCCAATGCGCTTTCATGTTAAATAACCGTACCTCTCAAATTCCTGGTCATTCGCGACAAAGTGCTTGATCGTCGCGGCTACACCTTTGGACTGTAACCCGTTAATGTAAGCAGCTGAGATGGTTCCGTTGACATGAGGGTCTTCGGAGAAAGACTCGAAACCTCGGCCTCCCAGAGGCGAGCGTTGCGTGTTGACGGTAGGACCCAGGAGAACATGGCAACCTTGAACACGCTCAGTGCGATGTTTGTCGATTGAAAGAGTGTATATGCGTCACCTTTGGCATGGCATTCGTCCGGCGAGTGCCTTGCCAACCTCTGTAGCGAGCTCTATGTCAAAAGAAGAGCCCAATCCGGTGGAAGACGGAAAACAGCTTGATGGAACACCGTTGAAGACTACACATGATAGATTTAGTAGCTGAAGCCGCAAAATGAGATTATTTAGTTACATCGAGTCCCGCGTACTCCGTTAGGGCCTGCATATACCGCTGGTATGAGAGTTCGTTCCTTATATGTGTGCTTGTCATGCATACCGTCACTCATCCGTAAGCCTGGGATGCCATGCTCTGGGACCGCTGTCGTATGCCACCAACCCTACGGAAAGCGAACATGTAAGACACCATTCTCGTGTAAATTATGACCTGGCTTACAGTTCCCGAGAGAAGTGCAACTTTATCGGCGAGGGACAGTTTCGAGAGAAGGTTGTCAATATCGAGGCGCGTTACAGAGGCAGACATGTTGGCTGTGGGGAAGATGGGAGGGCGAGGCAAACCCTGGATTTCTTCTTATATACGTTAGGGCATCCGAGGTGTGTTCCTAATGTGTAAGATGCCGCTTTCCGGATCCGCAGAACATATATCCCATGTTCACCTGAGCGAAGAACGACGGCTAGACGCGGGGAATCCTCGGTTGAATCACAGTCGCGGTGCGTCGGTCGGGCGCCCAACCGCGTCAGTCCCGGGCGTCTATGCGCAGTCGCGAACCGAGTTCAGAGCCCTCATCCGTTCCCCGACGCTGCGATCCATCCTGCGTACCTGTGCCGTCACCGCCGCCGAGGCCTCTAATATTCGCGGCGACCAGTCCACACACCTCTCACCGCTAAATCGTCCCGAATGCCGGCCTCCAGGACCGCAAAGTGCGATATTTTCACCGAGAAACGCCAATTGTGAGCTGTAGCTTACGGACTTGGGTTTAGGGGCAAGGGACGAGCCATAATATCCGACTCCGAAAGCGAAGTCGAAGATACGCCTGCCGCGTCAGGTTCGCAAGTTCCGTTGACTATCAAGGTCAAGAAACGTGAGTATTCTACGCGATGACGGACTTCGGCTCTTACTAACGGAATGGTCATGGGAAGCTAGGCGTGCCGTGACGAAGAAGTGCCCCGTTTGTGACGAGGAAATACCCCTACGCTTACTGGACAGGCATGCAGAACTGGAAGCGGAGAGGGTGAATGAGATCATGGCATGCATAGGGTCGACGGAAGTGCTGGAGTCGGCTGAGCCAGACGATGGGTACGCCCCGACATACTATTACCCAGACTCCTCCTGACATTATTCATAGCTCTACAGCACGCACTCGCAAGTCGGCTGTCAAAGCACGAAAGAACATGCAACCCAATTCCATGGCCTCCGGCTCCGCGACGCTTGAGCTGGTCGACAAATCCCTTCGCATGATCAAAAGGCACCGAAAGCAACGGCATATAAAGCTGCGAGAAATGACTCGAGACGATGAGGACGGCGGTGGTCTGTCTGGGTTCCATGGCGGTCGAGGTCGATGGGCAGGAAGTGGACAGGGTACGCTTTGTCCTGTGTGCTTGAAGATGGTTCCGGGAGATCCAGACGTAGTGGAAGCGCATGTCGATGCGTGTCTAGCACACGAGGCGAGGTTGCAGAATGAGCGGGAGCACGAAGAAAGGGAGAGAAGTCGCGAACAGAGCGTATGGGGGGATGTGGATGTGGATGATGATGTCCCATTACGTGCCACCGATGGTGCCGCTTTGCGCGGTAAGCCGTACGTCGCCTTTGAATTTACGCGAGACTCATTCCACGTTAGGCATGGGCTTTGGTGTACGCGAGGAGTCGTACCAAGACATCGATGGCGATATTGACGTGGATGGCGAGGATGAGGTTGTCTACGGCGCTGCGCAGTTCACGGAACGGGATATTGTAGGACCAAATGCGGTGAATGCAGACGAAGATGAGGACGTGCGTATCGATGATGATGAGAACGACAACGCCGGGCGGCCTCCGATTGCGTCCGGTTCAGGTACGAGCCCTGCTACCGACACGTTGCTTCAGCAGTTGGTAGTGGGAGGAAAGGTGACAGAGAAAGGATTGGGACTCACGGAAGAGCAGCAGGAGGTGAAAAAGACCATGGACGAGGTGATGGGACTGGGAGAGACAGAGGCACAGGATAGAGCGGTGGAGTTAGCGAGAAAATCAGGAAATCCTGCTGCTCTAGTTGAGGCTCTGGAGAACAAACTGAAGCTTTTGGTGAGTAGTTTCCGCTCCGACTCCCCGCACTGAATACCGATACTTTCCCCAGGAGTCCACACGCGCGTCATCCTCGATCTCCTTACTATGTAGGATCTGCATAGACCCTTATACCGAACCTACAGTATCAACTGGTTGTTGGCATACCTGCTGTCGAGAATGCTGGTTGCGGTGTCTTGGTTCCACGAGACTTTGCCCAATCTGCAAACGCATAACTGCGCCCGTGGATTTGCGCAGAGTCTACTTGTAGACGTATGTGCAACGCCGCTTAGACACTAGCTTAGTCTTGGTACAGCTTCAGTGCACTGTAGTGTCTCCGCGATAATATGAATCTGTTGAAAATTTGTCAGTTCGAGGCATGAATACACGGAGAATATGCTGAACGCTTCAGATCTGGCCTTGTCAATTCTTCAACTTCCGGACCTGCTCCCTCAGAGCGGCTCGGCTTGGGAGAACAGTGTCCAACCCAAGTCAGGGCACCGTGAACGATGTCACCACGACGTATATAATCACAAAACATGCACTGCGCGGTGGAACTGTACTCACCACCTATATTTCCAGCTGGGCCAAATCCGCCTTACTACGTCACTTCGCGCGCGGGATGTTCGTTATAGGGAGAAGAAATCATTCCTCATGGAATATTTTGCAAGGCATTAATATGATACACAGAAGATGCGAGCAGAGAGCGAAACAGACGACACATCATGCGAGGGGGCTGATCAACCTAGAGAGCAAAGCGAAGTGGTTCGGTAAGGGATGGTGCTACGTCAGCAGGGCGAGCGCACGTACTTGATCAGGGAAGGCTGGGGGTTACTTCTAGTATATCCGACATAGATAATAAATGGAATCCAGCCGTAGTGGACGATAGTCTAAATAGGAGTTATGGTAGTTAGTATGATTCCAACATTGCCAGCGTGTCGGGCGCACCTGGGCAAGGTCCAGGGCCTTGGAAATACGCTCCTGCAATTCGATAAAATATCGGTCAGGCTGTTTCTGATATGTAAGCTCTACCAGAGGTAGATATACGTACCTTTGTCTCCTCTGAAGGCATGTCGACTGTTGTGGATGGTGGGAGGAAGTTGAGTCGCACCGGCGTTTGCCGAGCTAACTTTTGGCTGGCGTTCTAGGTTTTATTGGCATGCAACACTCCCTCTACCGACCCAAAATGCCTCTCGCCCTCGTCTCGTCGGCTCTTCACGTGCAGAACGCCGCACCTGGCTTCTTGTCTACCCCAGGGTAATACCAGATGTGAATTTTCCCAATTAGATGAACACTTATACCTGCGATATATAGACGGGCTCCTACATCAGTCACGGTACACCCTGTAGCCCTTTTCTCCATTCTCGACCACTACCTCCGACGCAAAGATGAGCAAGAGCGGGTGATTGGTACACTGCTTGGAACACGGTCCGACACTGGGGATATCGAGGTCCGCTCAGCGTTCGCCGTGCTACATAGCGAGACCGAGGAGCAGGTTGCGGTGGACATGGAATATCACCACACGATGTATGAACTGCATCACAAAGTCAACCCCAAGGAGGTTATTGTTGGCTGGTGCGTTGAAGTCTTGTATGTATTCTCCCTCAACGCTGAAAGAAATGCTGCAGGTACTCTACAGGATCAAACCTCAATACCTATTCCGCCCTCATCCAAAATTTCTATTCCCAAGAAACCGCGCCACATCAAGCGATACACGTCGCGCTAAACACAGGGATTGAGGAGGGGAAGCAAGCTGGTGTCAAGGCGTATGTCAGGTATGTCAAACGGTATTATGCTTTCCGGCTTGCCTCGACTGACAATGCATCCAGCTCACCAGTCGGAGTATCACCCAAGCCCGAAAACTGCGTATTTATCCCCATCCCCTGTGAACTGCAGTTCAAGGAAACCGAGCGCAGCGGCCGTACGTGAATCCTTTCGCTCAGGCAATATCCTATCTGACGCTTTTTGCGCACATGCAGTCGACCTCCTAACATCAGTAGCAAAGGGTTCAACAGATCCATACCCATCCACGGATCTAGCCATCCTTGAACGCTCATTGGACACCGTATCTGAAATGCTTGACAGGGTTTTGGCGTATGTTCGCTCCGTTCTCGCAGGCGAGGCGAAGGGCGACGCCGCCGTCGGTCGTTATTTGATAGAGACCTTCGGCGCAAGCACAGAGGAGCTCGAAAAGGGCGCATTTAATACCAGTCTGCAGGTACGATTTCTGCACGCTGTTCAGTTCGTCGCACTGAATATTCGGTTACAGGACACGCTCATGGTTTCTTACCTCGCCAATCTCGTTCGGTCACAAGCAGAGGTTTCTTCCCGTCTGGCTCTCACAAGGGCCGCGTAGATGTACAAAAGGCAATGTATATTACATTCCATCGCTGTATCTCTTATTCTTTCGTACCGTACTCCCGGGTCGCAGAATGGACTGATGTATTCAACTGTTGAAGATCCTAGAATGCTGCAGATCATGCCGAGCCGCAAGGATCTCACCGAGGGGCCAAGTCATGGCAGGCCCGTCCTTTGTCAAGATCTCTTCATCAAATAAACCGGCACGCTTGTGGTGAGTCGAGGATTCCAAGCCTGTGCGCAACAACCCGCAGTGTTTCATTTCAGCGGAGACTATTGGCCGTATAGCGTGCAGGAGAAGCTGTTGTGCTGCATATGGACCCAAGATGTTCATGCGCACCCCCGCGGATAGTATTCCTCTGGCGAAGAGAAACAGATGCAGGAATTGGCTTCGTTCTGGACATTTCCAGCATTTATCGCGTTACGGATGATACAAAGCATGAATTTGCACATCACAACAGTAGAGAATGAGGTGGTCGTACCAAGTGACAGTCCAAGCGTAGCTGTAAGAACTCCCCAGCACACCGGCAAATGCCCATGCGTATCCTCGCGTCGCACGGCCAGCTTCAGTTTGTCGACCAACACGCCTGAAATAGCACCTCGCATGTCCTCGCTACCAGAGTCCCCAGCTGACTCCTCGCTGACCCGGAGAATGGGCGGTTTCGTGAAGCCCTTCGAGTATAACGAAAGTATGGCGACGCCCTGGCTCTTAGAAGCTCTACGGGCAACGTGGTTGAGAGTGAACACCTCATACAAGCCGTCCAGAGCATGAAGATCTTGCACGGCTTCGAGAATAGATTCGTCTGTAGAGAGTCGAGGGAGAATTTTGGATGACTTTCTCCGCGAGCATATGGGCATCCGAAACGAAAGGCAAAGCACTCCGTGCGTACGAGGACAGGCTGTCGCGAACATAGTCGGCAGCAAGTCCAAGCTTGTCGGTCTTCCCGCTCGGAGCAGCTTGCGACGGAGTCAAGAAGCCATGGGTCACGAAGGATTCCAAGCCTGCTGAAGCCACAAACGACCCTGATGACGGCGGTGAGCGCAAAGATCGCATATTTGAGAGCGATCCTACCTGTAGGAAGGTTGCCATCCGAGAGTAGAAGCAGAATATATGCCTCGTCTTCACTGTCCATGACGGTCTAGGACGAGCGCAGTTCGTCGCGGCGTCTGACTAGATGTGACTGCCCAACGCGGTCATACGCGTGCTCAACGCGCGCTTGTGGCACGAATGCCCTTTGCTCCGTCCCGCTGCTGCGAGTTTTGGCTCGACTGCCACCCTCCTTCACAAGCCGAGCCCTGACACATCTTTCAAGATGGGTAAGGTGTATACTACCCTGATGATCTACCAAAGGCTAACACACGGTGTAGAGTCTAGCATCTCAAAGCAGCTGCAGGACAAGATGTATGAGAAGCGGAAGGCTGCCGCGCTCGAACTGGAGAAGTATGATTTGGCCTATTATGAGTGTTGCACCAAGAGAGTGAAATAATTAGCCTTTTAGGCTCATTCGCGAATGTAATCAGCAAGGTGACCACAGGCGAATAGCACAAATCATCGACCAGCTCGTAGATATGTTCAGCAACCCCTCGACTCCACTGCAGGCTCGCAATGGGGGTCTTATTGGCTTGGCCGGCACAGCGATTGCTCTTGGAATAGACATTGCACCGTATTCGGAGAAGTTCATTCACCCGCTGCTGTTCTGCTTCACGGACCCCGAGCAGAGAGTGCGGTACTTCTCCGCGGAATGCCTGTACAACATTGCCAAGGTCGCTAAGGGAGAGATCCTCGTATACTTCAACGAGATATTCGATGCGCTTAGCAAGGCATGTCTAGACAACCGAATTCAGTCGCTCGTGTGCTCACGGCTGACTAGCTCGCCGCCGACCCAGAAAGCTCTGTGAAGAACGGAGCCGAACTCTTGGACCGTCTGCTCAAGGACATCGTGGCCGAAACAGCCTCTGTATACGTTCCTCAGTATCCCGAAACTGAGAAGGCGAGGAGGAGAGCAGACGAGAAGCCATACTTCGATCTCCCTGGCGTCCTCATACCACATCCAGACGACGTAGCAAACGGGAAAGATCTGGGCCAGGCGCGCAAAGCATTCTCTCTCGCTCACTTCATCCCTCTGTTAAAGGATAGGATAGGTGTGCAAAGCCCATTCACACGAAGTTATCTGGTTACGTGGATTTCGGTGCTTGACTCTGTGCCTGAACTCGAGTTGGTTTCCTACCTTCCGGAATTTCTTGATGGTCTCTTGTGAGTCAAACCATGATTTTGAAGCTTAGCATATTCTCAGTTACATTATGTAGGAAGTATCTGTCCGATCCAACAGACGATGTACGCACAGCTACAGATGGGCTCCTCGCCGAATTCCTGCACGAAATCCAGCAAATCACCATGGTACAGCGGATGCATTCCAAGGATTTCCAGGAGAAATACCCGACAGACCCAGACAGACAGTCTCGTCGTGGAGATGGCGACCAAGATGACTTGCCGGACATTACGCTGGCCAACTCCGAACGTGCAGCGTTCGTTCCTGAGTACGATGACGAGTCGCTGGATGATGAGCCCCGCGTACGCCTGTCGACGAGAAAGATGGTGAAAGTGACATCCGCGACCGTGATTTAGGCGGTAAGGCTGCTGTCCATGAAATATATCCGAAGGCTTATATGCAACACAGTTTGGAGCCGGGGACTTGGCGTCAGGATAGACTATGCTGCAATAGTCGAGATCTTGCTGCGACAAATGGATGGCCGCGCAGAACGTAGGTGATGTGATAAATCGATTTGACGTGAAGGCTTATATATTCACAGATAATGAAGTGCAACAGTCCACTGCGCTGAATTGGTTGTCCGAATTTCTCAGGATTAACAATGAAGTCATGGTCAGATTCACACCGCGTGTCCTCCAATGCGTACTACCCAACCTCGCGCACCATGTCCCCGCGATTCAATCCGCAGCCATCCGCACAAACCAGCAGCTGATCAGCGTCATTCGAGCCTTGCCTCCCCCATCTGAACCGTCTACTCGTCAAAATACTGAGCCGGTGCGACAGAACACAGAGCGCTCCTCGACATCTGGACTTTCTCCTATGGCCCCCGCTTCTCCCGTCCCGACCACCTTGGCCCTCAACCCATCTCGCCCGGGCACCGCCAACCGCGAAGCCAGTCTCCCTTCGAAGGATGCTTCTGTTGAGTCCCCTCCGAGTACCAATACTCCCACGCCAACCGCGACAACGCCTGTCCCTGGGACCCATCGTTCTCGCCACTCCATTTCACAAATGGAGTCTGCCCGTCTTGCCAACGCGACGCCAACTCCAACGACAGTGACGACACAGACTGAGGGTGGTGTGGCTCAGCCGAGTCGATCCGAATCGCCTATGTCCACCGTTAGCGTACCTCCAGTTCCAGGAGAGCCCCGAGTCGTCGCTTGTCAAGGAGAAGAAGGAGGAAATCTTCGATTGGCAGGCGACGGTGAACGCGCTGACTATACAGTTCCTAAGCGAACACGAGGAGACACGCGTCGCAGCTCTGAAATGGCTCATCATGCTGCATCAGAAAGCGCCAAAAAGGTGAGTGCGTATACAGGTGGTGTACGGATGGCTTTGACCTGTACACCAGATCCTGGCGATGGACGACGGCACATTCCCTGCGCTGCTCAAGACCCTGTCGGACTCGTCTGACGAGGTGATAAAGCATGACTTGCAGCTGCTCGCCCAGATTTCGACCAACTCCGAGGAAAGCTATTTCAAGCTGTTTATGATCAATTTGCTGGAGCTTTTTAGCACGGACCGTCATCTGCTGGAGTCCCGTGGCAGTCTGATCATTCGTCAACTTTGTCTCAACCTAAATACCGAGCGCATATACAAGACGTTTGCGGAGATTTTAGAGAAGGAAGAGGTGCGTGCCCATCCGTCGCGCAAGTACTCATGTCTGACGTAGCTATAGGATCTCGAATTCGCGAGCAGTATGATCATAAAGCTAAATATGATCCTGATCACCTCACCGGAGCTGGCGGAATTCCGGAGACGGTTGAAGAGTCTCGAGACACGGGTAAGTCTTTGCACTCATATTGCAATATTTTTTCTGACTCCTCACAGCAAGACGGTCAAGCCTTGTTCGCGACCCTATATCGATCATGGTGCCATAACGCGGTGGCGGTGTTCTCCTGTGTCTCCTCGCACAAGCGTACGAACACGCGTCGAACCTCCTGTACATCTTGTGCGTTGCCTTCAAAACTGACGTCGGCTGTGCATTGACCAGCTTGCAGCGCTGACCTAGAGATTACCGTACCCATCCTAGTCCAAGTGGACAAGCTTGTGCAGCTCATTGAGTCTCCAGTCTTCACCTGTACGTCTTGCGCGTGTCGGACTTCCGCTCCGCATTCTCACAAGCAGTAGACTTGCGCCTGCAGCTCCTCGAGCCGGAGAAATATCCGTACCTGTTCAAGTGCCTGTACGGCCTACTCATGCTCCTCCCGCAAAGTACGGCGTTCGTCTCACTAAAGAGTCGCCTCAATGCGGTGAACTCCTCCGGCTTCCTGCACATCGCGCCGAAATCGTACGCCCGCTTCCCATCCCATGCCTACCTGCCTAATGGAACTGATTGATCGGTGTGTAGCGTGAGCAACGTCTCCGCGACGCGCTCGAAGCTCGTCGGGCGCGAGGAGATTAAGTGGAGCGAGCTCCTCGCGCATTTCCGCAGCGTGCAGAACAAGCACGAGAAGGCACGGCGGCAAGCCGCGGGCGACGCAGGCGACTCAGTCTTCCCGCTGCCGGGCGAGGCCGCATCGTCGTCGTCGTCAGCGAGCACCAGCGCAAGCAGCGCGCCGACAGTGAACGGCGCCGCGCCGCGGCCGGGCATGCGCCGACGGGTAACGGGCGGGACGGGCGAGCAGCCGATGGGCCGTGCTCCGCCACGCGCGCTGTCGCCGTTGAATCCGCGCTCGCTGGCAGGCGGCGGACGAGAGCGTGGCCTCAGCAATCTCAGCGCGAATGTGACGACGGCAGGCGCGCAACCGGGCAGCCCGAATGCAAATGCGAACTTTGCGGCGCACCAGCAGGGCGTAAAGTCGAAGCGGACTCTGAGTCTCAGCCGGAAGACGTAGCTGGCTTGCGTTATCTTCTGGTTTATGGACATGCATCGTTTTGTATATATTCTGGATTTTGGTCGTCGCATTACCGTCTGGATGTACTTGTCTTTACCATTTCAACACTGAGTGGGAGAAGACACTATCCGACCAGGGACGCGATTATAATAGTGATATATGCACCCACATACAAAACCCTAACATACCCTAGCAGGCGGGCAGGCTAGTGGATGCGCACGTAGCAATGAGGCCTAGAACTTCGGTTTGAGAGTGAGGATGTTTCGACGGACAGCGGCAATGTCTTCGTCAGTCAGGTTGACATGCGTTCGCAGGTATTCTTCGACACCACCGTATTCCGTGTTTAGTAGTTGAAGGAAAGCAGTCATGATCTCTTTTCTATAATGTGCATAGTTACAGCCTTACATGAATGAGTCTATGATTGAGCGCGACGGAGGGCGTACCTGGAGGTCAACATGTTCATCGCCGCCTCGTTGTTCGAGGAGAACATCGGCATCTTCGCCAGCCGCGCCATAACCATCTCTCGTGCGGGTTCACGACCGACTCGGGTGAGTGCATAGTCGTCCGCAATCGTATCGTCATCCACACCCGCAAGCTATAGCGGGCATCAGGGATGTAACGCCATTCATGAATATCTCGCGACAAACCTTCAAGAGCAAGGCAGCAAGGACGCCTGTCCGATCTTTGCCCGCTAATGGGACATGTCAGTCATTGAAATCATTGTAAAAGAATGTCTACGTGCCAGTGCAGTGGAAGACGCAGCCGCCTTCTGGACGATCCCGAACGTGGCGGAGTATAACGTTGAACGCGGGACCGGCGTGATCCAATATTTGAGAGTACAGCTCCATAAATGCCTGAAGTACGTCAAGCAGCAAATTATTCAAGACATTGAAACTACGCACCTCAGTCTTGCCGCTGGCATACAATTCAAATCGTCTGAGAGTTCGGAGGTGCGTCAGCAAACGGAAGCGCGAAAAGGTCTGTGCAACCGACATTGACGCACTTGGCCATCATTTCGGGGCTGTAGTCTTCCACCGTAAATACGGGTGCTCGGATGACCTCGATGCCTTCAATGGTGGGGATGGGGTGTTGTACTTCTGCATCTCGGTATCCGAGCGGAGGTCGTAAACAGTTGCTATACCTAGCTGTTTCAGCTTCTGCTTGCCTATGATACGCAGACTACGGTCAAGCTTGCTGAATGTCTTTCAAATTGAACAGATAGGCGGTACATACCTTCCTCTGTGATCGCTGAAATCTCGCCCGAGCGGAAGAGAAACCTGGGCTTGGTAAAGATACCTGGCTGGGTAGTGGCGTAAGAGCCGAGATCGCGGATGTTGACGACACCGGGGACAGTGACAAAAGGGGGCTGCGAAAGCCTCTGGCGAACATATTCTGGATCAAGAGGCTCGAAGTCGGACATGGTGGCGAGAGGGCAAGCGGGAGTGACGCCGGCGCGGGTCCAGCGGTATCAGCGGGGCGCAGCGAGACCACGCGCGCGAACGCCGTTTAGGGCAGGCACTCTCGTGTTCCATTCTACTTTCACACAGACGCGAGCGGGCGCAGGCAGCAACGACCATCTCACCTCACCATGGACGTCGACGGCCCCTCCTCCTCACCCGCCCTCCGCCACACCTCGCTGCCTCCCAGCAGCGCGCCCATGGCCTCCTCTTCCAACGGACACACTCCCCGACGGCCGCGACCTGTCGCCGACGCGCTGGCTTTTGGGAGACGAAGATGGAGACGATGAGGCACAGGAAGAAGCTGCTCCCAGGCGACGTAAGGGATCTAGACAGACGATCAATGTCGACGTACCTCTCGTCAAGGATGCAGTCGGAGAGAGCGTTCGCGAGAGCTTCGAGAACTTTTTGAAAACGTATGCCTGGCAGTCCTCTTCGAATGACGCGAAGCTTACCGGCCCTGTCTAGTTTCACTGAAGATGTCCATCTACCCATGACTCCGGCCTCAGACGGCGGTGTGCCAATGGCACCCGACGGCGAACTCATCTACATCGAGCAAATTCACACCATGCGCGAGTACGAGCTGACCACGCTCTATATTGACTACGGCCACCTTCTTGAGCGCGACGACGTCCTCGCCGATGCTATTCAAAAGCAATATTACCGCTTTCTCCCATACATCCGCCGAGCCCTACATAATCTTGTCGCCGAGTACGAGCCAGAGTACTTGAAGATCAATCCCACTGCAGCTGCTACCGACTCTGGTTAACCTCCAGAGCCGGGAATTCAACGTCGCATTTTACCATCTTCCTCTGGTTTCCGGCATTCGAGATTTGCGCACAGACAAGATTGGCACCCTCATGAGCATAAGTGGCACCGTCACAAGAACGAGCGAAGTACGACCAGAACTACTATATGGAAGTTTCGTATGCGAAGTTTGCGGCGGTATTGTGAACGAGATAGAGCAGCAATTCAAGTACACTGAGGTATGTCCATGTCAAGTCATTCATCTGAATAAGTCTAACACAGTCGTAGCCGAGTCTATGCCCCAACCCAACATGCGGGAACCGCACAGCATGGCAACTCCAGATAGACAGCTCAAAATTCACCGACTGGCAGAAAGTCCGCATACAAGAGAACCCCTCAGAGATCCCTACGGGCTCCATGCCACGGTCTCTCGATGTAATCCTCCGTTCTGAACTAGTCGAACGTGCCAAAGCCGGAGACAAGTGCGTTTTCACAGGGACTTTCATTGTCGTTCCAGATGTCGGCCAATTAGGTTTGCCCGGTGGAAACAAGGCCGAGTTGATGCGAGAGTCCAGCAAAGGTGGGAACACTGCTGGTTCGGTCGGCGGTGGAGGTGTCACTGGGCTGAAGAGTCTCGGTGTGCGCGACTTGCAGTACAAAACCGCGTTCTTGGCTTGCATGGCTCACAATGCCGATGGTCGAGTAAGCGCAAACCTCCGTCGCATCCTATTTGGTATGATTGACAAGGGCTTGTAGGCTGGTACCAACATCCGCGGTGAGGAAGAAGAGGGTGAAGACGACGGCCAGGCCTTCGCGCGGTCATTGACAGAGCCCGAGTTCGAAGAGTTGAAGGCCATGATCGAGTCAGACCATATCTACTCGAGACTGGTGGAGAGCATCGCGCCAACGGTTTATGGTCACGAGATCGTGAAGAAGGGCTTGCTTTTGCAGCTCATGGGTGGCGTGCACAAGGAAACAAAGGAAGGTATGCATCTTCGTGGAGACATCAATATTTGCATAGTCGGCGATCCCTCGACATCTAAGTCGCAATTTCTGAAGTACGTTCCGTTCCCTTATGCAGACTGGATATTTCTAACGCACGGAGTTTGCAGGTACATCTGCTCATTCCTCCCTCGCGCCGTGTACACCTCCGGCAAAGCTTCTTCCGCAGCCGGTCTCACCGCCGCGGTCGTACGCGACGAAGAGACAGGTGACTTCACGATCGAGGCGGGCGCGCTGATGCTCGCGGACAATGGCATCTGCGCGATCGATGAGTTCGACAAAATGGACATCAGCGACCAGGTCGCGATTCACGAAGCGATGGAACAGCAGACAATCTCGATTGCTAAGGCGGGCATCCACGCGACGCTGAACGCGCGCACGTCCATCCTCGCTGCCGCTAACCCGATCGGCGGGCGGTACGACCGCAAGAAAAGCCTTCGCGCAAACGTCGCGATGACCGCGCCCATTATGAGTCGGTTTGACCTGTTCTTCGTCGTCCTGGACGAGTGTGACGAGAAATCGGACCTGAACATCGCACGCCACATCGTTAATGTGCACCGGTTCCAGGACGAGGCGATCCATCCGGAATTTAGCACGGAGGCACTACAGCGGTACATCCGGTATGCAAGGACGTTCAACCCTAAGGTATGGTTTGTGGTGATAGCCGTATGCAAGGTGGCCGGAATTAATCTATTCGCAGCTCACACCGGATGCAGCGGACCTCCTTGTGGAGAAGTATCGCATTTTGCGACAAGATGATGCTTCTGGTACTGGCAGGAACTCCTATCGTATTACTGTGCGACAGCTGGAAAGTATGATTCGTCTTAGCGAGGCAATCGCTCGTGCAAACTGCACGTCCGAGGTACATTTAATGGCATCCGTTTCAATATCTTCCACCTAACTAAGCTTCTAAAGATCACTCCTGCGTTTGTGCGCGAAGCATACTCACTTCTTCGGCAGTCAATCATCCATGTCGAGCAGGACGATATCGACTTTGACGAGGAAGAGCTGCAAGACCAGCGGGAGAAGGACACGCGCGAGGAGAAAGAAGCCCGAAAGAAAGCCGGCAGGCGCAAGAAGGCGGACGCCGCGCCCGAGACGGAGGAGAGCCAGGACGTTGAGATGTCTGGCGGTGTCGAGTCCGAGCAGACAGGCTTCGAGGAATCGATGGACACCGGCGCCGCAGGCTCCCAGCGGCGCGACCTCCTCGCGCGCACCGAGTGTCGTGCCTGAGGAGCCCGCACCTGAGGACGCGCCGAAGCGGCGGCACATCATCACGCACGACAAGTACCTCGCGTTGCAGAGCCTGATCGTGCTGCATCTCGCGGACGTCGAGCGCCGTACGGGCACGGGCATGGACCGCGACGACCTCATCGACTGGTATCTCGAGCAGAAGGAGGCGGAGATCCAGGACATTGCAGAGCTCGAGTACGAGAAAGAGCTGATTGCGAAGATGTTGCGCAAGCTCGTGAAGGTGCGGTAGCTGTTTGTTGACTATGTGTGTGGCCTGTCGCTGATGCTGTTTTGTGTGCAGGACAACTATCTCATCCAGGTATTTGGTGACGTGCAGCAGTCGCTGCCATCTGAAGACGAGGCCAAGAGGATGGAGAACGACAACGAGACGAAGAGCTATTATATGGTGCACCCGTCGGTTGATACTGACACGTCCCAGTCGACTTCGTAGTACCCCAACGTTTAAAGGAGTTAAGACAGGAGGAGGTTCGTCTGATTGTAGTATCTGTTTGCTATCTTGCATTTGGTTGGTCTCGCATGCTGTTGTTGTCGACATACTGCTAAGTTTCTGTATTGTACGCTTTGTATCAAATTTAAAGGGGGAATATTAGTATGTCTGAATACCCTAGCTTGCGTCCGAGTCCGTCTGAACGCCGCGTGTACAGTTGAGATACTGTAAGAGCGTCTATGTGACCAACGTCCTGATTGGCTGACACGGCAAATGAGGTCACGGCGTGGGCAATTCTTTCGCCATCGTTGGCTGGAGGGTCTCCGGCGCCGCTGACCACTTCGACAAAGCCAAGATGACCTCAGTTTCAGTAATTACTCACAGACGACCACCATCTTTCCCTGCCGTTCGTCGACGTCGTGCTCGAGATGAACGTCGCTAAACTCGCTCGGCGGCAGCTGAAATTACCCCGCCAACCATTCGTGCAGCAGGTTCGCACTCGATCCACTCGGGCGGCCTCTACATGTCCTTTACCAACTGCAAACGAGCCATCATTCCCCTGCGTGGATGCACATGCCGTACGGGAGTCCAAGATACTCGCCTCGACCATAAAAGTTCCACCGTCAGGGACCTCTGCGTCTCCACCAAATTCAGGACCAGAACCACCATACGCACGGCCCAGCCCGAGTTCTTACAAGACGTACCACCATAAGTCGCCGCTCCCGCTCGTGTATGGCGCGGTTCTACCGGAGCTTGACATCGCCTACGAGACATGGGGTACGCTGTCCCCTGCAAAGGACAACGTAATCCTGCTGCACACCGGGCTCTCCGCGTCCTCGCATGCAGCCGCGACGGAGCTGAACACGAGCGAGGGCTGGTGGGAACGCTTCATTGGCCCTGGGCGCGCGCTGGACACGAACCAGTTCTTCGTGATATGCACGAACGTTCTCGGCGGGTGCTACGGCAGCACGGGCCCGTCGTCGATCGACCCTACGACAGGCGACCACTACGCGACGCGCTTCCCCGTCGTCTCAATCCTTGACATGGTTCGCGCGCAGTTCTGCCTGCTCGACCACCTCGGCATCGACAAGCTCTACGCGAGCGTCGGGTCCTCGATGGGGGCGATGCAGAGTCTCGCTGCGGGGTGGCTTTTCCCTGAGCGAGTGGGGAAGGTCGTCAGTATAAGCGGGACGGCGCGAAGCAGCCCGAGTGCTATTGCCATGCGCTTTGCACAACGGAGTGGTGAGCTCATGTTTTATTGATCGAGTGGAAGGGTCACTGAGATAAACTAGTTCTTATGGCGGATCCTAATTGGAATAAGGGATTCTACTATGATGGACTTCCACCACATACAGGAATGAAGCTTGCACGCCGTGAGTACCTGACTCAGCACTTATGAGCACTACTGACTCTTTTTCAGAGATTGCAACCATCACATACCGGTCGGGCCCTGAGTGGGACCAGCGGTTTGGACGGAAACTACGAGAAGTACCGGCCTCTGACCAGAATGCGTCCGACTCGCCGCGAATACCTGCGCTTTGTCCGGATTTTATGATTGAAACATATCTGGACTATCAGGTGAGGGCTTTGAAATTATTAGTCCTAGCAGTTTTGCTCACCTCCCAACAACACAGGGAGAACAATTTTGCCTGAAATACGACGCCAACTCGCTGATTTACGTGTCTAAAGCTATGGACCTCTTCGATCTGACCCGCTCAGCGCTGGCGTCATTAAAACTGACTCCTCCGCCGCCTCGATCGTCACCACCCCCTCTACCTCCTTCACTAGCCCGCCAATTAACATCTCCTTATCACGAGTACTGCCACTCACACCTATCCCACTCAAAATCACATCCACCGCCAGCGAACCCACCGCCGCATTTACCTGACCTTGCCGAGGGCCTTCGACCATTGGCCAACACCCCGACACTCGTGCTCGGTGTGCAAAGCGATATCTTGTTCCCCGTTGAGCAGCAACGGGAGGGTCGCAGACGCATTGAGGATGACGGGCAACCAGATGGTCAGCTATTTCGAGTTGGGAGGTGTCTGGGGCCACGATACTTTCTTGCTCGACGTACAAAACGTTGGCGGTGCGATACGGGGCTTCCTGTCGTAGAGGATGTAGAAGGTAAGATTAATCGTGTCTCGGAAGCGGCGTGCATTAACAGTTCTGCAGCCTTTGTCCAAATTAGCGTGTATTATATTCTCGCTTTGGGAACCGGGCGCTGTCACGGTGGGAACAAGCACTGCTTGAAAGGAGATTGGCGCGCGCTTATGTGATGGGTTGCTGCAACGCTGTCGGTAGTTGGAAGGTATGTTGTCATCCGTGACTTTGACCACCTCACCGTCTTTCTTGACGGTAGCTGGCAGTCGAAGTCAAGCAGTCAGGACCTTGTGCTTTTGCCGTTCCTCCGCGCTTGTAGCTCGAAGAACACTCGCGAACATTCGACCACGGACTCGCAATATTACCTTTCCCAGCCGCCTTCTGCATCGCCAGCTTTGCACACTCACCTGCAAGGCCTGGAACGGTCTCTAATTAACGATTCTTGAAAACTTCAGCCGTCTTGCAGTTGCTGACCCTGCACAAGCCACCATTGTGCCCGGCGTTGTCCGTGGTGGCGCCAGGACCTTTCACCGCCTCATGCAATCTCCATTCTCTTCTATGAGCCTGTTGACCCACATCTTCCTGCCAGCTGCCACAAGGATTTCCAATACTCGACGGAGGTGCGGCACCCCAAAGACGAGCGGGCGGTGTCCGCAGGCGTACTCGGACACACAGCAGGATAGACACTTTAAGCATTCGCGCTGTTTGATACAAACTGCTCTGACGCAAACGCTGCTCCGCGATCCGCCGCTGTCAGTCGGTACCCGCGGGCAGTGACCGCGGTTACTCAAAGTGCCAGTCGGAAATCAGTACTACCGCTCGCGACAGCAAGCCAGGCCACGCGTTATAGTGATGATTATGTGGACACTGAAGTATATCCAGGGCAGAAGATGATCCATCTACGCACGTTTACTTAGAGATTGAGCTCTTACAGTGTCAAACGCGAAACAAGCGTGGCTTGAGTAGGAACGATCACGTGACCTTCCCGCTCCTTAATTGGAAGGCCAGCGTACGTTGTCCTCTATCTCCTTAGATACCACATGAGTCTTATTATGTATAGGACAGCGACAAGTGACAATGAGCTATCGCCGTCGAGGCTGCCCTCAACACTACAATGTCTCCAGCACGACTCCTCACGAGGACTGGCGGAGCAAAGTATTATTCTGCAGCTCCCCAGACATTCTCATCACCTGCATTCCCCGAGCGAAGTGTGCACCGCAAACTACCTCATGGCCTGAATGGCGTCCTCCAATTTCAAAACGCTGTCAGTCGAGACCCTGGCGCGTCTCACACGCACCGAACTTGTGCGCTTCTAGGGTTGACATTCTGTCAAGACACTTCCCTCTACACCCCGATTCTATTTGGTCCACCACTGCCCCGCCGGATTGCCCCTCTCTGTCAGGCATATACCGGTACTCGATGCGCTAGACGATTTCTGCGGATTCCCCTTCCTCGGCTGGGGGCTGCCTGAAATGGCACGCTGACCCGCTCGGGGTCCCTCGTCTGTAGCGTGTTGGGGTCTGGAGGTGATTCGTGAATCCTCTATGGTGCGGAGCCGGTGCACAGCATTTATTGCCGCGGAAAGAGTCGGCGGGCGCAGTCGAGGGCCATAGGTCGAGAGGCTGGTTTAAATTGCGAGTAGCTTGATGGGTAAGGATCAGGCCGCACCCCTTCTTCCAGCTCATTCAGCCATGACTCAAAACGCCAGCCATGTTCTCAATATCCACGAAATACAGCAAAACATCGTGTCGCTCTTATCATTCCGGGAACAGCTTGCCTCCGCGGGGGTGTCGCGGGGGTTTCGGGAAGCCGTAAAGGAATCTCAGCAGCGATGTAGAGATATTTCGCCTCATTTGGCCGTCCTGTGTTGGAGGCCGCTGGCTCCGTCACATGCATCTTGCGTCGTGAGTGGTTAAGCCCTTCTTCCCAAGATGGCCACCCTTATGCTATGTACCTAGGGACGTCCCAATCGCGAAACCTTGAGAGGGAATTGGGATAAATTCCAGATTTACGCAAACCACGTCCGCCGACTTTCAAATGAGCAGATGAGCGGCTGCATACGATGCCTATATTACTGCATTGTGCAAGCAACGCACATCCATCCCGGCCCTTTCTTTCCCGCTCTCGAAGGAGCCAGTCTGGTCCTCAAGGAGTCGTTGGGCGTAGGATACCTACGCATCCTCCTCCGTTCCCCCCTCCTTACCTGCGTACAAATCAAGCTTTCCGCAGAGCCCTCCCTCACGGAGGTCCTCATCCAAATCAACGAGTTACGTTCGTTGAGAGAATTGACCATCGAATGTAACCGACAACCAGCGCCAGAAACCATCGAACTCTCCGATTTCTTTTCCTTACCCCGTACTCTCACGACGTTCAGTCTACAAGACACACACTCTCTCTATTACCCCCAAGAAGAGTTGGAACACTTCCTCCGCAACCATCGTCAGCTGACGGGGCTTCAGCTCAATCCATCTCCACATTACACCGACCAGGATCGGCTCCCACCGATGACGGTTCTCGCTGCGCTTTCCCTGCAGTCCGATACGGCTCTTACGGAGTTCGGATGTTGTTTGACAACACGCCAAGGGACTACAGGCCTTCGCATGGGGACACTTGCCCCGTGTCGGGATTTGGAGTTGCTTTATTTGGGCAACTCCGAGCAGGCGGTCGACGCCTCATCCGTCCAGGCTATTAGTGCCTACGTACGCGCACTGTTCCCTCATGCAACGGTTGAGGGAGCTCCAGGAAGTTGGATTGAGAAGATTTAGTTCTGGACTCCATCGCGCTCTTTCGGGATAATTATGTTCAATTCGGTATGTCCGAACATTATTTTTCTGTTTGAAGTTGGCTAAAGCGACCCTCAGTTTACTCCAGCAGCTTCATTTTCCCTGCCAATTTTAATCCCCCCGTCAAGTCTAGTTTCCCCGGCTTGTTTAATTTCCCACCGCTTCCACCGCTTGTTTGATTTTCCTCCGTCTTGTTTACTTTTCTTCAGCGCATCTAGATTTCGTACGTTGATCTTCAGCTGCAGGTAGATTGGCCCTTTGGCTCCCTCAAAACAGCCCCACGTCTAGAATCGTCGATATCCGAAAGTATCATACTCTATGTACCCAAAATTGGAAGATTGTGCTTGTTTATGATATATTTCGTACGGCCAATGATTAATGAGGGCCCCATTTTGCTTTGAAGCGGTAACGGTGCCTCGTCGTTTGTTGAATATGCGCCACAAAGTCACTAACTTCTCTTTTAGTTCAAGTTGCACGAGACGCGCGCGGGTTCGGCAACGGCGCTAAGCACTTTCCAAGGCTTAACCGGTAACCACTTGCTCACCACGGACGCGAGCAAGCCAGCATGCACCACTTACTCCCTTCATTCTACCTAAATTCATCAATCGCATGTTCGGATTGAGTGAAAACTTGAAGCCGCGCAGCCAGGCCCATGAGCCAAGTGGCCTACAAGATTCCTGTCGCATTCAGGAGGTGGCATTCACTAACAAATGTTTTACAGCTTTGTGCAGATCGCAGCATGTATTGCCCACTCACTTCAGTAACTAAGTGCTATCTTCCGCTCACGTAATCAAATCCAGGCGCGTCTGCCTCCTTCCGACTCTGATCGAGGCTGCTGACAGTTGCTTTGTCAGACTCACCACTGCTTCTCGGCTGTATGTGCCGTATGCCGGCTAATGCTAGCAGTGCGAGATTGTTCTGCTTGTAAACGAATGCTTACACGTATTGGCTCTATCGCGACGCACCCTGTGCATTGTGTTATCCTACGCCGTCATCTTACGTCCTCCGGCATGACTCACAGTGTATTAGTAATCGCAGTGGTAGAAGCTTCGGTCCGTATATTCACGAGCTCGGTGAGTGAGGAAAGCTCGAGGACTTTGACTAGGCTGAACAATACTGGCCGGTTTGTTAGTCATGTTCCCTGTGTTAAAGGTTGCAGTATAAAGCCCCTCGGTGTGGACAATGCTGAGCCTCATCTCCTCCCCAGAGTCCCCACACTTTTTCCAGGTCCCTCGCATTACACACTTGCTATGTCTCATTCTCAGCCGAAACTCTTCACGCCCATCCAGGTCGGCGATGTCACTCTGAAGCACAGGGTGGTTCTGGCCCCCTTACCCGCTTCCGTGCGAACGCACAGCATGTCCCACTATCCGACATCGTGTCGGAGTACTATTCTCAACGAGGAAGCACGCCCGGGACGCTGCTCATTAGTGAGGGCACCTTTATTGCATCTCAGGCAGGTGGTTATCGTCACGCGCCTGGTATCTGGAACGACGAGCAGGTCAAGCAGTGGAAGATTGTACGTGCCACTACACGTGTCGCTGTAACCATGTGCTAACGCTCAGGTATTAGGTGACTGACGCGGTTCACGCAAAAGGCTCTTTCATTTTTGTTCAACTCTGGGCTCTTGGTCGATCCGCAGAAATCGAGGTCCTGACCGAGGAGGGACCGCATCCCTACGTGTCTGCTTCGGACGTGCCACAACCCGCAGATGCGAAGCCACCTCGTCCGCTAACCGTTGAAGGTATTTCGGCAATTTCTCTTCACGAACTACAAGCTAACTACTGTGCGACAGAAATCAAGGAGTACGTGCAGCTGTATGCTACCGCCGCCAAGAACGCCGTTCGCGCTGGCTTTGATGGCGTCGAACTCCACGGAGCCAACGGATACCTAATTGACCAGTTCATCCAAGATGTGACCAACAAGCGGACCGATGACTACGGTGGCTCGATCGAGAATCGTGCCCGGTTCCCTCTCGAAGTCATTGGCGCTGTCTCTGAGGCGATTGGCCAGTCCAGGACTGCCATCCGATTCAGCCCATGGGGGTCTTTTGCTGGTATGCATGTCTTCAGCATTAGGTAATCCTACTTACTGACGGAGTCACCGCTTAGGCATGCGTCAAGCCCAAGTAAAGCCCGGTTACGCATACCTCGTCTCAGAAATCGCGAAGCGTTATCCTTCGTTGGCTTACATC